>CM038052.1:179718682-180436182 GCA_021397845.1 Areca catechu
AAGTCCTTTGCGATCTGAGTATATATATGTGAGTTGGGACGGTTAGTGAGTGTGAGAAGGTCATTTTGTAATAGTCCAAGGAAATGATCGAAATCAAGAAACCCCTCCATTCTTCCAAATCTCCTTCTTCCTCCATTTCTACTTCTTTACTTCTCTATCAATCCAAGGGATCATTGATCTTCGTTTGACCTATATCCTACCGTATCCATCATGGATCACTGGTAGAGGGTCGTTCATGCACCTTGATGGCTTTCGCAGGGCATGAGTTCGCCGGATCATTTCCATAAGAATCCATATCAAATGAAGAGGAAGAGACCTAAAAAGCAGCTAACATATGTTTAATGGGTCTCGAAGATGAGGTAATATCTTCTGAACCTAATGATGAATTTACATATGAAAGGTTAAATACTACATTTATGAGCTTTTATCGAAACACAAAAAGGCTGGTTTAAAAATTAAAACTCTGAAAAATAATTGTGATGCTTTGATAAAAGAAAAGAATGAGATTTCAGAAAAGAACAACATCTTATAAAAAGAATTAAGTTATTTTGCAAGCTAAAAGAATGAATATCTTGAAAAGAACAAAAGTTTACAAAATGAAATGAGTCGACTCAAGGCCTTAGTTGAGAAATTAACTTTGAGTTCAAATAAGCTTGGGCTGATCTTGAAAAATCAAAGAGATTCAAATAATAGAGCTAGAATTGGCTATAATTCAATGCATACAAATAGAGTTTCAGTTACAAAGTTTCATGCATCAAAATTTCCAGCACCTGTTTCATATCAAAAATCAAAATAGTTTGCTTTAATTGTAATGGGGTTGGTCACAAATCTTTTGAATGTAATTTGAGAAGAAAAAATAAAAGTAAAGTGAAAAAGATTTAGGTTCCTAAAGGAACCACTTCTACTAACCTTCAAGGATCCAAGAAAGCTTGAGTACCTAAAAGTATTACTTGATTGTTTTGCAGGAATGTCTTGCAGCCCAAAATTCAAAGAAAAGATGGTATCTGAATAGCGACTGTTCAAGACATATGATGGATGACAACGAACAATTCATCACCCTTGAAATGAAAGATGGAGGAATGGTCACTTTTAGTGATAGTGGTAAGGGGAAGATTATTGGCATTGGTAAGATCAGAATTACCCATTCTACTTTTATTGAAAATGTGTGCTAGTAGACAAGTTGAAGCACAATTTACTAAGTATAAGTTAATTATGCGATAAAGGCTTCAAGGTTATCTTTGAATCTTCAATGTGTATAGTAACTAGCTCACTTGATTCTAGCACTAAGTTTATTGGTCATAAACTTGGAAACATTTACATAGTAGACTTAAATGATCTAGCTATGTCGAGTAGTACAAGTCCAGTAGCAATAAATGCTAAAACAAAGGAATCTAGCTTACCGTGGCATAGAAAATTCATGCATACTTTAAGTAAATTAATTTTCAAAGATCTAGCTAGAGGTTTACCTAAATTTAAAGTTGATTTTGAAAATGTTTGTGATGCATGTCAGTATGGTAAACAAACTAGAGAGAGTTTTAAATCGAAAAATATTGTTCAACTTCTAGACCTTTAGAACTACACATGGACTTATTTGGACCAACTATAACCACAAGCCTAGAAGATATGAAATATGGACTTGTGATAGTAGATGATTTTTCAAGATTTACATGGGTTTTGTTTATTGCACATAAAGATGAAGCTTTTAAAGTATTTTAAAAATTTTATAAGAAGTCTCAAATTAGAAAAATCTTTCAGTTATTTCAATTAGAAGTGATCATGATACTGAATTTGAAAATCAATATTTTGAAGAGTATTGCACTGAGCATGGCATTGATCACAACTTCTTGGCTCCTAGAATATCACAATAAAATGGTGTTGTAGAGAGAAAAAATAGGACATTGGAAGAGATCACCCGAACCGTATTGTATAAAGGCAATCTTTCAAGATACTTTTGGACAGAAGCTGTGAACACTGCATGTTATATACTCAACCGTGTTTTGATCAGATCTATTTTTAAAAATATCCCATGAACTTTGGAATGATAGAAAATCTAGTATTTATTATTTTCATATTTTTGGTTGCAAATGCTTTGTATTGAATAATGGAAAGGATAATCTTGGAAAATTTGATGCTAAATCTGATGAAGCAAAATTTCTTGGTTATTCTACTTCTAGCAAAGCATATAAAGTATTCAATAAAAGAACATTAACTATTAAAGAATCTATCCATGTTATATTTGATGAAACTAACCCCACCTTCTAGAAAAGAAAAGTACATTGATAATGATGCAAGTACAATTGATGAAGTAACGAACGACATGACCTTAAAGGACAAACAAGCAGGAGAAGGAGATAAAATGGTAAGCAAATATCATGCTGATTTACCTAAAAAATGGAGGTATGTAATATCACATCCTAAAGATTTAATTATAGGTGATTCCTCATAAAGAGTTAGGACTGGGTCAACACTTAGAGATGCACATGATTATCTAGCTTTTATTTCATAAGTATAACCTAATTGCATAGAAGAAGCCGAAAATAACCCGAATTGGATGATGGCCATGCATGAAGAACTTAATCAATTTAAAAGAAATAATGATGGACCTTAGTAGCTAGATCTTCTAATCATTATGTTATAGGCACTAAATGGGTTTATAAGAATAAATTAGATGAAAAAGATAATGTAATTAGAAAAAAAACTAGACTAGTTACCAAAGGATATAATCAAGAAGAATGAATAGATTTTGATGAAACCTATTCACCTGTAGCAAGACTTGAAGCTATTAGACTATTACTTGTATTTGCTTGCTACATGGATTTCAAACTATTTTAAATGGACATAAAAAGTGCATTTTTAAATGGCTATATTTATGTAGAAGTTTTTGTAGAACAACGGTCCGGATTTGAAAACCATGCTTTTCTTAATCATGTTTTCAAACTCAATAAAGAATTGTATGGTTTAAAACAAGCATCTAGAGCATGGTATGATAGACTGAGTAAATTCTTACTTAAAAATAATTTTATTAGAGACAATATTGATACCACTCTATTCATTAAAAGAAAATAAAATGATATGTTAGTTGTACAGATTTATGTAGATAATATAATTTTTGGTGCAACTAATACAAATTTGTGTAGAGAATTTGCTGAGCTTATGCAGGGCAAATTTGAAATGAGCTTAATGGGTGAGTTGACCTACTTTCTTGGACTCTAAATCAAGCAAACAAAGGAAGGAATATTTATCAACTAAGCTAAGTACATCAAGGAGATCATTAAGAAGTTTGGTATAGAGTCAATCAAAGAAATTGGCACACTCTTGAGCCCTACCTGCAGACTTGACAAGGATGAAGATGGAAACAACATTGATCAAAAGCTTTATCGATGTATGATTAGATCATTGTTGTATTTAACTGCTAGTAGACCTGATATCTTATTTAGTATTTGTATATGTGCTAGATTTCAATTTAATCCAAAAGAATCACATATACATGCTCTTAAAAGAATCATAAAATATCTAAAAGGAACAAGTAATCTTGGTCTATAGTATTCTAAACAATCTTTATTAAATTTAATTAATTTTTCTAATGCTAATTATGGTGGATATAAAATTGATAGAAAAAGTACTAGTGGTACATGTCAATTTCTAGGGTTAAACTTAATCTTATGGCACAATAAGAAATAAAACTCTGTGGCACTATCTACTGTTGAGATAGAGTATGTGGCTGCAGGGAGTTGTTGTGCATAAGTACTTTGGATTAAGCAACATTAGAAGACTATGATGTTATTCAAACTTAAATTTCTATCAAATGTGATAACACAAGTGCTATTAATTTAACATAGAATCCCATTCAGCATTCTAGAACTAAATATATAGAAATTAGGCATCACTTCATTAGGGATCATATACAAAATGGTAATATTGAACTTGAATTTGTTCCAACTGAAAATTAATTAGCTACATCTTTACTAAGCCACTTAATGAGGATAGATTTTAGTTGATTAGAGAAGAATTAGGCTTGTGTTACCCTTTTTAGAATTCTTGACCTACTTTCTTCAAAATTAAGAAAAAATTATCTAGAAAACCTCCTTCATCAATCTATAGATAGCAACCACCTTATCTAGTGTGTTTCTAGGCATATGAATCTTTTTGCTAAGCTTTTAGAGCCTTTTTCTGTGTTTTGGCTCGAGCCGACTCGAGTAGATAAGGTTCTGGGCAAGCTGACTCGGCTGTCGAGTTCAAGTTTTTTCTAAAACCTGTAGGCCCCAAACCTAGGTCACTTTCTTTCCTATTGAACCCTAACCGAAAAACCAAAAAATTCCTTTCCAAACCCTTGGGACCACACCTTCTCACTCTCTCTCCCTTAGATCCTCAATCCATGGATCCAAAGAAAGCATCCACTCATTGAGGAAAACGGAAAGCTCCGAGCTCCAGTACTGCAGAAAGAAGAGCAAAAGCTCGTCATGAAGAGCCGACTCAAAGAGATCAAGCCATTTCCCTACCTAGACAAATTATTTTGATGGGTAACTATCCTGCAACCTCTGGTAGACAGATTAAGTTTACACTTCTCAAGAATCAGGGTTTTAGGATAGGTGATTGGATTGAGCTACAAGGATGGGAGTCCTTTCGTTTTATGGATTTACCCACTTACCCCAATCTTGTAAGATCTTTCTTCAAGAATCTAACCCTAGGAGCTGACCAAATCACATCAACTATCAAAGGGGTAAATATAATTGTGGATGAACATGCTCTAAGTAGAGTTCTATATTTACCCACTGGTAGAAAATATCATTTAGTTTTGAAGAATAAGCAAGCAACCCTAAGAACAGTGTTAGAAAGGAAGAATGTCAGTGGAATTGTGAATCTGCAAGCTAATAAATTATCTTTAGAAATGAGGCTACTTCATAATTTTATTAGCAGAATCTACTTACCCAGAACTGAAAGATTTGATTGGGTAAGTGAAAGGGACATGGTGTTTATGAGTTATCTAATTGAGAGGGAGCAAATAAACCTTCCATTTATTATGTTGTCTCAAATGAAGGATGCTGCAAGAAAAGTCAGGGCGTGCCTTCCATATGGAATGCCATTTACTCTGATTTTCAGAGTTTGGAGTGGACCTGATAGATGAGGATGCCAGACCATTGCTTCATACAGACAGGTATACTGATAAGTCTCTTCACCATATGGGTTACCATAAGATCGAAGGTCAGTGGGTGAAGAAGACCTTAAGACAAAAGGATTGTGCATTACTCTTCTGATGATGAGGAGGCTGAGCCTGATATTGTTGCCACTGCTACTGCTAGAGAGGAAGAGTCAGATGGAGATGTAGACACAGAATCTGGTGACAATGATAATTTTTCAGATGAGGAGGCAGAGGCATAGGCTAAGATGGATAGATAGCCTGGCAGTCCGAGGACTCCACCAGGACCATCTACTGCACCATCAGCACCTTCCACTTAGCTACTACTACTCAGACCACTATTTTAGTTAAGCAGCTTTCTTAGTTTATTGAGACCCTGACTGGTACATTCAGATTGATGTTCGACGATGATATGGGATAGGGGGTAGGATCGTTGGCGAGCCTAGAAGTCACCAAAATTAGGGTATCATATTTTTTTTTGGATTTTTTTCTAGGGATGGTGAAGGAATAATGGGGATGGAAGTTTTAAGGTTTGGAACTCATGAACTTTGGATCACACTAACGAAGAGACCTCTCATCTCTAGGGCATTCCACCCACCTCGATACTTGGAGGCATTAGGATGAATCTCAAAGGACATGAGGGGATAAAGAAAATGGAATCAAAGGGAAGGAGGATAACTAGGGCCTCACGCCTCTCGATGCCCGAAGGCGAAGGCAAGATGAAGAATCACTCTTCTAAAAACTCATATTTATTCACCAAACTATTTTTTTACAAAGGACTGAGGGTGGTATTTATAGACCTGTCCAACCCTCATTTGAATTTGAATACAAGATAAAAAGATAGGAATGGTTCAAATTCAAATACAAGATAGGATAGGATAAGGCCTATCTATATCTCAATCATAACCAACCAAATCCTAAATCAAATTTCAAAACAATTGATAAGGATAAATCCTAAATTTATTCTAGATATGCTCCGAGATTCGTGCAACTTCAATATTCGTGCTTTCTTTGAGATCCGTGCTGGCGATGTCTTCATCATTCTCATGAGGTGGGAAGAACTCGACTCTATCAAGTCAAGCTTCAGTAATCATCTAACTCTGGATGCGTATGACCTGCACACTAATTTTTTTATTTTTCTTTTTTTATATTTTCTTCCTTTATGATGCTTCAACTGAAGTCGGTAACAGGTACTTGAAGTTGGCAAAGTGAACTGGCTTGCTTTGAAAAGCATGCAGAGGAGAAGTCGACTCCGAACGTCAGGTTTGCGTTCACGTTCGTGCGCTACCTTTCTACCACACGGGCCGATGAATGGTGGAACAGGGGACGTCTTCGAAGGAGGGAAGTCCGGTGAGCTTCGTCAGCAACGGTGCTAAGAACGATGGTGGAGGTACAGGTGGTGGTCATCGAATCTTCTGGATAGGGGAAGGCAAAAGCTCAGGCAGTTGTGGAGGCTCCGATCTGAGGAGCTTTGATCGTAGAGGAAGAAGATAGTCGTGAGCTCGGCTAGCACAGGGCAGAGGGGATGGCTTTTGGAGGGCAATCTGGTGGGCAACGGGATCGGCATCCAGACAACGGAGGAAAGGGCTTTGCAGGAGATAGTGGTGGTTGCGACAGCAGGGGCGTCAATGGACCATTGTTCGTGAGGGATCGGATGTGGCTTGACTTGGCCGAGGGATCTCTCTGAATGGGATAGAAGGAGGCGGACGATGAGGGCGAGCTTTAGGGCAATCGACGTCGTCGGCTGCTGCAAGGTTCGTCGGTGTCATCGGTAGCTGCAGGGGCAAGGAGGAGATCCAGTGGAGGCGGCACAGGCATGAAGAGGAGGGAGGAGTTCGGCCACTCAGGGGTTGGCATCGACTAGGAACGGAGGAGACAGCCGGCGATGGCGTCCGAGGATGTCTCGGGCAATGGCGATCTGGAGGATCTAGGAGATCTAAGAGATCTAGGAGAGGGTCAGGTGTCACAGCAGTAGGGAGCCGGGCAGGGCAGTGGAGGTCGACTCGACTGTGGGCGACTCCGGGCGGGGCTTTGGTGGGGAAGACCGGCAGGGTGGTGTCAATCGACTGCTGGGATGGATGGCATTGATTTGCCAGCAGCGGGCGACGAGACAGACTTGGATCTGGAGAAATGGAGGGACGACTGGTAAGAGGGAATCTGGGATGATACGAAGGTACCCTAATTTTCTAGCTTTGATACCAAAATTTAATGTGGGACAGGGGGTAGGATCGTTGGCGAGCCTAGAAGTCACCAAAATTAGGGTATCATATTTTTTTGGATTTTTTTTCTAGGGATGGTGAAGAAATAATGGGGATGGAAGTCTTAAGGTTTGGAACTCATGGACTTTGGATCACACTAACGAAGAGACCTCTCACCTGTAGAGCATTCTACCCATCTCGATACTTAGAGGCGTTAGGATGAATCTCAAAGGACATGAGGGGATAAAGAAAATGGAATCAAAGGGAAGGGGGATAACTAGGGCCTCACGTCCCTTAATGCCTGAAGGCGAAGGCAAGACGAAGAATCACTCTTCTAAAAACTCATATTTATTCACCAAACTATTTTTTTACAATGGACTGAGGGTGGTATTTATAGACCTGTCCAACCCTCATTTGAATTTGAATACAATATAAAAAGATAGGGATGGTTCAAATGCAAATACAAGATAGGATAATATAAGGCCTATCCATATCTCAATCCTAATCAACCAAATCCTAAATCAAATTTCAAAACAATTGATAAGGATAAATCCTAAATTTATTTTGGATATGCTTCAAGATTCATGCAGCTCCAAGATTTATGCTTGCTCCGAGATCCATGCTGGCGATGTCTCCATCAGACGATCTATGTCAGACACTTGAGAGAGGCCTACAGGAGTTTCGTACTAACATAAGAGAGCTTACACTGAGAGTGGAGACAGTGGAGATGAGTCAGAGGATGCAGGATGATTACCAGACAGATCTTACATAGCTGCGTTCTGACTTCGGTAGGCTTCATGGAGCGGTAGATTCCTTTGCTAGAGACCAGGCCATTGCACTTCATGATATTCAGCAGGAGGTACACAGGATGGGGACAGAGCTTAGGACAGTTCTACTTCTGGTCACTAGAGTATGACCTGGATTTGGAGCTTCTACTTCCAGACAGCCACCTCAACAGCCTTCACCCAGTCCTAGACAGCCTCCATCACATGATAGATAGCCACCTCCTTCGCCTAGAACTGGACCAGCATCTAGGACCAGAAACTCTAGAGGACCTTCTCCACCTATTAGGAGTTCTAGAGTTTATGCTACCGAAACCTTAGATGTAGGTTTTAGTAGTGATGAAAGTAATCATGATCTTTTTGGTTAATGTTATGCATTTTGTTGTATCACTTTTTGTATGCTTTTGTATGACCTTGTAACATCTAATGATGTAATGTATCTTTTTGAAGTAATGATATATACATTTTCCACTCAATGTATAATGATTGTCATTCATTTTGTGTGATGTATCTAAAGCTTGGACTCAACAATTGATATCAAACAATTGATATTAAGAAAAAGAGAAAATGTTAACAAGAATATGAAGAAAATAAAGAGATGGTGAAATTATCTCAAAATATCTTAACATTCTTGCACTATTTCAAAAATCATTGTTTGGTATTCTCATAAGAGCATGTTTATATATGAAAAATATTTTTTGTTGATGACAAAAAGGGGGAGTAGTGATAATGATGTGCATGGAAAATTCAACTTCATGGAAAACATTTTATGGGAGTAGTAAGTTATTTGTGCATGAAAAATATTTTATGTGATGTAAATGGAAAATATTTTGCATGAAAACATGCAAGAATATGAAATAGGGGGAGAAGTTATTTATGCATGGAATTTAATGGAACTTAGCTCTGATACATTTTGATACTAAATTAATGGAAATAAGCTCTGATACATTTTGATACTTAATTGGCTATGATACATTCTAAAACAAAAGTACATCTTTGATAAATATTAGCTCTGATATATTTTGATACTTTCTGATACATTCTTGGTACATAACTGATATATATTGATACTTACTGATACACATCAATTTAAACCATATACAAGTCACTTTGACATTTCTAAGTGTTCATATATATATATATAATTGTATAGTTTTTCCATGCCTAGTTTTTGTCATCATCAAAAAGGAAGAGATTGTTGATCCTTGAAATGATTTTGATGATAATAAAATATTGGAGCATGTAATTGATACTAACTTTTTCAAGTATTTAAGAAGTTTTTGTAGGATGATTCAAATAATAATCATTCTACTTACAATTCTGAAATCATTGTAATGAATCAAGTTTCTCATAGAAAATGATATTGTAATGAAGAGCCCAAAGATAATTTGTTTATGTATTCATGAAAAAGGGCCAATTTTATATATTTTTTAAGTTTAAATTACTTAGATTAGATTTAGAAGAAGTTTGAAAGTCTTTTGAAGTTGTTTGAAGAAGTTTGGAGGCTTTTGGACAAAGATCACTCGAGCTGACTCAAAGAATAGAGCCGACTCATTATTCTGGCATGGTATAAGCTTTTCTGATACTTTGCCAACCAAGTCGACTCGATGAAATTAGAGCCGACTCGTCCAGAGTAGCTGAAGTTCAATTTTTTGAAATCTATCATTCGAGCCGACCCAATGAGAAACCAAGCCGACTCTATCAAGAAATGTCCAAAAGAGGGCTCTATCAAGAACCCAATGAGTAGGCACAATCTTAGCATTGAAAATCAAACTATTCCTAGAGAGCCAAATTTGATAAGCGATATATACCATCCTAGCCCTCTAGGAGCCAGTCGAGCTCCTAGTAGAACTTTTACAGGTCGCAGCCAGAAAAGGAATTAGCCACGAGCCACTACTAGCCCTCCAAGGCTGGCCACCAGCCATCCTCCAAATCAACCTTGCTCTAGGATATCGAAGGAGTGCATGCTTTGTGGAGTCATCTTTAAGCCCGTAAACTGGGTAGGTTGTCGGAATGTCCAAGCCCTTTATCCTAAGTAGCACACGAGTTAGAAGTCGTTCCCAAACAATCTTCCAGAGAAATAGCTTGATTTTGGGATGAGCTTCCACTTTCCAAATCCAAGCAGTCTAAACCCTCATCTCTGCCAAGTCTTACTTGACTTGATAACGTCCCTCATAGGAATCTTGGGATAGCATGGTCAACCCCACACCCTCAAATCTTGGCATTGTTGGACAAGAATTGGGATGGCTAGAATCCTATCTGCAAGATAACTGCCAAAAAGATAAGTGACATCAGGTGCCCTCTAGCTCCTACCATCATCTATAATCAAGTCACAAACCCGTAGATGATCACCCACCTCCAAATTGATGTAGGTCGGCCAACAAGATAGGGCAAGCTGGAGATCCAAGCATCCTAACTGATATCAATCGAAGTCCTATTCCTAACCAGCCATCTAACCTTGGCTGCCATAGTAGGGGCTCTGATATAAATCTCCTTCCAAATGAAGGAGCACCCTCACACACTTTGGATTTGGAACCCCTGACTCTAAGCCCGCATCACTCTACACCATAAGTAGTCAGGCTGAATAAGGAAGCGAGCTATATGTTTGGCAATCATGGTCTCCCTCATCATCAACAAGGATCAGATCCTTAGGCCTTCATCCTGCATAGGCTGGCAAACCACCTCTTAGGACAACAAATGAATCCCTCGTCTACCACTCGTAGATCCCCATAGGAAGTTCCAAAACTGCTGCTCTATCTATCTCAAATAAGAGATCGGTACAACCGTATTTGCTAGGAGGTAGACTGAAATAGAGAACCAATATCTCCAAGGTTGTCCTGCCCATCATGGAAAGGGAGTCAGCTTGCCAACTCTCGAGATGGTCCCGGATCCACTACTCCATAGGCTTACAATTAGCTCTCCAAAGTCTCTGTCCCATGATTGGAAACCCCGGTAGGTTAGGATCCCAGCTTGCTCCAAGATTTCTAAACTATCTCGAATAGCCTGCTTTACCTAGACCTCATCTTGGGGCTGAAAATGATAGTGGAATTCTATAGGTTCACCAACTGGCCCACACCTAGAAATAGGCCTTGACAACAAATGCAAAGCACATAGCATTTCAGATAGAGACCCAACCCATAAACAGGTAATCATCTGCAAAAAGAAGATGTGAGAAGGGCATAGCCCCAGGGGCAGGCCAGTAGGACTCCTGCTCTATCCCCTAAATGGCTACTTACAAACCATGAGATAGAGCATCAACACATAAAATAAAAAAGGTAGGGGGATAGAGGGCACCCTTGTTGAAGTCTGCTAGTTAAGTGGAAGAACTCCATCAAAGCATCGTTGATCAAGATAGTGAAGCTTGGGATCTCGGCACAATCCATGATCCAGTCAATCCACCTATCCTAGAACTCGAAGTCATGGAGTGTCTGACATAGGAAGGACCGGCACTTTCGGTCATAAGTATGCTTCATGTTCAACTTGACTGCCATCAAGCTCTGGCAAATGGGGGCATACTGTAGATCATGCAAGCATTCATGGGTGAGCAGATTTTTCAATGATGCCATGGCCGCTGATGAAAGCATCCTACTTTGGATTGATAAGGTGAGGGATAATAAGTTTCAATTGCCCGATCAAAATCCTAGCACACACTTTATAGAAGATGGTGCATAGGCTGATTGATTTGAAGTAATCCAGGGCCATCGCATCAGGTCTCTTTGGGATGAGATTGATCAAGGTCTTCTTCCACTCCTCCGGTAGGCCTCTGAGCTCAAAAATCTCCTACACCACTTCCACCACCTCACCACTTACTATACTTTAGTAGTGGTGGAAGAAGAGAGGGGGAAACCCATGTGGTCTCAGGGCCTTATCCTCCCCAAGAGACCAAAGGGCCCCCTCGCACCTCCTTAGAAGAAACTGGATGAGACAAGGCCTCGTTCTCCTCACCAAAAGTGCAGCACATAGGCTGGCATCCCTAGAATAGACCATCCCCTCCCAGTTGTGCAATCTAATAGGATTTGAAGAACTAGAAGATCTGCTCCCTGATCTCCTTGGTATCCTCCACCACCCTATCATCACTCTCTCACAACTGTATGATGCGATTGATCGACCTCCTAATCATTGTTGATCAATAAAAGAATTTGGTACTCTGATCACCCTCCCGATCTACTATACCCTACACTTTTGCCTCCACAAAGTCTCCTACTACCTCAACAGCGAGTGATGCACAAAAAATCTATGATGCAAAGTCCTTAAATCAGATTCCTGGAGGTCCCCTTCCTGATCCTCTCTACACAGAGCTTCATAATGTCAACCTCCATAACCTCAATATACCTAAAAGTATCACCAATCTCATACTGGTTCCATCGAAGGAGCCTATGCCTTGCTAGCTTAAGCCTCTAGGTCACCTGATATCTCATGTCTCCATGGACCAGCATCCTCCAAACCTCCCTAACCAAATTCATGTGCGGGTAGAAGGTCTAGAACTTTTCAAATTTGAATATCACCCTGGACAAATACAGCCCATCAGTGGTGATAAGGAGTGGGTAGTGGTTAAAAATGATCTTCGAAAGGTATTGCGCATTATGATCCAAGAAATGCTAGAACAAATTAGCAGTAGCGAGCACCCAATCAATTCTCTCTCAAACCTTAGCCATCCCATTTTGATTATTGCACTAGGTAAACCTCTATCCAGTTTAACCAATATCAATCAGGCCCAAGTCACCGATGACCTAAAATCTCTAGAGTTAATACTATCAGTAAAATGCCCCCCACCTATCTTCTCATAGGATCCCATAATATAGTTGAAGTCCCCAGCAATAAAAGAAGGCAGGCCCAAAGCCTTTATCCTGAAGATCTTGAACCAAAGCACTCTTCATTCCCTATATTTGGTGCTCGCACACACACCGAACAGCAACCAAGGGCCTTTAGTTTGCTCCAAGATGACAAGAGCAACCTATTGCTCATAGTTGTGGGCCGCATCCATCCTAACCGAGCTACGCTACCACATCACAATGATCCCAAGATAGCCTCTGGATTCTACCATGTTGGTGCTCCAAACTCGTAGCTCACTGTCTAATCCGATCTAAGCTCATCCTCGAAAGATGGTCTCAGCAGGACATAAATGTCAGGGCAATGCTATTGAATAATCTTGCCAATGGTCATCCAGAACAAGGGCTTCCCTACCCCTCGGTATTCCAAATCATCACTCTCATTGGGGCACTTGGCAGGGAGGGGGAAGCACACTAGTACCCCCCTCAGCTTCAAAGTTCTCCCTTGTCACTATTGCTTCTGAGTCCAAAGCCACTGGGCCCTCCTCCTCCCCCTGGAAGGCCTTCCTCAATCGGATAGCTACCTCATCATGAGTAAAGTCTTGGCTTCCTTCCAAGGGATTTAGACTCTCTTGGCCGTGTCCCCTAGTAGGTGTAAGGTCACCTTGTATCCAAGGCTCCAATCCTTGCTCAAACTACCCCTCCACCTCTCGGACTCGGATATGCCCCATGTTCCTCCATCTAAATCACAATCTTCTCCCCCTCACCTGGGGTCCCGACAGAAAAAATAAAGACTCTAGGTGCTCTAGGAGAAGCTAACAACTCCATCCGAGCCTCCGTATGGGCTAACAACTTGCCCTCGACCTTGCTGGATGGCTTGGGATCCTATTTTAGAACTCATCCTTTTCCCTGCACATTGGCCTTCAAGATGGCTTGGCCTGCATCAAAATCCCCTAGGCGAGCATGCTTGGGCTGACTTGCTAGCCCCAGGCCCGACATGCCCACCATGCTGGCCCTAGCCCAACGTGCCCGACCATAGCTCAAGCTAGCACACCCAGCTCCTGGTGGGCTTGCTCCCATGTTGCAGCCCAATGCCAACGAGTCAAAGCAATTGGCAGCCTGACCCCTGCTCGAGTTGCCATCCTCCTCCACAGAATCACCCACCCCCAGACTTTGATCCAATGGTAGATCCAATGCTGGGATGGATGGGTGATCACCATCGTGCGATCTTGGCTGGCTTGATCCAGCCATCGAGTCCCAGCAGGTCGACTCGATTCGGTCCACCTAGATTTAATTTACTTCCTTCCCGAGTCAACTTAGCTTAGAGGAATGGGTTGGCTCAACCATCTTCTTCCACAGGTCGGCCGGTAGCCATTGACAGATGGCCACCAGCCAAGGCTCCAGGCATGACCCTCCCATTGTCCCTCCGGCATCCTTTCATCTAGCTTGGATCACAAACCCTGAGCAAGGATCGACCGTTGGCCGCCCAACACCCCCTTCAGCTGGGTATGCTACCTCTAGAGAATGGAGGTGTTCACACTGGTAGCAAACCCCCTCCAAGCTCATGTACACAAACTATTACCAAAATGGTCCTTTTGGCCTGTTCACCAGCATGCCTGGTCTCAACGGCCAAGCGAGCTCGATCCTTATGCTGGCCCGTGCAAACCCTAGCCTCCATCACTTACCGTGTAGTTGTCCACCATCACACCAGCTCACCGATCAAGTTGAGGTACTTTGGATTGCTGCATCCTCCCAAAGTTCCACCAAGAGCCATGGCAAGCAGACCCACACCATGGTTGACCTGATGGCCCCTTTATCGAAAAGAAGACTAGCCTCCATGGCTCCATCACCAACATCTATCTAATCACCACCCATAACCGGCGAAGGATCAAATCCCTCTCCCCAGCCTCTTGAAGTGGAAAAGGAGGTAACCCTACTCTAGGCTGTCACCCACCACCTCCCCTTTTAGCCCTGCCCACTATCGGACTCCCTCACCATTGCCTCCACAGCCACTTTCTATTCGAGGCTCTTCACAACAATCGTAGATGTCGCCCACCCCTCTGATTCCACCTTCACTTTCTCATCTGGAAGCTCTGCCACCTCCGAGAACCACATCACAAGTTTCAACACCTCCTTCGGTGATGGATCTGGTAAGACCCACACCGAGCGACCCTGCACCACCCTCTTCTAACTCAGTTCTGGCCGATCCCCCCCAAGGGAGATCCATGGAAGATCCCTAGGGCCATTTGCCATCTCTCCCAAAGTCACCATCGACAACCACCATGCCGGTCGCTGGCAATCAAAGAAGAAATGTTATAGCATGAATCTTAAAGTACAATGGTCAACACCGACGGAACAGTCCAATGGTGCACCTTTCTGCAGCTTACAAGTTGGTGGTTCTTACTAGGCCTTTGTTGGTTTTGTTTAGAAAATGTGTCAACATAAATCATGTTCATATTTTTCTTTGACTTCTTTGATTTCTTCTCAAGTTCGATCTTGATTCTATTATCACTTGGATGGTCTTCTATGATATTTGGTCAGGATTTTAGATAAGAAGTTGTATGCTTGGCTGAGTTGTATAGTTGGGATCTACTACTTTTTTGAATAATGGTGCTAAATCATCCATCATTAAATTAAGTACATCTTCAGATATGGAGGCTACCTCTACAAGCTTCATCATCCGATGACTCATTAAAGCATATCTATAATCAATAGAATGTCATATTTGTAATAAAATTTTATGAGATATAACATGATTTTGTAAAAATAAAATATGACATCTTAATCTATATGATGTGAGTGCATAACAAGATTCTAATGCTTTTAACAAAAAATTGAATATTGTAGTCAAAATTGTCAAATTAATGTTTCATGTCCTTGCACCATCTTTTCAAGAAGTACCTATCTAGAATATGAAACACTTTATTTTGATGAAGGACCAATAAGACATGCTGATACAAGTATCCCCTTAACTGAAAGAATTTGTACTATATTTGACCTCCTTTAAGTTGTTATCATATGAAATAATAATTTTTTTTATAATCTCCTTATTTATTTTATCAACTTTAATCCTTTTAAATGGCTTTATAGAATATATAGCATAGTTGTTAACTTTTCAGTTAAGTTTGTATTTGATTTAGCCATTTCAAAAACCTCATTCTAAATTGTTTGGAATATGCACATTATATATTTGGTTGTTGCTTATCTCTTAAAATGTAAGGATATCTTTAAAAAAGTATTTATTTGCAATGATTTATTATCTTGCTCATTTTTTACTTCATATCTTTTCTCCAAGGCATTTTCATATTTATCGATGAATTCCTTGAGTATAGTTTCTGAATTTATAAATCCATCAAAGAAGTGATTGATGCTCTCGCTCCTATGTGAAGACAACATGCCTGTGTAGGATTATTAAAAAAATATTAAATATCCCGATATGCTAACAATTTATAAACATGCATATAAATCAAACATAATAATATAGAAACCTGCAAAGAATGTATTCTTAAGATAAATTGGAACCAATTTATCTCGACATTCATAAAGGTCATTTAACCACTCTATAGTCTTGCATTCTTAATATTTTTCCATGAGTTGTGTCCACCTTTCCTCGAAAGCTTATATCGTAACTATGTCATATATTGTCTTACCAAACTCAAATATAAATTTAAGATTGGTTATGCAAATGTAGCCAATTTTTTTAGGATCTTCTTCAATATATATCAAAAATAAAATTGGTGACGTGCATTGGTGAAACCTTCCTAATAGTAATCTCGATTAGCTTATCTTAGTTAGTGTGGATGGCATTGGATGATTGAACCCTATTTCTATCTAGCCATGATTGGAATATCCATTTAAATATCTTAGTCCTCTCATATGACAATAATATACAACTAAGGAAACTGTCCATGATGGTTAACTTTAACAAATGAATAGAATGGTATTTGATATGTGTTTGTTAGATAAGTTGAGTTAAAGGTTAGTATATCACCAAAGTAAGTGCTTAATATTCTTGATCTTGGATGGATCCAGAAAATAGTTCTGAGCTGCTCATTATCATTCAGGTCCAAAGTATAAAAAAAATTTTCATTTTTAACTTGCATTGTGTGATGTGGATTATTATTAGCTGTGCATCTCCTTCTTTTAATTGACAGAATATTCTTGATAGATGAAATTACGAACATCATTCTCTGTAAAATCCAATTACCTTCTATCCCCCTCTCCTTCTTGACATAGCAGAGTATATTTGAATTGTGGATAATTCATGGCATGCATATTACTAATCTCTATCTTTTTTGTATGCCGATCCTTTGATGAGATCGTAAATAATCAATGGTTGATATGAATATCTCATGGTTACGTTCTAAAAAAATATAATCTAATGTTCACTCATTTTCTTAGAATTTATCTTGCTTTTATCGATGTCTTACAATCAATTTTGTCAGTATTCATAGGATTCATGAAATTATCTATTTTTCTAGATTTTTCTTGCCTTCAACATGCTAGGTACTTGAAATATATTTGTTTCTTGCCATTGGACCTATTACATATAGTTCTGATTTCAAAACCAACTCTTCTTGCATATATATTATAGAAATTGTATACATTGTTTATTAAATTAAAATCTATTCCAATGTGAGGATCAATATAATTATTATCTATATTCGATGTAGTAAGAGAATGTGCAATCTTTTGAACAACACTAATAACCTAATCAATTGATCATGTTGGATATTTTTTAGATCTATAATTTTAACATCATTTGTAGAAATCTCTGTATAAGGTCAATAACATTGATATCAATAGTGTTAGGTGACATTTTCCCTAGAGGATATAAATAATTGTATTATCCATTAGCTAAAATATGATATCTAAAGTATAGTAATAAAATGTCCGGAGATAAAAAATTTTGGAAATTTGAGAATTAGATTATGATACCCCTTCACAAAATTTATGATATCCTTTCAAAAATTTATGACACTCCACTATGAAAAGAAAATGTATATTTTGATTCTCCTACTAGGACTTTCATCATCCGTTAGCTAAAATATAACTTTCAGGATATCATAATACAGTACAAGACAAGTTAACTTAAAAATATGAGAATTTGACTTATGATATCTTTCACAAAATTTATGATATTCTTTTAGAAATTTATTACACCTCGATGCAAAAAGAAAAGCTACAGGTTTTAATTCTCCTATCAGGACTTTCCATTATTTGTTAGCTAAAATATAACTTCCAGGATATCATAGTACAGCACAGAGACAAGTAACCAAAAATATGAGAATTGGACTTATGATATTATCCCAAAATAAAATGAAAAACTAGCAGTTTTGATATTTTATACCAGGATTTTTTTACTATCCATTGACTAAAATATGACATCCAGAATGTAATAATATGGCTTTGAAACAACTTGAACTGAAAATACGAGAAATATGACTACTTCGATATAAAATAAAAAATAAAGATTTTAATCCTCCATGCTAGTACTTTTCAACTTTCGATTATCATAAATATAACATCCAGAATATAATAGTATAGCCCGGAGACAAAAAAATTTAAAAAATAAGATTTGAACTTATAACACCCCTTCATAAAATTATAATACCCTTTTAGAAATTTATGACACCTAACATAAAAAATAAAATCGAAGGTTTTGATTCTCTTATCAAGACTTCTTATCATCTATTGGATAAAATATAATTCCTAGAATATTATAATACAACGGGCAATAACTTGATCTGAAAATATAAGTATTGGGCTTATAGCATCCTTTTACAGAATTATGACATTCATTCACAATAATTATGACATCCAGGCATAAAATATAAAACTGAATATTTTGATCCTCTATACTAGGATTTTTTCATTATTCATTGTCTAAAATATGACTAATCAAAAAAATTAACACTTTTGATATTCAAAATATGATTGTGCTAAGTAATTTATGACATCCAGGGATATTTATTTAGTTTTCTGATGCATTAAATTTATTTAGCTATCAAAATAGTTGATATAACAAAGAACCTAAAAAAATTTATAAAAAATAATCTATAAATTTTTTTTTACTTCAGCATCCAATTACTTATTTCAATCTTGGATCAAGATTGATTCTTTCTTTTTAAATAATATAATTATTTTTGAATCGGTAAAAACTTTTTATTTATTTATATATGTTATTTTAACTTGGAGGTAATCTGTAACAGGACAGGTTATTGAAGGTGAAATGAAGCCTTCGGTTGCTTTTAGCTGTGCAAGACGACGAAGACAACGAGCTGAAGATATCGATCTGTCCTGCTATCAGCATTTATGGTGGCTGCCATTCATGTTTCATATATATATATATATATATATATATATATATATATATATATATATGGAGGGCGGGGGGGGGGGGGTGTTTGTAAATGAGCAATTTCATATTTGCTTCACCCAAATCCTCGATACAAGATCAACGAATTTGTTTAAACGGCATTCTTTAACGTATGTTGGTTTTTCTTTGATATGTACCGGGACCGGTGAATAATTGCTGAACCAATTGTATTTGAATTTGTCCATGGGAAGATAGATGCATTCTAGAACGCGCCCCCTCTTCTTGCTCGGTGATCTCCGCATTGCTGGCGTTGGTATTTGACGGCATGACCAGCGTGACCTATGTAGAATTTTTGTCAGACAAACACCCATTAACCATGAGGTTATATTTAGTGGATTGGTAGACAATTAAAAAAAAAAAAAAATCATATAGATTATCGTACATTACAAATACTATATATTATTATGTTTAATATATACAAATAATATTATATAATATAAAATAAAAATTTTAAACTACTTCCAAATTAAATATATATTTTATTTATAAAAATATATTTTATATTTTATCTATTTATTAAAAATATATTTTATATATAAAAATATTTTAATATTTTTTATTAAAAAATAAAAATAAAAAATTATATTAAATTTTAAAAAAAAAAATTATAGTATGCTCTCTCTTTTTTTCGACTATGCTTGGCTTGCATGTCCGGTGACAGAGAACAGCCTCCCCTCGTCTCTGCCAGTCCCGATACGGCGACCCCCTGTCTTGGAGCCTTGATGATGCTTCTCCTTTCCTGTAAGCTTTAGCGATGGTAACCCTTTCGGTCCCAACGACGATTTCCCTTCTCATGAGCTCCGACGATGGTGCTTTTTTTTTATCAAGTCCCGACAACGGCGACCCCCCTTGTCCCGATAATAGTAAACTCTTTCCTGCAAATCTCCTCCACTTCCATTGCAGATGAAGAAATCATCGACTCATTTAAAGTTTTAGAAGTTGTTAGATGCATCTTGACCCAAACCAAGGAGCGAGAAGATTGGCGAGGACCAACATCCTATAAACTTTTGTTAAATTAGAGAAAAAAGTCTACAAGATCATCATAGATAATGAGAGTTGTGTCAATGCCATCAACCAGTGCTGTCAAAAACTTAGATTTCATGTTCCCCATCCCAACCCATATAAGGTATCTTGATAGATTTGACCTCAATTTTCATCGAGTTTAGATGTAAAGTTACAATCTAGATCCAGTCATACCAAGAGAAATTTGGTGTGATGTTCTTTCTATAAAGTTTCGTTGATCAATGAGTGATGGAGGGGCTAAAAATGGCCGACGAGTATTAAAGAAAGATTGTCGAGAGCCATGGAAGTATCGTTGGAAGGTAGGTACAAAAAAAAAAAAAAAAAATATTAAAAAATTATTTTAAAAATAATAATTTGGATTGCCATTTTTTTTAAATAATTCAGATTAGTTTATAAAAGATAATTCAGATTACTTAATAATTTATATTATCATAAAAAAAATATATCAAATGTAATAGTATGACAGGACCTTGCTGGCAATGCTCGGATATCCAACGCAACCTAAAAGTTTCAAAGGTGTACCTTGGCTCATCTGTTCGCATCACCGGAAGGTTTCACGCGGTCCCGTATCTTGATGCATAATTCAAAATCCGACAAGTTCAATGCTATCCTGCGCCTTCGGCGCAAGTCATCATCACGAATCTGCTGCATTTTCCCATGTACGTATGGGCGGTGGTCCCCGCCCCTCGTTCATTCGAAATCGATCTCCCTAACGGCTAGTACCGTCAACGGCCCATTTAATACCTTCCCCTCATCTTCTTTCGGACCGGAAAAAAAAAAAAAAACATCTCCCATTCCTCCCTCGATTTCTCTGTCTCGCTTGTCTTAGTCCCTCGTTGGGTTAGCAGGGTTAGCGCTCTCTTTCGATCCGCTCTTCGTCCCCTTCCTCAATTTTCTGAGGTTTATAACGTTCCCAATTTCTTGATTGCGGCCAGATCTTTAGGAATTCTAGGTTTTATCCGTTTTCTTGGCTAAGAGACCATGGATCCAGAGACGGACGAGTACATCCGCGAATCCATCGAGAACTCGCTCGGCCTTCCAATCTCCGATAAGAACCTATGCCTCAAGCTCCTAGCTTCCGAAGACGCTCGCCACCGACTCCAAGATCATATCTTCGTCCTCGAGGAGCGCCTGAAGGAGGCCGAGAAGCGTGTGGAGCAATATAAGGTTAGGGTTCGTTGATCTTTTACGGCTGCTTCTTGTTCCTGGGTTTCTAGGGTTTGGTTTTTTATGGGAAAGTCTTGATTTTGATGTGGGTAGGCGGAGGCGACCATGAATGCCCAGGGGATGAGGAGGTGCATCGAGGAGAAGGAGATTGTGGCGTCGGGATATACTGATTTGGTGAATCACTGCGCCAAGTTGGAGAAGGAGTGCTCCTGTATGAACGGGATCTTGAGGGGTCATGGAGTCTTGCGATGAATTGGCCAAGGAGAATGATGAGCTTCGGTCACGGTTGCAGGACAACTCTTCTGTGAGTATAGATTCTGTTCGTTTCTTTTTCTCTTGTACATATATTTCTTATTTTTGTGAATCAAAATAGAGGAACATATCCTGAATCCTGATATTTTAATGCTTATTTTGAGCAAAAATGCTGAGAATTTGTCGTTGAGAAATGGAATTTACAGAATTGTGGGAACAAGAAGGCACAGACCTTTGTTCTTTTGACATCAAATGAGAGGCATTTTAGGATTTTGCTGTCTTTTTCATTACTCTAATATCTTTACAGGTGGCTCCTTATGGGAAAAAAATGTCATTTTTTGGAGTAATATGCAACAATACTGAGTTGAATGTCATGATGCCGCTGTAAATAAACTTATTTAATGAGTATGTTAGAGAAAATTTTTGTCATCATCTATTTTAGTTAATCAGCTAATAAGCATTGTGCAGATTTCTTAGATATCTTACATATTATAATAGTTGTTGTGGCAATTTTATGTCACAAGGCAAGAAAATAGAAACTAAAATTGTATTATGAAAGTTATACACATTCACACATTGTATTTCTGTAGGAGGAACCACGCGTCTTTGCTTTTAACTGTAAGGTTGTTTGAGAACTTCGATAACTAGGAAGTAGAACGAAGAATAGGGAAGAAAGAGAAGGATCTCCTTAGGTAAGCGATGCTGTTCAAAAGGCTCTCCTTGTGGTACAAATATCTCTATTATTAGAAGTAGATGGACTCCCAAAAATATTGCCTATAGGAAACCCTTTCCATGCTTAATGCTGAGCTAGCTAATTGGCAGCTTGAGCATCGTTTAGGATTCCCTGAAGATGCTGAGGAACAGAACTGAATAAGCAGGCCTAGGCACTCTTTCTAATTTCGTGCAGGCTAACTAGATGCTAATCTGGCCAGCTGTGTTAACAATTATTTCAACAATTATCCGATTTGAGAATTTGTAGTGTAAATGAGGTGAGAGCCTATTACTTGTGTAAACAATCTGATCTTTTTCCTTGGTTTGTATACTTAATAAACTTTTCTTACATGTTTGTCATATTGTTGATACAATGAATCTGGAAACCTTCCTGGCATTGGCCACCCAATAAGAAATTAATGTCCAGGTTCTCTTTCATCTATTTTAAAACCATATTTGGATTATAAATATAAAGATAAACCTCTGAGATGACTCTTTGCCATGGAGCTACATTGGTTTTCCTGTATCTATACATATGAATGAGTTGTATTTAAGACAAATTTGTGAGTATGCTTATTTTTAGGTGCTTTTCTTCTTTGTCCTTGACTAGCAAATTAATTATCTCAGTGCTTCCTTGTCAGCTTTTTAGAATTAGAAAAACCATGTCTAGTTTCTCAAATTGCCACTCTAAAGTCATTTTAGTACTCTTGCAATAGACCTTTGAGGGTAGAAGTACATTGGTTTTCTTGAAGCCACACTTATGTGAAAGTGATTTTTCTCTCCCATAATTCTGATTAACTAGTGCAACACATATGTGACATTTTGTGTTAAGCTATTAGATGGCCAATACGTTATGGCTATGTTTCCCTTCCGTTATTCAAGCCTGCTGTCTCTTCCTAGCATTTCATTATTTTCCAAGATTTTTAAAAAAATAATGGTTGGTGACTTATTTCTATTTCAAGTTCTGTGTGATATAATCTTAGTCTAATGAGCTGGATATGGTGATCTGGTAGCTTGATTTTTAGCCTGAAATTGAGTAATTGCAACTTGAGGAGCGAAGTTTCACTGGTTCTTATGGCTACCGTTGCTTATAGAGGCTAAAAACAACTCCTGTGGTTGCTATAAGATGTATATCTATGCTGAGTTTACATGGAAAATGGCACTTCTCTCGATCCTTGACTAGCAATTGGGGGTTCCAGTTGACCTTGTTCTTGGTTTGCGAAGGACTGTATTCTTGAACAACATTAGAGATGATCTTACAGTTTCTAATGCTTTTTTTTTTAAAAAAAAAAATGTGGTTCACTTTTTGGTGTCATCTCCATATTTCTTCCTCTGTTCTTGTTCTTCTGACTTTGAGATATATCATCCTGCCTTGTCCATGTTTTCTCCTGCTTCCCATTTTAGCTGTATGCTAACTTGTAATTCTGATTATATTTTTGGAAAATGCTGCATGCTTTAGATAACGGCATTGGCTGATGAAGTCGAATCCTTGACAAATGACAAGGAAAACCTGAGGATTAATCTCCATAGAGCTGAAGAGGAGGTATGGCTATTGGAATTCATTTCTAACGAGGGAAAACTGTTATGGATGACATGTATGGAAGAAGGCTTTCTTTACATAATCTTATCCTATTACATTTTATATAAGGTCAAGGTACTGTTTGAAGAAAATAAAATTCTGGATGAAGAGAACAAGAGGCTACTTGAGCTGTTAAAGAGAGAACGGTATCACCATGGATCTGATGGCAAACGCTCTGCCAGTGCTTCAGCTAAAGTGAGAAGAAAACTCAATCCCATTTTCTTTCAAGTTTTGTCTAGTCATCTGAATTATGAATTTTGTTTTCAACACTTCATAACAAACAACTACTAATTCGTACAGGAAATTAGGGATGAGAGAAATAATAGGGAAGCACTTATAATCCCTGTCATAGCAATGATCCACTGTTGTTCCTTACCTACATATATTGAGAACCAAGTTCCTTATATTTTACTTCAGTTCATTTTCTTGAATCATGCGTTTATCAGATCCACTTTTTGTGTAGGGAAAGCGTAAATCAAGTCAGGACTGCAGCCCTCTGGGACGGTTGATTGATTTCAACGTTGCAGATGCATCAAGACAGCCATTATCCCCTCTGCATCAGAACTCGCCTGATTGTAAAATGCATAAGTTAAATGGTGTGTGATCATCTTTCCGCTGATCTTGAATGGTTCCTACTACTAATTGCCTGCTATTTAATCCGAACTTACTAATGTTGTACAAAGCATTGTGGAGTTAAATTTAGAAATTTGTTTGGAGTGATAATTGTTATTTTTTTCGCTGCCTTACTTTTGACATGATTTCTGAGAGCTATGCTTTCAGGTTTACGTTCAACTAATCAAAGTGAATGCAAAAGTTTTTGGTTATTCTAGTAGAGCGAGCTCTCCTGGTACCGTGTGCCTTCAGTTTCCTGCAATCCAGATGTCTCCTCGATGGAGTTGTTGTACATGCAATCCAAATGTTCCATTTTAATACCGTACGTGGAACAACATGTTCGGAGTAAGAGTAGAAATCAATAGTGTGTGCAATGTGCTTCAAGAAAATGAACATTAATTTGATCAAGCTACTGGTATGGAGAGGAGAGGACTAATGCATTGTCTCTCATATTACAGAGAGAGTGTAGGTTATTTTTCTATTTTTCATTTTTGCCTGTTTATGCTTTTAAAATAAATGAAGATTTTGATTTGAATGGCTTTGAAAGTACAAGATGTCACCGAGGAAAACTTACCAAAGTGTTTTCAAGAAATTATTGATTGGATGAGGTCCATCAGCTCAACAGTAAACCAGTCCAATCACAATGGGCAACACACAAACATGGACAAAAAAGAAATACGCGCATATCACAGTAAACATAGAAGGGGAAGAAAGCAATACGCGCATATCACAAATATCCCTTTGTGGTTGGACTGGTCCACCACGTCCACCACTGAGCTGGTGGACCTTGTCCAACCAATAATTTCAGAGTGTTGGTGTTGCTCAGTCTTTGAAATCCGGTAACAAGTCCTATTATATTTAGTGGATTAACAACAGGAGCTCCCACAAAGTCAGCATCAAAAATGGGAAACAATAAAAACCCATAAGCATTCTTGCTAGAGCCTAGAGTAAATAAGAACAGAATTCTCATTAATGCCCATATAAATTTTCTCACTACAAAGCAGTACAACAGGAGCTCCCACAAAGTCAGCATCAAAAATGGGAAACAATAAAAACCCATAAGCATTCTTGCTAGAGCCTAGAGTAAATAAGAACAGAATTCTTATTAATGCCCATATAAATTTTCTTATTAATGCCCATATAAATTTTCTCACTACAAAGCAGTAGTGATGCAGCGGTAGGTCCAACCAGAAATTTTGAGTGCCCCAATCCAGGTGGGCCAATCTCCCATGGCTGGAACGCCAAAGGAACAAGAAAAATGCCATCAAGATTCACAGCGGATAAGCTTTCCCCATCTTTTCAGCAGCACGAATAGCAGAGAAAAATCCCTGTCAGACTAATTCCAGTATTCAAGCAAGAAATTTTATCAGCTTGTTTTCGTAAGTACACAGGAGACCATGACTGAAATGACTGATTAGTAATGAAGGTTGAACCTTCAGTAAGTTTAGCACCAAACCAAAATAAAGATGCCGGGTTTAGATCGGGTCATCCAAAACCCATATCCATCCCGTTAAAAAATTATCCATCCCATACCCGTCTCGGGTCGGGTATAAAAAAATCACGGATCGAATCGGATCGGGTATACCCGGTCTTATAAAACTTAATTTATTTAAAAACTAAATGGATCGGATCGAATCGGGTATATCCGTCCCATATCCTATTTACTTAAATATTTTATATATATATATTTTTTATATATAAACGGATCGGATTCATATCGGAACGTACTATTATCCGTACCCGACCCGAACCCGAGTCAGATTTTTTTTATATAACCCATATCCGTTTATAAATTAGGTGGGTTAGATTTTACCCGTCCCATTAAGATCGGGTCGGATACCCATTGAATCGGAAAAAATTGCCATCTCTAAATGCATCTCCATGTTTCCAACCGTCACCCACCCGAAGAAACAGAAAGCCATCCAGTCAATTCTAGCTCATAAGATCCCAGCCTTGACTCAAGACGAGTCTTTCTGGTTCTGTAAGCTTAAGAGCTTCTCTGGTGCTCAGCAATTCCCGCATCTCACTTCATTAACTTGAAAGTCTAAATTGCAAGTCTGGATTATGATTATATCCAACCTCATCAAACCAATAATCTTTTTTTTTTTTGGGTAACCAACCAAGAATCTTTTTTTGGTGAACAGACTGTGCACCACTGTGAGCTCCTTCGATTCCAAAATGACCAGTGGACGCTCACTAGCAGTTAGGTGCCTAAATTGTTTCTTGGCCTCCATCATCCTGTCACCTCTGTGATCTGGTTGTGACAGTTTATATGTTTGGAAAACCAAACCCTACAGTGGGAAGAGCGGAAGAAATTAAGCACTTGCGCAACAAAAAGAATTAACTCAATCCCTGTAAGATCAAAATGAGTACTTACACAAAATTAGTTTATCTGAAAATTTTCAGCAAACATGATCTAAAAATATCCTATTACTTCCATATTACACCTTTCCTCCAATAAATAATGCTCAAAACAATTAGCACCCTTTGTAAATGGTGGGCTGGGTTTGAAATTTTATTCAAAAAATCGTTGAAAAATCACAAAGCACATACAACGCACATGCAGAGAATCGCTGACCTTTGACTTATGATCATGCTGCTGCTGACTGCTTGTCATCATGGTCTTCAAGATTCAAAACATGCAACAGCTTTGGCCAAGACTCTGGGATCCCTCCTGGCAAATCAAACTCCAAGAGCTTCCCTCGACTGCGGTAGAACTCCTCTACTGGTTGGCTCTGCAGAAACAAATGTTTTTGTTCTAAAACATTAGTATACGGGCAAAAGCATTATAACACTGATCCATGGTCATAAAGCAAAATATATGGTGTATTGCAACATATGTTACAAATTTCAAAAGTAATATTAGATGCCCTTCCCTTTACATATGTCTCAGATCATTGAATTTTAAAAGGCTGGTGACTAACAAAGGCACCCAGATACCTGTATGAATTACCAGGTTTTTAATAGCTAAAGATCATATAGATGGCAAGGGGAAAGAACTCCCCCTCTTCCTCTCCATGCCCTCTGCTCGTCACATTTCTTTCTCTTTCACCTCACATCACCATTTGCTTTCTCCATTGAGTGCACACTCACCCACCCCTGTCATCACTGATACCATGGACCCCCTCCAAACCCCAAAACCTCCCCCACGCCACCACCAACCAGCAACCCATTGCCACCATGCTCCCAACTCCACTTCCAACAGCCACTAAGCCAGCCTCCTTCAATGCCTCCACATTCACATCCTGTCAGTGTGCACCTTCCATAATGCTTCCTGCTCCACCTCACCTTGCAGTACACCCACCTACTCCCACTATGCTACCTCTTTTGCCTCGCATAGCAATGCATCCACCTCATCCTGCCATGCCCCCTCATTCTTTCATCATATCATGTTTCTTTTCCCTCCTGTCTCAATGTGGCCTCTCCTGCTACCATGATTTCCTCCTCCCATCTACTCCACCTCTAGCTGCCACTAGGTCCGCCTCCTACTATAAGCTTGCTTCCCCCTCATTCCTTGCACTACCTCCAGAGTCCAATCTTCATCCATATCCCTCTGCTGCACCACAATTGCTGGTGACCCATCCTGGTGCTTCCTTCTCATCCCTATTCTCATAGTACAGTCAATTGAACTGGAAAACTACAAATTTTCTAGTCTAAGCTCTATAAAGTCAGTCATCTCATAGTACCATCTCTCTCCATATATATATATATATATATATATATATATATATATATATATATCTGATCCTGCTCCTTAAATATTTCTAGTCTAAGCTCTATAAAGTCAGTCATCCCTTACCTCCTTTCTTGTCTCTAATCCGATTGTTGCTCTCATTCCTATATTCTTGAAAACTGAGAATGCTATATGAGAGGTCAAATAACTACAGTGTATAAACTGGGTCCTGGATAATATTGCTTTGCATCTTGTGCACTTGGAACTTATAATGAGAGTTTCAAAACAGTAAAAGAAAATCGTTTATATTCAAAATTTATGTAAATGCTTTGACAAGAATTGAAAGTTTCCTTGAAACTGTAATGAGACTTTCAGGACAGTAAACAAACAAAAATCTTTTCTTTCTAAAATATGGGCACATCAAATACTTTAATAAGAACTGAAAACTTACTCATAGAAGCACCAGAAAATGCCATCAACATGGTGAAATATGTTTGTTTTAGGTGTTGCTATTAATAGTAACATGGATTCAAAATTTGTATAGGTATAATTAACTCAAATTCATGTGCAAATAATTAAAATGACATTTAACTCAGAACTAAACAAACAAGTAGAAAAGTGGTTAAGTTATTAAATTTCAGTGTACCTGCATTACATGTAGTTTAATCACATTAGCATTTGGCACTGCACAAATTCTGTGCAAGACAGTCATCTCCAATTCGATAGGTATGGTCATGAAAAGTGGACTTGGGAGTTTGCTAGAGAGGTCATTTAAAATTGAAGGGAATATATAACCTTACATGGTTCAGTCCAAGGATCGTTGAACCAGTACCGAGACCCATACCGGTCAGCAACCGACACGGTACGTTACCATACTGTACTATACCAGTACATATACTAGTCTTGGTGAAATTGAGAAAAAAACTCTCCCCCTCCCCCCTCTCAAGCAAGGATCACTAAACTGGATCCAAACCGGACTGAACCAGGATGTACCGTATCGAATTGACCCGTACCGGTCCAGTTCAGGGCATTTCTTAGGACTGAACCATTTTTTAGAATTGAATCATACCAGTTCTTGGCTAGTATGGTTCGGTACGCCCCAAATCAGGCGGCTCAGGATGGTTCCAAAAATCATAGTTCAGCATTTCTAGCATCCATGAGGGTCAATGTACATGTCAATTGATCAGGCTAATAGAATACAAATATTGTTTTGATGAACCAAGCCTAGATAATGATAGAGCTTGGAATTTCAAAACCAAATACAAAATTATGTTTAGACATTCATCAAGCAAACATCCCCTACTCAAAAAAAAGAAGCAAACACACACGCCAACCCACCCTGAATAGAAAAGAAAAGGCATGATGGGGACATCGGCCAGCACAGATCCTGATGCACATAGATCCTGATGCACATCGATAAATTCATTTTTTTTGTTTCGAGAATAAATTATTTTAGGATCGGAATTTTTAGGATAGTTTGTTTCACTTGTTTAGGATTTGTTTTATCGGAATCTCTTTCTGGTTGTTCGGTTGTTCGGTTGTTTAGAGTCAGTTCTGGATAGATTGGTTCTCAACAAACCACCACAAACTAAAGTTTATTTAAAATGTTGTCATTCGAATAAAATCATCGAAGAATTTTATTAAGAAAAGTTTGGATGTGTCCCAACTCCTTCCTCCCCTCTTCCTCCTTCCCCTCCTCCCCTCTTCTTCTCTTCCTCTTCTCCTCTACCTGGCTCTCCACTCTTCCTCCCTCCCTTCCCCCTATTCTTCTTATTCTCCTCCCCTTATTCTCTGCTTATTCCCTTTCTTATTCCTCTTCTACTTCTTCCCGGTTTTCTTCCTCTCCTCTCCCTCTCCTCTATTTATATTCCCTCCTTCCCTAATCTTCTCCTTCCTCTCTTGTTGCTCTGTGATTCGAATGAGCGAAGCCCTTCTAGCCAACATCAAGTTTGCAAAGCCCCACATCAGCTCATGTTTCAACGTCTCCCTCATCTCCGGTCGCCGTCCGAACCAACTACAGCCGCCAGCCTCCATCTCCAATCCCGTCTCCACACTATCATCCCCACCGCCACCACCACTTCCATCCCTCTCCACACGGTTGCTTCCCCCCTCTTGCCGCGTCACTCATCCACCATCGTCCCCCCCTTATGGCCATCGTTTCCCCCAACCACCTCCAGCTGAAAACCCGCACCGCCCTCCCTCCGCAGGATCGAGAAAACGCCCTTCCTCAACCCTCGACCTCTCGACGATGCCCCCCTTGCCATCGGATTCGCCAAGTCCGTCGACTCTCTTCTGTCCGGAGAGATCCACCGCCAAGCCTCCGATCAACGCCCTGCCATTTGAGATGCCCTCTGTCCCCTCCTTCCCCACTGGATCCTGCCAGATCCCCTACTGCCGCGACGCCTCCGTCTCCCCGTGCGCCGTCCATCGACGGAGCCTCTGCTTCCCGAATCCCATCAAATCTCCTATTCGAGCATGTTTGGAGCCTCCGATCTCCCATCCAAGCGTAGACATGCCTGGAGTCAAGGATGCTGCCCGTGTTGATGTGACGCTACCATGCCACCCTCTCCCCATGCCGCCAGCCATTGGCTGCGCCACCCTTCTCTGGCGACCGATCTTCCAAGGACGCCGATGAAGTTCCGCCAGAATCCCGCTCCACAAGCCCTCCCCTGTTCCACCTAGCTTCGGTCTGTGAAGGCGATGCCACACGATCGTGAAAGCAAACTCCCAGTCCTGTTGCCAACTTCAGAGCTTCACGGATCTCAGAGCTGCACCTATTTGCTTCCGGTCTACTTGAATTTATTTGGGTTTATTTGATTGGGTCTATCTCTGGGTTGAACTAACCTAGCCTAGCGGTCGTTTCTTAACGAACAACGATCCGACCTCCTTAAAATAATTTTGATTGGGTTGTCCCACATCAAAGCACCACCACCACAAAAAAATACAATGCAATAAATACTTATTGATTGGATGTAAATGATATCTATCATGTACAATAGTTGTGGCACCTACACTCAACTCAACCTTAATCCCAAACTAGTTAGGGTCAGCTAAATGAATCCCTTTCCTCCATTCTTCTATGTTTAAGGCTACACTTTCTAAAAGATATAGCAATGTCGATTCCTTCCTTACAACATCTCATGCAATTTTTGGTCTACAACCATCTTTCTTTCCTTCTACATATATCAAATTACTCCTTCATACTAGTGCATCTCTTGGCCTACATTGTATATATTCAAACCATGTAACTCATCCTTCTCTCATTTTATTCTTAATTGATATTACCTCCATATTTTATGAATGATTTCATTTGTTATTGTCTTTCTTGTATTATTACACATCCATTTCAACATTCTCATTTCGGTCAAACTCATCTTGCATGCATTTTACATAATTGGACATATGCATAGCTATAAAAATTTTCTTTCAACTTAACAAGTATCCTAAAATCATACAATATCCTAATTGCACCTCGCCCTTTTACCCATCCTACTTTAATACTAAGGATAACATCTTTTTCAATTTCCCCTTCAGTATGAATAATCGATACTAAATACAGAAAATGATCACTTATAGAAACTTTGTGATCCTCAATTTTTACTCATCGCTATTTGTAATTTTACTAAATTTTCATTCTATGTATTCTATCTTGTTCCTGTTTAACTTGGAACCCCTAGATTGTAATGCACTCCTCTATAATTCCAACTTACGATTAACTCCAATCTTAATTTCATCCACCATGACTATATCATGTGCAAATAGCATGCATCAAGAAATACCATCTTGAATATGCTTAGTAAGCTTATCCATAACCAGTGTAAAAAAGTAAAGACTCACAACAAATCCTTGGTGTAAACCTATTGTAACCGAAAACTCACTAATATTACCACAAATAGTCCTCACACTATATGTCCTTAATTGCATTAATATAAGTTATGGAGACTCCTTTTTTTCTAACACCCACCATAAGACTTCTCTAGAGACTATCATATGCTCTCTCTAACTCAATAAAAACTATACAAAAGATCTTGTGAGTTTCTCTATATTTCTCCATTAATCTCTGAAGAAGCAAAATAACTTCTATAGTCAGCTTTTCAAGCATAAATTCAAATTGGTTCTCTGATATTTTGTGTCACACTTCAATCTATGCTCATTACTTTCTCTCAAAGTTTCATAGTATAGCTTATGAGTTTAATACCATGATTATTTAAACAAGTTTGAATATCCCTTTTATTCTTATAAATCAATAAAATTACACTTTTTCTTCATTCATCGAGCAACTTTTGGTCTTTAAAATCTTATCAAACAAATTAGTCAGCCAAATTACTCTCATGCCATTTGAATACTTCTACAGCTCAATAGGAATCACAGGTCCAATTGCCTTTCCTATTTTCATTTTTTCATGGCCTCCTTTATGTTAGATATTACATTTCTACATGTGTACTTAATATTTATACATTCAATGGAACTAGCAAGAATTCTAAATTGTTTACACAACTATCGCTTACAAAATAACTCCATCTTTCTTTAATCTTGTCTTTCTTAATCAAAACTTTTCCTTTCATCTTTAATGTATTTAATCAATGGTTAACCATACTTATGTGTACCGCCCTATATTAGTACCGAACCAAGACTCAGTGCAGTGAACCAACCCCCACACGAGTGTATCGATATAGTACCAATGCGGTACAAATATAAAATCTAATATCGAGCATATGGAGTCCCCTCCTAGTTGTTGCATCTATTAGTTCCATCAATTTCTTGTCAAGGACCCTATATTCCAAGTTGCTAAATGTGTCCTACTTTCTTGGAATAACTTCTTTACCCACGCTTGTCCATTAAAATGTGAGAACCCATGCCTACTTCCTGTCACATCCAGGTGCTATATGGCACACTAAAGCAGAATGCCCTAGTTAACCCTTGCTCACTTTGGTTCAATGTGGCCATCAACCTACCACAATCCTCATTTATTTAGGCTTGAGACCGGCTATGTACAAAACATAGGAGCATATTAGTTGTTTATAATAATTGGTTCAACTATCAATTTTTGGCTTGAACCCAAAAGAAAAAAAATCAAATTTGGCAGCTGAAAATATGAAAGCACATAGCAATAACGATCATTTAGGCATGAAGAAACTCGAGGACTTTTTAGGTATAGTAACATTTACAGCTATTTCTGAAACACTTGGTTCGATTATATGCTTAGAGGAGTGCATTGAATACTGACAAAATGCCAAGAAAATAAGCAATGCCTATGAAACATTATGGAGTCATTTTCCACATATTGACTTCAATGGGACCAAATGATTTTTGGAATTGACTTTATAATCCTTAGAAAAAAGATCCTGAGAAATGGGTGCATTACCATTTCATGATATATACGTAAACGCTCTTTTACCACCTCTTCAGTATCATCAGCTCGAGTAACTAGCTTTGACTTGCACTGTGTAGGAGGTGGAAGTGGGGCCATAAACATACCAGGCCTCCCATTCTCACCCTTGACATTTATGGAGGCGACATTGAAGTTCTTTCCACACTGGCTGCAAATCCTTCTACCAAGGCACTTTGCAAGCAGTACATCTTCTCTAAGCTTAAGGTTCACAACCAGGTCAATGTCTGTCACTCCCTCCAATATTTCCTGACAAATCAGAATACATGAAATAAGCACAGAGAATATTGCAATTCTTCAAGGCCGTGTATCAGAATTCCAAGTTGCTATTAATCAGTATATAAAGTGGATTTCAAGCTTCATTTTCTTGGATCTGTTGACATTAGCATCAAAAACATGAAGGCAAATTCATGATGTATTTGATAGATATTATGTGAAAAACATGAGTTTACTTCTTGGCTTTTCTTGGAACAAGGGATGGAGTTAGAACACAGTAAATAAGAGATTCCAAAATGTTGGAAAAATATTAGAAAACCAATTTAAATAACATGGTCATATGCAACAGAGATTACAGAGGTGCTTAAAAGGGCTTGGATTTGTGTGGAAGCATCAATAAGAGGAGATAAGCAAACCAAGATTAGTTAGATGACTAATACATTGAGATTTTATCCATGGAGTTCACTGTAACTGCTAAAGTGGAGAGAGAGAGATATGGCAATAATGACAGGATTCCTGAGAATTACCTTATTCCAGTTTATTGGAAAGTTTCAAGTGGAAATTATTGAATTAAGTGGAGAGAGGATGTCCAAATGATGTCCCATTTGCAGCAAGTTTGACCACACCTTACTTCTCCTTGTATATAAAGAAAACTCTGTGTTGAGAACTGGGCATGGTCAACATCAAATGCAAATGCAGGATTTATAATACTACCCCGGTCTGTTGAAGACTTGGCACAACAATGGAGAATTGTCTTAACTAGGAGAGCTTCTAAGGGGCATTTTACACTCTGCAGCATTTCAAAGATCTCAGAGGTTAGGAATGGGTTCTGGTTTAATAGTTTGTGTGGTTTACTTTCTTCCTGACTTGAAAAAAGAAAGGTGACAACTAGTGTTCATGCTTGAGTTTTGTTACTTCTGTAGCATACCAAAGTTCCCAAAATTGTTAAGTTTGGTATTGATGTTTGTAATGCCTTAATATACTTATTGTTGATTTAGAAAAGAAAAGATTGCTTTATCAGATTGTTCACACTAGACATCAGGTCTCTTCAACCGTGTTAAAGTCTTTTGAGCAACATTATTTGAGATGGTAGCATTGTTAGTGGACCTTTAGTTTTTGCAACTGCTACTGATTTTCATTATTGGATAAAATTTGGGTTATAGTAATATATATGTCAACTTACTGATGGGTAGCTGTGAGGATTCGTGCAGACCTATATTTAGTCCCACATCGGTTATTCGCTGGAAAGGTCTTGGATACTTATTAGGATCAAGGAACTCAAAATTACCTTCCAGCTAGTCTTTTTAGATGAAATTCTGGGTTAAACGAATGCCATGGCTTAAACGAATTGAGTATGTGAGAACCTGTGCGGACGTGTATTTATCCCACATTGATTATTCACTAAGAAGATCTTGGATACTTATACATGACTAAGAAATCTAAAATTATCTTCCGACTAGCCTTTTTGGATGAAATTTTGAATTGTTACAGTAGCATTTGTTAGTAACTTTAAATGCCTAGAATTATTAGGCATTGCTGGAAATAGCTAAAGTCAGAGATCTTCCATAGGGACAATATCTAGGATGCAAATTAGGTAACTATTGAGATTGCAGGGTATTCATAATATTTTTCTTTTATACTCGAACCATTAAAAGTTTCACATTAGCCCTATGTTTTTTTTATTTTGGGACAGCTTTCTTGTTTATATTTTCTTACCATTTTCCTTGTTTTCCTTGGTCTTTATTTTTGTACAGAGTCACACCATCATAATGCTTTGATCAGAGCATCAAGCCCTATACTCTTAAACATTATTGTCAATGATAATTTTTCCATTTGGCTCTTTGTTTAAGATACATGCCTTGGTCCATGTCTAGGGAATGTTGTTCTGTAGTCGCATGAGCTCAAGTTGCATAACCAGAATGTAGCTCTTAGTGATTGCCTACTGGCGTTCTAGGTTTCGTAGCGGGTCTCTTGTCCAAAGATGCCCTGGCCAGAACTGGACCATAGATTGCAGGGGTTGACATCAAGTTAAGATATGGTCAAGGACAATCTCAGAGGTTCATGCACCACACGTTGATCATGGAAACCATCCCTAGATAGATGGGACAAGGCTTGTGGATTAATGTCAAGGAATTAGCTAGCTAAGTGGGATTGCGATTCTCTATCCAATTGCAAGACATCTCCAGCAAAAGCTAGATACCCTTTTCTTTTGAACAAATTATTATTTTCTAGCTTGAGGTATACTACTTGACTAGAATCCACTTCTAGTCACCAACAAAATAACTGCAACAGTTTTAGCTGCATTGATGTATGATGTTTGATGTTTATGATAGTCAATAAGGCCAATAGGAGGACAGGTGGTAAACATTTTAATATAAACAGACTTTCAAAGGCATCCAGATAGCAGCAACTGTTTTAGACCAGATTTAATTGTGGATGATTTTAAAAAGTAAAATAATAGCAGGTAAAATAAAATGCAAAGGCGGTGTTACATTGATATCTTACTTCAGAACCAAATACACACATTAAAAGACATAAATATCACATGAATTGCTTTCTTATGTTTCCTTTGAATATTAATTCCTCACCGCTTGTCTTATTGTCCGTGGAAAACCATCAAGAATGAATCCTGATTCACCCTTAGCTTCTCCATGTTCAAGACGTTTAGATAACAAATTTATGATGATCTCATCTGACACCAATTTTCCCTGATTTACGATATCAGCAAGCTACAAAATAAAAATCAAAATCAATGGCATCAATCCAAAGCAATGAGTTTTTGATATAAAAATAACATACTTGCACTTAGTACAATGCAAAACAAATGAAGAGATCTTGATTACTGCATTGGCATCAAAAAGAAAAAAAGCAGTCTAGTCTAGAAAGCAATCTCAATCATGTCAACAATCTCATGGATACTAATATATAGCTTTGCTTACTAGAAAGTAAATCATTGAGTTCCTCGGCAAAGACTAATAACTTGAATTAAAGAATATAATTAACATGTGTTAACATTAAAAAAAAAAACTAGTTCTTGTTTCCAAGGTATTAATTCAGAAATTAAATCTTACATCCAACAGAGAATATCAAGAATGAAATTCAAAGAGAAGGATTATAAAGTTTGATAGTTTTTTAAATTTTTAAAACAAACATGCAGAACATCTTTATACTTCCCATTATTTTTATAAATTTTAAAACAAAGATGTAGAACATCTTTATACTTCGCATTATTCTCTAGAAAGATCCTTCACCAAGAAGTTCTTAGCTTTTAGAAACAATAATCTAAGGGCATGTTTGGTTGGGGTAAATTGGGTTCTAGAATGGGATTGGGAATGGGAATAGGAATCAATGACTCCCTTTCTAGCTGTTTGGTTGGAGGAAGTCCCATTCCCATTCCAATTCTAGGGAGGATAGGAATGCCCCAATACCCTAAAACCCAATCCCAATTCTCCCATAGTATTAAAATCTCATTCCAATTCTGATTCAGATTCCAATCATGAAACAAATGCATCAAGGAACATGGACATTCCAATTTCCGTTCCAATCCATTCCAATTCTAATTTTGATTTCAAATCTGATTGCAAACCAAATGCACCCGAAAAGTTATCATCCTAATAATAGCAAGGGTGTTTAAATTGTGTCACTTGATAAAGCCTAGGCATTCTATCATTTCAACAAGTCATAAGTTTTGAGGCTCTATTTTGATCTTAATTTTATCAATGCTCGTAAAGAAACATAGAAGAACATAAGCATGGGTTAAGTCTAGATATTTCTTTATTTGATTTGTCACTGCTTAAGATAATGTACATCATTGGTTTCCTTATCAATCATAGCACGACCACCATGCCTTGATGACACTTCAAATGTCATTTATCTCATAGTTTTGTAAAGCACATCTACTAAAAATTCATGGTAAATGAGATGTTATCATCCCTAAGGAAATTCAAAAGTCTCAATGTCTAAGGAACATGCTGGTCACATAAATGACGAGTCATGTAAAGTGACTTCTTTCTTTTTTTTCTTTTTTTTCCCCTTTTGTTTAAGGGAAACCACTCGTCATTCAAGGTTTCATGTTCTAGAAGGAAGACTATTTTTTACTACTTGATCATATGCTGAAAAAAGTAGTTTTTGCATGTGGCAAGAAGAGAAGTCTTTTCAGTTTTCTATTGTTATACCTTCCCTAAATGAGTTCATCTTATGAGGTTATGTGGTTTCTTTATCATCTTATATTCTCTGATAGTTCTGTATATAAATGAGACACGATGGTGGGTGTTTGAACAACATAAGTGATGGTTTTCTCATGTTCTCATATACTTGCAAGTTTTTAACTAATATAAATTTGGTGCTGAAGAGAATTAAACAACAAGCAAAACAAATATAAAGGTAGCATCATATACATGTCATGCCCATCAATGTTTCTGCTTGTCCTTGCTATTCCTGAGCAAGTTCGAGCAAAGATTCAAAACAAATTACCAGTTGAGACCCCTTTGAAGGAATCACCAGACCTTAAGGGAATTTGATGGTTTAGGGTTGAGCAAACAATACAATAACTCACTCTAGGAAAAAGGAAAGCAATAATTTTTTTTCCACTATATAAAAACAAAATTTTCTGAGGTGATGCTTTAAGATACAACTAATATTGCAAGAACCCCAGCTTGTCTAATGCATAATTGCTTTTATCTTCTTGCTCATTAGAGCAACCCTAACCCCCAACACATTCTAATTACCAAGATTTTATTGTTTTACGAATGCTTTCCCTTTATATAATCAAGTTTGTCATTCTGCCCTAACAGAATCCAAACAACCTTTTTTTTCCAATCTATATATTAACTTGATCAGAAACTAATCCACGCCGCGCCTAATTAAATCAAAGTCATATCAACAGAAACAAAAGCTTCCCCTAACACAAAAAGAACAACAACAACACGAAGATCAGAGGACACAATATCAAAAAAAAAAAAAAAAACAAACTTTAGCTAAGATTGCAATCTTCCAATAAGTCCCCACCATTTAGATCAGCAAGAAAAAAACAAAAAACACCGATAAACTACCTGTTGGGCGAGGGGACCGGAGGATGCCAGCTCCTCGCGGACGAGATCGCCGGTGGCGATGTGGGGGACACCGAGGAGCTGGGAGAGGCGGCTGGCGTAGGTGCCCTTCCCTACGCCAGGGGACCCGAGGAACACCCACTGCACGTTCCGGCTACCGGGATCCCTCCTCCCCGGCATCCCCTGGTGTGCATCAGCCTCCGAGGAGGTCAGCGACCAGATCCACCTCCTCGCCGCCGCGGTCGGCAGACGGACGGCGGCGCCGGCTCTCAACAGGCCGTTCAGAGCCGTCATCTCCGAGAAGAAAGGAGGGAAAGCTCGGATCCTTGTTTTGTCTTGGGTTTGGGGTGGGGCGTTGAAGGCCTTGGAAGGACCCGGGGATGGTGGAGTGGTTAACGTTTGAAAGCCGCACCGATTCCGAAGGACGGCGGCGGTGAAATAAGGAGAGAGAAGGGGGAAGAAATGCTGAAAGAATAGAACGGATCACGTGTGGGTAATAGCGTGACAGAATAGGGCACTGGTTTCAATTTGATGTTTACCCTCGCAAGCATCTCAAGTGATCAATTTTTTTGAGATAACTTGGTCAATAACTAAAATGGGATTATCAAATGATTTGAAGATTAACATATTTGATAATACATCACAAAGAGATCATTATTAAAACATTGGTCTGGTCTTCACTCCTTTGAGGTGTCTTAGATTTCAGATAATCATATGGATCAAGCGAGTGAGCATTGGTGCAAGAATAAATTTGCTTCATTGTGTTTTAGAGATTATAGGTTACTAGGTTAAAAATACAACCTATTATCTCTCCACATGAAGGGATTATATATACATTTAAATCTCTCCGGATCCTGCAGTATATGTCTTTCGATGAGCTTCTTTCCACTTTTCAAACAAGAAAATAATTTGATTCTGAAATATTTGGAAAAAATATTGAGTTTTTTTATTGCCTTCTATAAATAGATGGCTAGTTTGGGAGGACTGAAACTTTAGATTGCACCCGATACACAATTAAAACCATGCCAACTGACCACCTATTGACTATCTGATCGTGCTTCCAAACTATGTGTTCATTGTTTAACGAAGTCTCGTTCTAAAGGATCTTTGCAAACAGTGGAAGAATTGAAAATGGCGTTTGGTTTCTAGCGCTGCTCGGTTGCAAACTTGCAGGCAGGGTAAGTGATTTGCAACAAAGGTGATGTTTGATTTTACTTATTCTAGTTGGAATAAAAATTTATTTCATCTTATTCCCGTAATAGATGAAAAATTTATGATGAATCATCCTGGTTTAGTTAATCATTTTTCTAGAATTTATATTTCATAGTACATTATGAAATAACTTATTCTATATTTTTTTTATTTATAATTTGCTGGACTATAGTATATTATTTATATTAAAATAAAATTGTTATTCCATATTTTTAATGGAATAGAACTATAACATAACAGGGATGAATAATTATTTTTTTTTTAAAAAATTATTTTTATTTTAAAAATAAATATTGGATATTTAAATATTATCATAAATAATTACTTGTATCATGAAGTGACGTGTCTGCACGGGGACCTTACAATCACAACGTGCAATCACAACGTGACTCGTATGGAAAGGTCTGGCATTGAGGCCTTGGGATGATATTATTTGCTTTTGGCTATGATTGGTCGTAGTCGAAACGCAACAAATTGCATGCATGTCATGATAGGCCTGGCTACGTGGACATTTTGACATCCTTGTCTTTATAGTGCATGCAGCATAGGAAATTCAAGCTGGCTTTGTACCATCTTTTTTTTAATTAATTCATGTAAATTTAAATTGGCATGATAGGATGGAATTTGACCTGCATTAAATATCATATTGATAGATTCAAAAATCATCCTCATGTCTACGTGTCTAAAATGTAATTTTTGTCCTCATCTTTTCGTAAAGAAAAAAAAGCAGCATCCAAGGCATTTCGATATTTCTACTCCAAACAAAAAATTTCTTTCTGAATTCTACTCATCTCGAGGTCCACTCCATTATTTTTTCTCATTTAATCTTGTCGGTTGTTCACGTTTCTATCTTGGTAGTCAACAGCGACCATCTCAACAGTTGATTGGACTTTCTCATATCCGAGTGAATGATGAAGATTTAGGATTTCTAATTTTTTTCATCAATAGAGTCTAAGAATTTCGTGTTCAGAAACATATGGTGAACACAACAATAACATAAAAAAATGCAGTTGCCGGAAGATAGCATGGTACTTGTATTTTATATAAAAGAGGGTAACACCTTTTTTGGAAAAGAAAAAATTGGAGAATTATAAGAAGACAAAGAAATTATATATTTAATGTATTATTTAACACTTTATGTCAAAATATCTTTTCAATGATTATTATATAATTTTTTAAAAATTATGGTATTCTAGTATAAAATTATGACACCACTCCATAAAATTATGATATCCCTTCATAAAATTATGACATTCCTATATAGATTTAAACTATAATGTCTTAGATTTATTTTAAATATCATAATGTATCCTAAACTTATGAAATCTCATATTTAAAATACTATCTATAAGATTATTATATCCTAGTTCAAAATTATGACACCACTTCATAAAATTATGATACAACCTCATAAAATTATGATATCGCTGCACAGATTTAAGTCATGATATTTTAGATTTATTTTGAATGCCATAATATATTCTAGACTTATATTTTAAATACTTTCTATTAGATTATTATACCATAGTATAAAATTATGGCACCACTTTACAAAATTATAAATCTTTTTACAAAATTGTGGCATCCTTATACAGATTTAAGCTGTGATGCCTTAGATTTATTTTGGATATTATAGTGTATCTTAGACTTATAAAATCCTACATTTTAAATAATGTATACAAGATTATTATATCCTAGTACAAAATTTTTATGATACCGCTTCACAAAATTATGACACCCCAGCATTGATGTAAGCTGTGATGCCTTAGATTTATTTTGCATGTTATAGTGTATAATAGACTTATGAAATCTTATATTTTAAATAATTTCTATAAGATTATTATACCTTAGTACAAAATTATGATACCGCTTCATAAAATTATGACACCTCTTCATAAAATTATAATATCATTGCAAGGATTTAAACTGTGATGCCTTAAATTTATTCTGGATATCATAATATATCATATACTTATAAAATCCTATTTTTTAAATACTCTCTATTAGATTATTACATCATAGTATAAAATTATGACATCTATTCATAAAATTATGATATCCTTGTATAAATTTAAACTAGGATGCCTTAGATTTATTATAATAGCAAGATAGAATTTTTTTTATGTAATGTGACATTACTTCTTTTCCTATGTTGCAGTTGATTTTCAATTATTCCATAGCTTGTAAGTGTACAGTCCTCACAACTGTTTAAGAATTCTTGCAAACTGGTAGTTTATATTTAAAATATTTAGAAGATATGCTTTTCAAATATTCATGTTGATATAATCTGGAAGATCTTGTTTGATATCTTTATTGACATGTAGCTATTCGTAGTAGAAGGGTCACTTCCTGTAAATATAATCAGATATCATAACGGAGATGATGAGTTCACTTTTTATGATAAAATGCTTAGATTCAGTATGGAGGAAAAGTCACTAATTGTAAGTCCTTCATGCCATGGAAAGAAGATCTCTATCATAGGCCAAAATAAAATGGAAAGGTTATTCCAAAGGTTTTGATAGAAATTGGATCTTCACTAGAAGAATTTGAAGAAATTGATTACCCAGCTTCAATACTCAAAGATATAGAAGGACATGAAGGATACTGTCAAACTTTGGATTGCATACATACTCAGAATATTTTTGATACCAAAGTCAAATCGGACATATCCAAGATATCTTTTCCCTTACTTGGATGAGTTATCTCAGTTGGGAGCAATTAAATGGACTTCTTCAATCAAGGACTTGATGCTTTTGGATCTTCAAAGATGTTGATTACTTAAAATTTAGGATGCTAGTCCAAGTGAAGGGATGTGACAAGGGTAGAAGGCAGCCTATCCTGTTTGGCATTTGGTAGCTCTACTGATAAGGATGATTTATATACAAAAATGATGGTAATAAATAAATTAGAATTCTTCCATAGTTTTAATATAAAAAATGCTAATATACAAGTATAGTTCCTCGAGCATTCCATAATGAAAGCCCTATCTAATTCTCATATAAAAAAATATTAATGTGCAGGTGTGGTTTCTTGAGCATACCACAATGAGAATCCCATCTAATCTTACTAACTACCCAAGTTATTGAAGGGGCATGATAGCCACTCAAAGTCTCGGAACATTTATGTTGACAACAAGCATCCCCATTAATTAATAAGATGATTTATAATATTATAAATCTTTTATATTCCACAAATTATCATTACAATTGTTAATTTAATTTACTTTTCTTTTTTGTTTATAGGTGGAGGATGTTATTATATCTACGCTACAAGAGCAGTAGCTCATCAATCCAAAAGAAGCATCCTAGGATCCAAAAATAAGTTGTGCAACTTATGCATGCATAGATGAGGAATGAACTTGAGGAGATTTAGAAAATGCTTGTCATAGCTAAGAACCTCCTGAATCCATTGCTCAAATAGGGAAGCATTACAAATAAAAAGGATGACAAAGGGGAGGAAGAGGACGATGGAGAGGATGAGGTGGAAGACATGTAGCAAGAAAAATCGAGGATAAAGAAAAAGATGGAGGACATCCCTGAGATAGAGGATGATATGGAAGATAAACAATTATCTTTGATCCCTTCAATCATTAAGAGGCTAAAAAGATAACCTCAACCGCAGAAGGCCTCATATCTGAAGTTGGAATCTAATTTTAAAACCAGTCAACCCATAAAAAAGTCCAAGATAGTATCCACATCACACAGACCAAACAAGACAATAATTCTTTATAATTTGAAAAGGATGAAAATTTGATTAATAATTGTTTGAAAGAAAGTATCAGCTTATAAGTCTTTTATATTTTTTTTGTTATGTATTGTTGCCGCCAAGACCGTCGTGGCCCGTAGCTGCTGCCGGTGCCAGAATGCGCTCCTCTCGCTGCCTACCGATCCTCTGCTCCTAGACCTGCGAAACAAGGATTAGTGACCTGGGCCGGGGTTTCCGGCGGGGGCACTCCGACGATCAAGTCAGTGACGATCCAGGAAAACAGATCCTCCTGGTCAGATCCCTCTTGATGGACTCCGTACTAGGAGGAGTGAAAGATGTGTGTAGGCGAAAACGTAGCAGGGAAAGATTAATGGCGGGGACAGAGGGGTTCCCTGTTCCTCCGCTTCTCCTTGTTTTTCTTATTTTTCCTTTGCTGTGGTGTTGGTGGTGGCACTTTGCCCTCTTTGTCGAGCTTGCGCTTGTGTTGGTGGTGGATCGCGGTTACTGAGTTGTTACTGGTGTGTTACCTCCCCCTTTCGGGGGTGCCGATCGTTCTTTGCAGTTGAAAATCAGCTGTTTAGAGTTTGCCTCGGGATCCTCGCTGGGTTGGCAGGCGCGTGCGGTAGGATTCCGTGCTGTGGATGGAACGCCTTTCCTGACAGGTGGTAAGGGAAGTTTCCATTCCTTCTGACATCCTCTCCTGTCGCTCCATTTTGGGAAGCCTGGCAGAACCTCGATCCGAGGGTCGCCGCCCTAGGGGTGCATGCTCTCTGGCTGGCCTATTCCCTGGAAGTACGGTCGGACAGGTAGTTATGGCAGTATGGGGGGGCGCCGTTTCGTGGTCCTCGGGCAGCTCGCCGGTGTCCTAGGATGGCAGGGCTTGCTCCGATCTGAGTGCTCCGAGCTCGTGCGGTCACCTTGGTGGAGGAGGGGAGAGTGCGAACCCGGTCCAGAGGGCGCGTCTCAGAGAGGCTCCACATCGACGGGTGAGCGCTGAGCTCGACCTCGACCGCAGGGCAATAGCCTCTGAGGGTCTCGCTCTGGAGGGTGAAGGACGAACCCGGTCCAGAGGGCGCACGCTCGGAGAGGCTCCACATCTGCGGGTGAGCGCTGAGCTCGACCCCGACCGCAAGGCACTAGCCTCCGAGGGTCTCGCTCTGGAGGGTGGATGACGGATCCGGTCCAGAGGGCGCGTGCTCGGAGAGGCTCCACATCGACGGGTGAGCGCTGAGCTCGACCTCGACCGCAGGGCACTAGCCTCCGAGGGTCTCGCTCTGGAGGGCGAAGGACAACTCCGGCCTAGGCATCCCGAGCTCGCGAGCGCGACCTGGCGGAGGACGGAGCTCGGCTCGTGGCCTTGTAGGAGCTCAACTCAGCTCGACAAAGTGATCCGGGTTGGGGCGTCGCCTTGGCATCCGCCATGGCGGCCTCCCTTAAAGCTACCCACGTCAGCGATCTTCGCCATACCATTTATAAAAACTTCTTTTTCAAGATCTTGTTTTATAATATCCTTTATACTTTTTCATTATAGAGAGGCCATGTGTCCATCAATAAACATGCAGGTAGTATCACAAGGTCATATGTTCACAATCTTCTTGCTGATCAAAAGATAGTTGATGATGTAAGAATTTGAGTATACTTTTATTTTTTTGTTATTCTTGTTGTATATTATGATACCTACTTTTCTACGTTTTATATTATGGTTTCAATATTATATGACATCATCATGCTTTTAATATTGTATGATATTATGGTTTTAATATTATATGACATCATGGTTTTAATATTGTACGATATCATGTTACCTTTTATTAATCACTTTATTTTACATTGATAGATTATCGATAGGCAAGAATTCTAATTAAAGATGTCAAGCCCCAGCTCGAGGCATGAGCCAGGTGTATAACAGACGGCCACATCTCCTTAGAATTTAATCCCATCAAACATGCAAGGCCCATCTCAATAATAATGTTCATATCAATAATCAACCAATTAGGCTGTGGTAAAAGCAATTTTACTAATCCATTTATTCAATAATAAAATTGTTCATTAAAATTGATAAAAAATAAAATAAAGTTCAACTAAAAATCCAAATTAGAATGTAAATCAAGCAGATGACATCTAAATCCTAAGCTCTTTATTAACTAGTCCCAATGCCTAAATGATCTTCTGGATCTAAAACAAAAATACCATAAACATAAATGAGCTTTATAGGCTCCATAAATTATTATAACATCTAATTCATGAAATATAAAGATTATCCATAATACAATGTTAGATCAATCAACATAAATTATGTATGACTATAATACATTTTCAAAGACATCCACTCTCACTCTCCTAATCTCTTTAACTATGGCCATGATTGGCTCATGGCTAGCCTCAAAAAAGACTAGATCCTGACTATATATACCACTTGACAGATCCTGACTACATATATCACCTATCGATCATAAACAGTGGTCGCCCTACTGGGGGCCTAGAAGGATACTAGCTCTGATATTGTATGAAAAAATATGCATCCTTAGCATGTATCAACGATCACCTCACTTAACTAGGCCTATAAAAAAACTAGCTCCTAACTACAATATACTGCTCATCAATCATATACCAGTGATCATCATATTAAAGGCCCAGAAGGAGTCTAGATCTTTAACTTGTATGATCATAGTCGGAATAGAGACTATTATTATCAACGAATAATACATTTTTGATGTAATACAATCCATAGTCAATATGCATGCTCGACATATCATAAAGCATAAAATATAAAATAATATTATAATAATTTAATCTTTAAAATAGATCATGCATGGTAAACATACTAGAGATCAAGATAACTTATCGAAATTGATTCTATCAGTGATACATAGTTCAAACCTTAGATCTGGCACTCCTCTACCAATAAAGATGACAATAACACTGACAAAATAAATTATTTATATAATTATCCTTTAATCCAAGAAAAAAATTAGAATGAGGAGAGATATTCTTAGTCTAGGTCTAGGTCTGGTTAGGGGTTTAATATAAGAATCTGGCTTGATTGATAAAGATCGATCTAAGTTAAATCATTTTATTTATTTATTTATTTTCTCTCTCTCCTCTCTTTGTCTTGTCGTCTCTCTCTTCTCCATTCTCTTCTCTTCTCTCTTCTTTTCTCTCTTCTTTTTCTTCTTTCTTTTTCTTTCTCTTTTCTTTTTTTCTCTTCATTTGCTCAGCCCGAATAGGGTCCTCCCATAGTTCCAGAAAATTGGAGGAGGAAGAGGGGGCGGCAATCCATCCTAGGAGTAGCCATGGAGAGGAGGGAGATCAAGACACCATAATCGGCGGCGGCCAAAAATGACTATCCGGCCATCCATACGCGAGTCGAGAGGGAGAAGAAAGGGAATGGGGCTCTGCCCCTTACTGCCATGGTGACAACATCCCAAGCCAAGAGAAAATACAGTGGGGACAAGGAGAGATTTACCAGCGAGGTGGTGACGGTAGGGATGCGGCTAACGCATTGGTTTCTAGTAGCAATAGAGGCCGAAAAGCTTCAAAATTTTTAGACCAAAAGAGAGCAAAGGGGTTAGGGAGAAAAGAAAATGGGTCTTTGGGTAGTGGGGCTAGGTTTTGATGGTTCGACAATTGCTGAAGATGGGGAAGAGGGCGATGGAGGGCTCGATTTTGGTTTGATGGGAGGCGATGAGGGGTTTTTTTAAAAAAACTCAAGAGGGATAGACTCAACTCAACGGCAGATAAATTTGGCCATTCGCCGGTCCAACCAACCCTCACTGTCCTCCAATCGTTCCTCCCCCGTCCATGATGATCTAGCTGATCATCCCAACTATTTCAAGGCCTGATCGAATAGGGATAGGATCCCCTGTTTTAGAATTTTTTTAAAAAAAACTTTGAACTAAAGTCGGCTAGCCTTGCCAACTTTAGTCGAAGACTAGTCCAGGTGGGTTAGGCTTCACATTCTTCCCTCCTACAATAAAATTTTGGTCTCAAAATTAATATACCTGGTTCATGAAATAGTTGATGGTACTTGACTTGCATGATCTCTTCTAGTTTTCAGGTGGCTTCTCGCTCTGAATGGTTGCTCTACTATACTTTGACATAAAGAATAGTGCATCATCTCAATACCTACTCCTTCCTGTCCATAACTCTCACTAATCGTTCCTTATAAGACAAATCTTCTACAAGCTAAAGCAGTCCAAATTCGGCCACATGATTAGAATCAGGTACATACTTTCTTAGTATAGAAACATGAAAGATATTATGAACTCTGGTAAGAGAAGGTGGTAAGGCAAAAGGTAAGCTACTACTCCAACCTTCTCCAAGATTTCAAAAGGACCTACATACCAGGGGCTTAGCTTACCTTGCATCCCAAATCTCATCACTCCCTTAGTAGGAGACACTTTAAGAAATACATGATCTGCCACTTGGGATTTTAATTCTCTTTTCCTATTACCTGCATAACTCTTTTGTCAACTCTGAGCTAAAAGAATCCACTTTCTGATAAGCTAAATCTTCTTCGTAGTTTGCTGAACAATTTTTTGTCCTAAAAGTCTCATTTCATTAACATCTTCCCAGCATACATGAGTCCTACACCTCCTCCCATATAAAGCTTCAAAGGGAGCTATCGGAATAGAAGCCTGGTAACTATTATTATATGCAAACTCCACCAGTGGTAAATATTCATCCCAAGATCCCTTTTTAGATCTAATAGCTATACTCTCAATATATCTTCTAGTATTTGGATCGTTCTCTTTGATTGACCATCTATTTGGGGATGAAAGGATGTACTGAACTTTAACTTAATCTTCATGGCTTGATGCAATCTTCTCTAAAATTATGAGACAAATATCATATCTCTATCAAATACAATAGATACTTGAATACCATAAAGTCTAACAATTTAATCTATATACAACTTGATTAACATCTCTAAAGGAAAACTGATTTTGATAGGCAAGAATTGTGCTGACATAGTCAATCGATTCACAATCACCTAGATGGTATCAAATCCTTTGAAAGTCCTTCCACATTGGAATAGTAAGAGGTTGTAATGATTCTATAGGCCTCTAGTGTTCAGCTTTCATTTGTTGACATGTTAAGCACTAAGAAATATACAAAGCTATTTCCCTTTTTATATCACTCCACCAAAAGTTTCTCGAATGTCCTTATATATTTTTGTACTCCCAGGATGCACAGAGTAGGTGGAGTTGTAAACTTTCATCAAAATTTCTCTCTTTAAATCTATATTACTTGGAACACATAATCTATTTCCAAATCTCAAAGATCCATCATCATGAATTCTAAACTCCAATGTCATCCCAGATTGTGCATTCTCCCTAATTCTTTATAATTCTAGATTATTTATTTGGGATGCTTTAATTCTATCAGTCATGATAGATTGCACACTAAAAGTAAAGAGCATAATTTTAGAATTATGCAACTATACTTCGATATCAAGCCTTTCAAGATCTTGAAGAATATCTTTATGTGAAATGATTAAAGCTAGCATACCACCCATGAACTTCCTGCTTAAAACATGGCTACAACATTTGCTTTACCTGGATGGTAGTTAATTATCAGATCATAGTCTTTAATAAGTTCCAACCATCTTCTTTGCCTCAAATTTAGCTCCTTCTGAAAAAATAAATATTTAAGGTTCTTATGATTAGTAAAAATCTCACAAAATACTCCATGTAAATAATGCCTCCAAATATTCAGGACAAATACTACTGTAACCAGCTCTAGATTATGGATAGGGTAGTTCTATTTATGGAGTTTAGACTATCTGGAGGTATACACTACTACCTTTCCATTTTGCATAAGAACACATCCCAACCTCCTTTTAGAGGCATTACTAAAAATAATAAAATATCTACTTCCAAATAATAGGATAAGGATAGGAGTTGATACCAAATACCTCTTTAACTCTTGGAAGCTCCTCACATTTCTCCATTCATTCAAATTTAGCTCCCTTGTGAGTCAGCTAGGTCAGAGATACTGCTATGAGAGATAATACCTTCATAAATCTTCGATAATATTTGGCTAGTCCAAGGAAGTTACGAACCTCTATCACACTAGTTGGTCAACTCCAATCCATAATTGCTTCTACCTTCACTGGGTCAACATATATACCCTCTTTAAAAATTGTCCAACGAAGGAGATGCTCTCAAGCCAGAACTGACATTTCTTTAATTTTGCATACAATCTTCGCTCCCTTTATAATTGCAATACTATCCTCAAATGATCTTCATGTTCTTTCTGACTCTTAGAATATATTAGAATATCATCTATGAATATAACTACACCCTAATCTAAGTAAGACCTGAATACTCTGTTCATCATATCTATAAAAGTTGTGGGAGCATTTATTAATCTAAAAGGCATGATTAGAAATTTATAATACCTATATCTAGTTCAGAAGGCTATTTTGGGTATGTCATCAATCTTGATCTTTAATTGATGATATCCAGATCGTAAATCAATTTTTGAAAATACTTGAAAATCTTGAAACTGATCAATAAGATCATCAATTCTAAGAATACTTATTCTGAACTGTCAACTTATTTAATTCTCTGTAGTCAATACATAATCTCAGACTTCCATCCCTCTTCTTAATGAAGAGCACAGGAGCAACCCACAAAGAAACACTGGACCTAATAGGGCCCTTATCAAGCAATTCTTGGAGTTGTTCCTTAAGCTCCTTTAATTCAGCTGGAGTCATTCGATAAGGATCTTTAGAAATGATTTTGTACTAGGTATGAGATCAATAGAAAATTATATTTCTCTATCAAGAGATAATTCTAGCAATTATTCTAGGAATACATCAAGACCTCACTAGTAGAATACTTTCCAACTTCACCTCTCCTTACTGAGAATCTAAGATATTGGCCAAATAACCCATAATACCCTTTCTCAACATTCTATAGGCTTGCAAAGCAAAAACAATTCTGGTAGGGACATTCACTCCACTACCAGTGAAGCTAAAAGGTTTCTATCCTGGAATATGGAAAGTTACTATCTTCCTGAAATAGTCCATCATAGCATGATAAGAAGCAAGCCAAACTATTCCTAGGATGATATCAAAACCTTCATCTCTAGAACCATCAGATCGATACAAGATCATGACCTCTGATACTCAGAGTATAGGATGGATAAATCATATCAACCATGATGATACTCCTATTTGGGATAGTAATATATATTTCATAATCCAATGACATAGGTACAATATTAGCCTTTCTAGCAAACCTAAATAAAATAAAAGAATGCATCACCCAGGAGTCAAATAAGATAAAAGCATATACATATGCTACTTTAACAATACTTATCAAAAATTGAAGTTCTAATATTATTAACCATACCTTTAGCATATGAATTAAGCAAGCCAACTTAAAAGAAAGTTTTGGAATACCTATCACTATAGCATTTGATGTCTAAGCATTTGGCTGAGTCATGGCATAGACATGGACTTAAGTCTTTTGCTTTTGACATCCTCCATATCCCTACCTTGGGAATTGGTCCTTAAAGGAAGTTGATGCATTTGGACAGTCTAAGCAGGTGGTCTAGGTACATTTTGAAAAAATTCTAATAACTAAAGTTCTAGCAAAATGGACAATCCACAGTCTTGTGGCCTTGCTAACCATAACTAAAATAAACTCCAGAAAACCAGTGAAATCTTGCTCCAAGTGAAAAACTCGACACCTAGTACAATGAGATCCATTCTTCTATTGAGGTTCAATACTCATCCCATGTGCTTCACATTGTTTAAACTGGTTACCAGGAAATTGGCCACCTTAATGCCCATCAGATCTAGACCTCTTTTTCTGCTACTGCTCCCTCTCTTGCTGCATATTGTCAACCTTCTTCTCTATAATTTTAGCTTTATTGATTACATCTTGATATGAGACCAATTGCATTGGCCTTATCTTGACATGGATCCTGAGTCTTAATCCCTTTTCAAACCTTCAAGCTTTGACACCATCCATGGACACCTAATCTAGAGCATAACAGGATAGCTTAGTAAATTTGGCCTTGTATTGAGTCATAGTCATACTCCCCTGAATTAGCCTTGTAAATTCACTTTCTTTTTCAAATCTGACTCTTAGGAATTCTTGATGGAAAGTGTCCTAAGTGATTGGCCTATCAATCCCTTGTTGTCTCTTGATAGCTTCGCACCATTCAAAAGCTTCATCCTGCAACTGATAAGCATCAAAGCGGACCTTCTCTTGGTCAGTGCATTCTATGTTAGCAAAAATCTTTTCTATCTTTTTAAGCCATTTCAGTGACTCGATAGATTCGATGGAGCCTTCAAAGATAGGTGGTGCCAACTTCTTGAATTCACCAATCCCCCAATCCGTCCTTGAAGATTGGTCACCTATGTTTTCCTGCTACCTCATTTCTTGAACAAATCCGGTTAGAGCTTGATGAGACTTGCTGCTACTTGACCATCAGAATTGGCAGTCTTCTTATTGTTATTTGGGATATTGAGGGCATCATACTACTGATGAGGAGGGCTAGCTGCTCAACTCTCATCTTAATCTAGTGATGGACTACGAGCTACCCTAGAGATACTAGCAACTCGACCTGTTCCAGCCGCTCAAGAAGCATTGCCCTTAAGTTAAGAAGCACCATTTGTCAGAAAGATTCTCGAGTTCGTGAGGCATTAGGGATTCGAGAGGTACAACTATTCAGATGAGTGCGGCATGCATTCGCAGTATGAAAATTTTCAACAACTGTGAACATCCTCATGGATCGAGTTCGAACCATTATAACCTATCTCACCAAAAAGTGTTAGATTTAATATAATTTAATGTCTAGTTACTAGAAACTAAAATCATCCAATCATATCCTAATTAATTCTACTATACTTTTACTAACTATTCTAAGCCATAGAGTCTTGAACGATGCTTTGATACCACTAAATCTATCATGCCCCAGCTTGAGGTGCGAGCGAGGTGTATGACAGATGACCGCATTTCCTTAAGGTTTAATCCCATCAAACATGCAAGGCCTGCCTCATTAACAATGTTTATATTAATAATTGTTACAGCCGTAACAGTGACGTGGCCAGGCTCAGGTACTGCCAAATGCGATCGAGCCGCGTGGAAGTTTCCCAGGCCGAGTCGGCGCCACGTCTTCAAGGCCAGGATCGGCAAGACTACACCGCCCGACGACTGTCTAAGGCAAACCGCCCTTGCCGAGGTCAAGCTCGGCTCGGAGTTCCTCTACCACCCCGCTGGCGCCCGGACCCGAAGGGGTCCGCCTAAGTGAGGTCGGCCGAGGCCAGGCGACCTCCTGCCACCTCGCCAGGTATCCACCCAGGAGGGGTCCGCCTAAGCCGAGGTCGGCCAATCCTTCGCCCTTCGCCAGGTGGCAACCCGGAGACGGGCCCAACTCGGCCGAAGCCAGGCGACCTCCTGCCACCTCGCCAGGTGTCCACCTAGGAGGGGTCCGCCTAAGCCGAGGTCAGCCAATCCTTCGCCCTTCGCCAGGTGGCAACCCGGAGACGGGCCCAACTCGACCGAAGCCAAGCGATCTCCTGCCACCTCGCCAGGTGTCCACCCAGGAGGGGTCCACCTAAGCCGAGGTCGGCCGGTCCTTCGCCCTTCGCCAGGTGGCAACCCAGAGACGGGCCCACCTCGGTCGAAGCCAGGCGACCTCCTGCCACCTCGCCAGGTGTCCACCCAGGAGGGGTCCACCTAAGCCGAGGTCGGCCGGTCCTTCGCCCTTCGCCAGGTGGCAACCCGAAGACGGGCCCACCTCGACCGAAGCCAGGCGACCTCCTGCCACCTCGCCAGGTGTCCACCCAGGAGGGGTCCACCTAAGCCGAGGTCGGCCGGTCCTTCGCCCTTCGCCAGGTGGCAACCCGGAGACGGGCCCACCTCGGCCGAAGCCAGGCGACCTCCTGCCACCACGCCAGGTGTCCACCCAGGAGGGGTCCACCTAAGCCGAGGTCGGTCGGTCCTTCGCCCTTCGCCAGGTGGCAACCCGGAGACGGGCCCACCTCGACTGAAGCCAGGCGACCTCCTGCCACCTCGCCAGGTGTCCACCCGGGAAGGGTCCAACTAGGCCGAGGTCGGCTGGTCCTTCGCTCCTCACCAGTTGGCCCCCAGAGACGGGTCCAACTCGGCCGAGGTCAGACCGCTCGTACGGAGAGGGTCCCAGGGAGAGAAACGAGCCCCGAGGCCATCCCTCGGACCGTACGAACCCCAGACGGTGCTCCGTACGGAGGGCGGCGGCACGCGGAACATCACTTGCATCGGCCCGACAGGTCCCACAACCGAGAGACGCGATCCTGACGAAGCAGGCCCCATAAATGGATGGCGCCCATGCTTGGGGATGAGAGCGCTCTCGCTGGGCCCGAGGCCTGGCCGGCCACCTTGCCAGCGCCGCCCTCCCCTTTTTCTCTTCTGTCCTTGCCTTTTCTCTGCTGGGCCCAGCGGACGAGGTCGGAAAGCCGCCTGGCCCCCTTCACCGAGAAGGGAAAGGTGAAAAGGACGGGGGAGGGAAGCCTCCAAGGAGGAAGAAACAAGCGCACGACGAAAGGAGATAAAGAGGGAGGAATCTGGGGACGACAAGGTAAGCGAACAAGCCTGGGGACAAAGGAGAAGCAACGGAAAAAGGCCTCGTTCCGGACAGTGAAACCCAGAGATCCCGAGAGGGAATCACTGGGTGTGTAAGCCCGGCTAGGAGGCCCAGCCGAGATTCTGGTTCCCAGAGCGTCTCTCTCTCACTAGTAAACTCTCTAAGTCTGGAACCCTTTCGGGGGGTCCGGTGGAGAGTCTGTTCCTTCTCGTCGTCTACTGACTTGACCGTCGGAGTTTCCTCGCCGGGATCCCCGGCCAGGGTCCTCTAACCCCTTTCTTGTAGGTTCACCGCAGTCAGGGAAGCTCCTTCGCCAGGCGGTCGGGAGGGATCGGCGGATCCGTGGCACGGGCGCGGCGACGAGAGCGGCAACAGATTGGCGCACCAGGTAGGGGGGCAGGACACTGAACCCCAGCGGGAGCCAGCTTTCTGCAGGTATCGCGCTCTCCGACAATGGTGGTCACTCGTGGACGCGAGGCGTCCACCAGCCGTGTGGGGGAAGTCCACTCCCCTCCGGGGGGCCACAGCCCCGAAAGGGAGCTTCCGGCTCCCCCTCCTCTTCCACAGCAGCCTACCCCAGTGGACGGGTCCCTTGCGGCCATCGTCCATCAGTTGCAGACCTTGACCTCAGCGGTCCGGCAGCTTCAGCATCAGCAACGGTCCCGGCCACCCAGCCGCAGCCAGGAACCCCCGCGGCCCGAGCCGCGGGGCAGCGTGGGAGCCTGCGCTCAATTCAGGGCAGGCCATCCCATCCGAGGGCCGTCTCCAACCCCCAGGGGAGCAACCGAGCTCCCGCAAAGAGAAACTACTCCGGTTCGGAGGATCACGAGAGCCGATCCCAGCCGACGGGACCGAAACGGTGCATCGCAGCAAGCGACGCCGAGGCCAGACCTCGCGCCGAGACCGATCGGCGCCCCCTTCACCCGCAGTCTCGGTGGAAGACTCCACCGACGAAGCCATCAGGCGCCTGGAGGAGCATGAGCGCAAGCTGGCGGAGTTCGCCCGCCGATTCGCCGACCTGCAGAACTCATCGGCAGACCCGGCGGGCTACGACCCCGCCCCCCTTTCTCTGAAGAAATCCAAGCGGAACCGATCCCAAAATGGTTCCGCATGCCGCAGGTGGATCCCTACGACGGGACCACCGACCCCCTGGACCATTTGGAGAGCTATAAAGCTCTCATGAGGGTCCAGGGGGCCACCGACGCTCTTCTGTGCATTGCCTTCCCGGCAACCCTCCGGAAGGCCGCTCGAGTCTGGTTCACCCGCCTCGAGCCCGGATCTATTTGCTCCTTCCATCAGCTGGAAGGAAAGTTCGTGGCACACTTCGACGCTTGTCGAAAGGTGCCGAGAGAGGTGGACAGCCTCTTCTCCATCCGCCAGCAGGACCAGGAGCTGCTCCGGGACTACATCACCCGGTTCAAGACCGCAGCCCTGGAGATCTACAGCTTGGACGAGCCCGTCGCCATGCTGGCTTTGAAGCACGGGCTCAAGACGTCCCGCCTAACCTACTCCTTGGACAAGAAGCCGCCCAAGACGTACTCCGAGCTCCTCCTCCGCACCCACAAGTACATCCGAGCGGAGGAGGCCGACCGCACCCGTCGAGAGTTGGACGGGAAGACTCCGAAGAAGCCGCCCCGAGGGACGCCCCGGGAGCTCGGAGGCCTGGGCCGTCTGCCGACCCTCGCCCGAATCCAAGGCCAAGGGGCGAAGCCACTCCCGAGCCCCCTCTCCTCGCACCCCGAACGAAGATCCTCATGGAAATCGAGGGCGAGCGCTACCTCCGCAGACCTCCTCCTCAGAACCCGAGGGCCGTCCGAGACAAATCGAAGTACTGCCAGTTCCACCGCGAGCACGGGCATGACACGGAGGATTGTCGCCACCTGAAGCGAGAGATCGAGGAGCTGATCCGGAGGGGTTACCTCAGGAAGTTCGTTAAGAACGAGGCCCCCTCTGAAGGGCAGCCGCTCGCGGCCTTACCACCTGTCCCTGCGATCGACAACCGCCCAACGGAGAAACCCGTGGGCATGATCTCACGCGGGTCCGGTCGAGCGACGAAGAGAGCCCGGGAAGTCGGGAACCCGGAGAATGTAATCCCTCCCAAGGGGGGGAAGTTAATGATAATGTAAACAATGATGCCGTGGTGGTCGAGATGACCATCGCAAAGCATCCTGTACATCGAATCATGGTGGATAGTGGAAGCTCGGCTGACGTACTTTTTTACGACGCTTTCTCTCGGATGAACTTGTCCCCCGATCAGCTGAAACCAGTGCACACCCCCCTGGTGGGTTTTACAGGGGACTCCGTGGGGGTCGAGGGGGAGATCACTCTCCCGGTCACCGCCGGATCCCCACCCCGGCAGGCACCGTCCTAATAACATTCACCGTCGTCAGGCTCCCTTCGCCTTACAACGCCATTCTCGGGCGCCCCGGGCTCAACCAACTGGATGCCACCATCTCCACGAGAAGGCTGTTGGTACAGTTCCCCATGCCCTCCGGGCTCGGGGAGATGAAGGGGACGACCCGGCCGATCCCGCTCTGCCTTCAGACGGTCCCAGGCGCCAGGGGCGCGGAGCTCGCCCAGGATGTCGACGACCTCGATCTGAGAGAGAAGGAACCCAGGGGAGGGCCCGTAGAGCGCCTGCTGGCTTTTCCCCTCGGTTCGGACCCCCTGAAGATGGTGCAAGTCGGGGCCCAGCTCCCTGAGGAAGAACGAACCCGCCTGCTGGAGTTCCTCCGTGCCAACGCTGACGTGTTCGCCTGGTCAGCAGCCGACATGCCGGGCATCCCGCCCGAGGTCATCATGCACAGGCTGAACGTGGACCCAAATTGCCGCCCGGTCCGCCAGAAGAAGAGGAGTTTCGCCATGGAGAGACAGAAGGCGATCAACGAGGAAGTAGAGAAGCTCCTCGCCGCCGGTTTTGTCCGAGAGGTCCAGTACCCCAGTTGGCTGGCGAACGTGGTCATGGTAAAGAAGAGTAGCGGTAAGTGGAGGATCTGTGTGGACTACACCGACCTCAACCGAGCTTGCCCAAAGGACAGCTTCCCTCTTTCAAAGATCGACCAGCTGGTCGACACCACCTCGGGGCATCGCCTCCTGTCGTTCATGGATGCTTTCTCCGGATACAACCAGATCCGGATGAACCCGGAGGACGAAGAGCACACCGCCTTCATAACTGACCGCGGAACCTTTTGCTACAGGATGATGCCATTTGGCCTCAAGAACGCGGGGGCGACGTACCAGCGCCTGGTCAGTAGAATCTTCAAAGACCAGATCGGCGCAACATGCAGGTATACGTGGACGACATGCTGGTAATGAGCAAACCCGAGTCGGATCACGTGGCAGACTTGGCGGAGACGTTCGGCAACCTCCGACGCCATCAAATGAAGCTGAACCCGGCGAAGTGCGCCTTCGGCGTCTCCGCCGAGAAGTTCCTAGGGTTTATGGTGACCCAAAGAGGAATCGAGGCCAACCCGGAGAAGGTCCAGGCCATCCTGGATATGGAGCAGCCAGCCTCCAAGAAGCAAGTGCAGCAACTAACCGGCCGAGTTGCAGCCCTTAGCCGTTTTATCTCCAGGTCGGCGGACCGCTGCCGTCCCTTCTTCAAGGTGCTGAGGAAGATGAATGACTTTGCTTGGACCGAGGAATGCCAGCAGGCCTTCGAGGAGCTGAAGAAGACGCTTGCATCGCCACCATTGCTGTCCAGGCCCGAGGAGGGAGAGGAGCTTACCCTCTACCTGGCGGTTACCCCGGAAGCCGTCAGCTCGGTCTTGGTCCGAACCGACGGCCAGGGGCTCCAGCGGCCGGTGTACTACACCAGCAAACTCCTCCGTGACGCGGAGCTCAGGTATTCCCGGCCCGAGAAACTCGTTTTTTGCGCTAATAGTGTCTGCCCAGCATCTCAGGCCTTATTTTCAAGCGCACCCCATCGCTGTCCTGACGGATCAACCGCTGAAAGCAGTGCTCAGCCGACCCGATACCTCGGGGCGATTGGCAAAGTGGGCACTGAAGCTCAGCGAGTTCGACATTACGTACAGACCGAGGTCGGCCATGAAGGCACAGGTGCTGGCCGACTTCTTGGTCGAATGTGCGGGCTTGGGCAAGGAGCCCGAGGAAGGCCCCTCAGGTCGGTCGATGGAGATAGGCACCGACGAGCCAGGAGAGGACGCCTGGATCCTCCATGTAGACGGAGCCTCAAACTCCGGCGGGAGCGGGGCTGGGCTCATCCTCGCCAACAGCAACGGGGTCGTCGCCGAATGCGCACTTCGTTTCCAATTCCCCGCAACAAATAACCAGGCGGAGTACGAGGCGCTTCTTGCCGGACTGAGAGTCTCCCGCGAACTGGGCGTAGCCAACCTCAAGGCTTTCACTGATTCCCAGCTCGTGGCGGGGCAGGTGTCCGGGGAGTACGTCGCACACGACCCCCAAATGGCGAGATACTTGGAGCTCGTCAAAGAGGGCGCGTCCAGATTCCGACGCTTCAACATCTTCCATATCCCCCGCGGGGAGAACGCCCGCGCGGATGCTCTCTCCCGGCTGGCGACCCTGCCGGACACGATGCTGGGACGCGCCTATGTGGAGCGCCTTGAGGTCCCAAGCCTCGAAGCACCGGTGAAGGTCCACCAGGTCGACCATGGACCCAGCTGGATAGACAAGTACGCCGCATACATTACCAATGGCACCCTGCCGGAGGACCGCGAGGCGGCTCGCCTCATCAGGAAGAAGGCCGTGCGGTTCGTCCTGATGGACGGGCAGTTGTATCGAAGATCCTACTCCTATCCCTCCTCAAGTGCGTAGGGCCCACGGAAGCCAAGCTTGTGCTCCAGGAATCCACGAGGGCATCTGCGGGAACCACGTGGGGGGCAGGGCATTGGCATACAAGGCCCTCCGTCAGGGCTACTTTTGGGAGACGATGAAGGAAGACGCCGCCGACTTCGTGAAGAAATGCGACCGGTGCCAGCGTCACGCCACGGTGCAGCGACAGCCCTCCAACCCGATCTCCCAGCTCTCAGCCCCCTGGCCGTTCGCCCAGTGGGGGATGGACCTCCTGGGCCCATTCCCGCCGGCGTCTGGCCAGCGGAAGTTCTTGATAGTGGCCATCGACTACTTCACGAAGTGGGTCGAGGCCGAACCCTTGGCAAGGATTACCGAAGCGAACGTCGCCAAGTTCTTTTGGAAGTCCATCGTCTGCCGCTTCGGCCTCCCCCACACCATGGTCACCGACAACGGGCGCCAGTTCGACTGCCGGGAGTTCGAAGAATTCTGCAGCGACCTCGGTATCAAGCATCGCTTCACCTTGGTGGCGCATCCTCAGACCTATGGGGAGGCCGAGGTCACGAACAGGACCATTCTTCAGGGCCTCCGCACGCGGCTGGACCAGGCCAAGGGCAGGTGGCCGACGAGCTTCCCAGCGTCCTCTGGGCATACCACACCACCCCGAGGACGGCTACCGACGAAACCCCATTTAACCTCGTCTTCGGAGCCGAGGCAGTCATCCCGATCGAGCTCAGCCTACCCACACTGCGTGTGGAGCAATACGACGAGACAGAAAACCCAGCCAGGATGATGCTCAACCTGGACCTTCTCGAGGAAACGAGGGACAAAGCCAGAGTTCGAATGGCGGCGTATAGGCAACGTGTGGCCAGGTATTACAACTCCCGAGTGCGACCGAAGGTTTCCGTCTCGGAGACTTGGTCCTCCGGCGCGCTGAAGCTTCCCAGCCACGGGAATGCGGCAAGCTCTCACCCAACTGGGAAGGCCCATATCGGGTGGCAGAAGCCCTCCCTCATGGAGCATATTACTTGGAGGAATTGGGGGGTGCCAGGTTCCCCCGGACATGGAACTCCTCGAACCTAAGGATGTACTATCAGTAATGTAAGGTTCCCTGTTTCTGCAACAAAGTTCCCCCACTTCAAACACTCTTTTCTCGCTCCGACAAGAAAGCCTGCGGCATCGAGCTCAGTCCGGAGATCCTGGGCTTCGGCCTGGAAGGTGGCGCGGACCCAGTTCGCCCACGCGAGCCCGGAGAACAGCTCAGCAAGCCGCGCAAGGCTTGAGAAAGCCTGTGGCATCGAGCTCAGTCCGGAGATCCTGGGCTTCGACCTGGAAGGTGGCGCGGACCCAGTTCGCCCACGCGAGCCCGGAGAACAGCTCAGCAAGTCGCGCAAGGCTTGAGAAAGCCTGCGGCATCGAGCTCAGTCCGGAGATCCTGGGCTTCGGCCTGGAAGGTGGCGCGGACCCAGTTCGCCCACGCAAGCCCGGAGAACAGCTCAGCAAGCCGCGCAAGGCTTGAGAAAGCCTGCGGCATCGAGCTCAGTCCGGAGATCCTGGGCTTCGGCCTGGAAGGTGGCGCGGACCCAGTTCGCCCACGCGAGCCCGGAGAACAGCTCAGCAAGCCGCGCAAGACTTGAGAAAGCCTGCGGCATCGAGCTCAGTACGGAGATCCTGGGCTTCGGCCTGGAAGGTGGCGCGGACCCAGTTCGCCCACGCGAGCCCAGAGAATAGCTCAGCAAGCCGCGCAAGGCTTGAGAAAGCCTGCGGCATCGAGCTCAGTTCGGAGATCCTAGGCTTCGGCCTGGAAGGTGGTGCGGACCCAGTTCGCCCACGCAAGCCCGGAGAACAGCTCAGCAAGCCGCGCAAGGCTTGAGAAAGCCTGCGGCATCGAGCTCAGTCCGGAGATCCTGGGCTTCGGCCTGGAAGACGGTGCAGAAACCGTGTCGCCTGCACAAGTATGAAGGCGGCCCCAAAGACGGGCCCGCTTAAGGCCTACTCCGTCGCCATGCGATCTGGGAGGCCCCAACCTTCGACTTGAGCGATGGAAGGACCAGGCCTGCAACTGTTTCAAGTATTCCGTACCAACATCTCAGAAAGAAGAAGAAAAGTGAGGTAAGATGAACACGAAGTTTTGTCAAGCTGAAACTTTCATTGATATAAAGGATCAGTACAAGCTGGGAGTCCCGACAGGCCGGGAGTCCCCAAAAAAGAAAACAACAACAAAAAAAAAAAAGAGAAAAGACAACAGGGAAAGGCGCTGGGTTCACTGTGGTGCCGGATCGGAGCCCTCTGCCGGGGGCGCGGGTGCTGCGTCCTCGACTTCTACGGTGGCCGGCTCTCGAGGCTGCTCCGGAGCCGCAGCTTCACTGGTCGACGGTGCCGCAGGAGTTGCTTCGGCCGCGCCGGAGGCCCTGCTCTCGCCTCCTGGCCTCCTACCTCCGATCGCCACCCCGCTCAGATCCAGCTCGGGGAAGAGGGCCCCCACCTTCTCCCGGCACATCCGGAACCCCTTCAAGAAGGAGTCCACGGCGGCCTCCCGACCTCCGACGTGTACTCATCGGAAGCCCGGAATTTCGGGATGGCCTCCTGCGCCTCCCGTTTTGCGGCCTCCAGGAGCCCGTTGACGTACGCGCTCCGGTCTTTCGCCGCGGTTGCGTCCCGCCGGGCCTCCTCCAACTGGCGCTCCAGCCACTGGGAGTGGGCCTGCAGGCGGGCCTTCTCCGCCACCTCCTCCTTCGAGCGGCGCTGGTTGGAGGTCCGCTCCTCCGACAGGGAAGCCTCCAGCTCTTTGTTCCACCCCTCGGAACGCGCCAGGTCGGACTGGAGGGTCTGGTTATTGGCTCGCAGCTCGGCCCCCTTCTCCATCAGGTCCTTGACATCGGCCGCGAGCTTGCGGAGCTTCAGCTCCTTCTCGGAGTCCCTTTTGGCGTTCCCTACGAGGAAGTCCCTCAGCAGGAGAACGTCGTTCCCGATCTGCACCAACAAGAGCCAATTATGTCAGGATGAAAAGAGTTAGGTTTTGAAAAGAAAAGAAGGGAAGAAGCTCGGACTTACCGTGAAGAGCTGTGGGAGGATCCCGAGCAGCGCATCAGCGTAATCCCAGCCGCCCCGAGCTCGGCGATCCCGGGCGGTGGAGGCGTACTCCATGATCTTCTCCGCGAGCCCTTTGTCACGGATGACCGAGTCCCGCTGGGTGATCACCGGTGCCGGGGGCATCAGGCCGGCTCCTGCGGTGGCCGCCCCATCAGCTGGGGTCGCGGTCGACGGGCCGGCGGCGGCCACGGGCTGCACTGTCGAGGCGGCAGCGACGACGGACCCGGCGCTGGGCGGAGCAGCGGGCGGAGGAGCCCTCTCGGCGGCGGTGCCACCAGGTCGCGCGGCCGAGGCATCAGCGGCCCCGCCCCGAGGCAACCTGGGCGGGGGAACGACAGCAACTGGGCTGGGCACGGTCGCCGTCACGACCTCCCGGCTCGCCTTGTACGAGCCCTCTTCGCCGTGGGCTCATCCACCTCAACGACATCCCGCTGGGCTGCGCCCTCCAGGAGGTTCTCTAGCAAAAATTTCATCCCTGCAAAACAGAGGAACAGAAGGTCAGCCGGCTCAGTCATGAAGAAGAAGGGGGCAGAAGTCAAAGTGGAGCCGAGTCTCACCCGTCTCGCGGATGGGACTGATCCCGGCCTCAAAAAGATTCTGCTCAGAGAGCAGAACCTCGAGTGCCGGGACCACGTCGCTAAGGAGCAGGGAATAGGACTCCTGGTCCGCCGACTCGACCCGAGAATTTCGGTTCGGGGTCCGGTCCGGTTCGCTCCAGGCCCAGTCGACGTCTTCGACTGAGACAAAGAAAAATCGGTTCTTCCAGCCCTTCACCGAGGAAGGGATGTCGAACCGGAGACACCTGGGCCGGGGCGAAATGTACCACCAGCTGTCAGCGGTGGAGCACTTCTTCAGGGTGAACAAGGCCCTGAAGAGGGAGAAACGGGCAACGAACCCGTGGAAGTGACAGAAGACAATGAAAGAAAAGATGACCCGGATGGCGTTGGGAGCCAGCTGGGCCGGGACAAGCCGAAAATGGCTAAGGAAGGAAAGAAAGAAGGGGTGCAGAGGAAACCGAAGACCCCCAAGGAGGAAGTCTTCGTAGAAGGCAATGCGGCCGGGGCCACTCATGGTGACGCGCTCCCCGGACCGCGGAACAAACAAGCGAATGGACCCCGGGATGCCGTAAGCATCCCGGAGCAGAGAAAGATCGCCTTCGGTCATGGTGGAAGCATGACCGGAGGGACCGGCAGGAAGAGAAGGAGGTGCAGGAAGAGCAGGAAGAGCCGGAAGAGAGCGAAGGGGGACGGCAGGAGCAACCGGAGGAGGCCGGGTCCCCCTAGGGATGCCAATGGTGACACCCCCGGGTTGCAGACGCCGGCGGATCTCCTCCGGGATTGTCTCCTCATCCGAGGAGGAAGAAGATGGAGTCCTCGGCCGGGATGGACCGGCCTCGTCCAGGTTAGAAGAGACATGGCGACGGCGCGCCATGGAAAAGAGAAGGACGGAAGATCGAAGAGAAAAGAAAAGAGAGGAGAGGAAGGGGACCAGAGAAGAAGAAGGAGGCACTCACCGAAAATGCGCCAGACGAGTGCAAGGCAACAGGAGTTAGTCTGCAGCAAACCGCCCACGGAGCAAGGGGAAAGGCCTCGTTCTGGAAAGTCCCCTCCCTTTCAAACTCAGCCGACAGTGACCGTACCCGTCATTCCGTCTCAGGCCACTGGATGATCGCCACATGGGCGCACGCCCGACACCGACGCCTCGTTAGCAGAGTAACGGCCTCTGCCTCGAAGCAACGCATTAATCGCAGGCAAGTGGGCGACGCGTGGCGGCTCCCCATAGGTTTTCAGCCGCATCGAGCCACGGCGACGAGGATCGTGGTAATTATGATGCAAGATCTTCGCCTCCCCATGTCATGTCCGCATTGAATCCCGACGTTCCGTTCTACGACGTCCCGACGGAACGGCGGGCTGGGGGGCAACTGTTACAGCCGTAACAGTGACGTGGACAGGCTCAGGTACCGCCAAATGCGATCGAGCCGCGTGGAAGTTTCCCAGGCCGAGTCGGCGCCACGTCTTCAAGGCCAGGATCGGCAAGACTACACCGCCCGACGACTGTCTAAGGCAAACCGCCCTTGCCGAGGTCAAGCTCGGCTCGGAGTTCCTCTACCACCCCGCTGGCGCCCGGACCCGTAGGGGTCCGCCTAAGTGAGGTCGGTCGAGGCCAGGCGACCTCCTGCCACCTCGCCAGGTGTCCACCCAGGAGGGGCCGCCTAAGCCGAGGTCGGCCAATCCTTCGCCCTTCGCTAGGTGGCAACCCGGAGACGGGCCCAACTCGGCCGAAGCCAGGCGACCTCCTGCCACCTCGCCAGGTGTCCACCCAGGAGGGGTCCGCCTAAGCCGAGGTCGGCCAATCCTTCGCCCTTCGCCAGGTGGCAACCCGGAGACGGGCCCAACTCGGCCGAAGCCAGGCGACCTCCTGCCACCTCGCCAGGTGTCCACCCAGGAGGGGTCCACCTAAGCCGAGGTCGGCCGGTCCTTCGCCCTTCGCCAGGTGGCAACCCGGAGACGGGCCCACCTCGGCCGAAGCCAGGCGACCTCCTGCCACCTCGCCAGGTGTCCACCCAGGAGGGGTCCACCTAAGCCGAGGTCGGCCGGTCCTTCGCCCTTCGCCAGGTGGCAACCCGGAGATGGGCCCACCTCGGCCGAAGCCAGGCGACCTCCTGCCACCTCGCCAGGTGTCCACCCAGGAGGGGTCCACCTAAGCCGAGGTCGGCCGGTCCTTCGCCCTTCGCCAGGTGGCAACCCGGAGACGGGCCCACCTCGGTCGAAGCCAGGCGACCTCCTGCCACATCGCCGGTGTCCACCCAGGAGGGGTCCACCTAAGCCGAGGTCGGCCGGTCCTTCGCCCTTCGCCAGGTGGCAACCTGGAGACGGGCCCACCTCGGCTGAAGCCAGGCGACCTCCTGCCACCTCGCCAGGTGTCCACCCGGGAAGGGTCCACCTAGGCCGAGGTCGGCTGGTCCTTCGCTCCTCACCAGTTGGCCCCCAGAGACGGGTCCAACTCGACCGAGGTCAGACCGCTCGTACGGAGAGGGTCCCAGGGAGAGAAACGAGCCCCGAGGCCATCCCTCGGACCGTACGAACCCCAGACGGCGCTCCGTACGGAGGGCGGCGGCACGCGGAACATCACTTGCATCGGCCCGACAGGTCCCACAACCGAGAGACGCGATCCTGACGAAGCAGGCCCCATAAATGGATGGCGCCCACGCTTGGGGATGAGAGCGCTCTCGCTGGGCCCGAGGCCTGGCCGGCCACCTTGCCAGCGCCGCCCTCCCCTTTTTCTCTTCTGTCCTTGCCTTTTCTCTGCTGGGCCCGGCGGACGAGGTCGGAAAGCCGCCTGGCCCCCTTCACCGAGAAGGGAAAGGTGAAAAGGACGGGGGAGGGAAGCCTCCAAGGAGGAAGAAACAAGCGCACGACGAAAGGAGATAAAGAAGGAGGAATCTGGGGACGACAAGGTAAGCGAACAAGCCTGGGGACAAAGGAGAAGCAACGAAAAAAGGCCTCGTTCCGGAGAGTGAAACCCAGAGATCCCGAGAGGGAATCACTGGGTGTGTAAGCCCGGCTAGGAGGCCCAGCCGAGATTCTGGTTCCCAGAGCGTCTCTCTCTCACTAGTAAACTCTCTAAGTCTGGAACCCTTTCGGGGGTCCGGCGAGAGAGTCTGTTCCTTCTCATCGTCTACTGACTTGACCGTCGGAGTTCCCTCGCCGGGATCCCCGGCCAGGGTCCTCTAACCCCTTTCTTGCAGGTTCGCCGCAGTCAGGGAAGCTCCTTCGCCAGGCGGTCGGGAGGGATCGGCGGATCCGTGGCACGGGTGCGGCGACGAGAGCGGCAACAATAATCAACCAATCAGGCAGTGGTAAAAATAATTTCACTAATCCATTTATTTAATAATAAAATTATTCATCAAAACTAATAAAAAATAAAACAAAGTTCAACTTAAAATTCAAATTAGAATGTAAATCAAGTAGATGACATTTAAATACTAAGCTCCTCATTGACTGGTCCTAATGTCTAAATGATATTCTACATTTGAAACAAAAATACAATAAACATAGAATAAGCTTTGCAGGATCGTAAGTTATCATAATCTCTAATTCATAAAATATAAAGATTATCCATAATGCATAGGTTAATGTTAGATCAATCAACATAAATTATGCATGTATGACTACAATATGTTTCCAAATATACCCAAGGATGACCATCCACTCCTACTCTCCTAAGCCCTCTAACTATGGCTATGATATGCTCGTGGCTAGCCTCAAAAGAGACTGGATCTTGACTATACATACTACTTATCGATCATATATTGGTGATCACCCCATTGGAGGCCTAAAAGGATATTAGCTCTGATATCACATGAACAAACATGTATCCTCAGTATGTACCAGTGATCACCCCGTCGACTAGGCTTAAAAGGAAATTAGCTCCTGACTACAATATAATGTTCATTAGTCATGTGCCAGTGATCATCCTAATAAGGGCCCAGAAGGAGTCTAGATCCTAACTCATATGATCATAGTCGGAATAAAGAGTACTATCATCAATGAATAACACATTTTTTTATGCAATACAATCCATCACAAAATATAAATATAACATAATAATAATTTAATCTTTAAAATAGATCATGCATGGTAAATATACTAGAGATCAAGATAACTTATCAAAATTGATTCTATCATTAATACATGGTTCAAACCCTAGGTCTGGCATGTCTCTACCAACAAAGATGACGATAACACTAGCAAAATAAATTATTTATACAATTATCCTTTAATCCAAGAAAAAGAAATTAGAATGAGGAGAGAGATTCTTAGTCTGGGTCTAAGTTTGGTTAGGACTGAGAATCTGGTTTGATTGATAAGGATTGGTCTAGGTTAAATCATTTTATTTATTTATTTATTTTCTCTCTTCTCTCCTCTTTCTCCTCTCTCTTCTATTCTCTCTTCTCTCTTCTCTTCTCTTCTCTCCTCTCTCTTCTCTTCTCTCTCTTCTTTTCTCTCTCTTCTTTTCTTTATTCTTTTTCTTCTTTCTTTATTCTTTTTTTTCTTCATTTGCTCAGCTTGAATAGGGCCCTTCCATGGTTCCGAAAAACGAGGAAGAGGGGGTAATGGTCTGCTTAGGGGTAGCCATGGAGGGGAGGGAGGTCAAGACACTGCAATCAGCAGTAACCAAAAGTAACTGTTTGGCCATCCATAGACGAGCCGAGAGGGAGAAGAAAGGGAATAGGGCTTCGTCCCATGCTGCCATGGCAGAAACTCCCCAAGCTAAAAGAAAATAGAGTAGGGAGGGGGAGAGATTTATCGACGAGGTGGCGATGGAAAGGATGCAGCTAGCGGTGCTGTTTCCAATGGCAGTAGAGTCCAAAAAGTTTCAAAATTTTTAGACCAAAAAAGGGCAAAGGGGTTAGGGAGGAAAGAAAATAGGTCTTTGGGTTATGGGGCTAGGCTTCGACGGTCCAAAGATTGCCGAATATGGGGAAGAGGGTGGTGGAGGGCTCAATTTTTGGTTTAATGGAATGCAGTGAGGGGGTTTTAAAAAAAACTCAAGAGGGATAGACTCGGCTCAATGGCAGATAAGTCCAGCTGTTCATCAGTCCAACCAATCCCCAATGATCCTCTGACCTTCCTCACCCATCTGTAGTGATTTCGCCGATCATCCCAACGATTTCAAGACTCGATCAAGCAGGGGATAGGATCCTCTGTTTCAATTTTTTTAAAAAAAAACTTTGAACTGAAGTCGGCAAGTCTTGCCGACTTTAGTCCAAGACATGCCCAGATGGGTCAGGCTTCACAAAAGAATTAGAGAGAGTATCTGAAGAGATACCATAAATATCTTATTTTATCTATTATGATTGATGGGATATGTATGACCTCTCTATCATCATTTCATAAACTTGCGAGCATGGCTGGGCATATAAATTTTGAAAGAGTTGATGATGAAGAAAAAAGTTTAGATTTCTCTTCACTATTATCAATTCAGAAAATATCCACTGGCACCTAATTATAATTGACATGGAAAGGAAAGTAATAATATACCTAAATTCAATAAAGTGTAATGCCAGATACAAAACCAATGCCAATAATGACAAAAAATTATTGGTCTAATGTTCCACATCTTTTGTGATAACGAAGAAATGATGAAGTGAGATATGAAAAAAATATTGAATACCCTTCTCAGCCAGCCGGTTCACTAGATTGTGGCATGTACTATTTGAAGTTCATAGATTTTCTTGCTCGAAGGGATAAGCCAGACCATTGAAATTTTACACAAGATAATATCAATCAATATTGGTGATAGCTTGGAACAAGAATCTTAAAGAAGGACCTCAATTAGAAAATAAATAAAGTTTTTAAAAAATAGAATGAAAAAATTAAATATTTGTTATGATATTTTCATTTCAATTTTTGACTTTTGTAATTAGATCAGAAATTTATAATTCAACGGATGTTACCCTTTCAATATTAATGAAAAGAGTAATTATGTGTTATTTTTTTTTAAACTAGAATGTTATAGCTTTATTTATTTCAATTAATATAGTTTTTTGAATATAAGATGTTATATTATATACCAAGATGTCATAAATTTTAGAAGGAATGCCATAATATTATACATACAGGGATATCATAATACAATCTATTAGTTTTTTAGGATACTTTTTGCAAGGGTGTCATAATTCTATAAAGGGACGTCATAATTTTTATGAAGGTGTGTCATAATTATGTGAAGGGATATATCCGGATCATTTTTACCTTCGTGGCAAATTATGACATCCTAGGGGTCATAATATAAGTAAAGGATGATAGGAAGACCAAGAAAGAGGGGTTAATAACTTCAGTTCAACATTTTCTACAGGGATATCATAATTTTTATGAAGATGTATCATAATTTTTAAGAAAGGATGTTATAATTCTATTTTCATATATATTTATTATATTTTTGTCCTTCGTGATGTACTATGACATTCTGAAAGTCATAATTCAGGCCATGGATAATAGGAAGTATTGGTAAAAGGAATTAATAACTTCAGTTTTTTGTTTTATACCGGGATATCATAATTTTTGTAAAGGAATGTCATAATTTTGTTTCATATATATCATCATTTTTTTCCTCCATAGCATATTATGGCAATCTGTGAGTCATAATTCAAGCCACGAATGATAAGAAGTATAGTAGGAAGGGTTAGTGCCTTCAATTTTTTTTGTTTTATATCAGGATGTCATAATTTTATGAAAGGATATCATAATTTTTAAGAAAGGATGTCATAATTATGTTTCTAGATATATTCATCATCTTTTTTCCTCCATAGCGTATTATAACATTCTGGGAGTCATAATTCAGGCCACAAATGACAGAAAATTTTAGTAGGAGGGGTTAATGCCTTTAATTTCTCATTTTAAAGAAAGGGTGTCATAATTATGTTTCTAAATATATTCATCTTTTTTTCTCCATGGCATATTATGACATTCTGGGAGTCATAATTCAGGCTACGAATGACAAAAAATTTTAGTAGGAGTGGTTAATGCCTTTAATTTCTTATATTATGCTAGGATGTCATAATTTTTATGGAGAAGTATCATATTTCTATTTCTACATATATTCATGATCTTTTTTCCTTCATAGTGTATTATGATATTCTAAGAGTCATAATTAGAGCCATGGATGACATGAAATATTGATAGGAGGGATTAATGCTTCCAGTTTTTAGTTTTGTACCAAGGTATCATATTTTTTGTAAAAGGATGTCATAATTTTTAAGGAAATGTGTCATAATTCTGTCTCCACATATATTCATCATCTTTTTTCTTTCATGATATATTATAACATTCTATGAATCATAATTCAAGCCATGGATGATAGAAAATTCTAGTATGAGGGGTTAATGTCTTTAATTTCTTATTTTATATTGAGGTATTATAGTTTTATGAAGGAGTGTCATATTTATGTTTCTACATATATTCATTATTTTTTTTCTCTTCTTCCATGACATATTATGACATTCTGGGAATTATAATTCAGGTCATGGATGATAGGAAGTATTGGTAGGAGGGGTTAATGTGTTCAATTTTTTATTTTATACCGGAGTGTCATAATTTTTACTAATAAGTATCATAATTTTTAAGAATGAGTATTATAATTTTTAAAAAGGGGTGTTATAATTCTGTTTCCACGTATATTCGTTATCTTTTTTCTTCTATAACGTATTATGATATTTTGGGAGTTACAATTCAGGCCACGGATAATAGAAAGTATTAGTAGAAGGGGCTAATGCATTCAATTTTTTATTTTATACCAGGATATCACTATTTTTGTAAAGGAATATCATAGTTCCATGAAGGGATATCATAACCCGATTTTACATATTTTAGTCTTGGATGTCATAAATTAATTCCTGAAGTCATATGTTTAAACAATATATTATAATATTACTATAACAAATCATATATCGAATACATGATGTTATAAATTTCTGCAGATATCATAAAATTATACAAGATTGTAAAAAAATTAAATTAATTATGCTCTCTTGTATTAGTTGATTGCATGCATAAGCATCAAACTCATCCAAACATGGATCAAAAGATGGTATAGTAGATTTAATTATTTGTTGGACTACTTTCATTACTTAATGGGAATTGTTTATTTATCTTTTACTAGACCTTTTTTGGTTTTGTTCAAAAAAATTATCAACAGAAGTCTTGTTCATAATTTTTCTTGACTTTTTCTCAAATCCATTCTTAATTTTATTCTCTTGAATGGTCTTTTATGGCGATTTGATCAGGATCTTAGATAAGAAGATGTGTACTTGACTGACTACATAATTGGCATCTACTGCTCTTTTGAATAATGATATTGGATCATCCATTACTAAATTAAATTCATTTTTAGATATTGAGGCTACCTCTGCACACTTCATCATCTGATGACTCATTAAAGCATATCTACGATCAATAAGATGTCATATTTGTAATATAATTTTATGAAATATAATAGGATTTTATAAAAATAAAATATAATACCTTAATCTACAAAATATGAGTGCATATCGAAACTTTTTGGTACTTTTATTACAAAATTGAATATTGCTATCGAAATCATTGAATTGATATTTCATGTTCTTGTACCATCTTTTAGAAAAGTACTTATATGGAATACAAAATACTTTGCTTTAATGAAGGATTAATAAGGCATGCCTACATAAGTATCCTCTAAATTGAAAGGATCAGTATTGGTATTTAACCTCCTCCAAATGATTGTCGTATGAAATAACATTATTTTTTATAATATCCTTGCTTATCCTGTCAACTTCAATCTTCTAAAATGACTTTATGAAATATATAGCACAGCTATCAACTTTTTCAATTAATTTTGTATTTAATGTAGCTATTTCAAGGATCTCATTTTGAAATTTTTTGAATATGCACCGTGTATATTTAGTTGATGCATGCCTCTCAAAAGATGAGAATGTCTTAAACAAAGCATTTATTTACAACGATTTATTATCTTACCTATTTTATGCTTCATATATTTTTTCTAAGTCATCTTCATCATTATTGATAAATTTTTTTAGTGTAGTCTTCAAATTTATAAATCCATCAAAAAAGTGATTAATGCTCTCGCTCCTTTATAAAGACGATATGCTTGTATAGGATTTTAAAAAAAGAAGTATTAAATATTCCCATATACTAGAAATTTATAGACATGCACATAAATCAAATATAATATCATAAAAACTTACAAAAAATGTATCCAAGGTAAATTGGAACCCATTATTCTGGCATTTATAAAAATTATTTAACCAATCTATAGCATTGCATTCTTCGATTTCTCCATGAATTGTGCCTACCTTTTCTCGAAAGCTTGTATTATAACTGCATCATATATCACCTTATCAAACTCAAACATAAATTTTGGATTGACTATGCATATGTGACCGATTTTTTTAGGGATCCTCTTTAATATATGTCAGATAAAATCGAAGTTGTGCATTGAGAAAAACCTTCATGATAGCAACCTCGATTTCTTTATCTTGGTCAGTTATGATGGTATTGGATATTTGACCTCCATTTCTATCTAGCCATGGTTGGAATATCCATTTAAATATCTTAGTCTTCTTTCTTATCTGATAACAATACATAACCAAGTAAAGTGATTGTCCATGATAGTTAACTCCAACAAATAGATAGAATGATATTTAATATGTGTTTATTAGATAAGTTGAGTTAAAGATCAATACATCACCAAAGTAGGTGCTTGATATTCTTGACCTTAGATGGTCAATAAAACATTCCTGACATGTTTATTATCATTCAAATCTAAATTATAAAAGAATTTTATATTTTTAACTTGCATTTGTATGAAATGGATTACTATTGACCATACATCTTCTTTTTTTAGGAGACTGATATTTTCGACAGATAAAATTAAGAGCATTCTTCTCTAAAATCTAATTACCTTCTATTCCCTTTCTTTCTTGTTATGATGGAGTGTATTTGAGTTGTGGATATATTCACGACATGCATATTGCTTTTCTCTACCTTTTTTGATATGCTGATCCTTCGATAGGATCATAGATAACCAATAGTTGATATGGACAGCTCATAATTATGTTCTCAAAAAGATCATCTAATGTTTACTTATCATTCTTAGAATTTAGTCTTTACTTTTTATCAATGCCTTATAACCAATTTTAATAGTATCATTAGAATTCATGGAATTATCTGTTTTCTTAAATTTTCATTGCCTTCAACATGCTAGATGCTTGAAGTATATTTTTTCTTGTTGTTGGACCTAGTATATTTTGTTCTTGTTGTCAGATCTACTACATACAGTTGTGATTCCAAAACTAACTCTTCTTGCATATTCATTATCGAAATTGTATACATCATTTACAAAATTGAACTTAATTCCAATATAAGGATCAACATAATCATTGTCTGCATTCAAGATGGTAGGAGAAGGTGCATTATTTTTAACAGCACCAGTAGCATCATTCAACCAATCATATTGAATATTTTTAGATCTATAATTTCAACATTATCTGTAAAAATTTCTATACAAGATCAATAACGCCAATGTCAATAGTATTAGGTGACATTTTTTCTAGAGGATATTAATAATTATACTATCTACTGACTAAAATATGACATCCAAAATGTACTAATATAGTCTGGAGTTAAAAAATTTTTGAAAATATGATAATTGAACTTATGACATCTATTTACACAATTTATGACATCCCTTGAGAAATTTATAACATCCTGGTACCAAAAAGAACCGAAGATTTTAATTTTCCTATTAAAACTTCCTATCATTTGTTGGCTAAAATATAACTTCCAAGATATCGTAATACGGTAATAACAACTTGACATGAAAATATGATAATTGGATTTACTACACCTCTTCACAAAATTTATAATATCCTTTCAAAAAATTATTACACAGTGGCATAAAAAAAATACAGGTTTTAATTCTCCAACCATGACTTTCTATCATCCATTAGCTAAAATATAACTCCTAGGATATCATAATATGACATATAGACAAGTTAACCTGAAAATATGAAAATTAAACTTATGATGTCCCTTCACAAAATCTATGACATCCCTTTAGAAAATTATGATATCCCGAAACAAAACAAAAAACTGTCAGTTTTGATCTTCCATACCAGGACTTTTTTACCATCTATTGACTAAAATATGATACTTGGGGTGTAATAATATGGCTTTGAGACAACTTGAGCTGAAAACATGAGAAATATGACCATCTTGGTATAAAATAAAAAAAATGAAGATTTTGATCCTCCATGGCTTTTCAATTATTCATTATCATGAATATGATACAGAGTATAATAATATGGTCATGAGATAAAATTTCTAAAATATTATAGTTAAACTTATGATACCTTTTTCACAAAATTATGACCTTTTTAAGAATTTATGACATCCGACCATATAAAAAAAAAAAAAAATTAAAGGTTAGCATTCTCCTATCAAGGCTTTCTATCATATGTTGGCTAAAATATAACTCTCAGGGAATCATAATACGGTATAGTGATAACTTGATTTGAAAATATAAGAATTGGATTTATAACACCTCTTCATAGATTATAACACCAATTTACAAAAATTATACCATCTAGATACAAAACCAAAAACTGAATATTTTGATCCTTCATACCATGACTTTTCAACTATCTATTACCTAAAATATGACTAACTAAAAAAGTTACCACTTCTAATATCAAGATGTGACTAAATTAAATAATTTATGATATCCTAAAATATTATATAGTTTTCTAATACATTAAATTTCTTTAACTACTAAAACAGTTGATGTAATAAAGAATTTATGAAAAAAATTATAATTTTTTTATTTCATATTGAGATGATATTTTATTTTAAAATAATAAAACAAGCCTTCAATTGCTTACTTGAATCTTGAACCAAAATTGATTTCTTATAAGAGAAAAAAATCTTACTTCAACCTCGGATGCTACTTAATTCCAAGCGGGAAAGAATGTTACTTCAATCTCGAACAAGCCGCCTTCAATTGCTTACTTCAACCTTGAACTAAAACCGATTTTTTATACTCGGCACCTCAAACACTTTTCAAAGCCTCGGGTGCTACTTGATTATGAGAAAAAAAAATCTTATTTCGATCAAGGACACTACATAATTTTTTAGATCCGACACCCAGAACACTTTTCAGAACATGAAAAAAATTTATTTTTACCCAGAGCACTTTTCAAAACAATAAAAAATTTTATTAAAAATAATTTTCCAACGTTTTAAAATGAGCAAAACTAATATAACATGCTCTCTAAATATCTTTTTAAAAAAAATATCTTAAAGAAAAAGGACATATTCATCCATTCAAAACTTTAAAAAGAGACAATATAAATAAACTTGGGTTTCCTACATCATGTAGGATGTACAAAAAATTTCACATATATAGTTCCTAGCTACCAGTTCATGAGATCATAATCGATCCCAATTAAGACTTTGAGGTTCACTGCAAATGCATCCATTGAAGATAATAATGCTTATTATCTTGAATTTTAGTGATGAGATGATCTAAATTCAGACAGGCTAACTCCAAAACTATCCTTGAATATTGATAAATATAAATCTAGCCTATTCTATAATTCCATGATCTTGCTAGTTATGCTCGTCCAATCCAAGAATCTTATAAAATTTTTAGTCCAATCATGCAAATAAAAAAAGTCAATAATCCAGAACAAATTTGCAAAAACTGCAACGTTTTTGTCATGTTTAACTAGGTAGTTTGTAAAGCATTGGTAAAAATTATGTTACAAAATAAAAAGCGCACAAAAAATAAAAAAGAAAACCGATAGACATAAACATAATTGCTAAAATGTTTTTTTTTTTTTTCTTTGGGCCTAAGTAGCATTGGAATCTAGAGCACAATTTACATCAACAGAAACCAAATATCTCAAGGCTTGAGGATAATGAAGGTACTATCAGAAATATGACCCAAAAGAAAATCTACTTCCATTTATTTCCAGATATTCTACGGTTTTGCTATTGATCCAGCAAAAAATAAACAACTACATCCTAGATATTTGAAGGGGTACCATGACTTCGGACATTTCCTCCCTTAATACAATCTGGAAGAGATCCGAGATACCATGCTGCAGTAATAGACGCCTTCGGCAGTCTTCAGCAGCCATGATGCCTGATGTATAAGCTCCATGAACAGTTCCAGAATGATCAACACTTGCTGCTTCCCCAGCAAAATATAAATTATCCACAGGAGCCCGAAATCTCTCGTACAAATCAGCTGACTTCCCAACCAGATCACAAGAATAGGCCCCAAGCGAATCTGGGTCTGTACCCCACCGAGAAACCAAATACCGAACCTGAAAATATTATAATTAAAAAGATTAATCCAAAGATGAAATCACCTTGGGGCTACAGCACAAAAACATATAGATACAGAAGATAGAATCTTACCGGCTCTGTGGCATCTGGTAACATTTTCTTAAGTTGCAGAATCACAAAGTTAACAGCATCTTCATCAGATAGTTTCTCAATGTCATGAGCAAACCTTCCAGCAGCCATGTACACAAGAACAGGATGTCCTGTTGCCTTGTGGAGATTAAGAAAATAGCCACAGGCATAAGATGTTTGAGCAACCATTCCTAAAACTTCTACATTTGGCCAAAATACAGTACTGAAGTGAAGAGCTATCTTGTTCTCATTCCCAACACCAAGATCAGAGATAGCTGAGACTTTCCACTCTGGTAGCTTAGGATCAAATTCAATCATATTTGCTTTAAGGACCCCAAGAGGAACAGTGATGATAGCGGCATCTGCTACAAAACTTGTGCCATCCTCCACAGTGATCATTACTTTATTGGAGCGTTGGATAATTTTTTTGACCCTGATTACCATGATTACAGAGTAAATGAACAGGATATAGATTCTGAAAATCCAAGTTTCCAAAAGAATTGCCAAAATACCTGTGTAAACGTGGAAATCTTTCCCTTACTCATAATCAAGTACTAGGAGACACCACACTGCCCTAAAATGATGATATGCTATCATGCTACAATATTCAATTAGCCTTTGAAACAATTGCCACAACTAGTGTGCAACTATTTTCTTTAAGTAAGAGGGAGACATCCACATCTAATAAAAAAAATGGCATTCCAGTGCATGGACTCTTGTAATTGTAGAGTTTGGGAAGAGTCAAATGTATGCAGCCTTACCTCATAGAGGCTATTTTTGTGTTTCGAACACGTGACACCTAGATCACAATGGAACAACTTTACTCTTACGCTAGGAAAATTGTCTTTGCATCCACATCTGACAACTAATTTAAAAAGTAAAATCACATAGCAGCAAGGTTAAAACCAGGCCAGGCAGGCCGCCCTCTTACCAGAGCCCAAAGCCCTGGCAGATGATAGGAAGCTGGGGCAGAGGTTTAGGTGGGACAGATGACAGAGGAAAGAGAAGACATGGCTCTTGAATTCTATGATGGGGAGAGAGAGACATGGGAATAGGAGAGGTGGGCATGGGGTTTGGACTGCAAAAGGAGAGGAGAGGTGTGCGTGGGGTATGGGCAGTGTAATGGAAGAAAGTACTAGGGATTAGGGTATAAAATCTAGGCTAGGTTTTGGGTGGCGCTCAAGTATCAGACCAGGCATTGAGCTAGGCTAAGCTTTGCCTATGCTTGGCCTGAAATTTTCGAGCTTCGGATTCGAGACCTGAGCCGAACAAGCAAGCCTAACCCAACACACCATGGGCCATCTCAGGCCCATTTCTGGTCCTACATGGCAGCACAGGTATCAATATAAGTTTAGAGCAATATTCAGGAATTTACAATATTGATGATTGTCCAAGACTGGATGAAAAAGGTTAAGGGTTAATTTTAGGCTGATAGCTGGTCCCAAGAAGCATGTCAAACTATAAAATGGATCCAAATAGGAATCATTGTCAAAGGAAGGTCTATGAAACCAACCACAAATATGTCAGACAAAGCTTGATGGTTATCACCATGTTATCTCTGAAAAAATCATAGAATGGAATCAGGCAGAATGGTTCAGGTCATCCATTAACAACAGCTCTCCAGAATTTGAAGGCATTCACCATCACATGCACAAGACCAATGCAAACAGCAACTTAGAAGACTAGCAATAAATGCTTTCAGCAAAAAGCAGTTCTACACCATACTTGTAAGGACAAGTTAGTTTAGAGATGTTAGCAATTGCAATTTCTGCTCCTTTCTTATTCTTAGTCAATATGAATCCCCTTAAGAAGACGAAAACACACCTGTGGTTCAGACGGATATCAAGATCTTTGGCAAGAGCTTTGATAACAGGATAATATCCTTGCACCATAAGTCCATGGCCACCAGAAAGAACATGCTCCTGTGCATAAAAGAAGATGGTAACTTCCAAGTTCCAGCAGACTGAAAATAATTTCTCGCATCTCATTAACATTTTTTCTTGTAGAATAATATCGTAGAATAAGTATATAGAACATCAGAGCTAAGGTCTTCACCTAATAATTTAAGGTTGCTTACTTTCTTAAAGGAAATGGAAAAGACAACCAAAACAGGTATGGATATTATTGTTTTTATTTATGTATTTGACAGATGTCAAGCTAATGGCCACAAAATATGATGGCAGAACTTTGAAAGAGCATATATGTTTGTAAGGTAAACCTTAGTGCCTGCCATAAGTCCTTTTTCTTTTCAAAAGAAAAGAAAGAACCTAAAGTTCTTAGCTACCTTTGACAATCTAATGCTAAATGAAAAAAACTTATAGAGCATAACTTTTTAACATTCAATTTTAAAAGAATGGTTTCAGAACTCATTACATGAAACCACAGGCATAAAACCTTAGTACCTATTGTAAATAATCCATGTTATCTGACAAAGTTCTAATTAAAATAAGCCCTGCCTTTCAAATTTTACATGATATTCTTAAATTCCATGCATTCAATGTAGAAGTAGCTATGTTGATCAATAATTATGATGGCAGGGGCAAAAGGTGGGGTGTCCACTCCTAACATGAGGCATAAAACCTTCAAGGCTTAAGGTATGAGCATTAACAAGAGAAGGCCAGTTATAAAAACCTAGACTTTGAAAGGGTCTATAAGAAGCAGGAAGTTGACAAGATTTAATATAGACACTACATCCATCTCCAAGACACTATGAGCCAAAGAGTCAAAATGGAACATAAACCCATGCATCAAAGTCCGTCATATATTATATAAAACATCTTTACCATGTCACCAACAAAGTTTGCATCCATAGTAAGGATAGGAGGATTTCCTTGTAATATTTAAGCGAAGAAAATAATTATGGATCCTAATTTTGCTTTATGAAAGTAGTTTTTTTAAAGACAGATCTATATAGTCAACAGTAAAGAATATGATTTCCTTGAAATTGTCATTCAAAACTAACAATATTGTGGTCAAAAGCAATTCGAAACATCATTACATTGGCTTCTCAAGGCTGTGGAACAAGACGAGGTTTGCACTACAAATATCATCAATTACTTCGCCAAGGAGGTAAGACAAACTTGATTTTTACAGGCCAAATTATGCTTAATCGATGGCTCAAGAAACCAAGTCGAATGAGATTAACCTCGAGCAGAAAACTAAAATACATCTAATCAAACTTGGTCCACTTAACAAAAACCACAAACCTACCATTAATCAACTAAAACTCAATAGGGGATGAAAAGCAGCTCAAAAGACCTCAAAAAGCCTCAAGCTATAAGAATCAAAACTCCCCATCTAAGGCCCATTCTCCTAGCTGGTGAAAAGTAGAAGATAATGTTAAAAATAATGTGTATTGATTATCATATATTGTCAAGGCAATCATATGAAAATGACTAATGATTCAACATATGAGCTCCACCATCCATGTCCAAACTAATAAGGTTTTGGATCCCATTTCCTAGATTCAATTAAGATATCAAATTGGATAAAAAGGTTTTCTGGAAGAAAATCCATCTTTTTAGATACATAACAAAAATATGTATAAGTGCCTATGAATGTACTTATGCACATGTTTGTGCATGTATGACCTATCTCTTCAAGGTACATTATATGATTTGGAAAGAAAGCTTCCATCATCTTGTTAAATCATGTTGCCGAAAAGGGAACCAACTTTATAGAAATGATAAGTTGGGTAAGTCATCACCTGATCCCAGCTTTTCAAAGATATAGTATCCACATCTGCAGCAAACCATGCCTCCATTCTGCATATATACCATTGCAACACTTCATAGGCTAACCCTTCTTGCCTACAAAATGAAGAAAATGCATCAATTGAACTCTAATACTCCACATTGAAGATCATGGTACATCAACAACACATTATAATCACATGTATATGATTATCCATACCTTAGCTGTGGATTTCTGTCAAAAACAATGGAAATAGCTTGGAGCAGGGACATGTCCTCAGCATGTTCATCCCTTACTTTCTCTGTCTGCAGTACTCCAAAAGGTAAGCCTCTAATTATCACTATAAGAAAACCGAGTAATGTAGGAGGAAAAAGGAGTGAAAAAACAAACCTCTTTGAGAATTCTCTCAAATATTTCTCCAACTTTAATGACTAGCTGTCGAGGTACTTGGTGACCATCCATATCAAACAGTGCATAGCTATGTAAGCCATGAAAAAGGTAATATTTGATAGGTAAAAATCATTTTTACTTATACAGTTGCATAATCAAATAGAAATCAAATTATAATGAAGAAACACAAACACCAATTTTTCATAAATGAACATAAAATACAAATCAAGTTACAACAAAGATCCACTTTGTCAATGCAGGAGCAGTCTTGAAACTAGAATAGTTGGCAAAATGAGCCTGAATCAAGATTGGAGGGCTCCATTTTGTTTAGGTTCACTCAGATTTTAATATGCAAGTTTATTGTATATTGCAAACCTTAGTACAGCCATGAGTGTTGATGGTTAAAATCTTGGGTTTGAATACCACCAGAAAGGGATAGTACAACTAGCACCATGCCATTCTGGCTAGAAAATGCCACCAGGAGGCCCTTGGGTTGCTGAAACTACTAAAGGCATTCTGGCCAAGCTGGGTTTGGTATAGTTGGTATTGATTGTTATAGACACCAATTCAGCCGATACGATGCACAGAGCGAGCATCCTTGCTAGAAGGGGTCAGTACTGCTACGTACCAAGATTGATTCAACCAACTTGAAGGTTAAACCAACATGGTGCTTTTTCTTTTGAAATTGGGGAGAGGAGACAGGAGGCCATGAAGGATGTCCTTCCCTCCATTTAGGCATACCATGACAGGCTCTAAGAGATGGGGGAGAGAGAGAGGGGAAGCAAGAGTAGAAAGAGAGTGGAGGGTCTTGATGAGGAGGGAAAGCCAATAGCTCAAAAGAAAAGGCCAACCAAAGAGACCCTTCTTTTCTCCATTATTTTAAATGGCCAAAAATTGCCAAAACCCATGAAAATAAGGAGAAGTTATTCGAAGTTTTTAATATTTTGCATGATTTTTTAATATATTGTAGGATGGCAGGCAGCACCCTACAACTTGATGACTATTGTTTTTTTTATGAATAACTTATTTTTATTTGATGAATATTTTATACTTTATCATTTATTAGTAATTTTATATTAGAATACTTTAATAAAAATAAATTAATTGGCAAGTCTAAGGAAAAAGTGATGACACACCAATCCATGAAGATGACAACAAGACACTAGATCTATCAAATCTCTGCTTGTCTAGATCATCTTGCCATGCTAGTAATAATGATAGTTCCATTGATAGACTAGAGGTCAAGGGTATATAGGGTAGCCATGTAGAGGTGGTGACGATAATTCTCATAGGCTTGGTCCATTCATCGGGCACAGTTCACACACACCATGCAGAATCAGGACCATTAGGTTGGAACAAAATCTAGACATGACAGGGAGATGCTGTTTCAGGAGAGAATTCTGGGTTGTGCAACATAGAACACAGCATCATGGTCATAGGAATAGGTACATGGAGATTGAATAATTGAGAGAATGCATGTTCAGGGGTAGGAGGATCATATTTGCGATTCGCACATTAAAGTTGAGTTGATTGTAAAAAAAATAAACAAGTGGCAAAAGAAGATGAGTAGTATCAGGATTCTCTAGAGCTGGTACATCAAAAGGAGAGGAGATTAGTGGCAAATCTAATAGATAATTATAGTGACAACAAATCTCCTCATACATCGGGGGTGGATTGGATCTCCTAGTATATAAGATAGTCAGACTGGATGGTATGCTCCATTCGCGTATGACTGAGATGCATTCTTCCACTCATCTTATCTGAGAATCAGACATTACCCCTTCTACAAATATAGGTATAGCCAAGAGAATATGATGCTGCCTCCTACTATCCTGAGTAGGGATGGTTGAGCTCCCAAGCTACATGCATATGCATAGCCGTTGTATCAAGAGCCATAGCTAGAACACTATCGGATATAATATAACCAATAGAGATGGGGATGGTATCCAAGCTTGTATAGTATCCAAGCTACTATAATATGCCAGTCCAAACTATGAACAAGATCGAGATGTCCATAAGAACCATAGACATTCTATTCAGGATTGAATTTAAAAAATCAGTAATTATACATTTTCTACAATATTATACTTTATTTACCATTTTTCACTTATAAACGTTGTTAGTTTACTGATCCATGTTGACTTGATGAGTATTAGTAATGATATCATCACTTTGGTATCATATCCATTGAAAAATGTAACTAAAATACTAAAAAATACAAGAAAGTTACTCCAATAGCCTTGTTAAGCATAGACAGATATGAAAACAAAAAAAGGGCCGTTTGCCATCATTGAATGGTACCAGGACAAAGCCCCATACCGTGCATTGATACAGGATGGACTAGTACCATATCGATCCACGAAAAATCAATGCCACTGCATTACCCTTTTTTAAAACCTTGGTTACAACAAAACCCCAAACCACTTATAAATAAGTTCAAACTATTCTAAAGCAAAAATACAACAAAAAAGTCTAAATAATTAAATTCGAAATAGTACCTCTCTAGATCATGGTCATACAACACAGAGTTGTCACCACTAGTGCGGTACAATCTTAGGCCTAGACCACGAATGAAAGGTGCTAGAGGATTTTCATTGCAAACACCATGTAACCTGAATGACCAAATATAAAAAAAAAGTAATCCAATGAGAAGGTTGCACTTTATTTTAATCAACAAAGACAATAGAAACAATTCATCAACTGCAACATGAGAACTCACCATGATGCCCCCATGTCAATGGGACAGCCAAAAGAATGGTCAGTATGCACTCGTCCCCCAAGCCGATTACGTGACTCGAACAGAATGACCTGAACAGAACCAAAAAAATTAGTTACATGACAAGCATACCACACATCAGTTCTTGATTGTTTGAATCAATTGCAAAACATTCAAAAGCAAACTTTCTAATTATCATTTAGCACTGAACAAAGTAATAAAGCCAATAACTATAATTACAAATGAATATATAATCCCCAACACATCATTATATAAGATTTATTACCTTAAATGAAGCATTAGACAATGCACGTGCAGCTGCGATCCCTGAAATGCCTCCACCAATCACGATGACTAAAGGGGAGGGAGGTTGCCTCTCAAGCTGTGAGAGAAAAATACCTGAATCATGCATGAAAACATTAGCCATACCATAATTAGCTACCAATACAAACTGAAATTGAGAGAAGGAGTGTGCATGTGCACATCTGTTTTTGTGATCTAGCTTTACTAATTTGGAATTAATTTTACTGAGTGGAAAGTTAGAAGAGATGCATTGGCTAAATATCTATACATTACTTTAATTCAATTATCTATCTGGAAACTGAAGAGACTAAATTGTTACAAGAAAGAGAGAATGATGGGGGAATTTAGGGTAGGGTAACTGCATTTCTTTTAGTTTCTCGGTAAGATGAGTTGTTCAATAACAAATAGTCATATGGTTACAATAAATATTTTATACCGTCTAACAATACCAATAAAGCATGTGAAGCCATCCATGCAAGCACAAATTAAGATTTGCTTAGAACAGAGGTATGATAAAAAGATATATTTGACAAATGATGGCAACAATGTGCAACCTTTTTAAAATTTTTGTTGTTAGACTAGGCAAAAGAAAATAGAGATTTACTGATAATATACTATGGCCACAAAATGCAAATTCCTATCTCCTTGTGTTTAAATTTTCTAGAATTCTTCTTCTTTTATAATGACTCATTTGATCAAGCAAATAAGAGAGCAAAATAGCATGGTCCACACGCACGCGCAAACACACACACACAAAGTATCTATTGGGACAGTTGTCCTGGTTCAATGCGTTATGTTTTAAATGGTGCATTTGCTTTTTGACTACTTGAGTTGAAAATACTTGCCAAGTGCCCATCCATTCAATAATGATGTAAAGACTAGGTTCTAAAAACATATATTCGTTTCTCTTTTTTTGATACAAAAATAATCTGTCAAAAAAGTTCTCTCACTCATACTTCTACTAGCAACTTGTCTTCTTTGCCTCTCTTCCTCATCCCCTCATTAGGAATTGGAAAAGATTAAAAAAAATAAATTGGTGAATTTTTCACACATCTTACTACATTTTTGAGAAATCTAATTCATATTTGCAGAAGAAACAACCTAATGGACCAACAAATATAAGAATATCCGAGAAAAGAACCAGATTCACAAACATCGATGCATAAATTTTAAACCCAATGCAGCACCATGGACCACAAAAAACATTGATAGACATATCAGCAAAACATCCAAACCATTAAAAAAAGCACATTATAACAACAACAACAAAAAAAGTTTAAAAATTTGTTTCTTATGTTAATAGAAAAATCCAAGAGTAAATTAGAAAGACTTAGAAAACAAATCCAACCATATGATATCAATCAAAATCTTTCAAAAAAAAAAAAAACTCTAAATCGGTTATTATATTCATCGAAATAATGATATCATAAAACATAACGCCAAGAACTACCAACGGAAAACCATCATCCCAGCATCGCACCGAACCAAAAACCATCAAATCCGGCATCCATTTCATAAAAAAGACATCATAACAATCCCATCAAACAAAGAAACCTTGCAAAGATCGATGATTACCGCTGATGGCAAAATTGTCACGGGCCGAGAGGTTCTTGGGCTCCATTCCGGTGATCGAATACGGAGATCCGAATCCCTCGAACGCCGCTTAAGATTGTATAGGATTTAAGGAAAGATACGAATGTATAGGAATCGAATGATGGAGGATAAAAATCATCAAGCCGTCCATGAATCGGCTCGCATTCGACGAGCGACGGAGCTTATCAAACCAGCTCATACCCTCGAGGGATCGGCAAACCGGCAACGATCGAAGAAGGAGAGCGGGAAATCTAAAGATCGATAGATCGATACAGAGATCGATCGAGGTTTTTTTTTTTTTTTTTCCCCTTGCGTCTCTCTGGGTGGTCAAAAAGTGAGGGGGAGTCGTTGGTGGTTTATATAGACGAGAGGTTGGAAGGAGGAAGACGGGTGTTATTTTCTTCCGGTTTTCGCGAATATTCTCCGAATTATTTATTTCCGAAACTACCCGTGACCGAATTGAGATTTTTTTTTTTTAGAAAAAAAAAAAAAAAAAAAAAAAAAAGAGAGAGTAGTTACAACCCGGACGGGGTCACTCGTCCCCAATCCTAGCCAGGAAATATTCGATACACGATACATATTAATTTTTTCACAACCATTCCCTATCCGAAGATGAGTCCAGCAACCTGACTGCCACCGACAAATGAACGAAATTTATTATTATTATTATTATTATTATTATTATTATTATTATTATTATTATTATTATATTTAAACAGATCATTCATGCAATGATTTTGATATGAATATATTAAAAAAAATCAAAAAAAATAAAATCCCATAATGCTGAAAGAATGTCATCCAAGTGAATCCATAATACCTTATCCGAATAATTAGCAACATAAAAGGCCATCCAATCTACCGCAGAGTTTGTCTCTTGATAAACATGTCTGACCACAATCAACGAACAGCCTCATAGCAATAAAATAATATCACTGATCAAGGGATGTGAAGGCATGGAATTCATAGCCTCCCTAATCTAAAAAATGACAGTGGCCGAATAACCCTTAATAAAAAGGTGGTCCGATTATAAGATCTAACGGGCATACCGAATACCAGCCCAAGCAGCCCTAAGCTCCGTCACTGAAACCGTAAGGTCAAATAGATGACAACCCCGAGCGGTAATAATGCCCAGCCCGGACCCCCAATAACAAACCAGCCCCTCCCTCTCTTTCCCTAACACTCCCTTCAAAATTAACCTTGACGAACCTCGGAAGAGGGGGCTTCCAAGAGATGAAAACCCTCCGAGACGCTCGAAGAGCAAAATCGGAACCCCAAGTCTCCATGATCACTGCAGTCAACATCTAGTACTCCTTCACTTGGGCCCGAGCTCTTTCAACAATAACCCTGGTGGTGCACCTTGAGGAACTAAAGGCCATAGTATTCCGGAAAAGCCAGATATGATAAGCAATATAAGCGAGGAAGACTGAGGTGGGGTGAACTGTAGTCGACCTGAGGAGGTTGAAGAAGGTATCCACTAGATCAGCAATATGCATAAAAAGGTGATCATATCCAGCCATCCTCCAGACATGCCATGCCCTCGGACAAAGGAACAAAACATGCTCAATAGACTTAGCATCCACACCACAAGTCGGCAGGAGGGGGGCAAATGAATACCTTTAGCACTAAGAAAAGATCTCGTTGGGAGTCGGCACCAAGAAACTTTCCATAAGAAGAGACACACCTTCGGATGTACCCCCAATGACCAAATCCAACCAATATCAAGCCTTCTTTGCGACTCCAGGCCAAAAATAGGATACAACTCAGACAAAGAAACTTTATACATGGTAGAGAACCTCCAAACTCTAACATTAGTGCAAGGATAAACATGCAAAATAATAAATAAGACCCTCCGACCTAGAATATCCCCAAAAGTTCAAGGGACCATTGAAAAATTTTATTGAGTACCATCAGGAGTCAAGAGATCATCAACAGTCATGATGTCGGTAACATCCATGGAAATGAAAGTAAGCCACTGGGTTAAAGGAACATCCGAAATCCAAGGGTCATTCTTGAAATTAATCAATTTGCCATCCCCAATCACCCATCTCATGTGATAAATAATATCAGAGGCCCTAGCCATCATCTCCCTCCAAATTGCAGAACTATGCTCTCTAGACCCAGCATAAGTCTTGCGACATGTCTCACAAACAATGCCTCCCTTCTCATCACTAAAGATTGAATACTGAGGCCCCTCTCCCGAATCGGCTGAGAAACTACATGCCACCCCAATAGATGAACTCCCCGATAAGCATTAGAAGAACCCCATAAGAAAGTCTGGATAGTTTGCTCTACCTTGAGAATCACAGACTTGAGAACAATAGCATTAGAGAGCAAATACACTGGAAGAGAAGTGAAGACTGACCCGATCAAGGTAATCCTACCCATGGAAGATAAGACTCTATCCTTCCAACCCTCCATCCTTTCTTGAACCGCCTGCACTAGCGATCACAGTCCACCTTGCGAAGTCTACCTTCTGAAATTGGAACTCCCAGATAGCAAAGGACACCGTCATGATCGGCAATCCCAAGAATCTTCCAGATCATGTGTCGTAGACGGATAGGAGTATTTGGACTAAAGCGAACCTTCGATTTATGAAGATTAACTCTCTGTCTTGAAGACAAAAATAACGCTCAAGAACCATCCTGAAAGCCAGCATCAAAGTCAGAGAGGCCCGGCCCAGTAACAAGCAATCATTGGTAAATAACAAGTACGAGATTAGGAAAGCACCATGAGTGGAAAGATATGGCTAAACTGCTGACTCCCATACCACCACCTGCAAAGCTCGCGATAAAGAGTCAGCATATATAATAAATGTATATGGAAAAAGGGAACAACCTTGACGAAGGCCAACATTTGAATAGAAGAACTTTGAAGGGGTACTATTGATAAGAATAGCAAATGAAGGCTTGATAATACATGTCATAATCCAAGAAATCTAATTATGATAAAAACTAAAGTCTCCCAAAGCTCTCTCCAGAAACCTCCGGTGCGTCCAATCATAAGCCCTCTCCATATCGAGCTTGATGGCCATCAGACATCGACTAACAGGGGCTCTCCGAAGATCATACATAAACTCCTGCGCTATAAGAATATTGTCAGAGATATTTCGACCCCTAATAAAAGCACCCTGCTCAGGAGAAATAAGATTAGGAAGAATATGCTTCATCCTGTTAGCCAATAATTTAGCATGCAGTTTGTACATAGTATTGCATAGATTGATGGGCCTAAAATGACTCAGCTTAGAAACATCAAGATGTTTAAAAATAAAAGTAATAAAGGTCTGCTTCCAACTATCAAGCATCTAACCAGTAGTAAAAAATTTCTGCACTACTGAGACAAGATCCTGCTAGATAATTCACCAGTATCTCCTGAAAAACATGGAAGGAAATCCATCAGGGCTTGGAGCTTTATCCTCATCCATAAACTAGAGGACAGACCGAATCTCCTCCACCGAAATCAGACTAAGAAGGCTACAGTTCTCATTAGAAAAAACCAGAACCTCAGGGCAGGGAGAGTAGAAGGAAAAAGGACCTTCCATAGGCTCAGGTCACCTCGATCGAAAGAACATAGTGATCTCACATCTAATGTCATTAGCATCCTCCACCCATAGCCCCTTCGAAGATCGTAGCACTCTAATCTGGTTTCTATGCCTACGAACAACTGTGGCCTGATGAAAGAATCGAGTATTCCTATCCTCCTCCTTTAACCACTGTACTCTGGATTTTTGCCTCCATATAATCTCCTGTTGACTAAAAAGAACATGATACATGAAAAGATTACTTCGTAGAGCAGCCATATCATAAGCCTCCAATCCACCTTCCCTCTCCTCCTTCTCTTGAAAGTCATTGATGGAGCTCTCCACAGAATTCAAAGTATAGAAAATATACCCACCTCCTCGTTATTCCACCGAAGAAGCCGGCGCTTGACTAAGGACAACCTGCGAGAAATCCAGTACCTCGCATCACCCTGAACTATCAACCTCTACACCTCCCTAACAATATCTCAGGATTTAGGATAAGACAACTAAAACTTTCCAATCCTGAACAGAACATGATAAGGGGCCGAGACAGTAGTAGTGAGGATCGGATAGTAGTCAGAAGCAATTCTGGATATATGTCGGACCTGGTGCTCAAGATTCAGATGAAGCCAGTCTGGAGTAGCAAAAATCTTGTCAATCCGCTTCCAAAATCTAACCCCACCAGACCGATTATTGCACCAAGTAAAACGGGAACCCACAAACCCCAAGTCCACCAAACCATTAGCTTGAAGGAATCCACAAATGATTTACCACCTCTCTTATCCTCGGTACCAAGAACATAATTAAAATCTTTAGTAACCAACATAGGAAAGCCCTGAGCAATCAAAGTAGAAATATTAATTTTCAAGAAATAAAAATATTAATTTTCAAGAAATAGCTACTCATCCTTATTATTTCAAATTTTTATTTAATTAAAAATTTAGAATAATAATTTTACTCTAGTATAATTATTACAGTACCATATAGAAATAAAATGATCCAAATAAATTATCCCATAATTCGTCACAGAATAGCTATTCTAAAATATCAAAATTTGATTGAAATAGTTTATTCTGTATGTTCCATCATAATTTCTATAGTTATTTGGAAGAATAAGTTGAAATAAAGGTAATAAGTTGAAATAAAGGTTCCTTTTGGATGGAATTAAGACAACCGGATAGAGAATTGATGTAGTTGATATTTTTGATAGAGATGTAATTGAATTTAGTAAAAACTCCATGCACCCCACGTCATTTCACAAACAAAAAATACTATAATTTTTAATTATAAATATAAAATTATAAAAATTAAAAATTAAAAAACTTGAATGATAATATTTTTTTTATTTTTTATCTTTATATTTTAATTGTCAATCTTATCTTAATAACTACTTTACCACCTGCTAGAATACTTTTCGGTTCATCCAAAGAGCCTTCTAATTACTCATATTTATTGTGAATTCTATAATATGTTTCATGATTAATTAAAGACAAACTTTATGCAGCATGATTTGGCAATGTTGCATAGCTTAATTAGAGTATTCTTTTGATGATTCTGATATTATTTTTATATTTATTTTTTTAAAAAAAAAAACTATCATATTTGTTCTCATATTAATAGATTTACAAATTAGTATTCCACCTTTTGTTTTCAATTATATTTGATAATTTTATTTTTAAAAATTCTCTTTGAAATTGTTTTTACGGAATTGATATATACATAAATTAGAAATAATCTTATACGAACTGTTTTTTTAATTGAAAGAGATGATTAATATTATTACACGTACAAAGCTTTTACAGAAACTGCTGTGACCCACTTACATGAACAACAAAGAAAAAGAATACCAAATCAATTTGGGAATTTTGAAAATCACCGTCCAATAAAAGCCCGTCCGGTTTTTTTCTTCACGGAAATTTTGTGTGGAGTCGGTGTAATTTAGGTTACTATAAGAGGGCGTTTTTGTCTTTTTGCATGACAACGGGCGTTGCACACTCGGGCTGCCCGAGTAGGGACAGGAATCTTCGAAGATATTTTGGAAGAAAAAGAAAGAGTAGGGAAGATTGAAAGATTTGACCCGTTTGTGACACCAAAGCCTGCAATGCAAGCAGAGCAATTGTGATGGAATACTGCAGGATATATTTAATCACAAAAGTACAGCTCAGATTCAAATATATGTGAGTCTCCATTTGATAGTCCAACAAGGTCGGCCATGGTCAAATTCCTAGTTCCGTGCTGCCTAGATCTATATTAGATTATGTTTAATGTTTAATAATAACCAATCATTGATGTTGAAGGGAGACATTGGCAGTCTATTAATAGATAAAATAATATTGTTAGTAAACATATTGCGTGACGATTTCAAAAGGTGACATTGCATGCATGGACTTCCAAGGATTTTGAATCGTAAAAGATGGATGCATCCTTGATTCTACGGCCCAACCCGACATCATACCTGTTATCTTTTATATTCTCTTATAGGCGGCTCCGACGATCCATATATATTTTATTATTTATCTGGCTTATCATATTTAGATTTTTAGAAACGATCGAATCTTTATTTCGGTCAGGTCTTCCTCTACGATGCTGGTTGAGAGAGTCAGAACTACTGTTATGGAGTATCGTAAATCTACTATGATGATTACGGAGACCTGGGATTCCCTTTCCGCTCATCGAGCGACCCGGAAGGTTTTTATTTCTTGGGAACCCCCTCCTCCACCATTTGTCATGGTTAGTTTTGACGGGAGCCTGCGACGTAGGATGGGTGGAGCGAGGTTTGTTATCAGGGACTCTCATCTGGGATTCTTAGCAGCTGGGGGTATCCCCTTTATGGACCACTCTGTATCGGCTCTGGAGCTTTATGCCGCATGGGCTGGTATTAGGTATGCCAGGCAGGTTCTCCGGCTTGATCGCCTTATCATCGAGGATGATTCTGCCACCGTGGTATCTTGGATATCGCATTCTTCATCCATGCCAGAGGCTCACCCCATTGTTAGGGATATCAGACTCATGCTGTAGGGTTGTAAGTCTCTGACCATCAGGCATATGTTTAGGGAGGCTAACTTGGCTGCAAATTGGGTAGCCTCCTATGTAGCTCAGCATACAGGGTTTGTTCTGTGGACCGACTGGTGTTCGACCCTTGTACAGTTTAGGGATATTATATTCGTTGACTCTTTATGTTGTATTCATTATCATACTGTACAATGAATATACTGTCTTATAAAAAAAAAAAAAATGGATGCATTGAACCGTGATGAATGGAATAAAACCATATTGGCTATGAATAAAATAAAAAACATCATCCCGGACTAGGTTGGCATTGTATTCAATAATTGACTGATTGGTTTAATGGATAAGTTTAGGTAAGCTAAGTATTAAGGTTATGTTTGGTGCATTATTAGATAATATTGAGATTGCATTTGGTAGAAGATAATTTATATAGATTATTGATAATTTAATAGAACCCCATCATATTACTGTATTTAGGTTATATTTGGTAGCAAGTAATCTATCTAGATTATTGGTAATTTAATAAGACCCCACCACATTACCATATTTGGTATGTTTTTTCTGGATGATCCTGTCTGATAATCTGAATTACTATTTGTTGTGTCCAGATTGCTGTGACGCTCAAGCTTGAATCGAATTCATTGGAGATGAGTTCAGCAGGTTGATCAGCTCTTCTTCATCGCCTGATAGAAGTCTTTGTCAGCTGAATTGATCTTTCAACCCTGCAGATAAATCTTCTTACCAGAAAGGTTCCGGTGGGGGACACTCCAATGCTCAAGTCAGTCACAGAGTTTAGACTAAAACAGATTAAATATGAGAAAAAACTAGAGCAGAGGGTGTGCAGAAGTTTCTCCGTTTTGAATTGAACCTCCCCCAAGAGGCCCCTTATTCACCGGTATTTATAGGCTACGATCCTAACTGAATTCAGCTAAGAAAATTGTAATCGGTTAGTTCGTTGGTGATCTAGCACGTGCAGTGATCGTTATCCGTTATAATCCTCATGGTCTACTTTCTTTGACCAATCCATCAGATTGGTCGATATAGCATTAGGGTTGACTTACTAGATCACCCTCAAACATCAGTCGACTGCATATTTAAGTCAGCCTAAATAATAAACTTCTTTTGGGCATTGGTCGGCTTTATGTCCCTTGGACATTGATCGGCCTTATGGCTCATTGATCGGTCTTGCACCCCTTGGGCATTGATCAGCCTGGTGCCTCTTGGGCATTTGTCGGCTTTGTGCCTCTTGAGCATTGATCGGCCTTACGGCTCATTGATCGGCTTTAGACCTTCATTAATCGGCTTTGCGCCTCTTGGGCACCGATCTATTACTTGATCAACCAAGTTCACTTTTCATCAAATCAACACAAGTGGGTCAAATCTATCATATCCCAACAGTAGTCCCCCCAGCTTCTGAATTCATTAAATGAATGTCAAAAGCTGTCAGAAGTTTCCTTTTTTTTTGTAAACTAATGCTCCTATTCTCGAGCGGTGCGTCTTAATGATGTATCGATCTCCGATAGGATGAGTGGTTATAAAAAACTGACTGCTATAGTCTACTGTCATTATTGCCATTTTTGAAATTTACGAAGGCTAAAAGATCATCATCGTCGAATAAATGTAAACGTCTTGTCGCCGATATATCTGCTATCGGATCATGAGTAGTCGCTTCGATTTCCTGAAGAACCGTATTTTTTCATTGGATATCATGGACAGGTGGTATGATCAGAGCTAATCTCGATGTTCGAGAAAAAAATCTTAACCATTGAACGTCACTATATAAGCATCATCTCTTCTAGGAAAATAGGTTTTCCACCATTACGATTTCTTCACCTTTGGAGCAAAAGAATCCCTTCAGGTTGGCCTCCTCTCTTCCTCGCCCTCTATTTTAAGTTAATCATTCTTTTCTTCTTCCTTTCTCCATGGCTAGGATCTTAGAAACCAATCGTACCAACGAACTTGAAGGTTCTACTTCTCAGAAGAAGAAGAACCAGGCCAAATTAGTCAGGATAGACGCCATTAGGACTTCTTTAACAGAACATAGGGTCCTTGTGCTGAAAAAGTATTATAATATTTTGGATGATTTTGCAGTAGTTATTCCTAATTCCGAAGAACAAATAGATCAGCCTCCTCCAGGTAGTCTAACAGTCTATGAAGAACATTTAAGAGTTGGACTTAGGTTTCCATCCATCCTTTATTCCTCAAGATTTTTAAGCTATACCATATACTGCCAGTCCAATTGACTCCCAATAGTATCCGAATAATCTGCGCCTTTCTGATTCTTTGGAAGGACGCAGATATAATCCCCAGAACTTCTCTCTTTATGGCCTTGTTCGTATTGAAACGAGATTTTTATGGCCAAGGATGGTGGGTGATCAACCCACGCCATGGTCGGAAATTCATCGTTGGGCTTCCTTTGGCCATTCATGGCTGGAAGCCCTGCTTCTTTTATAGTCTCTAAGATCCCCTGGAATTTTAGCATTAGTTGTAAGGAACCCCGAACAACTCCGACGATGGCAAAAAGATTCTGATGGCAGATAAAGAAGACTATGAGAAGCTTACGGGAATGGAGATTCTCTCAATAAAAGAGCTTCTTAATGAGAGAGGACTATTTTCAGCTGAAATCAGCCCCAACCTTTCCTTAGGTATCTTACCGTCAACGTTATTCTCTCATTCATTTCCCGATGATTAATTCTAACATCCGATTCTTCGGCTTATGCAAATACATCAGTCATGGTGGATGTTCAAAGGCTTCGACAGATGTCGAAGAAAAGGAAGGCCGTGGCCACTCCGTCCAACCAAAAGGAAAGAGAGGCCAAGAAATCCAGGAAGACAAAGCCGGCCACTTCATCGGCTCCAGAATCTCCGATACTGATAGCCAGTGTATTGAACAATGACGAAGTACCTCTTTCTGCGTCTCTTCAACCTCCCTTGTAAGAGAGGCAATCAGTCGGAACTTCTATAGCTGGTCCATCATCATTTCCCACCGACCAAGCCGACAAAGGAAAAGCCCCGATAATGAAAGAAGAGGAGAGATTCTCTGCTGAGGATATCTAATTGACTTCCATGTCTATGCAGATGAATCGGGTTTGGGCGACCCGGCATTGGCCCGTCGTATTCTAAGGTCGACCATAATTCCGAAAGACTGGAAGATTACTAAGTCTCAGTAAATAGCCGAAACAATCTTGTCACTTCACCCAACGATGCTCAAGGTATAAAATTAAATTTTGTTTCAAACGATTAAGTAAACAATCGTCTCTTTTTTCTTTCAAATCTGATCAAGTCAACTTATGAAAACATGCAGCTTATCCATGGAATTACAATAATGGAGGAAAGCTTGAAAAGTTTTGATCAACTCCGCCAAGTTATGTGCAATGAAGTAAACATAGCCAAGGCAGAAAAAGAGGTTGCTGAAGAACTAAAAAAAGCTATAGAAAAGAAGCTAGAAGAACATGCAACCCAAACATCAGTTCTGGAAACAGGACTTAAAGCGGCTCAATCAAAGTTAGCCGACATGGAATCGAAGCTGAAGAAAAAGAAGAAGAAGCTTCGATCGGCTATAACTAAACTTGAAAAAGCCAAAGAGAAGGTCGCGGCAGCAAAAAAGAAAACAGAGCAAGCTACCAAGGAAGCCGTTAAAAACTACGAAGGATCATCGGCTTTCCAAGACAAACTTCATGAGGCTATCATCGAAAGCTATGACTATGGCTATTCAAACTGTTTGAATAAAGTAAAAAGATGTTACCCTGATTTGGACATATCCAAAATCGAAGAAGAATCTGATGAAGAAGATCAGGTCGAAAAGTAAGTTGAACATCAGTATGAAGAGCCAATATTGGACGTCCAGATTCAAGAAGAAGAGACGATAACGGTCCCCATTCCAGAACTGATTGAAAAAGAAAATGTAATTAGACAAAATGTAAAAAGTCAATATGTATAACCGATGTATGGACTTGTCCAATTTTTGATATGAAATGAAGAACTTTTTTTTTCTTGCCTTCTAGACTGTTTGATCATGCAATGAATGCAAATCAAAATACCAAACTAACCTATCCGATTTTTTTTTTTTAAACAAAGACCGTCAAACTTTAAACAAGACAAACATCTTTTTCAAAAGAAAATATGATAAATCGCTTGATAAGTAACAAAGTTATATGTAAAAGTTTAAACTTTCATAAGTAAAAAATTTTCTAAGTATGGAACCATCAGATCATACAAAGAAATTTTTGAGAAATATTAGTTCAAGTATGAAGTTATCCGAACAATACAAACAGTTATTCGATATCGTCAGATTACAAACATCGACAAAGCATTCGGAAAGATCCGACCGAATCAATTTCGAACAAATCCAATAAACCAAAGTTATTGATGAAAAAGATCTATTGAAAAATATAATTGCTCATTTCTCCTAAAGAAGGGATTATCACTCATTAAACACTTAAGAGAGCTGATCTTTAAATCAGTCGGCCCTTAGGTTAATCATAATGAGATGTCATTTAACTTTCCAGGCATACTAGGGCCTATGATAATCCGATATTTCAGTCGGATTTGTCAAATATTTTTCTTTCCTCCTATCTTTTGAGAAGAAGAATCCTCATGAGATATTTTTAAGATTAACTATGATACGTCATAATAAAATGGGCAAATCATTTTTACCAAATGTCACCTTCTTATTAGAAGGGTAGTTATTCTGCAGGTAGCAAAATCGTGCCGGTCAGTATTCCAGAAACCGTATATGATTCAAATTCAAATCAAATACTATCTTTCCTCTCTCCATAATCGACTTTCTGAGAATCAGTAACTAAAGGTGAAACTATTCATGCAAGCAGGGCAGAAAAGATGCATTTTAAAACTATTTTAAAACATGCATAGCGGGAGGCTCGGTAGATAGATCAAAACAATCTATCGATCTGCCTGCAACAGGATCTAGCATAATGATCTAGCATGCAAGCAAAACATCAACAGTAAGAAATATACAAAGATGCAACAGTACCTTATCGTTATACCTCTGAAAATACTGCAAAGGAGAAGGGCGCCCGAGCCACACGTGTCTGGCCTCTACAAGTAATCCATACCAAGGCTCGACTCTGATCAACTTCCTCGGAGTGCTAGCTCTTCGGGATCCTTCGGGCCAATCTTCTTCTTTTGGGAAGACAAGGAGGAGAGGTGGAACCCTTCCCAAGAAACTCTCGTCCCAAGACCTAGCTTGAATGCTAGGTTTCTCACACCCAATCCCAAGTCCTCACTAAACCCTTCTTCTTTCTCTTTAACTTTTCTTTTCTCTTGCTATTGTAACCATTAGTAACCTCTAGAATGACCTTCATTTATAGGGACAGCCATGAGAGGGAAAAAGAGGAAAGAGGAGTGATTGGGAAAGAGAGTCAAGGGCCATTTCAAATGGGTCCAAGCCAAAGAAGGTAAGTATGATTATCATACCATGAATGCTTGGAGCCAAAATGCCCAAAAACTCGAATTTTGAATTCAAAATTTGAAGTCAAACATTCCAGAAATTCTTTCCAGAAATCTGCTCGTCACAGCAAGTGTCGACACTTGCAAAATGCCAAGTGTCGACACTTTCCTAAGTGTCGACACTTACAAAAATCCAAGTATCGACACTTAGAACATAGTCAATCATATTGACCTCCGGTGATGGAAAATGATTCTTAATCGTCGATCAGCCTTAAGATCAGATAGAAACCCCTATGGTGTGTGACCCCATAGGTTCGAACACTAAGCTGGTAGCACTGGAGCATTTTCAGTACCAGTCAAAGTCCTCATCTAGCAATGATACCCGACATCCAGATAGGTCGAAGATGCAGAGTACTTCACAAGAACCTCTGGCATATGGTTACCGTATAATTCATCCCTTTGATCTCAAAATCCTCAGGATGACCTAGGATTCGACTGCCAACCCTAATTTGGTCCATCCAGATCATGTCTCAACTTTACAAGTTCTGTGACTCCTCACAAGAACTACCCTGGCCAAGGATTTGCTAAATTGAGACACAATGAGTCATTCACTTTGAACTATTTGGAGGGGTCAATTCCATCTTGATCCACCACCACTCTACAAGTACTTGACTACACCCAGAAACCTTCCATCACTGGATTAGAAATTCAGGTAAGCCGGCATTAAAGTACAGTGAGTTGCTTGCAAGCTACCATGGTAATCTCAGGTCTGAGGGACACATATACCCATATCCCTTCATGAGCAACCCTTTGGCAGAAGGGAGCTCCGCAGATGGTCACGTTCAGTAAAATGTCATACATTTCACTTGCATGTCATACCAGTGTCTCCATACTCCTTGGTTAAGAGGACAACCAACAAATGTGACATACAACAACCTACACTTGATGCATCGCCGTCTTATGACAATGTATCCTTTGGTTGCGAACCAGTTTAAGAACTACTTGATATATACTCTCTATATCAAAATAATGTAGTTCTAAGGACTCCATCATACAAGAGTTCATTTCAGAAAAATGTAAATATGATGAACAGCCAAAAAGAATAACTTTTATTCATTAAAAATTCATATACAGTAACAAGATAGCACAACCGTCTACAGCCTAGACGACTGGCTTTGGGACATAATTTCCAACAACTCCCACTTGGACTAAAGCCAATCGGTACAGAATCTCATTTTCATTTTTCGTTTACAATAGTCGAACTCTTGAATTCCGACGGCTTTAGTGAAGAGGTCAGCCAGGTTCTCCTTTCCATCAATCTTCTGAAGGTCAATGTCACCTCATTCCATGATCTCTCGTACAAAGTGATAGCACCGTAGAATATGCTTTGTGCGGTGATGAGACTTCAGCTCTTTGGCTTGAGCAATGGCTCCAGTACTGTCACAGTACACCAGAATAGGACCATCTAGGGAAAGTGCCACTCCCAGCTTGCCAAGGAACTTCTGCAACCACACAGCTTCTTTTGTTGCATCTGATGCTGCAATGTATTCTGCTTCACAAATTGAGTCCGCCACAGTAGGCTGCTTGGAACTTTTCCAACAGATAGCTCCTCCGTTCAAAGTAAAGATAAATCCTGACACACTCTTGCTATCATCCTTATCTGACTGGAAACTGGAGTTAGTATACCCTACAAGTTTTAAGTTAGATTCTCCATAAATTAGCCATTAGTCCTTAGTATTTCGTAAATACTTAAGGATGGTCTTTACCATTTTTCAATGAGCTTTATTTGAGTCAGACTGGTATCTGCTTACTACACCTAGTGAGTATGCCATGGTCTAGTACATGTCATGGCGTACATGATAGAGCCCACTACCGAAGCATATGGGATTCTACTCATATGCTCTCTCTCTTCAGGAGTTGTCGCACAATTTCTTTTGGAGAGATCAAATTTAGTGCCTATCGGAAGGTAGCCCTTCTTGAAATTTTTCATGCTGAACCATTTCAGCACGGTATCAATGTACATAGACTGGGACAATCCCAGAAGTCTCTTAGATCTATCTCTATAGATCTTCATACCCAGTATGTAAGAGGCTTCTCCCAAGTCCTTCATAGAGAACTGAGATAACAACCAGACCTTTATTCCTTGCAGTGCTGGGATGTCATTCCCGATTAAGAGAATGTCATCCACATACAGTACAAGAAATACAACCATATAACTATTAGCCCATTTATAAATGCAAGATTTTTCTCCATTCCTAACGAAGCCATACGAGTTGATATACTTATCAAATCGCATGTTCCAACTCCTTGATGCTTGCTTCAGTCTATAGATGGACTTTTGAAGCCTACACACCTTTGACTCGTCTGTAGATGTGAACCCTTCAGGTTGTGTCATATACACATCCTCTCCTAGCTCATCATTTCACCTCGGCGGCGCATCCTCAGACGAATGGAGAAGCCGAGGTAACGAACAGGACCATCTTGCAAGGCCTCCGGATAAGACTAGACCAGGCTAAGGGGAGGTGGGCAGAAGAGCTCCCGAGCATCCTTTGGGCGTACCACACTACCCCAAGGACGGCTACGGACGAGACCCCATTCAACCTCGTCTTCGGGACAGAAACGGTTATCCCAATTGAGCTCAGCCTACCAGCCCTGCGTGTGGAGCAGTATGATGAGGCGGAGAACCCGGCCAGGATGCTACTGAACCTGGACCTCCTTGAAGAAGCGAAGGACAGGGCCCGAGTTCGGATGGTGGCTTACCGGCAACGAGTGGCCAGATACTACAACTCCAAGGTACGACCGAAGTCCTTCCACCAGGGAGACTTAGTGCTCCGCCGCGCTGAAGATTCCCAGCCACGGGAGTGCGGAAAGCTCTCATCGAATTGGGAAGGCCCTTATAGGATGGTGAAGGCACTTCCCATGGGGCGTACTACCTGGAGGAACTAGGCGGATCCCGATTCCCTCGGACCTGGAATGCCTCAAACCTGAGGATGTACTACCAATAGTGTAAGGCCCCTCAAACTTCAATAATAAAATCTTTTTCACCAAAGCCTACTCTCGTCTTGTAGGACAAAAGCCATCTAGCTCTAGGTTCGACGAGCATGGGCACGGCGAAAGATCCGCGAGGGCACAAAGTTCCCTCTCATAAAAATCTTGGAGTTCAGTCCGGAGTGTCGCACGGAATTAAGTTCCAACATGCGGCCCCGGAGTTCAGTCCCGAAGAGGTCCCGAAGACCTAGGTCCCGGTCCTACAAAATCCCGGAGAACAGCTCGGTAGGTCATGCAAGGCTCAGTTTCGGCCTGCGGCCTTGGGGTTCGGTCCGGAAGTTCACGAGGAAACTGATTCCAAAGCAAAGTCCCAGACCTCGGTCTGGAAGGTGAAGTCGAACCCAATTTGCCCACGCAATCCTAGAGTTCAGCTTGGAACGCACATTGGGATTTAGTCCTAGTGGCCAGCACCAGGGTTCAGTCCGGAAGATGCACAAAAAAAAAGGGGTGAGAGAAGGAACGAGTTAATGAGAAAGGAATTTTCATTTCAGAAAAAGTTCCTTACAAAAAGGACCCCGACAGGCCGAGTGACCCCAAATAAAGAAAAAGAACACATAGTCATGCAGAAACAAAGAAAAAGAAATGGAGCCACAGGGGCTACTTCGCTGCAGCCGCGTCCTCTTCCGGCTGGGGGGCACCCTCTCCGCCGGCGATGTCGTCTGGAGGCTGCTCGGAAGCCGCCACCTCTGCTACCGCCGCAGTCGTGGCTCCTTCGGTGGGCTCCTCCCTCCGGCCGCCCAAAATGACTCCACTGAGGTCGAGCTTGGAGAAGAAAGAGCCTACTTTCTCCCGGCATACCTGGAAGCCCTTCAGGAAGGAGTCAACGGCCACCTCATGCACCTCCACCCTGAATTTCTCGGAGGCCTGGAACTTCGGAACGGCCTCCTGTGCCTCCCTCCTAGACGCCTCCAGCAGCCCGTTGACTTGGGAGTTCTGCTCCTTGGCCGCATCCAGCTCCTTGAGGACCTCCTCGACCTAGCACTCCAGCGACCGGGACTGGGCCCTGAGGCGCGACATCTCCGCCACGTCATCCTCGGCACGACGCTGGTTCGAGATCCTCTCCTTAGACAAAGAGGTCTCGAGCTCTCTCACGCACCCCTCGGCGCGACCCAGGTCTGCTCATAGGGCCTGGTTATTCCCCCGCAACTCGACCCCTTTCTCCATGAGGTCCTTCATGTCAGATTCCAATTTGCCAAGTTTCTTCTCCTTCTCGGCATCCTTCTTGGCGTAGCCCGAGAGGAAATTCCTCAGCAGGAGAACGTCAGTCCCGATCTGCGTTAAAGAAGAAATGGGATGTCATTAAAATCTAACTGGAACTTTAAAAGAGAAGGGCTCGGGACTCACCATGAAGAGTAGGGGGAGGATCCCCAGCAGTGCATCGGCGTAGTCCCGGCCGCCCCTCAGGCGGCGGTCCTGGGAGGTGCACGCGAACTCCATCACCTTCTCCGCGAGCCCTTGGTCATGGATGACGGAGGAGTTGGCGGCGAGACTCAGAGGTGGAATGTGGGCATCGGCAGCAGGCTGGGTGGCCGCCCCTTCGCCGGGCGATGCGGCCATCGGTGGAGCCGCCATCGCCCTGGTGGCCACCGCAGAGACGACCGGCGCGGCAACTGGAGTAGGTGCTGCCCGAGGAGGTTCCGGCCTCCTCTCTTCCCCGGCCCTGTCGAGCTCGACGACGGGGACATCGGGCGCACAAGTTTGGGGCGGCCTGGGAACAGAACCCGTTGCCCTGGATCCGGTAGCAGCAGGAGTGGGCGCGGGATCCCAGCTCGTCTCAGTGCGAGCCCTCTTCGCTAGGGCCTCCTCGATCCCTTCAGCGGCATCCCTCTTCAGGGTGCCCTCCATCAGGCTCTCGACAGAGAACTTCATACCTAGAAGAAAAGGTCAGTTAGGCCAGTTTAAAGGAAAAGAGGTGCAAAGCAGAAAATGAAAGTAACAGAAGGAGATCCGGGGTCTCACCCAACTCCCGGATGGGACTGATTCCTGCCTCGAATAAATTCTGCTCTGAGAGCAGAACCTCGAGAGTCGGAACCATGTCACCCAACATCTGCGTGAAGACCTCTTGGTCCGCCGGCTCGACCTAGGATTTCGGGTTCGGAGACCGGTTTGGCTCGCTCCAGGCACAGTCAACGTCCTCGACCGAGACGAAGAAGAAGCAGTTTTTCCAACCCTTGATCGACGAGGGGAGGTCGAACCTGAGGCACCTAAGCCGGGGTCAAATATACCATCAGCCATCATCGGCAGAGTTGCACTTCAGGATGAAGAGGGCCCTAAAAAGGGAGAAACGGGCAACAAACCCGTGAAAGTGATAGAGGACAATAAAAGTGAAGATGCCCCGGATGGCATTAGGAGCCAACTGGGCCGGAACAAGATGATAGTGGCTGAGAAAGGAAATAAAGAAGGGATGTAGGGGGAAACGAAGACCCCCAACAAGGAAGTCTTCGTAGAAGGCGACCCGCCCAGGGCCACTCGAGGTCACTCGGTCCCTAGGTCCCGGGAGGGAAAGACGGATTGAATTCGGGAAGCCATAGGTATCCCGGATCCAAGAAAGGTCATCTCCGGTCATCGTCGAAGCATAACCGGAGGGACCGGAAGAAGAAACCTCCGCCACCGGAGGAGGGAGAGAAGAAATGGGATGTGCAAGAATTGCAGGAGGGGACGTAGGACCCCTAGGGACACCTACGGTCAAAGTCCCCGGCCGAAGCTGCCTCCAGACCTCGACCGAGATTTCTTCCCCCTCTTAGGAGGAAGACGATGGAGTCCTCGACCAGGAAGGACCGGCCTCTTCCGGGTTGGAAGAGACATGACGGCGATGTGCCATCAAGGGGGAAGAAGCAAGAAGAAAATGGGATTCGGAGTAGCAAGGAATCGAGAGATAGAAGAGAGAGAAGGAGTTGCAGGAACTCACCGGGATGTTTTGTACCAAAAGATTGGCAACCCTTGGAAGATGAAGGGAGATCGCTGCAACTGCCGGCGAGGTGTGAGAAAGCCGAGAGACTTCGTTTCCGGAAAGTTCCCCTCCTTTTCAAACTTAATCAATAGCAGCCATACACCTCTTTCCGTCCTGAGCTATCGGATGACTGCCACGTGGAGGCACGCCCAACATTGATGCTTCGGTCCGATAGAAACTGCCTTGATTTCGAAATGGAGTATTAATGACCCGTCAGATGTACGCACGTGGCAGCCTCCCACCGGGTCTCGGGTGCAACAGAAGCGGCGGCAGTGATCATGGCAATTATAGCACAAGATTTTTTGTCCTTTCCACATCATCTCCGCATTAACTCCCCATTCCCCAAGCCGCGATGCTTCGATGGGACCTGAGGATGGGGGGCAACTGATATGGCTACATCGCTGACGTGGAACGTTCATCAGATCCAGCTGGATGCCGCCGGTGCCACGTGGATTTTTCTTTCAAATTCCCCGCTCGGGAAATGGCCCTCCTGCTCTTTCGCCAGGTGGCACCCCAAGACGGGTCCACCTTGGCCAAAGTCGAGTGTCTCTGCCACTCCGCCAGGTGTCTATCCAGGAGGGGTCCACCTCGATCGAAGCTGGCGGCCTTCTACTCCCTTGCCAGGTGGCACCCCAAGACGGGTCCACCTCTGCCGAGGTCGAGCCAGGCCCTCCTGCTCCTTCGCCAGGTGGCACCCCAAGACAGGTCCACCTCGACCGAAGTCGAACATCTCTGCCACTCCGCCAGGTGTCCACCCAGGAGGGGTCCACCTCGGTCGAAGCTGACGGCCTTCTGCTCCCTCGCCAGGTGGCACCCCAAGACGGGTCCACCTCTGCCGAGGTCGAGCCAGGCCCTCCTACTCCTTCGCCAGGTGGCACCCCAAGACGGGTCCACCTCTGCCGAGGTCGAGCGTCTCTGCCACTCCGCCAGGTGTCCACCCAGGAGGGGTCCACCTCGACCGAAGCTGGAGACCTTTTGCTCCCTCGCCAGGTGGCATACCAAGATGGGTCCACCTCAGCCGAGGTCGAGCCAGGCCCTCCTGCTCCACGGGAGGATGGTCATCATCTCTACGACTTCTGAATATATCGAGAATCTTAATAACTATATACATGTCTTTGCAGAGTGCATGCTCCTAAAGGAGTGGCTAGGGATGGCATGAAACATGCCATCGTAGTAGGCATGCTTCCATAGTACTCTTGCATCTATGGAAGTGAACAGTTCCCTTATGGAAGAAGGGTATGCCAGGCTTTTCGATATGGTTTCTGGTGGTCACGTGTGTAGATATGAAGAGTCTGCTTCTGGTACTAGGTTGACAGGTGATGTGGTGAGCCATGCAGAAGTCTACGTAGATCTGATCATTTCTAGCTGCATCAATTTACATGTGTGCATTCACTTGCCCATGTGAATATAAATCTCTAGATATGTTTTCTTTTAATTTTTTTTCTTTTACTTTCTTTTCTTTTCTTCTCTTTTCTTTTTTTTTGGTCCAATGGAAGAGAAAATATTGAACTTGTGATGATAATGATCTTTCTAAATATATCATTATCTTTTTAGAGAAGGTTTTCTTGAGCTTATCGTAGTCATAATGAAGCATTATATTGCTGGCTAGTTTTCTCCCAATGAGTATTAGTAGCTAATAAAACATAGAGGATTTAATCCTCTTTCCCTTTACCAAGACATCTACATCTAAGGCTTCTAATAATCACAAAACTATGACATCACACGTCCCAAATAAAACATACTTGATAGAGTTTGAGATTTGAGAAATGAAGATAAATATTTTGCGTCATGCCACGGATATGGTGGATTTTCATCAAAGTGACAACAACCTGCATCCATCCCACTAGTATTCACCTTAATAAGTGAATGGCACGTAAGGGCCCAAAAGTGACGCACGTGTGCCTCCACCATCCGTGTGAAGAGGCCTAAGCCGTGCTGTGGAACACGATCCCCTTTTTAGTTTCCGAGTTCTTGTCCATTTGGAACCAAAAAACCGTCGCCCCTCCATCTCCATCTCTAGAAAGGATAAGGATGTGGTGGTGGACAAATGCGTGGCGAGGATTAAAAGCTGCCGGCGTGATGAACGGGTAGCGTTTTCTCATGGGACCTCTCCATCACGTGCATGCCACGTTTCTCACACGCTAACCTCGTTTGGACCGTGTGGGGCTCACCCGATTTGGTCAGAAGTTACCAGGCTGCCAGCGCTCGGCAGCAGCATAGGAAGCGCTGACTTTTTTTTTTAAAAAAAAAAGACACGTGTCGGATTCTTGCAGGATCCAAAATCCAAACCAGATTTCAATTTTTTTTTAATTTTTATTTTGTAGAAACTTCAACAACTGGTATTGGATTCTTGCTATTACTCGAATTAATCTTGCTGCAAAAATTATCTTGCTCATGTACATATAATTTACAAAATATAATTTTGTTTTTCTTTATTCCCTTCGAGGTTTAAATTTATCTATTTGCTCACTGGCTCATAATGTATATGAAAAGTTTACATGATAAGTTGCACATCATCTACTTCATTAGAAAACAAAAACTATGTATTTTCATGAGTTATAGTAGCTTAGTCTACGCTCCAGTAACTAGCATGTTTAGGAGTTATAAGTAAAGATTTCAAAAACTGCTACAGAAAAAATAAGAAATACTCTAGGGCATTCTTCTGTCAAAGGTTTGCCCATCAAGTGCATTAGATGATTGATATCATGATATGGTAAACAAATTAAAATAATTGACTTAATATATATATATATATATATATATATATAATAATGATGTTGCAAGCTCGAATCAAAAGCTATATGATGTAGGATGGAGAGGAGTACAAGGTCCGAGAAGCATTGGAGTCCTTATCCACTAGACTTATTCCTGGAGTACCAAAATGGGGGACAGGAAAAAGCAAATGTGGATAACGCCGAATCTACGTCAAAGTTCAGGCAAAGCCAGCAATGCTTATCCTCAATGGCGCTCCTCTCCTTATAGCCGCCCTGCCCCACCCCACATGCCATACCCTTTATGTGTGCCTCCAAAACAATCTCCTTTCCCATACTCAACATCATGCTTCTTGTTATATGTGGGAATCGTATGGAGCTCTACCGTTATTGCTGGTTTGCTTTTCTCCTTAATTAGAAGCTAGCTCTTTGGATCCAAAAGGTTGGGATAGCTTTTGAGGATCAGGCGTATGGTTGTTGGTTGCAGGCCAGGATATAGGCATGGATCAAGAGAATCGGAAGGACAGCATATTGATAATGGATGCTTATTTGATCCCACAAAGCAACTATGGGACCATGGTTGAGAAGGAAGACCTTGGGTCCATGTCTTCTTCCTCGGAGAATTCTTCGGTGTCCTCGGACTTCAAGGATGATGCAACCTCTTCTACATCTTCCTCGTCGCTGCCGAAGAAAGACGATCATTTTGAAGGTGGACCTCTCTATGGCATGTCTTCTCTCATAGTCCAACTTCCCTTCAAGTAAGTTCCACCCTTCTCCCTCCACGCTACCCTTGATACCTTAAATACGCTAGCAGCCTTTCGATATTTTAACTATGAATTTATATTATATACATACATACATACATACATATATATATATATATATATATATAGAGAGAGAGAGAGAGAGAGAGAGAGAGAGAGAGAGTGTGTGTGTGTTAAGGAGGATAATTGATTATATTTTGTTGTTCGAGGAACAGTTTACATGGCTATCATAGGCTAATAAATAATTTTTCAGTTTATTAATTAGATCCTGTGACGCAAACTTATCATTATGATTTTTTTTTTTTTATTCGGGTGGGAGGGGAGGGGCGCTGTAGTGCAAATTGCATGAAAAAGGTGGTATAAATCATGGCAATTAAGGACACAATTATTTCAGATAAATTATTAAATCTTCAAAAAAAAAAAAAAAAAGCATGTTAATTCTACATGGAAGGATGCACTGCATCATCAGTTCTTTATACACCAATCTATCATTTAATCTGTTTCTCAAAATATTTATTTTGCCTTCTTTTTTTATGAGTTCTTATTTATTTTACCTAATCAGTCTCATGGATTTTTTTTTTCCCCCTGATTATAGGAGAGGGCTGTCAAAGTTTTACAATGGGAAATCTCAGTCATTCACATCTTTATCTAATGCGAGGAGCTTGGAGGATCTTGCCAAGCCTGGAAGGCCATGCAGGAAAAAACTCAAGTCATCCATGAGCTGTGGGGGGATTTGGACAGGCAAAAATCACTGTCCCCCAAAGGGTGTTGCAAGACCACCTTGAAGAAGGCTTCAAGGGGCTCCTTATTCTCACTCGGTGCAAGAAGCAGGCCCCCCATTCCTCCCCAGAAATCTAGCAACTTTTCTAGCCATAACCTTTTGTTTGCTTGAAGGTGTTTCGAGTGATGGATATATAGAGATTAGAAACCAGCCATGTTTTTGGTTTGAGTAGTTAAGAGATCCAGCGGTCTAATTTTATTATGATTTAAGAGAAGTGTTTGTATATGTTGTCCGAGGAGTGTTTTCTAATAGTAGTTAATACATGCAATTATCCAGATTTTATGGGGTTTGCAGTGGCAATTCAGTAGAAAATTAAATGTTTAATAGCTAGTTATTACTTTGTTATTTTTTTTGAAGGCAAGCAGGGATTCAGCTCCGTGGTTGCACATATCTCCTGCTGGAGGTATGCTTGACCTTTAAAAGGAGTTTCTTTGAGTGTTTGATATAGGTTGAGGTGCCAATCTGCAGTTAGCAATAGTCTTTTAGTGATAATCTTTAAAAAATAGCCTGAATTCAGAGCAGTGGGAGGCACCCTTTTATGAGACTAAGAGAATGGAGGAATAGTTGATCCTAATTTAACTTAGGAGTGCCTAAGTGGAATTCTTAGAAAATATTGAGCAGATTTGGGAAAGCCATTAGTCCCGGGTGCTCTGTCACTTAATTGGTTAACCAAAGAATGTGTGTATATATGCATGATTTCCTCGATGAATTCCAAATCCAGATTATCAAGTACACCAGGGGAAGATGAAGTAAAAAGAGCTAGGTAATCTAATGTCCAAATGAGAGGGAATGGCAATACGGAATGCTCGGTGAAAGAAGTTATGAGGGATGTTGGCCATTAGAGTAGGATCTCTATTAATGGTTTCTTCACCCCATGTTAATGTTTGGGAGCAAACCCGTTCCATGGAATATCCGGATCCAACTTGATACTGTCACGGTAGAAAGGGAACAATTATCAGGGAAGAGATGTAGGAGAAAAAGAGAGATTGCTTTATTCCTTTGGAGAAAAACCTTGTTACAACAAACAAGATAATACTCGACAGCCCTTCTGAAAACCCAGAAGTTTCTCGCTGTCCCGTACGTCTTCTCTCTTGTAGGCCTTATGCCCCAAGAATCCACGTACGCCATGCACGGACAATACCTCAACGTGCGTCCTTCTCCAAAGCCCCGTGAACACCATCACGGCACAAGTCCTCCACGTGATATCTCCCTCACGTGCGCCTCTCTGCAGTCCATCACCATGGTCTCCCACGCAGACTCCCTCATGTGTGGTCTCCAAGAAGCCTCCACCTTGGAACCATGAGCCAAGCCCCACGGACCAAGGCCTTCACGCTGATCTCTCCACGGTCTTCACATGACCGTAAGACCCGCTGATCTCTCCATGGTCTTCACATGACCGTGAGATCCCAAAGGGGTCGGCCTCTTGGACCTTCCTCCAACCGCACACCCCATCTTCTCATTTTTATAGCACATGGGGGACGTTGAAGCCTTCTTGAATTGGACGTCTGATATTGGACTTCTTGTTGGACTGCAACTACCTCTTGAATCTTGTTAGGATTCAATCACATGGGCGGTTAGGACTTGTCTTGGGCCAATAACAAACTGATTAGAATACCTCACATGGTTGGACTTCCTAATTGGTTACAACCAACCAACTAACCAACCAATTGGCTAACCTCCTAACCAATTTAACAAACCTGGACCCAACCCCATAACCTAATTGGGTTATGTTACAATCTCTCAAAAAACTCCCCCCATTCAAAGCCAACATAAAATTAATAATTCTTGGGTCAAACCCCTTGACCCAACATGACTCAAAAGGGACCCTGCGAAAAAATCCCAGAAAATCCTGGAATACCTCCAGGATAGCTTGGAACACGCCCCCAAGCTCCAGGGATCGCCTCTAGCATCCCTGCCATGGTCTTCCAAGTCTCTCCAAGGCTTGGGAGCACCACACAAAACCCTACAATCTCCACCTTGGTGCCCCAAGCCTTGGCAAACCTGGCAATGTCCTCCATGCACAACCTGACTGTAACTGCGTGTCCTGACAGCTCCTTGTACGGATCTCCTTACCTTTGCCAACACCCTTCAGCTGCTGCATGCACTTGAAGACCTTTGGGATGACCGCCTCCACAGCTGAAGTCCTTGTTTGTACCTTGGCACCACGATTGTAGCCTTCCTTCTGCCCGGCAGTTGCATCAGACTTTTTCTTGGACTTCCCCAGAGAGAACACAGCGAACCTGAACCAGCACTCGCCATAACTGAAGCTCTACCTGACACCATCTTCTCAGAGCCATGCCAATCTCTGCACACTCTGCTCCACCTGGCTAAGTGCACCTCTAACGCTCGTGCTAGGATATGGCCAGTATCCCTACATCTCCCGCTCTGAACTCATGTCGAATCCTGCTCCACCCGTGAAGCCACCTCTCTCGGGTGCTCCACCTGAAACTAAAGTCCCACTGATGCCACAAAAAGAAACCCCGAGGCCAGCCACTCAACGCTGCCCTGCTGAGCCTGCCGCTGCACCTCTAACACCATCGCTGCCTCCTCTGACCCTCCGCATCATGCGGACCTCTCCGAGACCGTTTCGGATACACTGCATCCCGCAGGCTCCTCCGAAACCAAGAGTTCATCCCAACTCTTCTGCTAATCCAGCGACTGAACCTAGCAACCATCTCTAGTGGCTGCTCCATCATGTCCCAGCCTGTCTCTTGGCTGCATGATATCCCTGGCGCTCCCTAAGACCTATCCCTAGTCTCCCTGAGGTGCCATCTCCATTAGCTCTAGTCTCCGTCCCTAGGCCAATCCCACCATACCGGGACACTCTCGATTGTCCGATACCTCCGGCGCTCCCTAAGACTACTCCTGTCTTCCTGAGCTGCCCCTGGCACTGCCTCTGCTGATGTACTCAGTCTCCCTGAGATATCCATCTCCCGAGACTCCTCTCCAACCATGCAGGATACCACCCACATCCAGCTCCATCACGATCAAGATAGCTGGAGTACTATCGATCGCTCTCCTCCATAGTGACCAAAAGCTTGGTCCACTACTGATGGAGCTACCACTCATGCTGCTCTGAAGATCTCTGGTATGTGTCGCTCCACCTGTGCTGAACCACAGATCACCCGACCTGTCAATGTTCCACAGCATAGAACCTGCAGCTCTACACCACCGTCGCGAACTCCTGCACCACAGGATCCATCATCCTCGGCGAGATCCACACAACTAGCAGACCTCCACACTGCTCCCAACACCACGAACCTCTGTCCGCCTGGGAGAGCTGAAAATGGAACCAACCTGCACGTGCTGCCTGCACACACGGCCGCTGCACCGCGATCTCCACATATCCTGCGATCTGACTCCATCATCAGATCCAACCTAGCTCAACATGAAGAACTCGAAAAATGGAGTCCAACAGCACAGACGGGGCTCAAATCGAAGTTCAATTGAGCCTGGAATCGCCAAAAATCCATCTGCACAGTTTTCAGAGCATAGAGTGACTTGAAATCATGATTGGCCGGTTCACCGCGAACCAGCCCGCCGGTCCACGCGCGCTAAGCTAGTCCATGGGCTGCCATGGCTGCCGGTCCACGGCAGGGAACCGTGGACCGCAGCCTCTCCCTGCAGCGCTGTCGCCCACCAGCCACCGCTGTCGCCTCCGGCGACCTCCCGCGATAATGCCGAGCCACCGATGACTGGCCGCGCACCATCCGCGCACCCACACCGGCCCCGCAACGCTCCCGCGATGCCCCGCGCTGCTCCCGCGATGCTGCGGCCAAGCCAACGCCCACGACCGGCAACGCCGCTCCCGCGACGCCCCGCGCCACCGTGCGACCGGAGAGTCCACTCCCTGTGCCGTGCCCGCGGCTGCGCCGCACCCGCGACAGCCCGCTGCGACGCCTCCGTGCCACGTCCGCACCCGTGGCCCTACTCCGGGCCTGCGACCGTGCACCGCGCCTTGCGCCTTCTCGCCCGAACCACCATGCGTCGCCCTTGCGCCGCTATCCTGCGACAGACACCCTGTGCCGCGTCCATACCTGCGGCCATGCCCTGCGATGCGCTGCTCCGTGCGTCGTCCCGTGATGCCTCGCACCGCTCCGTTGCGGCCGATGCCCTAAGCCACATCCGTGCATAACTCCGTGCATCGCCCAAATCTGGATCTGCATCTCCAGATCCGGTTCTTCTCCATATCTCCAGGGAGGGAAACGAGCCCTCACCTTCAATTCTCATAACCAGAGATCTGCACCACCACCGCGAGTCCTCTTTCCTACATCCTTCATGCCACCGCATCAAGATCGGCTCTGATACCAGTTGTTGGGGAGCAAACCCATTCCACGGAATACCCAGATCCAACTTGATACTGTCATGATGGAAAAGGAACAATTACCAGGAAAGAGATGTAGGAGAAAAGGAGAGATTGCTTTATTCCTTTGGAGAAAAACCTTGTTACAACAAACAAGATAACACTCGACAGCCCTTCTGAAAACCCAGAAGCTTCTCGTTGTCCCACACGTCTTCTCTCTTGTATGCCTCATGCCCCAAGAATCCACGTACGCCACGCACAGACAATACCTCAACGTGCGTCTTCTCCAAAGCCCCGTGAACACCATCACGGCACAAGTCCTCCACGTGATATCTCTCTCACGTGCGCCTCTCTGCAGTCCATCACCATAGTCTCCCACACGGACTCCCTCACGTGTGGTCTCCAAGAAGCCTCCATCTTGGAACCATGAGCCAAGCCCCACGGACCAAGGCCTTCACGCTGATCTCTCCACGGTCTTCACATGACCGTAAGACCCGCTGATCTCTCCACGGTCTTCACATGACCGTGAGATCCCAAAGGGGTCGGCCTCTTGGACCTTCCTCCAACCGTACACCCCATCTTCTCATATTTATAGCACATGGGGGACGTTGAAGCCTTCTTGAATTGGGCGTTTGATATTGGACTTCTTGTTGGACTACAACTACATCTTGAATCTTGTTAGGATTCAATCACATGGGCAGTTAGGACTTGTCTTGGACCAATAACAAACTGATTATGATACCTCACATGGTTGAACTTCCTAATTGGTTACAACCAACCAACTAACCAACCAATTGGCTAACCTCCTAACCAATTTAACAAACCTGGACCCATCGCCATTACCCAATTAGGTTATGTTACAATCTCTCAAAAAACTCCCCCCTTTCAAAGCCAACATAAAAACTAATAATCATTGGATCAAACCCCCCCGACCCAACATGACTCAAAAGGGACCCTGGGAAAAAACTCCAGAAAACCTGGAATACCTCCAGGATAGCTTGGGACACGCTCCCAAGCTCCAGGGATCGCCTCTAGCATCCCTGCCATGATCTTCCAAGTCTCTCTAAGACTTGAAAGCACCGCACAAAATCCTATAGTCAAGGTGGAGGTAAAGTTGCATTTTGCCCTGTAGCTGATGCAATTCCGTGGGAAAAACTAGAGGAATATTCCAACTTATGAACCATGTCACATATTGATGGGACTTGGAGACTGCAACGAGATGATATGATTTTGTCCAAGCCTGCACGAATCCGAAAGCATCAGGATTTGGATGATATAAACCCAATGATCTGACTTGCAAAAGTTACTATGTAAAAATTTGCGTACATTATTATGAACCTGACAATGTCCGGAAAAAGAAAAAGAAAAAAACCCAAACTTAGGGTCCTAGACCAATAAGTTGGGTTGAGCCTAAATCTAAAATTTTGAATCCACAAACCAAGTCAAATTATGACAAATTGAGTAACACAAAAAGTGGTTATCACAAAAACAGAATGCTATAGATCTTTTTTTCTTTAATCAATACAGGACTACAGTCCATCATGCTCGGCCATCTTCAAAAAGTTGCATGTTGCTACTCCGCTGGAACCAGATCAGACTCGAACTTGAAAACCTCCTGAGCAACTGGATAATCAATGTCGATCTTTGCAAGTGCCCCTCGCGAAAAGTCATACCTGAGACCGATGTAGACAAATTCTAGCATCAAAAATATAAATTTTTAAATTAACAATATATATATATATATATATATATATATATATATAAAGAGAGAGTTTTTGTCATGCACCGTAGAGTACCATACAATGCTTAATAGCTAACATATCATCCAATCAAAGAGATCATCAATATATAGATAGCTATCAAATAGGATGGCTTAACGTGTTATATACGGCACATTGTTATTGGTAGCCATCCATCTCATGATAATGGCCATCGAGCACTGTACAGGACACCGCCGTGCAATCAGGAACCTCACCATATTATCTTGAAGAAATCATCCATAACCGAAACATCAGGTAAATATAAATCCTTGATGCTTAAAGTAGGGTTATCCTTGATGGCTTCTAAGCTCGCCACCACCTTTCTCTTCTCCCATCTTTCTTCCTTGTAGGAGGCCATGACCCAAATCTCCATCCACCCTTTCTCTACACGCACCAAACAAAGTTGGCCTTCACACTTCACCAATTCCTCGCAGCCCCGTCTCATCCCATCTTCACCAACCTCTCGAGGCAATAAAATCAATTTCCATGTCTTCTTGTGGATATCGAAGGCAAAGATTTTACCGTCGTATGTCAGCCAATGGAGGGCTCCATGGACAGACACCGCTGCGTTTTGCCTGAGAGAGACTCGAGGCAGCTGGACGTCCCTCGATCGCCTCCAAGCTCGAGACCGCGAGTCGAAGATCTCGCACCGCAAGTAGTCGAACTTCTGTTTTGGCTGCGAGAACCGAATAATCTGATACTCCAACGCTCCGGTGGAGCAGGCCACGATAGCAGTCCTCTCGGTGAGATACCTCGTCTTTGGGTTCGGTATCCACCACCATTGTCGAGTTGCTGGCTTGCAGACATAATACCCGGGGATGCGGTGGTAGTCTTGGCTGGTGCAAAGAACGATACCTCGACTTCCCACAGCTTCGATCTTCACAACTTTTTTGGGAAGGAAGTCGAGGGATAAAGTTCGGACAGAAGGAGGCAATGGCTGGATGGAGATGAAACTCGAGTAGTAGTGGTTGCGCCGCATGGCCTGGATAAAATATCCTGATATCGTCTGCGTTCGTTTGCAATGGAGGGAGGTGAAGAAGGAATCGTAAGTGAGACGACGCCATTGCCGGCATACACACCGGCAATTATGGAGGGCGTCGAGTGAGGTCCGGGTGAGGATCTCGAAGATGGCATTCTCCGGCAGCGTCGAGAAGCTCTGGGTGTCTTCATGACCTTCTTGCATGGACGCCATGTTTTCTTAGAAAAAAGAAAGCGGTAGGTATGGGAGTTTACTTGGTGGAGTTTAAAGACTTCAGAAGGAATCGAAGAGTTTGGATCGAGAAAGGAAATCGAAGAGTTCGAGTAAACTATTTCTACTCGGACCAGGGTAAAAGCGTCCGAGTAGGATTTGTTTTCTTTCTGACCGAGTTAGTGTGATGCACGGCATCGAAGACGGCGTCCTGCAACGCGGCCCTAAACCGGCTGGACTGGAATTAGATTTCGTGCCAATGATGGTTATATTTAGTTTAACAATCTGAGATCTATGGTTTTCGTGCCGTTAGATTTGGTTTGGGCTTTGATCTCGAAGATAAACCAGAGATAACCAATGAGCAAGCAGAGCTGAAACCGGTCCGGTTGGGTCCTGATAGCCCAACACAAAGCTAGGCTGTATCGGCTCCTTGTTAATTATGCTTCGGACCCTGAACCAATTGCCCATCTTTGCAACGAAATCCGATTTTACCTCCAAGATGTAACAGTCTAAATAGAAAAGGACGTCAATAGAACTTTTTATTTTTTTATTTTTTTTTTACCGGCCTATGGATGCAATATGGACTGATTCATGCATTAGAATGTGACCTAGATACCAAGCAAGGCCATTGGCTGAGATTCCAATTCCGGGTGCCCATGCCAAGCTAAACCCGTCACTAAATTACGGTCGGTGAAGCGACGATCCATGGGTTCGGGCTCCAACCATGCATGTTCCCCTTGCCAGCACCACATTATGCTTCACAGCAGGGTTATATATGCTGTACATTTCCTCCCCTGCACCAACATAGGTACAAAAGTTATTACAATGTATCATCAATTAACCGAAGAAATTAAGAGTATACATTTTCCCATTTTTGAAAACCATGACTACGATGCCTGGCATGGATTAGCATGAAAAATAGAGCTAAAATTGGACCGGGCCAACCCGATGGGCTCCAGGCCGACCTGAATCAGCCCATTTAGTTTTCGAGCCGGACTCAAGTACCCATTTGGCCTGGCTTGGTCCGGCCCGATCCTGGCCCATAAACAAGCCCACCTGAACCCAGCTCGAGCCAAAAAAATTAACCTATCGGCCTCTCGTCCGGTCACCCACTTTGCCCGCTTCGCTTTTCTTCTTCTCTGACTTCTCGTTTCCAGCCGCCTCCCCCATCTCAGCCTCGATGGTACACCCCATGCTATCCATCGGCTTCGCACCAACCTCCTGGCCTGGTGGCACCCGTGCCCCTCGACTCCAAGCGACTCCGCCACCACCCCAGGCTCCGATCTCCCTCCTTCGACCCTGCGCATGGGCCCAATGCCCCCTCCCCCGGTACGACCCTGCAGTCCCCTACCTTCGATATCCCTCCTCGATCTCGATGGATGCACCCGACGCCCCTTCCCTCCCCCCTGCGACCCCGTAGCCCACCCCGGCTCCAATCTCCCTCCCCGGTCCTAGTGCACGCACCCGACGCCCCCTCCCTTGGAACGATCCCGCAGTCCTCCATCGACTCCGATCTCCCTCCTCGGCCCCAGTGCCCATATCCGACGCCCTTGCCCCCCCCTGACGCGACCCCGAGGCCCCCCAGCTCTAATCTACCTCTCCTAGTCCCGATGACAATCCCCGATGCCCAATGATTTTTTTTTGGTTCCGATCACACTATTTTTAATTGGGCCATATTCGATTCAGGTCGATCCAATCAGGCTCGGGTCCGATGTTTTAAAAAAATTTCAAGCCTAAGCCCGGTCCAAAATCCAAAATTTTTTTTTGGACCGGGCTTGGGTAAGGATGTGGCCCGATCCAGTTCCAACCCCAGTGGAAGACCAAAAAAAACAAACATTTGAGTAGATCAATCTGCTTATAGATAATATATTACTCATGAAAGGTGAGTGAATGGTCTCTTCTCAAAATGCATCCCATTGGAGTGCAGGGTAATTCACATAGACGAAGATGAGAAAAGTAATAACTAAAATTATGAAATGGATGTCACATTCATTATAGTGGACTGGAAATGCAAAGCTACATAAGTGCCCGTTCAAAACATAACGGATCAACAACATTTGAATTATATAATAGATATAGAGGTACACCTCAACTTGCTGCAAATGTCAAAGAGTCCAACAGAGCTAGAAACCATTTCACGGTTGTCTTGGGTTTACTTGCAAATGGCTTCCTCGAGGGTAAACCTAGAAAGGGTCTCAAGTATATATTATTATTGAACTCATCCGTAGGGTATGGATGAATCACGATAGTTAGCTAAATGGCAATATGCATGGCAACCTTTGATGAATTGCCAATTTGTAATTTCTTACCTTGAAAAAGTAATAAAAACATCCGCTCCATGTTCTCCTATTTCTTATAAAAAAAATGAAATAAATCAAGAATTTTTTTGGGTCCCGCGATAATTAACGTGAATGAAAGATCAGGATCTTCTTTTTTATTTTTGATCTACTAGCTGGCATCTTAATTGTATCAGATTGACGTACTCGTCATTAGATGAGAAGAGGCTGCTAAGAATCTAAACATCTCGTATCGAACATTACCTAGCGAGATGGAAACTTACGGGATAGCTATAACAAGAATTTTTTTTTTTTAAAAAAAAAAATTAAAGACAGAGCATATAAAGAACAGATAATTCATCATCGTACAAAAGTGGCAGAAAATAGATTGGGTAGGTAAAAGTTCAGAATGGGGATTTCTGATCAACAAGGACATGTCAGCTTTGAAGGTACTCCGAGTGCTTTACTAAACAAACAGGAAGAAAGAATCATTGGAAGGCAGCTATAAAATATCACCCGAAAATCATTGAATTAAGATCATTTATTAAGAAAGGTAAAAGGAACCCCACTCCCATCAACCGGATAGAATCGATCCATACGCAATCAAAAGAAAAGAGAGACATTGATACCGGGTCTTGTTAGAACAATGATTTTAAACTCTAGATGTGAATAAATAAAACTAACAAAAGATTTAGTTGCAGAAAAATTATAAAGAAACTTACAAAGAATCGCAAAACCAAAATTAGAGTCTGGAAGCTTGTGATACTCTGTTCTACGATATATTTTCGTTTTTCATGCGAGAATATTCAAAAACACCATTCCAATATATAATTAGGATTTCTCCATCTATGAACATGATCATGGTGAAGGTTAATGAAAAATTTTTTCAGCACCTGCACCAGGAAGAAGAGAATAAAAAATTAAAATAGAAAAATATATGAAATCTAAAGAAGATAAAATATAAGAGAGATAGTTCTAAAAAAGCCATTTTATAACCATCAATATGACCATTTAAGTTTTCATTGGCCCATTAAAGTATTTATTTAAGTACCCAATTGTCAAAAAATTAAATATACTCATAAAATCCAATGATCAAAAATTAAATACAGTAATAAAGTCCAACAGCCATGAAATTAACCCACTATTTGATACGAGTAATGGATTGGAAGAAGAATATGTAGATGATAAAGGATGGATGAGGAAGAGGATGAATGGATATTTGATCTATCCTTTCATATATTTGGTGAAATATAACAGAATTGTAAATTCTCTCTCTTTTGTTTAGTATAAAAAAATGAAATGAAGGATAAATGATATTTGTATAATATTTTTATCAAGGTGTATTTTATGGGATGCCAAGTAGGTACTTGATAAGCCTGTATTAAATTGAATTTTTGAGAAACTTAAGAAGAATCAGTAATAAATGTTGAACTATTTTAGCTGGATTCTCATGGATAATTTTACCATTTCAAAAAAGTAATACATGCTAAACTATTTTGGCTGGGTTCTCATAGATAATTTTGTCATTTCAAAAAAAGTAATAAATGCTGAACTATTTTAGCTGGGTTCTAATAGACAATTTTGCCATTTAAAAAAAAATATATTAATAAATGCTAAGTTATGTAAATCAAAATAGTGGAGACTATTATTCTCTAAATTCATTATTAAATATAATCTTAACAAGCACCGTAGTAGCACTAGTTAAAGAGATCGTTTTATTAAATTACCATTTGATAAAAATATTATTATTATCAATTTATAATACTTATTTATACTAAAAAAGTAACTAAACTTATAATCTTTATAATTTATAATTATATAAAATAATTATATAAATATTTAATTTTAATTTAATTTAACTACATAAATATTTTTTGAAATTAATTATTAATAAATTATTTTTATATATATTAGTTATCTAAATAAATAATTTATTTATAACTTTATTTAAATAGTTAATTAAAAACAGTAGATATCAATTAAAAAATAGAAGATAATTCTAATTATTTAATTATAATTATAAAAATTATATGCAAAAATTAAATAATTAGTATTAAAATTTAATGATATATGATCGATAGTATAGATAGAATAAAAATATATATTGATGTGGCATAATTGCTGACATGGAGCTCGCGTCTAATCCAACTGGCAGAGAGCTGACAGATGGTGCCACCTGAATGCTGCCGCCAAATCGATGCCGAGGTCGAGCTCCTTGCTGAGGTCGAGCTCCCTCCCGTTCGAGGTCGAGCTCCCTGTCGAAGTCGAGCTCCTATCCAAGGTTGAGCTTCCATCTAAGGTCGAGCTCCCGATCGAGATAAAGCTCCTAGTCAAAATCAAGCTCCATACCTAAGGTCGAACCTGGAAAAGGGCAGGTGGGTCTGGTCTCCCCTCTGGCGACTCTAGGACCGGCTAGGATAGCAACCCCAGTAGGCGGTGACACCATCCCTGCCAGAGCCCTCGCACCACTTAGAGAAGCAGCATCTCTTGCTGAGGGACACTCCGTCAGGCCACGTCGCCTGCCACCTCTGTGGAATGGCACTCTGCCAGGGGCACGCCGCCTGTGCCTCTTGCGAAGAAGTGCTCCACCAGAGGCACGCTGCCTGCACCCCCTACAGAGAGGTGCTCCATTGGAGCACCATGCCCTACAATACGTTATCAGCACCCCCTTTGAAAAGGCACGCCACCCGGGATGTCACATTCTGCAATCCACAACTTGCACCACCTACAAGAGAAATGTTTACCAGGAGCCTCAGACCTTGCAGTACCTTCCACCAGGCTCATGCTCTACTAAGTCCACAGGTATGCTAGCACAATGCTCATAAGAGGAAGTGCCCTGTCGGGGTGTCAGGCCTCGTGGCATGCCACTCGCACTCATCATGGTAAGAACGTGTACCTTGCAGTACTTTGCCTGCATGGCAGAACCTTCCTTCGAGGATTTCAGATCTAGTCCCCCTCCTTCTAAGGGAGGCAGGGACAAACCTGTACTCCATCCACAAGAGCCGCACCAAGAGAGCGTCAGACCAGGGCTCTAAGCCTCGCCAGATGAAAGATGCTTCTATAAGAAGCCCGAAAGGGCCTCCGGCGAAGGGTAAGGTAGAAACAAACACAGATATGAGCATACAAAGAGGAGCCATCCAAAGGGCGGGAGGGCCATCAGATGACTCTCTCACAAACTCCCATTGCTCTGATTTCTACTATTTCTTTTCAACATCTTCTGAACGTGGAGACCGTTCCGAGCTCTACTAAGAAGGATCTATTATGCTTGATCGTCCACTGACTTGATCATCAGAGTGCCCCCACTGAGATCCCTGGCACGGGTCTCCTCTCTTTTGCAGGACCGATCGCGCTTGGAGGCACCAAGCGGGAAGTCCACTCACCAGCGCCATGTAAGAGTTGCAAGCAACGACGATCTAAGCGACAACATATATAAATAATATAAATAAAAAACTAAAAAAGTGTTATATTTTTATAAAAAATTAATGAGAGATAATTTTATCAATATAAAAGTTTACCTCTCTTATGCTCCATCAATCTTTCCTCGTTCTTCTAATTTGAGAGGATGCAAAATGGTGGGTCCGGGTGGATAAGAATTTATCATTTTCATCCATCCTTCCTATAACTTTTTAAACCAAATGATGGATGAAGGATGGATGGAGACCATCCTTCCAACCCTATCTATCCACCCTCTTATGACCCCAACTAAGCACAGAATAAATACAGTAATAAAGCTCAATGGTCAAAAAAATTAAATACGGTAATAAAATTCAATAATCAAAAAAAAAATTAAGAATTGTTTGGTAGAGAAAATTTTAGATTTTTCAACAATCCTTTTCAAAACTCAAAATTTTAAAAAAATAGTAAAATATAAATATAAATTTTTGGATGTTTATATTATGCAATGGGTCAGGTGTTTTTATAAGACTTAACCTTAGTGTAAATAATTTTCATTTACAAGAATTAGAGTGAACCAAGCCTTGAACTATATTTTTTTATCCATATTTTAACTACTATACATATAGTACATAATTCTTCATTGCAAGTATATATATTAATAACCTTGCATATGTATCTTGATTTTTTTCATGAGAGTTTCTAGAGATTGACTATGCTCTAGCCATGGCCATGTACGAATATTTTTATATAAGTGAGCCCTTTTAGAGATATTTGTGATGTTATATCTTGAGAAACATCTCTTGGATCTCATTCAAAAATAAACTATTCCTATCTACTATATAGAAGCACCAATCACGATAGAAATGGATTAAAGTTTGTGACTCCTATATCAAATAAAACATATATACTCTCTAACCAACTAATCAGTTTGTTATTACTACAGTGGACTTCTTTCAATGGATTTTTTATCATAGAGAATGGGTTCCTATTGCTGAAAGGTCCTTTATAAGCTAAGTCCCATTCATTTTTATGACTTCAGGATCTTAGTTCTATTTAAATATTTAGTAAGGCAAACTGATAAAAAAAACCTCCTCTCACAAGTTTTGAAATATATCAAAACTTATAATTATGGTAATAATTATTTTTAGAATTTTGTTATAGAATCTACTCGTAGAATAGAAAACAAATAATGTGATAAGATGCAATGTAATATCAAGATTGTAGCACGAGGAAAAGCAATGATAGCCAATTATATTTAATAATCAAAAATCCTTTGAAGTTTCAATAAACTCCTAACAATTCCAATCACTATAATATCAAGCATAATGATAAAAAATAGTCAAGGTAAAATTTGCACCTATAAGGTGATAGGATTGAAGCCCCATGGAAAAGTCATTGTGGTCCCCTGTTTTCCATGCCACGACCCGACGTGCATGGGTTAGACATGCGAGCGCATGAAAAGGTTGCAAAGTTCTTTTTTGTTTTGCTTCCTTTTGATAAACAGAGTCTGCTTCCTTTTTTTATTTTTGTTTCCAGGAGTCCTATCAGGATTCTATTTTTTAATGATATTAGGGACTCTCTCCTGGCCTCTATTTTAACAAAGGTCGGGAGCTAGACTTGGTGGATGCCCCCAAGCTTCAGAGATGATCTAATGAGAGGGCTTTCATTATAAGAAACCTTGTAAAGAAAGTTTTTTATATTTTTTTCTCTAATTTTGTACCTTTTGTACCGTGAATTAAATAAAGGAATATCGAGGAGGTCTTATCCATGGACATAGGTCAAGGATTGGTAGGCCGAACCATGTTTATCAGGTATATTTTCTTTTTCTCCTACTTTTATATTACTTGATTATCTCTCTTTTGTATTCTATGATTTGTTCAAATTTATTCCTTTAAAAAATGATCATGTTTCTACTATGCTTGTATACCATATGGATTGAGATATGCTCGGTTACCCCTCGTCAGTCCTTTCAATTTGGTATCAGAACAGGGAAATCTTTAGTGGTTGATTTGATTTAAAATAATGGTAGCAAGGTGACAACAATAAAATATAAGATACCGAGGTTTGACGGATTAAACTTTGTACTTTGGAAGATGAAGATATAGGGGATATTGATTAAGGATAGTTGTAAAATTATTTTGCAAAGAAAAGAACAAAAATTATAAGATACGTCGGATGCACAATATAAAGAGAAAGAAAGACCGGCAATGGAAAACCTCTATTTGGCATAGGATGAATTGGTATTATTTAATATCAAGGCTAAGACTATCACAAAAAGGATCTGGGAAAAATTTAAAAAAAATTATAAAGGAAATTCTTTGGTGAATAAAATTTATTTGAGATGACAATCATACAATCTGAAAATGTAGGACGAAACATCATATCAGGAGCACTTGGATGTATTTAATTCTATTGTGAGCAAGCTTGCAGCCCTAAATGTGAGAGTTGAAGAAGCAAAGAAGGCTAGCATTCTATTTTGTTCTATGTTAGAATATTGGGATAATCTTATAATAAACTTGAGTCATGTTGAAATTCTTAAGATGGAGTAGTTGTTGCATCATTGCTAACCGGGAAGATGAGATGTAAATCTAGCCAAAGAATCTCTTCGAGGGAGGCCATGGTGGCACGGAAAAGACCTATTGAGAGGGAACATGATGATCGAGGGAATGCGAGATCTAAATCCAAGGATAAGAAAAAGATGAAATATTGGAATTGTAAAAAATCATGGCATACAAAGAAAGATTATCGGATTAAAGGAGTTAATACAAAATCTGAATCTGAAAACTTCAAAAATAATGTAGCAGAAGGTGAAGCTAGTCTAACTACTTTGGAAGATGGGGATGCATTGATAATATTAGAGAAATCTGAACTTGCACATCATTAGTTTTAAATTCCGGAGCATCTTTTCGCATGACTCCCTTTAGGGAATGGTTTCATGCATATAAATCATAGGATGGTGGAGTTATTTATTTGGGCAATAATACAATACGTCCTATAGTTAGAGTGGAAGATGTTCGGATCGAGTCGTTTGATAGCATAATTTGGACAGTTTCTAATATTTGATATATTCTTACACCATGTAAGAGTTGCTATCACTTGGATAGTTTTGTAAGCAAGGCTTAATATTTGTCGAAAAAAAGATCAACTAAAAGTGTGCCAAGGATATTTGAAGGGACAGCCTATAGATGATCTTTATGTAGTAAGTGCAAAGATGGTGTCTTCAATAGTTTGGCATTGTCATTTGGGATATATAAACAAGCATGGGCTACATGTATTATCTCATAAGGAGCTTCTTCTTGGATACAAGTCAGAGCTACTAAAATTTTGTGAAGATTTACATTCATGATAAGTAAAGAAGGCTTTCTTCCTCTCCATCATAATATCGAAGTAAGAAAATTTTTAAGTTAATTTATTTAAATACTTAGGAATCACCGTGATTGAGAGCCTCCGTGTCAGGACCCAGAGCGGTGGCCACGACCACGAGGGCCAGTCTTATGCCTCCGTCGCCCTTTGTCGCCCACCTTGGCAATGCCACCATCGCACTTGACCCCGTCATCCCCGATGAGTACATCGTCCTCGCCGTCCCCTCTACCGGCCTGCCACTTCGATGCCAAACTCGTTATCGCCACCCTTGAAGAGGCCCATAAGACTGCTGCCATCGTCCCCACCATCCTCACCACCCGCTCGGTGCCAGGCGAGTCATGATTGGGTGGGCCACTGCTAGTGGAAGAGCTGATGGAGGATGGCAACCTGGAAGCGCCGCCACGCGCGAGCAGTGGTGTTGTACTCATCGAGGATGATGGGGGAGCACGATGGCACAACGGAGGACATGTACCATCTTATTAATGGAAGATTGGCACCTTAAGACTGGCTTTTATGAAGCCATCGGATCTGCCTCTCTCTCCATGTGGCTGTAATCCAAGTATTGATAGCAAGGTGCTGTGCAAAGCGAGCGTGGATCCTTTCCAGTGCAAAATTTGCACCATGGGGTGTCAGGCGTGGAACCTTATCCGGCAATCCAGAAGGCCAGTCCAAGGAACAACCAAAAACAAATCATAAAAAATTAGACTGGACCGCCCGATTAGACCGGGCCCAGCCCGACCCCCGCGGACTGCCTAGGCGCACGAACGTGGCCCAAGCCTAGGCGCACGACCTGGCGCGCGAGCGCGCGTTGGCTCGGCCAAGCTCGCTATGGCTGCCCTCCTTGGGCGTTTCCCTCATTTCCCCCCGGATCCCCCATGATTTCTCGCGGTCCATCACGGTCCATGAGGTTTCTCGTTGATCCGGACCATCCGATCGATCGATCGGATATCTGAGATGGATCCAGACGAGTTTGGGCTTGATCTAGCATTATTTTTGGCATGATCTGGGCTCTTGATCTATGATCGGACGGCTGGAGATGATCCTCGGGTGTTTTGGTCTTCTACAGTGATCAGGAGTCATATTTTTCTCCTACTTTCGAGCTCTTTAAAGTAGAGAGTCGCCGTAGGAAGCGAGACAAGCCTGCAGGGACACAAAGCCCACGACAGAAGCCCTGAAGACCTTTTCCAAGAGAGAAAAAGGCAGAGAAAGTGAAAAAACTGTAGGGAGGCAAGAGATCTTCCACGAAAAAATTATTTTCGGGGAAGAGATATTTTTTTAGATTATTTTTGTTTCCTTCTTTTCTTTCTCCTGTTTGAGGGCTGGGATGAGCATCTTGTAAAACTTCCTGTAAATTTTTTCTATAATGGAGATTTATTATTGTACGGCCATGAACGTTGGAGCAGGAATCTTCGAACCACGTAATTCCTTGTGCTGTGCTTACGATCCGTTCCGTGACACAGGGTGCTGTGAATGGGATCTATATGAATAGTCGAAATCCTATGGTCTGTATTAAATATTATTCGTAATGGTTTCGATAAGCCAAATTATTTAATGGTAGAGGGGAGTTGGGACACGGAGGAGGAGGAGGGGAATGGGAGCGGTGCGGGGAGCATAGCATCGACGAAACTAACAACTCCTGGTCGACCGATAGGCAACGGCTATTCTATTGTCCCCACCACCATCCACTCCTTGGAGAGCACGGGGCCCCTCCTTCTCCATCCCCTCCTCTACTTCCACAAGTTCACTGAGGATTGCCATGTCATGATGGAGACCCCATCGGAGGCAAAAGAAATCACCGATCCCCTCCCTCTCCCACTTATCCGATCCAAGTTGATTCCCACTCCCAACCATCGCCCGATCCCAGTTGATCCCCGCTCCCAACTGCCACGTGTTGGCAATACTAGCCATTGGACTTCGGTGGTACCTCATATATCGTGTATGGCTATGATGATGCCGATGATAATTCTGAGGGAGCTGAAGACGAGGAAGGAGCTGGATGACAAGGTTGATCTCCTTGATGTGCAGCTGCTTCTGGTCCACTTTGGGGGATTCCATCTTGATGTCGGGAAGGCCGATAATAATAATCCAAAATTAATTTTGATTTAAAATATTTTTAAATTTTAGGTTTTTGTTAAGTGATCTTATTTTATTTAAATTTTATTTAGTTATTAAGTCTATTTTATTCTATTTATTATTATCAATATTGTATGGTCATTAAAAAAGGAAAGGTAATGTCATCTATGAAATATATCCTGGTCTTTGTATATTTTTTATTCTAATAGAATTGGTATCAGAGCTTTGTAAATGAGAGTTGTAAAGGCCACCATATATAAAATAGCTGTGTGAAAGCCATGGTGATATTACTCGTAATCGAAGATTAGCAATGGTAAATTCAAGTATTGCTAATAGTTTATCTTTTTTGTCCTTATCTATTTTGGATGGAAACAACTATAGGTAAATTCAAGTATTGCTGATAGTTTATCTTCTTTGTCCTTATCTATTTTGGATGGAAATTAAACGACTATAATAAATGGAATATCCAGATGTAGGTGCTCTTCGATTTCTAAGATATACTTGGTATAATGGAGAATGAAGTTCCAAAAGTAATAGGACAAGTCACGGAGGCGCAACATCGAGATGCCAAGAAGAAATATCGTAAGGCTCTTTCTTTAATTTATTCATCAAGGATTTAATGATGTAATTTTTGAAAAGATTGTAGGAGCTACAATAGTAAAGCAAGCTTGGGACATCATTGAATAAACTTTTAAGGATGTAGAAAGGGTACAGAAAGTAAAATTGCAGACCCTACGAAGGTAGTTTAAGTTATTGCATATGGAGAAGATAGAAACTGTAGCAGACTATGTGACTAGAGTCCAAGCTTTATTAAATCAAATAAAAATAAATGTTGAGAATGTGGAATAGTCCATATTGATAGCAAAAATTCTACAAACCCTCATACTCATGTTTGATCTTATTACCACTGCTACAGAAGAAACAAAAGATTTAAATACTATGATTGTTAATGAGTTGTCTGGCTCCTTAGAGACTTATGAACAACAGCTTAATGAGAAGTCAAAAGAAAAGCTGTTAGACAAAGCCTTCCAATCCCAAGTTTCATTCAAAGATAAATAGAAAGAAAATAGCATACGACAATCTTCTGAAAATAGATCTCATGATAGAGGAGGATGACGAAATCATGGCAGTGGTAGAGGAAATTATGGAGGCAAAGGCAAATCCAATAATGGATCGAAAAATTATGGTAGAAAAGGCAAAGGATCATACAAAGGCCGAGGCCATGGAAGGAAGGTAATATAAATATTATATTTAGTATTATGAATACAATAGATATGGCCATTATATCAGCGAGTACAAGTCAAAGAATTATAATCAACTTACAGAAGAAATCCAATTCGTCCAAGAAAATAGAGCCAACCATATTCTATTGATGGTATCTTCAAACACAGAGGAGCCCGACTATAATTCATAGTATCTTGATGCCGATTGCACAAACTATACGACAGGAAAGAGCATTTTGTTGAGATAGATGAATCAATCAGAAATTCAATCAAGTTTGTATATGATAGTACTATGCCAGTTATAAAAAAAGATAAAATTTTGATTCAGTTAAAGAATAGTGTTCATCAATATATTTCAGATATTTTTTATGTTCCGAGTATGAAAAATAATTTTCTATGCATGGGATAATAACTTGAGAAAAGATACAAAATGTAAGTCAAAGATAATTATCCCAGTATTTTTGACCAAAAAGATAAAATCATTGTTAAATCTCCTTTGACATGCAATCGTATATTCAAAATAGATATTAAGAAAGATATTTATAAATGTTTGAGTATAATTGTGAATGATAAATCATAGCTATGATATCTTAGATTTGGTTATTTAAATTTTTGAAGTTTAAAATTACTTACTTAGAATAATATGGTAAAGGGTTTGGCTATTTTAGATCAACCTAATCAATTTTATGAAGGATGCATTTTTGGAAAACAACAAATGAGGTTGTTTTCCAATCATAATACTTGGAGAGCAAGAAACTATTTGAATTTGTGCATTCAGATGTACGTGGACTAATAAATACTGCTTCACTTGGAGGAAGTTTTTATTTTCTAATATTTGTGGATAATTATAGAAGATATATTTGGACTTATTTCTTGAGAAAAATTAAAAAATTTTGATGTATTTAAAGAGTTGAAGATGTTTGTAGAAAAATAGATTTAACACTCTATTAAAGTATTGAAAACTGATAATGGAGATGAGTACGCTTCCATCAATTTACAGAATTTTGTATATAGCAGGGAATTGAGCATGAGATCACTATTCGATATATGCCACAGCATAATGGGGTTACAGAAAGAAGGAACAAAACCATCATAGACATAGCAAGAAGTATGCTAAAAGCTAAAGGTATACCTAATAACTTTTGGACTAAAGCAATTTCTTGTTCAATTTATTTGATAAATAGATCACCTACTAAAAATTTGCAGAATGTAACTCCTGAAAAAGTTTAGAGTGGCTTTAAGTCAAGTATTAGGCACCTTAAAGTATTTGGCCCTATTACTTTTGCTCATGTTCCAGGTGAACTTAAAACCAAACTTGATGATATAAGTGAGAAACTTATCTTTATTGGTTATAAGTCTGGAAAACTTGGCGGATACAAATTGTATAATCCAACTATAAAGAATGTAATTATTAATAGAGATATAATTTTTGATGAAACAAATGCATAGGATTGGAATATGGAGAAAGAGCTAGATTTAAAAAAGACAAAAAAAATGAAGATGCAACATAAACATGCACCTCAAGATGCAAAAAATAATGAATAAATTCCTATTCAAAGATCCTGTAGAGCTCAGCAACTACCTTCAAGGTTACAAGACTTTGAAATAATATCTGATAGTAATGTTGATAATGATAGAGAATTGGTTTATTATGCTATGTTTGTATATTGTGATCCAATCAGGTTTGAGAAAACAGTGCAAGATAAAAAGTCGATTAATATAATGGAGGAATAAATAAAGGTTATTGAGAAAAATAATACTTTGCAGCTAACTAATATTCCAGTAAGAAAGAAAGCAATTGAAGAAAAATAAATTTTTAAAACCAAAAAGAAGCCAAATAATGAAGTAAAAAGATATAAGGCAAGATTAATAGCAAAGGGATACGCACAACAATCAGGAATTGACTACAAAGATGTATTCTCTCCTGTTGCTAGAATTGAACAGTAAAACTAATTGTTTCTTTTGCTACACAAAGCCACTAGAAAAATCCATTAAATGGATGTGAAGTCGACTTTTCTAAATGATCCTTTTGATGAAAAAGTCTATGTCCAGCAATCTAAAAGCTTCATTAAGCAAATGAGTAGAATTGAATAGTAAAACTAATTGTTTCTTTTGCTGTACAAAACTACTAGAAAAATTCATTAAATGGATGTGAAGTCGACTTTTCTAAATGGCCCTTTTGATGAAAAAGTCTATGTCAAGCAACCTAAAAGCTTCATTAAGCAAACGAGTGAAGATAAGGTGTATCAGCTTAAGAAGATTTTGTACGGCCTCAAACAAGTCTCCTGTTCCTGAAATAGAGGATCGATGATTTTCTATAAAAAAATAGTTTTGAAAAATGCCTTAATGAATATGCTCTCTATGTAAAGAAAAGTAAATATGATATTTTATTAGTCTATTTTTATGTTGATGATACGATCTTTATAAAAAATAATGTCTTGATGATCAAAGATTTTAAACTTAGTATGAAATTAGAGTTTGAGATAACAAATCTTGGCTTAATGTCTTACTTTCTTAAGATTGAAGTAATCCAAGCTATAGATGGAATTTTTATATGTCAGAAAAGATATGCTACAGAGACATTAAAGAAGTTTAAAATGTTTGAATACAATCCTGTATAAATTCATGTGGAAGTTAGTATTAAATTATCTAAAGCTGGTGATGGTTCTACGGTTGATCCAACTTATTTTAAAAGCATAGTTAGAAATTTGAAATACCTAACATATATTAGACCCGATATTGCTTATAGAGTTGGTCTAGTCGGCAAGTTTATGGAAGCATCAAAGCTTTTTTTTTTTGGTAAAAGAAAAGGATGGGAAAGGATAAATCTTGGTGTAGCTACTCCCGCAGGCCCCTGTCTCGCCAGGTAATGTTCGATTTAAGACACTCAGATTTTCACGGTCTTTCCCCACCTAAAGGTGAGTACGTCAATCTGACACCACTAAGCATCAAAGCATTTTCATCTTCAAATTACTAAAAGGATCCTACGATATATAAATGGTAATTTAAATCATTATCTTTTCTATTCAAATATTGCAAATAATCTTGTTAGATATTATGATGGTAATTCAAGAAAAGGTCAAGATAATCGGAAAAGCATTATGGGGTATATTTTTATATTTGGCTCAGCAGCAATTTCATGATCTTCTAAAAAGTAGTCTATAGTTGCTCTTTCAACTTATGAGGCTAAATATATAGCAGCATCCTCATGTGCATGTCAAATAACTTAGTTAAAAAAATATATTTAATTAAATTTATTTTAAAATACAAGATCCTCCAAAGATTAATGTTAACAATATATCTACTGTTAGCTTTGCAAAACATCCTATCACTTATGGAACTTATGGAAGAAGCAAGCATATAGACTTGATATTTTATTTTCTGAAAGATCAAGCTAATAAAGATAGACATGACCGGCATAGAGATTTTGAATTAAAGAAAAATGATAATGATAATCCAAAATTAATTTTCATTTAAGACTCTTTTAAATTTTAAATTTTGGTTAGGTGATTTTATTTTATCTAAAGTTTATTTAGCTATTAAGTCTTTCTTAATCTATTTATTTTTATTAATATTATATAATTATTATAAAGGAAAGATAACGTTATCCTATGAAATATAGATTTATTTATTTTTTATCTCTCCCGAGCTTTTACGTATTCTTTGTTCTAATAAAAACATGGTTAACCTATGCAATGGGAGCTAGCCGAGAGCATCAAGAGAAGACGAGAAAAGGAACGGAAGCAGCTGAACAGGCGGCGTTTATCCTTCACCTTTTCTTCTGCTGTTGTTTTCGTACCAGTTTTGAACTTGAACGAAACGAAGGAGCCCGGGATTGTCGTGGAACGCGTTAGAACGAAGGCCATGGATTTGCACCGCAGGGAGACCTTTTTTTTTTTTTTTTTTTTTTTTTGTGAACGAAAAGGAGGGAGGAGTTAGGCCCCGGCGTATATTAATTTTTCCGTAGCCATCCGAAGATGAGTACGTCAACCTGACTATCACTGGTGTCAACCACTAATATCAGCCGAGTAAACAAGATTTATTATATATATCCATAAATTTTTCTCTATCACTAATCAACAAGGACTCCATGATTATTTTATTATTATTTTTTTTTTTGATTTTATTCTCGAACTATTTTTCTATTTTTTATTTTATTCCGAACTTTCTCGTCGAAATATGTCCAAACCAAGACTCGAACTTTCTCACAACCAACTGCAACACTTATCTTGGACCCGCTCGAAATATGTCCAAACCAATACTCGAACTTTCTCACAACCAACTACACCACTTACCTTGGACCCGCTCGACCGCCCTCGTTTCTGAATAATATTTAATACGGGCCGTTGGATTTCAATTCTCTACGTGGATCCCATCCGCGCATACCCAGCACCCTGTTTGCACCGCAGAGGGTCCACGCGTGACCAGGTTAGGGTAATGCACGACTTCAAAGTGAGAACAAGTCATGCAACGTGGTCCTTAACCGGCTCGAATTAGATTTTGCGGCCAACAATCAGAGATTTACTGTTTTTATGGTGTTAGTTTTGGTTTTGGTTTGGAGATAAACTAGAGAGATCTACTGTTTTTGTGGTGTTAAATTTGGCTTGGGCTTTGAACTCGAAGATAAACTAGAGAAGGCTAATGTTGGATCCTGGTAGCCTAACACACAGCTAGCTTGTACTGGCTTCCAGTTTAAACTTTAGACCCTCAACTGAACCGATTAATCATCCTTGCAACAAAATCCTGTTTTACTTCCACCAAGTAGCAATCTAAACAAAAACAGGAATTTCAATAGGTTTTGCAGATTTTTCTTTTTTTCTCCTTATAAAATTGGGGCCAGCCCAATCAAAACATAATCTTGAGTACTTGTAAAGACCTGACCAAACCTATAATTCAATACTCTTAGTGATTGTACTGGACAAACCTACAAAGTCTAAAAAATTTTGACCCAACCATCCAAACACGCTCTAATAATAATAATAATAATAATAATAATAAACCCAATCATCAAAGATACACATATCTTATGTTTTTGGAAAAAAATTTAAAAAAAGTAATACAAAGAACAACTAATGATGGTACAATAATCTATGGATTGATATGGCAAATACAAAACAGAACAGTAGCGACACTGGAGTTTCAACATCATGACATAGATGGACATCTGACCAGACACCAGAGACAACTGATACATAACTGTAACAGGACAGAATTACACTCTGAAAACACAAGATAAGTTGCTGCATGTAGGGTTATTTAGATGTAACAGATTGACAATACTTTTAGGGGTCGCTCAAACACGACCTCATACAGATAGGTACACTAACATGGATTGACTCATGAATTAGAATGTGACCTTGATACCAAGCAAAGCCATAAGCTGAGATATGAATTCCGGGTGCCCAGGCCAAGCTGCACCTGTCACTAAATTGCCGTCGGTGAAGCAACGATCTATGGGTTCAGGCTCCAACCATGTTGCTCCTGCCAGCACCACATCAAGCTTTACAGCAGGGTATGCTGTGCATTTCCTTCCCTACAGTAATAAAGGTACATAAGTTATTTGGTGGGGACACCTGAGGCACCAGAATAAGACAGAGGCTTTTTCAACCCTCTGTAAATTGATCAATAATTTATGAGTCCATCTGTAATAAGGGCTTAGCTCATCTGAGTCTATTTTAGTTGTTATTTGAGTATTTTTAGTTGTTATTTCAGTTCTGTACTAGTCAGCTCATATTGAGCTAGTTTAGTCCAATGCTAGTCAGCTCATGTTGAGCTAATTTTATTTTTTTGAGTCCTGTCCAAGCATACTGAAGACTCAAGACTATATCATACAAGTGAAGACCAAGTCCAACTAGATTGAAGACATGGAAGTATAGCACAAGTCCAACCCAGCTTGAAGATTTGAAGACCCCAGGAGGAAAATTCAGAAAATCCTGATTTCTTGCAGATGCCCTCCAGATACCCAGATTCCCTTCCAGATGCCAAAGTATATTCATAGATAAGGGCATCCATGATTCCAGAGGTCCATCTGCATCCTAGCCCAAAGAAATCAAGCCCAGGTGCCAAGCCCAAGCCCCTAAGAAGCAAGATACCAGGGAATATTCCTGCTACCTGGCTACCAGGCCACCCCAGCTTCCAGAGGCCCAAACCCATGCACCCGAGCCCCTTTGGGCCGGCCTTTTGCTGCTCCTAGAAGCCCAACACGCCCCCCTAGGCGTCCTTGGAGTCTTGACCAAGTCAAGAAAATTTTTAGGGATTTTTCTACCTAATATTTCCTTATTTTCTAGCTAGGGTTTGAGAGGGAAAAGGATTCTTATGTAAAGACTTATGTACCCTTACTTGGAGCCCAAGGTTAAGGGTCTATTTAAGGGACCCTAGCCTCTTGTATGAGGAGAATTTTTGATGAATGAAAACCTTGAGTTCTTCTATTGAGTGGTGTGATACCCTGCTGTGTGCATAAAGGGGTTTGTGAGAGTTCTTCTTCCCGGTGTTTGCAATCATCTTCTTGCTGCCAACAAACCCTCCAGATCCCTGGACGCCCACTCCAAAAGAAGCCTTCCCTTGCTATTTTTACTTTGTTTTCTTGTTCCTTTGTGATCTTTCTAACCCCTGACAGGTCGTTTGCAGGTCCCTGAGTTCCTACGAATCCAACGACTCCAGCCAAGCCTCAATCGGATCACCGAGCAGAAAGCCGGGTATCCGCGGGTCTTTGGCTCGGTTTTCCAGGCCGCATCCGTCGAGGAACGAGAGACCCCTTCACTGCGATCTTCACAGACGTTGTCAGGTACACCCCTCTACCTCCAGTAGTTTTATTGTAGGAGAACTTGCCCTAACCGAGGCTTCTCAGCCCCGGCGGTCCTTCTTTGCTACTTTTCTAGGTCCTAATCTGCATGCTGATCTTCAAAAATTCATACAAAATTCCCTACAAATAATTTTGATCTGAAATTTGGGAATTAATCACCTAACTCAACATGTAAAACATACAAAAAATTTGCATGCATATTAGTTCCCCATCATTTGGTATCAGAGCTTAGATTAGGGCTTGTTTTCTGCAATTTTTCAGTCCGTATATACTCTGTTATTTTAATTATTTCTCCCTGTTAAAAACTCCAAAAATTCTGAAGTTTATTTTCCTGGATTTATAATAATTCACAGTAATTTTATAAATTTTTTCAGATTTTATTATGGCCTGTGAATTTTCTGCAAGCCGAAATAGGGCCTGTAAATTTTCGGCTCTGTTTTTTTTTTTAGCAAGACAAGTTTGGAAGTTTTAGGGTTTTGTTTAGCATTTTTGCATATCTTTTAATTTTAGTATATTTCCTGAATATTAGGCAATAATTTGTAAGTTTTCTTCTATTTAATAAAATACCAAAAAAAAATAAATAAAATTACATATTCTCCAAAAATACCAAAAACATCTAGCCCTAATTTGCATCATTTGCCTGCCATCATTGCATAATCTACTTTTAAGGGCACTCTTGCTATATCAGATGGGGGGAGGAGCTGATAACCTCTCCATAGCCCAAAACCACATCCCTTGCATTCGGTCCCAAGCCTTAACCTAAAATTAATTAGACTTAATTTCCCTAGTGGGCTAAGGACACCAACTGGTCGGGTCCGGGCTAGTGTTAGATCACTGTGTCAAGTTAACCTGTGTGTGCCTTGTGCTCAGTATCTAGAACGGTGGTTTAGGGATTCAATCCCGAAGGGCTTGTGTGCTGGTCCGCCTACCTGGCCAATCTCTGATTGGTGTCTAGGATTGGCAATCAGGGACCTAACACTCCCCTTACACCTGCCTGGCTGAGTACAGGGTTACTATAGGCTAGTTTGCCACCCTGATTGAGCATCTAGTTTGGACTCTAGGTCTAGTCAGCTATAGTCGGTCTGATCGAGTCTTGTATGAGCACTAGATCAGGAGTTTCATATCACCCACCTCCTTCACAAATATCTGAACCCATGAAAAACTTACAAGTCCAAATAAAAGCCCTAGCTGATCAAATGGCCCAGATGACTACCCAGTTAACTCAGTCTAGTACCCAAACCAACAATAGAATTGACCATCTTGCCAAAAGGTTTGACCAGTTAGGAGGCCGTGTAGGGACCATAGCAAGAACCCATGGGTCACAATCTGAGCCAGATCCTGAGTCCCCTCAACCTAGGAGAACCCCAAACCCTGATCTATACCATGAGGTCGAACCTAGGAGATCCCCTTATTCTGACCCGTACTACAATCCTCAACCTAGGAGGACCCCAAACCCTGATCCATACCGAGAGATTGAACCTAGGAGAGCCCCTCAGCCTGACCCCTACAATAATACTGAACCTAGAAGAACCCCTTACCATGACCCTTATTATGATACTGAACCTAGAAGAACCCCTTACCGTGACCATTATTATGATACTGAACCCAGGAGAACCCAATACTCTGACCCATATAGGGAGCCCAACCCTAGGAGAACCCAATATTCTGACCCATATAGGGAGTCCAACCCTAGGAGAACCCAATATCCTGACCCATATAGGAAGCCCAACCTTAGGAGGACCCCATACCATGATCCATCCTTAGAACCTGACCATAGAGCTAACCCAAAATCCTATGACCCGAGATCCTATAATCCCATGACCCATAGATCTGCACCCTTGTCCTATGAGCCCAGAGAACCCATAACCCCTAAGTATCAGCCTAGTCATGCTTCCCCTAGTCAACTTGAATCCCATAGGATTAGTATCCCTAAATATGAACCCAGAAGTGAGCCACTACCCCTTATACAACCTGAACCTACTAGGAGTAGTACCCATAATCAGAGACCAGAACCTAACCAACTTCCTGCTAGCCGACCTTCTCCAACCATTCCTGAGATTCATAAGGCTTACATTAACGCGGAAGTGTATGAAGCTGATGTGAGCCTAGTGGATGAGTATGAGGGAGAAGAGGAGACACCTTTAGATGACCTAGAATTAGCTGACCCAATAGATACCCAGGTAAAAGCCAACCTAGAGGTAGTTGACCTTGACCACATCCAACCTAAAGCTATAGTGGAAGAACAAATAGAAGAAGAGAACCTGGGTACTGCTACTAGAGCCTTACCTGAGGAAACCATAGAGGAGAGCCAAATTATAGAGTCTTGTCCTAAAATACAAGAACCTGAAGAATTTATTAAGGACCTGATCTCTTTGAATCTATACCTTCAAGATGAGCCTCCTCCTATAGTTCCCATTAAGGACCTCTTCCCTGAGATTAATAACCCATCCTTCCATTATACAAACCTCATAGATATACCGCAACCCCATAAGGTTAACCTCATTAGTATAGGATTAGTTCCTGACACCCCGTCTTTTATCCTACTTTATTCAACTAACCATGAACCTTTTTCTCTACCTTACCAAACTAATTCTGAACCCACTTCCTATTTTCTGCCCTTTCCTGACACCTCCAGCATTTATAGGATTATTAGATTGCATTTAATTGAGATTAGCATACTGCATGCATTCATCACGCATGTTAGGTTTGCATCTTACTTCTGGCACACTCTTTGGAATTTGCTAGGAGTTCACTGTAAATTTTCATGTGCATGTCAAGCTAGGATCAAACCTAGGGAACCTATAATCTCTTAGGTTTAGATCCAAAGAGTTCAATAAGATTTCCTTCTATAAGAATGCATAGTCAAGTCTGTTAGGTGTAGGTTTAAGTCCTTTGCATCATCTTGTTAGGAGTCTGCATGTGCCTAGCATGTTCACCACTCACACTAATGTTAAAACAACTGGCTAATTCCCGAAGATGGATCAAAAAAATTTGATGTAGTGGATTTTATCTTGGTTAGGCTTAGGCCTAAAAGAAGCTTCATGCTCGCAGAGCCGGACCTTTTAAAGTGATAGAGAAGGTTGGATCAAATGCCTAGGTGTTAGACTTGCCTTCGGATTTGGGCATTAGTTCTACCTTCAATATTATAGACCTGGTTGAGTATAGGGAACCGGCAGCGCTACCTAGTGAGGCCTTTGGACCTATTCCTTTTCATTGTGAATGACCCTAACCTAGAGTGTCCACAAACAAATTTAGCCTGAGAGAGGAGAACGGATCGAGCGTATCCTGGACAATAAAGCCATCATGACCCAGGGCCATGACTATCAACGCTTCCTGGTCCGATGGCAAGGCCGGCCAGAGTCGGACGATTCGTGGGTTTCTCAAGAGGACTTGCAACGCCTCAACCCAGACCTTCTCGAGAGATATGTGAGCCAGTCTAACCTTCACTCGACAGGGTCAAGTTCCTCCCACCCCAGGAGAATTGGTGGGGACACCTGAGGCACCAGAATAAGACAGAGGCTTTTTCAACCCTCTGTAAATTGATCAATAATTTATGAGTCCATCTGTAATAAGGGCTTAGCTCATCTGAGTCTATTTTAGTTGTTATTTGAGTATTTTTAGTTGTTATTTCAGTTCTGTACTAGTCAGCTCATATTGAGCTAGTTTAGTCCAATGCTAGTCAGCTCATGTTGAGCTAATTTTATTTTTTTGAGTCCTGTCCAAGCATACTGAAGACTCAAGACTATATCATACAAGTGAAGACCAAGTCCAACTAGATTGAAGACATGGAAGTATAGCACAAGTCCAACCCAGCTTGAAGATTTGAAGACCCCAGGAGGAAAATTCAGAAAATCCTGATTTCTTGCAGATGCCCTCCAGATACCCAGATTCCCTTCCAGATGCCAAAGTATATTCATAGATAAGGGCATCCATGATTCCAGAGGTCCATCTGCATCCTAGCCCAAAGAAATCAAGCCCAGGTGCCAAGCCCAAGCCCCTAAGAAGCAAGATACCAGGGAATATTCCTGCTACCTGGCTACCAGGCCACCCCAGCTTCCAGAGGCCCAAACCCATGCACCCGAGCCCCTTTGGGCCGGCCTTTTGCTGCTCCTAGAAGCCCAACACGCCCCCCTAGGCGTCCTTGGAGTCTTGACCAAGTCAAGAAAATTTTTAGGGATTTTTCTACCTAATATTTCCTTATTTTCTAGCTAGGGTTTGAGAGGGAAAAGGATTCTTATGTAAAGACTTATGTACCCTTACTTGGAGCCCAAGGTTAAGGGTCTATTTAAGGGACCCTAGCCTCTTGTATGAGGAGAATTTTTGATGAATGAAAACCTTGAGTTCTTCTATTGAGTGGTGTGATACCCTGCTGTGTGCATAAAGGGGTTTGTGAGAGTTCTTCTTCCCGGTGTTTGCAATCATCTTCTTGCTGCCAACAAACCCTCCAGATCCCTGGACGCCCACTCCAAAAGAAGCCTTCCCTTGCTATTTTTACTTTGTTTTCTTGTTCCTTTGTGATCTTTCTAACCCCTGACAGGTCGTTTGCAGGTCCCTGAGTTCCTACGAATCCAACGACTCCAGCCAAGCCTCAATCGGATCACCGAGCAGAAAGCCGGGTATCCGCGGGTCTTTGGCTCGGTTTTCCAGGCCGCATCCGTCGAGGAACGAGAGACCCCTTCACTGCGATCTTCACAGACGTTGTCAGGTACACCCCTCTACCTCCAGTAGTTTTATTGTAGGAGAACTTGCCCTAACCGAGGCTTCTCAGCCCCGGCGGTCCTTCTTTGCTACTTTTCTAGGTCCTAATCTGCATGCTGATCTTCAAAAATTCATACAAAATTCCCTACAAATAATTTTGATCTGAAATTTGGGAATTAATCACCTAACTCAACATGTAAAACATACAAAAAAATTTGCATGCATATTAGTTCCCCATCATTATTACAATGTGTCGTCGGTTAAGATAAAAAAGAGCATACATTTTCCCATTTATGAAAACCATGAGCATGATACCTGGCATGGATTAGCATGGAAGACCAGAAAACAAGCATGTGCATAGATTTGCTTATAGATAATATTACCTGGGGAGTGCAATAGTTACTTCCCAAGAAGCTAAATGCATCCCTTTGGAGAGTAGGGTATTTCACAGAGATGAAGGTGAGATGAAATTATGTAATTGATGTCATATTCATTATGGTGGAAATGGGAAGCTAAACAAGTGCATGATCAAAGCATAATGGATCAACAGCATTTAAATTATATAATAGATCTAGAGGCATGCCACAACATGCAGCAAATGTCAAAGAGTCCTGCCGAGATAGAAACCATTTCACAGTTGTCTTGGGTTTAGTTGTGAATGGTGGTTTCAAGAATAACCTAGATAGGATTTCAAGTATTATGAGTGGACTTATCCATAGAGTAAGATGGATCATGATGTAGGAAAAAAATTCCATTAATTTTCATAGATCATGAACAGAAGATTGAAATACATAACATTTAGATCTGATCTATTTGATAACAGATCTTAAACTATTTATATCATCCATTATCAAAATCTGTTAAAAAGATTTTATGATACATACATGTATTTGCCATTAATCTCAAACCTGTAAAAAAATATTCACGTGAACATTGAAGGCAGAGTCCTCTCCAGCATCCTCTCGTAACAGACGGCTCATCGATGGGACAAGCCATGAGAACAAAACTCATGTAGAATATCAGAACGAGTAGAGAGGGGACCTAGCCTATTATTTATAAACAAACCCTAACAGGCCTTCCCATCACGGGTTAGTTGGGTCAAGACCTATATTATACCGCCTCAACCACACCAATCTATATGAGGTGCTTCTAACCCAAACAATGATCACATAATATTGGGCTCATCATACGTTTATCAACATGGACCATAAAATCAACACGGTTTTAATAAACCATAAAACAATAATTAATGATAGCCCAAATTAAGAAAAATTTTTACATTCTCCTACTTGGACTACATTAATTATAATTTTGAAAATCCTTTTTTTATTTTAAAAATGACTCTCGGATTGAAAACAAAATGTGACCACGATTCATAGATAGCAGCTATAAATGACTTGGTCCAACAATATCCATCGTACCGAATAATGGGATCATTGTACTACTTATCCGATACAAGACTTATCCATGATTACAAGCATCATAAATACTATCGATATGAGTATTAATGTGATAGTGTAGCAAGAAAATAGTATCAAAGTAATCCAAAATAAAACATGCTATTTTCATTGTCAGTCCTTCAATTTCTCTTCAACATGTTTAGAAACAAAATAAACAAGAAAAATTTTAATGGTATCAAACAACAAGCCATTCTGTCTCACATACTTGATAACGAGACAGTACAACAGATACATAACTAAAAAAGATATCTCATGATCAAAGCAAATTAAACATATGTACCATCGATCATGATTTTTCTTTAACACATGCTTTATAACAAGCTAGAAAAATCTCACGACTTCAAGAGAAATCTGTCTCTCCAAACACAATGAGATCTCATAATTATCTAATGAGATATACTCATACAATTATCATTTTCAAGATAAAACACATTCTTGAAATACTATGTTATATTTTATTATTTCACATGTGCACATAAACCATATAGGAATACAATCCATCAACTATCATGTTAACAAAATATATAAATATCCATGATAAAAATATCAAATAATACCAAGCTTTATAATAATAAAGCACAAATATAAAGTCACTCCCACTAACTAAGTACAACAAAAGAATTCAATATGTCCATATTTTTAACATGCTTTGCAAAGCATACGGGCTTCAAATTCTTGGTTAGAAGATCAGCCAACATGGACTTTATTCATATGCACTCGATACTTATGTATCCTTGGATTAAAATCCATCAATTAAAGCAATTAATAAAAAAATTTGTTAGTCAAGTCAATGTATAAATACATCAAACTTTCACAAATCCAAAAAATCAAAATATTCTAAAATGCCCATATTCTTGATATGTTTCATGAAAACTATGGGTCTTGATTATTTGATTAAAGGATCAACAAACATTGACTTTATTGTACAAAATATCTTCCTTTCAACTAAAATCTCTAGAGATAATAAAAACTTTTATCATTTCTTTTAAAGATGATAGCTATACTACGATTATAATAAATTTTAAGTGGTTTTAAGATATAATCAATAATAATAGAATCCAGGACAAAGTTTCATAATCAAAGTAATATATATTGTGACTTTGCAACATGCCACAAACTTTACCTCTATATCCAAGAATGCCACTATATTATATTTTTATGTTTTTCTATGAAACAAAACCTCCCGTCATTTACATTGTCATAAGAAATGACATGTATCTATTTTATTATCATATGATTTCTTTACTAGTGCTACATCAACTAGTAATGAAGATATAATCATTAGTTTGTATATTTAATATTATTCTTCCACTGTCCTCCAATAGGATTCAATATAATATTTACATAAAAAAATAAGAGCAATACTTATTTTTTCTTTCAATATCATATATATATATATATATATATACCTTTTTTTATATAAAGACATCCAACATTATGCAAATCAGAATCTACAAATATGGCATGATTTGATTCAATATTCTTTATACCTCTATTAGGATAGTAGAATCGTATTCATTTAAAATTATCTGGATAACCAAAATAAATAACATATTATTACAAAACCAAAATTTATTCACTGATAGATTATCAATGATTAAGTATTGCAGGACAGCCCCGAATATAAAGTTAAAAGATAATGGACTTCCTACCAACCTTTAACTCAAAAAAGTTATCTTGTATAATCATTTTTTCAAGAATTTATTTAAAATATAGATGGCAGCTATTTAGGATCTTATACTAGAGACATCATGATAAATTGCATCCACTTATCATACTTCATGCTATGTCTTTCAAAGTATTCTTTGCCTCTCAATCATATCATTTTACTTAGAAATTTCAGGCATGGTGTATTAAATAACTATCCCATACTTATACAAATATTTAATAAAACTATTTATTTATTATATATGGGATCCTAGAATGTGACTGATACACCTTATCAATATCATTATCCTTTTCTTAAAAGTATCAAATCTAAAATAAAATAGGATATAATTATTAATAATTTCACATATATGATTTTAAGTTCACTAAACCATACAGCAAGAAAACTAAAATATGATGAGTAATTAATGTATTAGAGATATAAATCTCATAATACTAATTTTTGATGCAATACTTTCTAGTTTCAAGATATAAACCCTAAAATCATCATACCATCTATCTCATATTAATTTATCTATCCATCAACTATCCAAACTTTTTTTTATCAGATTCTGCATATCTTTCACTAATGAGATTAAAAAATATTATATTAGATCACCATTCTTAAATACAACAACAAGAATATAATCAATTATATAAAAATATTACTAATAAAATGATTTACTCTTTACCACTTTTATAGACAGCTTTATTCCAAAATACTCTTATAAGTCAACCAAGATGGAAGATCATTACATAATATAATATTTATAATCCATCAAACTTAGTGCTAGTATAATTTCAATTTTCATATTTCTTTCAATCAGAGTCATCATAATGAAAGTATTAACTATATTGAATACAAATATATTAATTACTAAACAATATTTATACAGTTAATCAATAGAAAAATATATATAATATATTCAAGAAAATTTTTATAAGTATTATTTTAATGAAAGCCCTTGGTTCAATGCAATAAAACTTTTTTTAAAAAGAAAATAATTCATATAAGGTATCCCTCATCAATATATAATGCTATGCGATCCCTTCTAAATATTTTATAGAAGGATCTTATAAATTTTAGTGAACGGGCCACTTTGGTGGTCACCATCTATCAAAATTGCAAACCTTCCAATCATGGAGCATCAAGTCATGATCTCTAAAGTAACATAAGATATATAAAATATCAATCAAGCTCATGTATGATGCAACATATTTGAAATACAAACAATAAATAAATAAAGGCTTTAAATATAATAAGTTATTTTCAATAAGTGTACCATGTGCATCATCATAAAACTCTCCTATAGGCAGAGAATATGATATACTTTTAAGCTCTAATAATGAAGTCAATTTAACAAAAATATAAAATTTTCGAAAATGTCTCCTTTGGATAAACAAATTTCTTAGGCCTAATATATATCTCTTTTCAAAGAAAACAAAGGTTAACACAATAATGATACAGGACATTCAAAAATCTGTTCTCTTTGGGCAGACAAATTTTCTAAGTCCAATATACATCTATCTTTGATATTTTGACCCAGGTAAAACCTCAACAACAATATTATTATTAACATAAAAAATAACTGTATGATTAAGATGGCAGGAATGCAAAATACTAGTCAATGGACATATATATAAATGATATACAAGAGTCCAAATGCAATATCACATATTTTCTTTTAAACAGAACATGTAATATGCATAAATACTCTTCACATAAAGCTAAAAGCAAATGAAATACCCTAACAGTTACGAACCTATCCCCTTTGGACAAATAAACCCATGAAAGCTAGAGCATCTTTGCAACACAATGCTCTATGCAACCTTTCCAAATTAAAACATACAACCTCCTTTGGATAGACGGTTGTATGCAATAACCAGAGAATATCCTTTACATGATGAAAAATTCAATGGGCTGACATAAACAAACCACTTTAATGGTAAATATTTATGCCAACCCATAAATTGTTCATACAGAAAAGATAAATGCCCAAACAGATATAAAATGACATACTTTAACGACATGTATACCACAAAAGATCAATTCAAAATGAGATATTCAACAACATGCATCCTATTGATCATATCATAATATAATAATGCATTCTAATTGCTACTTCTATTAATAACACTTACTACATAATTATAGAACATCTTTGAAAAAGAATTATAGTATATAATAAGTGTAACAATCAATTACAGTCAATTTTGGATCAACAGTAATAGAGATCAATATACAATTCCAAAATATAATAAAGATGAATAATTAATCCTCAATAGCTCAGCTATTCAAAATTCATAGTGCTTTGAATCCTTTGGGACTACACAAAAATAGACTCGAATTATATAATAGTTAGTAGAATTACACATAAATAATTTTAAAATTATTTAAATATTTTATCATGTACGAAGAACTCAATCAAAATGTTCTTCAAATTATTACGAGTCTAACAGTCCAAAAATGCTCAAACCGGATATAAAATGAACAAGTTTCAGTAATTTTAATCAAAAACAATAATAGAGGACCAAACCGTAAATTACAGAAAATATAGGAACTTTTTTATAAAATATATTTTTTAAAAAAATAGGGACCAAAATATAAAGATTTTGAGGACTAATCTATAATTTTCAAAACTTTAGAGGCCTATTTGTATTTTTATGGACTCATATTTAATTGTAAATATATTAGGGACTAAATTGCAAAATGTTCTAAATCCACTTAAACTGATCAGATGTGGTCTGGTTGAGATGGTTAAAAAAAATAAAATTTTAATAGATCAAGGTTTTATGGGTCAAAACCCGAACCCAACAGCCCATCTCTTTCCTTCTTCCCGATCACTGTTGTGTGAACTCCTAAACCACCATGGCCGCCTCCTTCGAGCTCGGCACCGCCGCCATCGATGGGTCACCAGCCCATCTTAATGTTCGGCCATCATCACACGACCACCGATGGCCAAGAAAAGTGTGCGAAAAAGGACAAGCCGACACCTATGCTTATCCTCCCATCACGTGCCGTCTAGCGGCTGTCGTCGTTCCATGCCGGGTCACAACCACCAGCTAAATTTGCCACCGGAAGATTCCCAAGCAGTCGTCGTGTGCAATGGATGGGAAGGAGGCACAACCGCCGTGCCTTCCTTTTCTTTTGACCAATATATAAACATAAATTTTACAGGGTCCAAACTATAAAAGAACTGATTTATAATATCAAATATGTCAGGGTCCTAAATGCAAAATGGCTCTTTTTTTTAGTGTATTACAGGATATTGGGTTATTGGATTTTGGGTTTGAACCCAAAACCCACAAAACTCATCTTCCCCATGATACCCTAACAACAGGCGTTTTCGATCCATCGCCTCCCCTTTGCCAAACCACCCCACAGTCGGTGCCCGAACCGGCAAGATGGCATGATGATCGATCGGGAATAGCCGGTCGGCGCCTCCAATAGTGTTGCCGAAGAACGGGACGCATCCGACGGCGAGATGGCAATTTTATTTTGCTGTGATCTCAACCGTGACCCTCCGATCACCGCCTTCTCACGATCGACCGGCATTGACGCCGCCACGAGAAGGAGGCTGGTGTTGCCGCCAGCGAGGGAAAAGATATCCATGGCCGGTTGGGTGTCAAGAAGGCTGAGAACACCACAACTGGTACTGCCGGTTATCCATGATTTCTCTTCGCCACTTCCCGCTATCATCGGCCTTCCGACCGACATCGACGATGGACCGGGACATCCCAATCAATGCTGGTGATGATCGTGGATTGGATAAGGGGAAAGGGATTTTAAGAAAATTAATGAAACAATAATTCTTTAATATTATAATATGTATAACTTCATCAGATCTAAAGTATGGAAAATAATATTATCATATATCAAGCTTTCTAGGCTAATATCAAAGGATGAACGAAAAAATTAATGATTTCAATCTTCTATCAAAATACCAGGGCTCTGATACCAAATGTAGAAAAAAAACTTTCATTAATTTTCATGGACCATGGACAGAAGATTGAAATACATAATATTTAGATATGATCTATTTGATAACAGATCTCAAACTATTTATCAAATACATTATCAAAATCTGTTAAAAGCATTTTATGATACATACCTGTATTCGCCATTAATCCCAAACCTGTACAAAAATGTTCACATAAGCATCGAAGGCAGAGTCTTTCTCTCTAGCATCCTCTCGTAACAAGCGACTCATCGATGGAGCAAACCGAGAGAACAAAACTCACATTGAATATCATAACGAGTGGAGAGGGGACCTATCCTATTACTTATAAGCAAACCCTAACAGGCCCTCCCATCATGGGCTAATGGGCCAAGGCCTATACTGTGCCGCCTCAATCATACCAACAAATATGAGATGCTCCTCGTCCAAACAATGATCACATAACATTAGGCTCATCATACGTTTATCAACATAGACCATAAAATTAACCTGGTTTTAATAAACCATAAAACAATAATTTATGTATGCCCAAATTAAGAAAAATTCTTACACATGATAGTTATCTAAATGGCAATATAGCAACCTTCGATGAATTGCAATTATGTAATTAAGATTTAAGGAATGGCAATCCATAGTCAAAGTTCTTGATGTTCGTTAGTCCAAACCTAAATCTCAATATTGATGATTTAAGAGCATATGAATTCTAAGATCATTGACTTAAAACCTCATTTATTTGAAAAAGTAATAAAAACACCCACCCCATGCTCTCCTACTTCATCTAAAGAAAAATGGAATATGATTCTAAATGTAGTGCTAATCAAGAACAGAGAATTCACCATCATGCGAAGGAAGGTACTGGATAGAAAAAAGAATAGGAAGATGAAAGATCAGATTGGGGATTTCTGGCAATTGTTCAAAAATGTCGTGTCAGCTTTGGAGGTACTCTGATTGCTTTACCAATCAAACAGGAAGAAAGAATCTTTAGAAGGCATCTAGAAAATATCTCCTGTCAATCATTGAATTAAGATCATTTATTAAGAAAGGTAAAAGGAACCCCACTCCCATTAATTAGAAGCAGTTGATCCATGTAATCAAAAGAAAAACTTGATGCTGGGTCTTCCATAGAGTTAGGGCTGACATCATATATTACACACCAGAGGAGCATTCTCTAGTATAGTTTCATTTCAACACTACCCTGACAAAATATATTATAGAGGTGAAGTTTACAATCTAATAGTTGCCTTCTTGAAAACTTGATACAAAAGATGGGGATGGGCTCCCCTTTTTGGACTTACATATTCACATTTTCAGCAAGTCAATGCAAGTTCATTATTTTCTCCACAAAGCCACAAGAAAGCAATTTGAGACAAGCTACTTCCAATTCATTGGCTTTGGTTCTTTCACACTGAAGTTGAACTAGGTGTCTATGTATGGTACCTAAATTGGACAAGTTCTCAAGAAGCTTGTAGTTGGGGTTTTAATTGTTTAGTCTTCATGGACTTTGGCGTTGGCCCATTGCAAGACCATGTGAAGGCAATTTCTTATAATAGTGATGGAAATGAATTATCATGAAATATCATATATTCTACCTAGACTCTTGGGAAGCTTATTATATCTTCTTTCTTTGTTCCAATTAGGATACATGCTCCTTGCCATGATTTTAGTCATCAAGATAACTGAAAGCATCTTTTTCTTTTCCCCCTCTGATTGAAGGGGAGACAAAGCCACAATGACTGAAAGTATCTAGAGAGGTACTATACAAGAAAAATCTTTATGAAATAGTTTATCATTTACCTTAAGAACTCCAGCAGCTGATAAGATCTGCTGTCCATGGCAGATGGATGCAACTGGCTTTCCCTTAGAAAAAAACTCCTTCACCAAAGCAATGACTTTATCATTTAATGCAAGGTACTCTGGGGAACGGCCTCCAGGTATCACAAGTGCATCATAGCATGAAGCATCCAAACCTTCAAAAGATGCTGTAAGGGTGAAATCATGGCCTGGCTTTTCACTGTAAGTCTGGTCACCCTCAAAGTCATGGATGGCTGTTGGACACTTTTCACCTGCACCTTTATTGGGGCAGACTGCATCAACCAGACAACCAAGAGCTTGGAGAGATTGAAATGGAACCGTTACCTCATAATCCTCCATGTAATCCTGCCAAATTTGATATAAGAACAATTTCTATAAGCAGCTTAAACACATGAAAAATGCAAATGAACAAAGGCATGCCAAGGCAAGGTATTTGCAGAAGTTTCCCAGTTTCTTGAAAATTTGTACACAAGATTTTATCTTTTTTACTGGTTCCAACATGTTATATAAGTATGGAACCATTTAAAGTTTTCCATCTCTACAAGAATGCTGATGACAATGATGAACAGGTTATATTTTTCATTTTAGAACCAATCTAGAAATTTAAACCTATTACCGATCCAAGGGTTTCACAGCTCAATTTGTAGTTGGCATTGTTTTAGATCAACAGAATATGATTAGTTATTAACTGATTAAATAACTCTTACTCTGGGTAGCATATAACTATGACGCATCAGTCAACATATCTTTTTCAACATCACAAGTTTCAGGTCAATTTAGAAAAGGAACAAGTTCTCATATTTCATCTTGCAATAAACCATGTCATATGCCCAAGAACGAATTACAAACCAAAAACAAAAATTAGAATCTAGAAATTATTTATGGAATATGTGGAGTAGAAATTAGAATCAAGAAAGAGCACAGCAGCTTGGGGCAAAGTTTAGTTCAATCTGTAAAATGATGTCCTAACAAATCATCTATATACAGTGACAAAAAGAAGTGCAACATCTTGTTGGTAATTAAGTTCATTTTTTCAAATGTTTGACCAAGTCCCTAGAACCTCAACAAGCCGCATGATTTACACAAATATTTGAACAAATTGCATGCAATTGATTTGGCAGAAAATGTAAATCTGTAATTCTAATATCGACAGAGTATGGGGAGAACCAAAATCAAACAATTTAGAGGAAATCAAGTACCTAGCATGCTGCTTAGAGACTCAGACACCATGCGAACATTTTTGACCAGGATTCCATCATATCTGTATCTAATTATCTAACATTATTCCATGTCTCAATCTTTGATTTGCAACAAATGTGCATATTAATAATTGTGTCACCACAACTTTTCTGAAGTAAAAAGAATGTGGTAACACAAATTATGCACTGACAAGCAGATTAGTCACTAACCAATCATGGTGAAAATTATGGTATTCTCTAACTTAATCATTTCCATATAGTTACACACTTCTTGGAAACAAAAAGTGCTGATTAGTCATGTTACATCTGGAACAAAAGTGATAAAGCGTTCAAAGATTTGATAAATGCCCATCACAAATTTTGATGGATAGCAATAAAAGATAGAAAAAGAATGCTAAGAGCAGGAATCTTCTACTATTCTATCATGTATGAAGCATACCCCACAAAGGAACAAAATCTTTTTATCTGAGCCTGTCACGGTGCCTCCAAGTGCTTTGACAAAAAGGCTGATATATTCAGGATGTCCGCGATATGATACTCCTGTTATAAGATTACCATCAGCAACACATTTTGCCAAAGTCTCTGCTTCAACCCAGTGACAACCAGCAGCAATAAGAACTGGCTTCAGAGTGGGATAAGCTGTGCATTTGCGACCTTTCACCAGTCCTGCAGCTGCCAAAATCAGCGACCCATGGCAAATCGATCCAATTACTTTTCCAGAGTTTGAAAACATCGAGACGACATTCAAAACCGACTCATTCATCGCAAGGTACTCCGGTGCACGGGCTCCAGGGATTAGCAATCCATCATATTTGCTCACATTAATACCATCGAATGTTGCATTAAGCGTGAAGTTATGACCTCTTAATTCGGAATACGTCTGAAAAACCATGGACTTAATGCAAGTCAAGAAGAAAAGATGGTTTTACCTCCGCATGGTAAAAATCTAAAAACTTCCGTAGCTGTTTGGTTTTGCCTCTAAATGGTAAAATCTACAAACTTTTATAGCTGTTTTCTATTTGGGTTTTTCCTCTTATTTCTAACACCAAAAAAACAAACCTCCAATTACCTGATGACCAGTACCCTGTTGGGCAGCGGTGCGGCATATCTCGCCGGCTTTCTTTCCAGGACAAACTGCATCAACGGCGATTCCATATGCTTGCAGCGCTTGGAACGGCACCATGACCTGTCAATCCTCATATAAATCAATACCGGAAATAAATAAATATCCATAGATCGATTCACAGAGAGCGGAGTCCAATCCAAGAAACCACGGGAATCGCAGCGGAATAACCGATAAATAGTTCTTATACCAATGGAATAGCAAGCAATCGGCGATGGAAATACCTCGTAGTCTTCCGCATAGTCTCCGCATAATAACAGAACCCTCTTCTGAGCTGCCATTTTTCTTCTTCTTTCACCCAAAGAACAAGAATGCCTCGTCCGCGGAGAGCAAGAGCCTCCGGTCCATTCCCAAGGTCCTAGGGTTGAGGGGGTTAGATAGAACAAAAAATAGTTTATTCCTGGAAACAGGAAAACTCATTTTTTAAAAATAACGATTCATCTTCCTTGTATCATATCCATTAAAAATTTTAAATAATAATCACTAAGGCGATAGCATTATTGATAAATATCTCATCTCGTTATCAACACAGATTGGTAGTTCGAGATATGATCCGTTCAATTAAATCTAAAATTTTTTTGCGACTCTCATGTATTCATCCACAGTGAAAAATCATGATATTCTTTTTTATCCCCGATTTAATCGGAATAAGGATAAAACTAGTCGATATTTTAGTCGACATCGTAGTGATATTAGGATGACGTACTCATCATTGGATGGAAAGTCTTTTTATCCCCGATCTAATCGGAATAAGGATAAAACTAGTCGATATTTTAGTCGACATCGTAGTGATATTAGGATGACGTACTCATCATTGGATGGAAAGAGATTGCACGAATTTCAGCATCTCGTAGAACATTACTTGACGGGATGGAACATGAAGTATAGCTACACTTATCCTCTTATTTTTTTTCTTATCAAAATAAAATAAAATAATAATTTTATTTTAATATAATTAATATTATAAAATTAATTAATATAATTAAAAAATTTTGTCACACTATCAAACTGTCACTGATTTAAGAAAGGATCTTTATGATGATTCGATAAAATCATTCGTTGATGTGAGCCAGAGCTCAAAGTTTCTCTCTTTAAACTCACTATGATTCATAGACAAAATCTTTATCAATCGAATTATCATTTTTAAATAAATTTTTAAAAAAATTAAAACTCATCCTAGCCGTCGGTAGGATAAGACTACTAAAATGAATTTTTTTTCAGCCGGTTGTTGAACTACCAACCCATGACCTTTATTAGATAGCGTTAACAAAAATGATTTTTTTTTTCAGCCGTCCGTAAAATAAGACTACTAAAATGAATTTTTTTTCAGCCGTCACTACTAAAATGATTTTTTTTTTCAGCCGGTTATTGAATCTACCAACCCATGACCTTTATTAATCCACGCGAAAGCGCAAACAAAAATAAAACGTTGGCAAAATTACTCGCACCAACCGTGATTTGTTGTAGAAAAAAATTGGTAAAACATTTAGACCGCTTTTTTTTAATCGCATAAATTATTCACACCAACCACGATTATGGTAGTTGGCTACGAAAAAACCAACCGTGATTTGTTGTAGAAAAAAATTGGTAAAACATTTAGACCGCTTTTTTTTAATCGCATAAATTATTCACACCAACCACGATTATGGTAGTTGGCTACGAAAAAAATTGATAAAATATCTTAATTATTTTTAATTAGATGATCAATTAAAAAAATATATATTATACTGGTCGTTTGGTTGAATACTTGGTGGCATGTGGCTGATGTTTTGATAAGTTTGAAACGTGATGGATTAAAAGAATGAATAAAATATAATAATTATTTTGAGTCGGTGCTCTCGTTATTCTTTCATAAGATCGGACGGTTCTAATCACCTGATTAGAAACTGATTAGCTGGCCATTTCTATTTTTTAATTACTAAATTAATCCATGAAATTTATGTTTAAAAATATTCAGATTCCTAATCTTTAATTTATTTCAATTGAATCTCTGACATTATGAATCGATTCTATTTTAATCATTATCACCACCATTTCATTAATAATCAAACAGAATTGTACAGGTAGCTTTTTTTTATAACTTGGTAATTTGTGCTCATTTATAGTTAATAGGTTTAAGATGAAGCTGAGAGAATTATTTTGGAAGGATTGTATCATGTCATTTGGTTGTTGGGAAGAAAAATTCCTGCTAAAATAAGAGAGAAGGGTCTCATCAAATTTAAACATCCTCCTCCAAGTCCCCTACCTTCACCACAACCTCCTTGATGGCTCCATCCCCTCCCAACCAAGCTCTTTGCTCTCCCTCCAGCAGTTCCGCATCTATGACGAATTTTTTTTTTAAATAATATTTTTTTAATAAAAAATTATTGTAATAGATGATTTCGGATATATTTATCGAAATAAGTGATTTCGATAGACGTGGCAGCCATGGGATACCTAAATTCATCTTTTCAGAAAGTGAAACCCAACTTCGTCTTTTGAAAAGATGAATTCCATATAATTAATCATTTTTTTTAAAAAAAATTAATTTTAATTTTGATGCGATGTTTCAAAATTAATTATGATATGATAACTGAATTCGTGTTTTGGAAAGACGAATTCAGTATTTAAATTCGTCTTTCAAAAGGATAATTCAAATATTTTTTTTTTAATTTTAAAATATTATTATTTCTTTTAAATCTAATTAATAAATTTTAATTTTGAATAAATAAATAATAAATAAAAATTAATATTAATTAAAATTATATATATTATTTTTTGGTAATATTAATTATTATATTATTTTAAAATAATATTAATTAAAAATAATATTAATTAACTATATAAAAATAATATTAATTTAAAACTAATAATAAATTAATTAAAAATAACATTAATTAAAATATTATAATAATATATTTTATATTATAATAATTATTTTATATTCTAAAATATAATAAATATATTATAATTTATTATATTATATACTATAATATAGTATAATTTTTTTTAAAAAAAAAAATTACCAGGTCAATACTATCCGCTCGTAGCTCGGTACCAATTCGATCAATAACCCGGTGTCAATCTGATTCCTTGCTCAAGACCGGTGACAGGACCTCGACGATCGGATCAGCGATCGAATTTATGGCATGACTGGAGCTAGACCGATGGCAGGATCCTGGCGATCGAACCGGTAGTCGGACTCTCCGGTCCGGCAGCCGGTGCGGCCATCGGTGCGGCGCCCGGTCCGGCAGCCGGTATGGCCCCTGGTCCGGCCCCCGGTGCTGCCCCCTGTCTGGCCGCCGGTGTGGCTCCCTGTCCGGTCGCAGGTGCGGGCGCCGATCTGGCCCCCGGTCCGGCCGCAGGTGCGGGCGCCGGTCCGGCCCCCGGTGCCGCCCTCGGTCCAGCCGTCGGTGCGACCGCTGGTGCGGCCCCCGGTCCGGCCCCCGGTCATGCCATAAATCCGATATAGTCCCAGTCATGCCATAAATCAGATCGCCGGTCCGGTCGTCGGGGTCTTGCCACCGATCCTGAGCAAGGGATCGGACTGACACCGGGTTGCCGACCGAGCTGGCGACTGGATAGTATCGACCTGGTGATTATTTTTATTTTTTAAAAAAAATTTATACTATATTATAGTAATAATATGATAAATTATAATATATTTATTATATTTTAGAATATAAAATAATTATTATAATATAAAATATATTATAATATATTATTATAATTTTTTTTAATGCTATTTTTTAGTTAATTTATTATTAATTTTAAATTAGTATTATTTTTATATAGTTAATTAATGCTATTTTTAATTAATATTATTTCAAAATAATATAATAATTAATATTACCAAAAAATAATATATATAATTTTAATTAATACTAATTTTTATTTATTATTTATTTATTTAAAATTATAATTTATTAATTAGATTTAAAAATAATAATAATATTTCTGAAATCGAAAAAAAAAATTATTTGAATTCGTCCTTTTTTGAAAGACGAATTCTGAGTTCGTCTTTCCAAAAGACGAATTCTGAATTCATCAATTATCACATCGTAATATCATATCAAAATTAAAATTAAATTTTAAAAAAAAAACGGTTGGTTATATAGAATTCATTTTTTCAAAAGATGAAATTGGGTTCGTTTTCTGAAAGGATGAATTCAGATCCTCCGTGACTGCCACGTCGGCCAAAATCATCTATTTCGATAAATATATCCGAAATCATCTATTTCGATAATTTTTTATTAAAAAAATATTATTGTTTAAAAAAATTCCATCCATGGCAACTCCCATCTCGTTGGCCAAATCCCTCCCTAGCTTGGCCTCCTCGTCAATTTTAGCACCCTTGGTGTTGCCACCGCCAACCTCTCCAGTCCAATCCCCGTGTAGTTTGGCAATTTGGTCAGCCTCCGTATATTGTGAAGTCTCAAGATCCGAACTGGATTTATAAAAGATGGCAAGCTAATCCATCTTCAAAAGTGTCAAGAGATCACTGTCTCGACTGATTACAGCTTAAAGGGTAATGAGAACATGATATCTATGGGCTTCAAAAAGTTAGCCGAAGATATGTAGCCAAATAGTGTTATACGATATTCTAATGGGACAATCACACTTACAGTTCTTTCAATATGGTACCCTATCTTTTATTATTATTATTATTATTATTATTATTATTATTATTATTATTATTATTATTATTATTATTATTTATTTATTTTTTTATAAAGAAACCGAAGGCTTGGAAAAAAGCTATCCATAATTTATTAAAAGAAATTAGTCATAAAAAGCCAGTAGCTATGGAAGGACTTATAGAAACTATTAGATTAGATATCTAATATGATCTAATTATCACTTAGTCAATTTTAACTCCTTGCATCAATCATATATACTAAATCAATTACAGAGAGTCTGATTGATTAAAGAAATTTATTCCTGATCAAATTAATCTTCTTTATCAAATAGAACTAGAATCAAATTTTAATTAAAATTTTTAGTCTTATAATAGGAGAGACGTGCAGTACAAATATAAATATAGAGATGGCTTGATTTCTTTTTTTCAACTCTCACAATAATGATGAACAGTTCTCCATTAATTATCCAGAGAAGAAGAATAAGATGAGGAGAGAGAAGACTAGACACATCAGGATGAAGAATGGATATCTCGAGGACTTCATGATCTTTGTACTTGGGACAATGATGCAAGGTATGCCTTCCATAATTTTTGGTTTTGCATGAAGATCAAAGTTTTTTTCATAACACGTGTCATCAGAGTTTCGGTTTCATGCTTTGCATTCATACAAAAAATTTATGGACAAAATTTGATTTATTTTTGAAATATTAAAAATTAATCATGGCTTCATATTTTATTATTTATTTGTATTAAATTATAGTTTAAATAAATAAATAAAATAGATAAGAGGAAGAAGCCAGTGTTCTTCCTCTCTTCCAGTCATGAATCTTTTTCTCGTAGCTGGATCCAAGTTTTGCCATTTCCTCCCATGGCCGGAGAGCCCAGAAAACCATCGACAACCACTCCATGGTCCAATTAAAGGAGAAAAGAGGATGAAGGAATTATCGGATCCAAGTTAACCAATACTTTTCCCTTTCAATCACTGGGAACCGGCAATTGGATGTTAACGACAGAGCCTCTGCCGCCCAAAAGAAAGAAACGATTTTTTTTGGTAGCTAGTTTGAAGATTTTTCTTCCACTAGTTTGGGCATGCCGATTGTTAGGAGAAGGCTGCCGGCAGTCGGGATCAATCAGTGACCCATCAACGAAGTCTTGCTAAGGAAGAAAGGATCACTAGCCATGAGTTTCGATGGTAATTGAGAAGAAGAACAATAGTTTTGGCTCCTTCTCCGATGGCTCTTAGCCATCACGTGGCTCCTTCTCCAATGGCTCCTAGCCAAAGTGTGACCATGCCGAAGTGCCGGGTTGGTCGATGGTTCATCAACGAGCTCATGGACTGCCAATCGTGAAGGTTTTGAGAAAAAGTTTGGAAGAAAGAAACGAGAGGAAGAAGGTGAGTTTAATGGGTTTAGATTCCTAGTTTTAGGTTTTAATCGGTTTAAAATCCAATCCAATAATTAAAGTAAGCCCAATGAATGAATAGGTTGAATCCAATAATATTGGATTAGTTTTAATTTGGATTAAAAAAATTATAATTTAGCCCCTATAAAGTTTTAAATCATATTCAAATTCTTACTATGTTCTGATTGATTTTTATTTTTAAAGAAATTATTTTGCAAAAATGTCCACATTTTTTTGTTATTACGGTTTGGTCCTTTATTATAGATTTTTAATAAAATTGCTATATCTTGTTCATTTTTTATTCGATTTGAGTAGTTTTTGAACTATTGCATTTATAATAATTTTAAAAATATTTTGATTAAATTATTTATGCATAGTAAAATTTTTAAATAATTTATAAATTATTTATACATAATTATACTTACTATTATATTGTTCGAGTGTATTTTTGTGTAACCTTAAAAGATCCGGAGCACTCTATGAATTTTGAGTAGCTAAGTCATTGAGGGTAAATATTTTTTTTTCATTATATTTGAAGATATATCTGTTATAATTTATTCGAAGGTGACTGTAATTAGATATAAAATTGATAGTTATATGTTGAATAACTTGAACTACATAAAGATGAAAAATTCTACATCCAAAAATGAGAATAACCTCGAATTTTTGTAATCATAGTTGGTTAAACCACTGAAAGTGTAACTAATATGATGGGTTATAATTTAAACATAAATTATTAGTTCATGCCATAATTACTGTTATTGCTTACATGTTTTATATTATTGTTGATTATGAAATATCATATTTTATATTTATGATTTATGTAATGCATATTTTGGTATTAATTATTAAATTTAGATTTGTGATTCAATTAGTTGCAACACTTATTATATACTATATTTCTTATCCAAAGATATTTTATAGTTGTATAATAAGTATTATTGGCAAAATTATCTTTTGAAATATGCATCATAAGAGTAACTATAAAGATATTCTTTTATTTATAGCTATGATCACTACTTCACCCTCGTCGTATATAACTAATATTTTCACACTAAATGGTTCTAATTATTCTAATTGGCACGAGCAACTTCTCATTATTTTAAAATGCTTAGACTTAGATTTAGCCTTTCGTAAGTCTTAGCCGGATCCATTTATTCTAACTAGTTTTTCTAATCAAAAAAATTATATGACAAGTGGGAGTGCTCTAATAGATTGTCTCTAATGATTATTAAAAGCTCTATAGTGAGAGATATTAGAAAATCTATTTTTAATAATAAATTAACCTCTATGTACCTTATCTTTATAAAATAATAATTTACCAAGGCAAATAAAGACTTAGCTAATATCCTAATAAACAAGTTGATCTCTAAAAAATATGATAAAATTTTTAGAGTATAAAAGCATATTATGAAAATACATGATATAGCTAGAAAATAAATAATTTTGGAATGACAGTATCTGAAAACTTTTTTATCTAGTTTATTCTCAATTCTCTTCTATCAAAATTTACTCAATTTAAAATTTATTATAATACATATAAGGAATCATGATCAATAAATAAACTCATCTTCTAATATGTACAAGAGGAAGAGAGATTGAAACAAGGAGTCTCAGTTGTTCACATGATTTCAGAGAAGTATCCTAAAAGAAAGAAGGTGAAGAAAAAAATAAAGGATCGAGCAATCTACCAAAGAAAAGTTCATATAAATTAAAATAATTATTTTGTAACAAGGAACGACATATTAAGAAGGATTGTAAAAAAATAAGTTCGAAAAGAAGGGTATTTTGTTATCACTTATTTATTTCAAAATCAATTTTATTGATGTTCCTTCTAATATTTGATAGATTGATTCGGGTGCTACAATTCATATTTTTAATTTATTATAGGGATTCCTTTCAGGTTAGAAACCAAATGACAAAGAGCAATAGATCTTTATAAAAAATCGGATGAAGTCTATGATTATTTCAGTTGGAACCTATAAACTTATTATAGGTATTGGATTTCATTTAGATCTACATGATGTTATGTTCCTTCACTATTTAGGAATTTAGTTTCTTTAGCAAAACTTGACTTAGAAGGTTTTTCATTTACTTTTATTATTTAAATTAATAAAAATTTTCTTTTGGTTGGTACTGAGATATTGTGTAATAGATTTATAAAATAAATTTGGATTCTTTTATACAATCTTTACTTATTTTGAATGTCAATGTTAGAATAAAATATTATATTATGAATGAGAGTTCTTCAATATTATGGCATAGAAGATTATATCACATATCAAAAAAAAAGATAATTACATTAGTTAAGAAAGGTATTTTACTAAATCTAATTTTTAGTAATTTTAGTATGTGTATCGATTGTATTAAGATAAACAAATTGAAAGTTATAAAAAGCAGCCACTAGAAGTCAAAGGCTCTTAGAATTAGTAAATATTGATATTTGTAGCCATCTTTTACCTTATTTTGGAAGGCAAAAGTATTTCATCATTTTTATTAATGATTTCTTATATAATGGTTATATTTTTCTATTACATAAAAAGCCTGAAGCTTTGGAAGCCTTTAAGGTATACAAAGTTGAAATAGAAAATTAACTAGATAAGAAAATAAAAGTATGAAACCTGATAGGGATAGTGAATACCATGATAGATATAATAAATCTGGCCATAATCCTAAACCTTTGGCCAAATTACTTGAATGGTATGGCATTATAGTATAGTGTACTATGTTAGAAAATCTCTAATAAAATGGTATGGCTAAAAGGAATAATCATATTTTGATGGATATGGTGAGGAGTATGATTAATAGTTCTTCATTATCCTTGTATTTATGAGGAGAAGCCTTAAAAATTGCTATGTATATCCTAAATTGCATTCCTAGTAAAACCTTTCTATGAATTATAGATGGATAAGAAATCGCATTTAGTATATCTATATTTTTAGAGTTGTCATGTAGAGGCTCGATTATATAATCTATAAGAAAAGAAATTGGATCCCATAACTATTAGTTATTATTTTATTGGATATCCAGAAAGGTCAAAGAATTTTAAATTTTATTGTCCATCACACACTACTAGAATTGTTAAACTTGTAACTACTATATTCATTAAGGATGGTAATAATAGCAAGAGTGGTAAACTACATGATATAGTATTAGAAGAAATAAAAGAATATTTTTCTCTTATAGCAATACCTAAAGATGTTCCACATGAAATTATTCTTCATGAGATTGTGGAATATCAACAAGTAGTTGATGCACCACCTCTAGAATAGCTTATCAATGAACCTGATCCGATTAAAAAAATGATACAAAACTTGTACTATTATGGAGATCTGCTAGAATTAAGAGATCGACTATTTCAGATGATTATATTGTTTACTTACAAGAATGTGATTATGATATTAGAATTAAGGATGATCCAGTCCCATTTAAGGATATCATAAATAGTGATGATTCTGAACTTTGATTAGATGCCATGAAAAGTAAGATGGAATCCATGAATAAAAATCAAGTATGGAAACTTGTCGAATTGCTTGAAAAGTTCAAGCCTATTGATTGTAAGTGAATTTTTTAAACCCCTCTAAAGGTAATATAGAAAGATATAATGCTAAACTTGTAGCAAAGGGATTTACTCAAAAAGTGGGTATCGATTATTTTGAAATATTTTTTTCTTATTTCTGGAAAGGATTTATTCAGAATCATTATAACATTGATAGCTTATTTTGATTTAAAGCTATACTAAATGGATGTTGAGACTACATTCTTGAACGAGGATTTACAAAAAAAGGTATATATAGAACAGCCAGAATGGTTCTCTATATAAGAAAATAAAAGATCGGCATGTAAATTAAAGAAATCTATTTATGGTCCTAAACAAGCTTTCAAATAAAAGTACTTAAAATTCAATGATGTTATTAGTTCTTTCAGATTTGAGAAAAATACTGTTGATCAATGTATATATCAGAAGGTGAGTGGGAGTATATTTATACTTTTGGTTCTATATGTGGATGATATATTACCTGCCAATAGTGATTTGGATCTCTTGTATGAAACTAAAAGTTTCCTTTTTGAATATTTTAACATGAAAGATATGAAAGACGCTTATATTTTTTGTATATAAATCTATTATAATAGAAGTAAGAGGTTACTTGGTTTATCTCAAAAAAATTATATTACTAAGATCCTAGGAAGGTTTGAAATGTCAAGCTGCTCATCAAGTAAAGTACCAATTATTAAGGATGATAAATTTAATAAATTTTAGTATTTCAATAATGAGATTGAGAGAAATCATATTAGGGATATATTCTATGCAACTGTAATAGATAGTCTGATATATGCTCAAGTATGTACTCATCATATATTAGTTTTATTGTAGGAATGCTTAGTAGATATCAGAGTGACCAGGTATGGACCACTGGAAAGCTGCCAATAAGGTAATGTATTATCTTAGGGGACTAAGGAATTAATCAATTGGAGGTGAGATTATGCCGGTTGCCTCGATAACATGAAGTCCATATCATATTGTATTTTTCTATTGGCTGGTAGAGCAATTTCATAGAAAAGTGCAAAATAGTACATTATTGCCTTTTGTACAATTGAAACTAAATATATAAGCTGTTATGAGGCTTCCTCACATGCTCTATGACCGAGAAAATTTATCTCAAGACTGAAGGTTATGGATTTTATTTTCAAAATGCTGAGAATTTATTGTGATAATTTTACTACAATTTCGTTCTCCAGTAATGGTAAGATTATCAATATAAATAAATATATTGATGTTAAATATCTTGCAATAAAGATTTAGTGCCTAAAGATTTGGTATTGCTTATATGATAATTGATCCTTTGACTAAAAATTTAGTGTCTAAAGTTTTCAAAAAGCATATAAAACTTATGGATGTTTATCATTGAAATATTTAATTTATAATAGACACTTATTTTGATATCTTTTAATAGTTTAATGACTACTATTATTTCTATTTAATAATTGTTTATGTATGTTATGGTTGACTTTTATCAAAATAAACAAAGGAGTCATTTATATGATATATAGTGGACCATTATGATAGGTCTTATGATTTTGATATCCTATGTACTTTAGTATATAAGACCGAGTTAAATGAGAATTGTTGATATTATAATATATGGAAGGGAGTATGTCACTTAAGATACATAACTGCTATGATTTGTATCAATAATTTTCTATTTAATCAAAGTAGGAAGGTTTTGTCAAGGAATGGATAATTGGATAATTTTTTTAATGAGCACACACTCATCGGATCAATTTCAAAATCTTGATTCAGTATTATGATTTTATTTTAAAAATTAAAATATTTTATTTAAAATAAAATATTTTGATAGAATCAAAGAATTATTTTTAAGTAATAATATAAGTCAAGTAAAAGAATGTTAGATTTCACATCTAACGTAGCCTAATTATCACTTAGTCAAGTTTAACTCCTTGGATCAACTTTATATACTAAATCATTTACAGAAAGTCCAATTAATTAAAGAAATCTATTCTTGATCAGACTGTTTATCTTAATCAAAATAGAACTGGAATCAAACTCTAATTAAAATTTTTGGTCTTATGATGGAAGAGACATGTGCGGGTATAAATATAAAAGTAACTTGGTCCCTTTCCTCCAACTTTCATAACAATGGTGAACAATTCTCCATCGATTATCTATATAAGGAGAATAGGGTGAGGAGAGAAAAGACCAAACATCTTAAGTGAAGAACAGACATCTTGAAGACTACATGATCTTTGCGCTTGGGACAATGATGTAAGGTATATTTTCCATAATTTTTAGTTTTGCATGAATATAAAAGCATGATCCAGAATAATAGATCAAAATTTTTTCATAATAGATATCTTAGAACAGAGAAAGAAAATTAAAGCCAAAGAGTGAGCCATCCATGCTACAAATAAGCTGAGTTTCAGTACAATAGACTCCAAAACTTGACAATAGAAACTCTAGCATTCTAAAAATAGTCGAAACACCTTCTAATTTTGCTGATAGCTAAATTCAAACAAGATTAAAAAAGTAGAAGCCAAGAAAACTTGTCTCCTGAAAACCAAACCCAAGCTTGGTTCATTATTGATGCAAGAATTTAGCTATTCTTGGTGAAAGGAAAAATGTCAATCTTTGATGGGGACATCAACAAGAAAGAAACACTTCGGACTAACTCACTTTAGTTTTGCAGCTGATATAATCAAATCTAATAAAGGTCTTGAGCCCATGAAGCCAATCACTAAGCCTATGAAGCAATTTCAATTTTTTCGAAGCAAGCCCATGAGTCGACTCATGAAGGAAAGCCATATTACTCATGAGTCGACTCAACTCCAATTCAAGCATGACATAAGGCCACCTCTTCAAGCCCAATTCAAGCCATGATGCCATCTATTCACCTTTAATTGAAGCCCATTTCCCCTTACATGGAGGATACTTCATCAAGCATCCTTAGGGGAGAATGAAGGACACTACATCAAGGAACTTGTGGGGAACATGAAGTCACTTTCCGCTACTTCAACAATCCTCCAACCAACTTGACATGTGGGATGCCACATCACATGATACCTAGGGTTCTACATCAACAAAAGCAAGCCAAGTCATTGCCACCTAGGTGCCACATGTCAAGTTGTTATAACCTTCTACCCATAAGTTGTTGTAAAACTAATTCTAGTTGGAACCATATAACTAAAGGTTGTTAAATCCAACTAGAGTTAGCTAGACTTAACCCTCCCTTTCTCTCTCTTCTTGGCCGAATTTCTTGGGTTAGTGATGCCTATAAATAGGGCCTAAGCCCTCTCTTGTAGTCATTCAATTTTTGATTCAATGAAGAAATGTTTCCTTCTTATTCTAGTTCCCTTGTGTTCTCTTGTATGGAGTAAACGAGTTCTCTTTAGTTTGAGTGTTTGAAGTTTAGTTTGAGAAGAGGGCAAGAGGCCCTTGGGTGTGTGTTTGAAAGGTGGAGTGCCCTTTATTTGATCCAAGATCCAAAATCCAAGTTCTTCAAGACGCCGGCCACTTTCCTTCCATCTTCCTTTCATCTTCCCTTTGTTTCAATTCCAACTTGAATTCTCTTCCACGCATAATATTTGATTTTGTCGTAGGTTTTCTTTGGTTTTCCAAGTCCAAGATGAAGGTCTCTAAGCCATGGACCAAGGCCAAGATGAGTCCTAAAGGTAGGGAGTGCTTGTTTTAGGATTTGGATCTCAATCCTTGAGTGTTGAGAGCTTCCCTTCCACCATAATTTCTAATCTTCATTGTTGGTAGGATAACCTCTTCTTGGCTCTTTATATCTGAGATTTGAAAGTGTTTTGACCTAGTATGAATGGTTTCCTTACCATGAGATCCATTTCATACTATTTTGAAAGTGATTAGCATGCGGGTGTTTAATTTTGGTGAACTAGTCTCTTGCTTGGATGAAATTATCTCCCTTATGATTAATTTTTATGCTTTAACTTCATTGCTCTTAATGGATATTTAATCTTTGGAAGCACATCACCATCCATGCATTTCATCCATCTTTTTGTCCTGCATCAATCTTTCAGAAGTCATTATGGATCATCCTATGCTAATGGAGAAGGATAGTGAAGATATCCTACAACAAGGCATCCCTAATAAAATTGACATGATTGCTTTAACCTTGTGGAGTTCAGAAAGTTACCTAGAGAGCACGCGAAATCAATTATGCTGATCGTGAAGGTTTGTTGAACTATCTAAATTATTGTATGAAATAATTATACAATAGTATGCACAGTTTAGAGTTTTTATATACACTAAATACTTGCAAGTTGAGGATCAAGAAGGGGTAGCAAATTTTGATGATATACCTACAAATTTAGATGTTGTCATGGTGGCATGAGGAGATTTGGGGATGGAAATTCCAATCAAGAAAATCTTCGATGCCTAAAAGATGATAATTTTCAAGTGCAACCTACAAGGGAATCCCCATCAAAGAGACAAAGAAGCTTCAAGGTGTCAACTAGGGTGGGAAACAAGCTAGGAGTGGATCAACCTATTAAGGCTTGGACAGCCATGATCGTGTCATTGGCCTATACAGTTATGATTGGGCTAATAGTGATGGCATTGACAACCTCGATGAGGTACCAATAGGGGAGGTTGTTCATGAATGATGAGGAGATTTTGGAGATCATGGCGTTGGCTTTTCTGATATCTGGGTTTTGCAAACTTGGGAAATGAACATAAATGATAAGTTGTGGCGTTAAGGGGGAGCACGAGGCCCAATAATGGAGCTAACATCAACCTGGGGGTTTGTTCTACTTGATCGGGATGCTGGTCGCCATCTTGATGGGTTTTGCCACTAGCATAGGCTTTGTCGGCCTGTGGTTGGCTTCTAGAGGTGCAGGCATCATGTGCAATGTTAATGGCATATGCGCTCATTAACATAGATTGGGTGGTGGAGGCGAAGAGAACTAAAGAGTTGATGAAAGCTTCTAATTGTTCTTGTATAACTATCCTTCTTATTGCTAATGATTGCTATGGCACTGGCAATGCTATTCCAACTTTTAGTCAAGATAACAAGAAGACTACTAATTTTGAAGAGAGATTGTGCATTGATGATGATAGAAAGAGCGATCTTTTAAAATTGGATAAGCTCATTTCTATGGAATAGTAAGAGCTATAGATTTTTTTCTTCTGTCTCTTTGATGGAATTTCTTTGGAGACTTGGTGTCTTCTCCCTTTTTTATTTTTTTATTTAATTATTCTAATCTAATGTATTCAGGTGACACTATATATATATATATGAAACTCATCAAATGTTATATATCTTAGAAAATAAGTACTTTGGGGATAATGATGGAACTCAACATATGTTCTTCTCTCTTATTTTAGCAATTTTTTTCCCTAATAACAAGCTAACATGGTATCCAATTACCATGTCATAATAAAAAAAGCTACTTGTGCAATTCTATTTGATTACTAATGGAATAATGGTGGTAATAACTAAAATAGGATCGATTCATAATGTTAGGAATTCAATAAAAACATTTTAATGATTGAGAACTTAAATATTTCTGGACCTAAATCTAAAGGACAAATTTTGTAATTAAACTTTCTTTTGGTACAAGAGGGCGGTCACACCATTCTAGTGTAAGCGCAATCCAAGTAGTCGAGTATAAAATATCATGCAGGGTCCAAGGGCAAATATTCTTGTAATGCCAGGTCCAATCTCCGGTATGCTTAGCAAAAATGGAAGTAACTCAATCTACAATATTGTTTATCTCTCAGAAGATATGTCAAATAGACATCATAATGGAATGATGAATAAAACTCCAAATGTCATGAAAGATCGGATGGATTTCTAGATGCTTTTCCCCATCTTGGATTTAGCCAATAAGGCTACAAATGAGTGGAGTTGACCGGTGACCGGCCATGACCTTTTTAGGCCTGATCCAATCCATTTTAAAGAATCCATGGGTCTACATCGGGTCATAAAATTGGATCAGTTCCATTTTCCAGGTCGGGTCTAGGTTTGCTGAATTTGGACCCGACCCGAACTTGCTAATACTATAAGGATTCGAATCTATTTGGATCTCTAAATTATAATTTAAGACTTATATGAAACTTGTTTTCAATATAAAGATAGATTTATAAATATTTTTATATTCTAATTTATTTTGAAAGTAATATTATTTGTTATCTATTTTGTAGTTAATCATAGTTACCTATGTCATAATTAAAATATAGTTGTCAATATTTGATCCATACTCGATCTATATTCAATTTTTTTATATTAGGATTGGGTTATTCATTTGAATGATCCATTGGATCAAAAATTTGGGCCATGGACCTGACTCGACTCAATTCAATTTTTTATTGGACTGGTCTCGATTTAATATTAGGACCTGATCAAAGAACCGAGTTGGGTCAGGGTCATGCATGCCTGGTCCAAGCCAATCCATTTTCTAACTTACTAGCCAATGACTATGGCAGAATCATCCTCAAAGAAAAGTTCTCTCAGCTTGTAACCTGCCTAGTATAAATAATGCCTGCCCACACAACACGGAACTTCGCTCCCTGAACAGATGGCTTAAAGATATAAGAGCCTCCTACTGCCAATAGCCTAGTATCTGAGCCATGGACGACAAAGCCTGCACCACCCTTGCGATCCCTAACACTGTCATCAAAATTGACCTTAATAAACACTAAGTATTACAGTAGTAACCAACCCATTCAGTCCTGACACAACGGTGGGTCCACTTGAAAAGATCAGTCCCTATGGCGGTCAGGTCAGCACCTCGACCATGTCGGCAGCTCGGCCAGCCCACTTCAACCAGGTCAGGTCAGCACCTCGGCCAGTCCGGTTCGATCGTGCATGGAGCCCAGCTCGGTCGGGCTGGCACCTCGACCAGGTTGGCAGCACTGGGCCCAGCCCAACTCGGCGCGACTGCAGTGCATCCGCATACACGACCGCACAACGGTACAAAGTCCATGCGACCCTGGATCCAGCTCTACCAGGACAAACCCGTGCCTCGGTCCGCATGCAAGGGAGGCGCAACCCTGGCTGCTCCAGCTCTGTGCGATCCAGCCCGGATCCCCCTGCGGCAGGCACGCGCGACATCCCCCTCTCTAATGCCCGGTCCACCCGCGGGAGGCCATCGCCTGAACCGGCGTCCAGCCAGTCTCGGCTCCGCCCGACCTCGCCCGCATGGCACGCCCCTACGGCAGATCGATGATCCCGTGCCCGGTCCAGCTCCTCCTGGTGGGACTCCGGTGAACGAACCTCACCTCCGACTCCGACCCAACTTGGCGTGCCCGCAGGGCCCCAGCTCGGTCCGCACCTGCACCGCCCGTGAAGCACCCGCGTGGGGTACTTCCACCCATGGCAGCCCGGTCTCCGGCGCCCGTGCCCCGCTCCAGCTCCGCGTGTTCCCGTCCGGCACCCTGCTCGCCCACTGGGAGCCTCCGCCTCACCCCAGTCCGGTTCCGCCCGGTGTGGGGAGCAGTCCGGCACGCTCGCAGGCAAGGCAGCGTTCCGCATTGTTCCGACTCGACGACACCGCGCTCCGGGTCTGGTTCCGTCGACTCCGTCCGACCTCGTCCGGTCTGGCTCAGCCCATCCGGCACCCCGGCAGCATGGCACAGATCCGCCCGCGCGGGATGTCGAGCCCGACCGAGCTTCGCCCCAGTTCGGCTTCGCCTGCAGGGGAGCGATCTAGCTTCGCCAGCTCTGCCCGACCTCGCCTGGTCTGGCTCGACCCGTCCGGCACCCCGGCAGTGCCCCGCGCGGCTCCGCCCAAACTCGCCAGCGCCTCGAGCTCATGCCCGCAGCACGACCCTGTAACACCGGCACACGTGGCATGCATGGCACCCAATTCGGCACGCCTACGCGCCCGTGTGCCCAACTTGACACGCCTGCATGGCGCCTAGCTCTGTCTGCACCTACTCCGCGCCCCAGCATGCCCGCGGTCCAGCTCCGCCCTCCCACGATCTGGTTTCGACCAGGGACAGCGTGCGGAGGCCCCCACGGGCCTTCTCTCGGTCCGCGTGCCTGCATGGCAATCTGGAGGAAAGTCCCAGCCAGCTCGGTACTTCGACACCGCACGGTTCGGCCCCATTCATGTGGGCTCGGCGCGTCTCACAAGGGGCCCATCCACATGGGCCCGACGCTCTTTCCAAGGATCCCCCTCCACGTGGATCCTATGGCACGCCGCCTGACACGCCGTCTGCAAGGAAGGTTTGCATTCAAGTTTCCTAAGCTACCGTTTACACTAACTAGTGAAGAGTGCCCTGCCCAAGGTACTGTACCCCTACACCAACTTCCTGAACCACCCAGAAGAAGAAGGTTCACCAGCCCATCATGGCCTCACAGGCTACCCTAGCCTGATAAGTCTACATCAAGACCGGCACGCCTCCCCAAAAGTGACATGAACCCTTTGTCTACCTAAAGACCAGCATGGAGAGGTAAGGGGAGGTAAGAGACAACACACTCCCTTCATTATCACCCTCTGGTAGCAGAGAGTCCCCCAAGCTCTCCGTCTCAGAGGTCTTTTATTTTCTTCGATCATTCCACTGACTTGATCATTGGAGTGCCTCTGCCGGAATCCCCGGTGCGGTCTTCCATGTTTTGCAGGTCCGCCCGATGGAGGACCACGACACAGTATCAAGTCCCTTCATCCCCATAACTACGACTATATTCTCTTTGATCGTCTCCAACCGACGAGCACGGTGATGCTGGCAGGGAGTCCACTCACCCGGGCCACGTAAGAGCTACAGGCCACGGCGATCTAGGCGGCAACAGTTTGGCGCGTCAGGTAGGGGGGCAGATCCACGCTCCTTAACAAGGTGGGACGTCAGTTTCCACCTTTGTCCTTAGTCCCCGGGGGGCAAACCAGGGGCATGGGGATGGGGGCATGAAAACTTCTCTCTCTCTCTCGAGGCCCCAAGGAGCGGCCTCGATCAAAAAGCCTTAAGCTGTGAAGGTGCGTCGTCACCCTTGACGGGGCAGCGGGCAGCAAGCCAAGGATGGAGCCACCTCCCGGCGGTACCACCATCCAGGAGCCCCACTAAAAAAGAAAAAGAAGAGAAAAAAGAGAGAGAGAAGAAGAGAAAAAAGAAGAGAGGGAGGAAGGGTTTGGCCATCATGAAGAAGAAAGAAATCCATGCAACATGGCTCCCAACTCTCCTATGCAACGGAGTTTCCTCCCATGCAACGGGACTTACCCCCATGCAACGGGGCTTGCTCCCATCCAATGAAGTTTCCTTCCATGCAACAGGAGTCTCTTGCTCCCCCATGCAACGTGCAATGAAGCCTCCTCCCATGCAGTGGGACTTACCCCCATGCAACGGGGCTTGCTCCCATCCGATGGAGTTTCTTCCCATGCAACAGGAGTCTCTTGCTCCCCCATGCAACATACAACGGAGCCTCCTCCCATGCAGCGGAGTCTCCCCCCCATGCCATGAAGTTCCTTCCCATGCGATAGAGTTTGCTCCCATGCAACGGAGCTTACTCCCTCGTGCTACAGGAGTCTCATTTTCTCCCATGCAGCAGGGTCTCATCTCCTCCAAGCAACGAGGTCTTCTCCTTCCATGCGACGGAGTTATTTCCCTCATGCAACAGAGGTCTCACTTCCTTCCAGGCAGTGGAGGTCCACCTTCCTATGCAACAGGAGCCTTATGCTCCCATGCAATTAAGCTCCCCACCATGCAACGGAGTCTCATGCTCCCATGCAACGGAGGATTGTCTTCCCATCCAACGGAGCCTTGCTCCCCCATGCAACCGGGTTCTATGCTCCCGTGCAACGAGTGGAGTCTCGTTCTCTCCCAAGATGGGGGTCGGCGAACCTAATTCCAACCTGCACGAGGAAGAAACATATCTTTGTTTATTCATATAACCGGAGTTCAACAGGTAACTCCTTCTCCGCTACCTTTATAAAATAAAAAACTGTGTTTCAGTTTTTCAGGAAAAGCTCCCGCAAGCTCAAAATGCCTAGGCCAGAGCCCTGTCCTCCTCCTCCAGGGCGAGCCCTTCGAAGGCCAGAGCCCCCTGGACCGGAGTCGAACCCTCCTGGAGATAAAGACCGGATCCCACGTCCCTCCGGCACCAACTCTTCGAGCCCAGCTCCAAGACACCAAGATCCAAAGCTCAGATTTCCGGCACCAGAGCCTTGAGCCTAGCTCCAAGGCAATCAAATCCTGTGACCCTCTTCTCTGATCTCCCCACTCATCAAAAAAAGAGAGAGAGAGAGAGGGGGGAAGGAAAGAAAGAGAATAAGAGGGAAACACAGCGATAGAACCTTCATTTCATCGTCCAAGACCGGAGCTCAGATCTCTGACCAAGGAATCTTCGAGCCATGCAGCTCCCAGTCTCAAAGCATCCCCGGGCCCAGCTCCAAGATGTCAAAGGATCTTCGAGCCATGCAGCTCCTAGTCTCAAAGCGTCCCCGGGTCCAGCTCCAGGACGTCAAAGGATCTTCGAGCCATGCAGCTCCCAGTCTCAAAGCATCCCCGGGCCCAGCTCCAGGACGTCAAAGGATCTTCGAGCCACGCCGCTCTCAATCTTAAGCATCCCCAAGCCTAGCTCCGAGATGCCAAGGGATCTTGGAACCAAGTAGCTCCTATCAACGCCTCGAGCCCAACTCCAAGGCGCCAAAGACCTGAGTGATGGGGACATCTCAAGCACGGATCTTGAAGCAAGCATAATTCTTGGAGTGGCACATATCTTGAAGCATTTTGGAATAAATTTATTTAGGATTTATCTTTGTTTAAAATTTGAATTAGGATTTGGTTGGTTAGGATTGATATATGGATAGGCTTATCTTATCCTATCTTATATTTGAATTTGATTTAGGATTTGGTTGGTTAGGATTGATATATGGATAGGCTTATCTTATCCTATCTTATATTTGAATTTGATTCGTTCTTATCTTTTTATCTTGTATTCAAATTCAAATGAGGGTTGGAAAATCTATAAATACCACCCTCAGCCTTTTGTAACAGGAGGATGGATGAATAAAATTTCTATTGTTCTGTGTGAAGGATCTGTGTGATCCTAGGGTATCTGTATGATCCCTTCTCCATCTTCCCAGGGTTTCTGTGTGATCCCTGATTTTGGGAATCTGTGTGAGCCCAGGGCATCTATGTGAGCCCCTTTGCTATGTGCTTGTTCTTCTAGGGCATCTGTGTGAGCCCCTTTGCTATGTGCTTGTTTTTCTTGGGGAATCTATGTGAACCCCAGTATTTTATCTTAACCCTGCACCCTCTTCTTTCCTCCTTTGCAAATCCTAATCCCTGGTGACTTTCATGCTCACCAGCGATCCAGTCCAATCCCTGCCGCATCACTGAGCCAAGCCCTCAGGCAACCCTTGGACCCGAGCCTAGCTCCCCGTCCAGGAAGGCCTCGAGCCTAGCTCCAAGGCAATCAAGTCCTGTGACCCTCTTCTCTTATCTCCCCACTCAAAAAGAAGAAGAGAGGGGAAGGAAAGAAAGAGAATGAGAGGGAAACATGGCAAGAACCCTCTTCTCTAATCTCCCCACTCAAAAAGAAGAAGAAAGGGGAAGGAAAAAAAGAGAACAAGAGGGAAACACGGCGATAGAGCTACCACTTCTTAGCCCAAGACCGGAGCTCAGATCTCCGACCAAGGGACCTTCGAGCTATGCAACTCTCAATCAACAACGTCCCCAAGCCCAATTCCAAGATGCCAGCCCAAGACCGGAGCTCAGATCTCCAGCCAAGGGACCTTCGAGCCACGCAGCTCTTAGTTATCAACGTCTCGGAGCCCAGCTCCAGGATGCCAGCCCAAGACCGGAGCTCAGATCTTCGGTCAAGGGACCTTCGAGCCATGCAGCCTCAGTCATCCATGTCCCCGAGCCCAGCTCCAAGACACCAACCCAAGACCGGAGCTCAGATCTCCGGCCAAGGGACCTTCGAGCCATGTAGCTCTCAATCATCAACGTCTCTGAGCCTAGCTCCAGGATGCCAACCCAAGACCGATGCTTAGATCTCCGGCCAAAGTACCTACAGGCGCCACGTCAAAGGAGGCCGCCACGTCGGACGCCAAGTCAACTCTCCAAATCGGACCGCTCTGCCGAGTTGAGCTAAGCTCCCTCGAGACAATGAGCTGAGCTCCGTCCTTCGCCAGGTTGGACCGCAAGCTCGGGACACCTAAGCCGGAGCCGCACTCCGCTCTCCAGAGCGAGACCCTCGGAGGTTTGAGCCCTGTGATCGGAGTCGAGCTCAGCACTCCTCCGCCACGTGGAGCCTCTCCAAGCACGAGCCCTCTAGACCGGGCCCGCACTCTGCCCTCTAGAGCGAGACCCTCGGAGGTTTGAGCCCTGTGGTAGGAGTCGAGCTCAGCACTCCTCCGCCACGTGGAGCCTCTCCGAGTGCGAGCCCTCTGGACCGGGCCTGCACTCTGCCTCCAGAGCGAGACACTCAGAGGTTTGAGCCCTATGGTCGGAGTCGAGCTCAGCCCTCCGCCACGTGGAGCCTCTCCGAGCGCGAGTCCTATGGACCGGGGCCAAGAAGCTTCCGAGGCTCAGTATTCAAGCCATAAGTCAGTCAAGCTTCTCAATAAAACAAAGATGAGGCCAAACTCCCTAATGAAGCCGAGCTCCTCACCGAAGTAAAGCTCTTTGATGAGACCAAGCTCCCTACTGAGATCACACTCCCGTTGGAGATAAGGAGACTAACCCCCACTATGGTTGGGGAAGGCAACACGATCCCCAAAAGGAGGAAGCTGTGAAGGCCCAGTCACTTCACGCACACCATGCAAGACTGTGGGGTGGGGTTTTTATCTGCCACTCCATGCAAACATGATGAAAAGGGTGACCCTGTCCCTCCACACAATGTGAGCATTGGATAGTACAAAACTAATAAGTGCATACACCATCGTCACCAACATTATTCTTGGCCACTGGGATGCACAAGGCCAACCACCGTGGAGGCTTGTGATGACTGCACCTCCACCGGTTGGAGTAGGAGATATCCGCGCATGCGCCAGCAGCTCTACCGTCCCATGAAGGAGGTAAGAATCCCTCCTCAATTGTTAAAGTTCCTCTCTAGTGCAACTTTGTTCTTCACCAACACAGGAACTCATCCGCCCGACTCAAAGTCCGACGAGGTTAAAAGCTGAAGTCAAGCTCCTCAGTTCAGCAGAGCTAAACTCAATGAAGCCAACCTGCAGCTCCCCATCGAGCCTTACATCTACTGCATGACTCTCAGTTCAGCTCTTGCTAACTCACAGTCCGGAGATATCCACGGAGACTCCAAGAAGTCCCGCCATCTATCGAGAAAACTCAGTTTGGTATTTGCTGTTCTTAAAGTCTGGAGATGTTCATGGAAAGCTCTGGAGCTCCAACCGTTCATGACTCGCCTCCTAGCATGGCGAACCAGCAGCTCTACCATCCCAAGAAGGAGGTAAGAATCCCTCCACAATAATTAAAGTTCTTCTCTGGTGCAACTTCGTTCTCCACCAACACAGGAACACGTCCGCCTGACTCCAAGTTTGGCAAACTCAAATGAAGCCAAGCTAAAATCAAGCTCCTCAACTCGACCGAGCTGAAGTCAAGCTCCTCACTGAGCCCCACATCTACCGCATGACTCTCGGTTCAGCTCTTGCCTTACTCACAGTCCGGAGATGTCCGTAGAGACTCCAAGAAATCCCACCATCTATCGAGAAAACTCACAGTTTGGCATTTGCTGTACTTAAAGTCCAGAGATGCTCATGGGAAGCTCTGGAGCTCCAACCGTTCATGACTCGCCTCCTAGCATGGCGAACCAGCAGCTTTGCCATCCTATGAAGGGGGGAAGAATCCCTCCTCAATCATTAAAGTTTCTCTCTGGTGCAACTTTGTCCTTCACCAACACAGGAACTCATCCATCCGACTCCAAGTCCGACGAAGTTAAGAGCTGAAGTCCAGCTCCTCAGTGCATCCGAGCTGAAGTCATGCCCCTTCATTCAGCCGAGCTAAAGTTAAATTCCTCAGTTCAGCCGAGCTGAGCTCAAAAAGGCTAAGCTGAATTCATGCCCCTTGATCCAGCCGAGCTGAAGTCAGGCTCTTCACTGAGCCCTGCATTTACCACCTAAATCTCATCCGGAGATATCTACGGGTAGCTCTAGGGGTTCAAACATCTGCGGTTCGCCTCCCAGCATGCCAAACGAGCGGCTTTGCCATCTCATGAAGGATGTAAGAATCTCTCTCCAATAATTAAAGTTACTCTTTGGTACAACATTGCTCTTCATCATTACAGGAGCTCATCCGCCCAACTCTGAGTTTGATAAAGAAAGACCGGACATCCTGGCATCTAAAGACTGGAATCCCCGGCACCTAAAGCCTGGAATCCCGGCACCTAAAGACCGAAGTCACCGGCATCTAAAGACCGGACACCCCGGCACCTAAAGACCGGATACCCCGGCATCTAAAGACCGGACATCCCGGCGCCTAAAGATCGGAAACCCCGGCATCTAAAGCCTGAAGTTACCGGTGCCTAAAGACCGGAATCCCCGGCACCTAAAGACAGTACACCCCAGCACCTAAAGACCGGACACCCCGGCGCCTAAAGCCCGGAAATCCCGGCACTCCAAGACCAAAGATACTGGCACCTTAAAATGAGAAATAACGAAAGTCCAACACCAAAAGCCTCATCAAAAGCTTTGAGGAGTGTTCTTAGCCCAACCATGTGCTCGGTCGTACATATGTGCACCCAAGTTGTGCACCTCATCGACCCCTTGCTTCGCGGCACCGCCTTCTCTCCGGTCAAAGAGGAGTCAATCTGAAGTGCTAGCACCATCGAAATGCAGCTAACCTTCAGTCAAGGTACTTACGGGCAAGTAAATTTCAAAAAACACTACCCTCTATTTCTGTTTTGCAGGTGTGCTACAACATAGAGCTGAATGGGTAAAAAATTAGTCCCTTCGTCCAAAACGAGGAGAAGTAATGCCTTGGACTCAGGGAGTGGGGGCATCTATTATAGTAGTAACCAACCCATTCAGCCCTGACACAACGATGGGTCCACTTGAAGAGATCAGTCCCTGTGGCGGTCAGGTCGGCACCTCGACAGCTCGGCCAGCCCACTTCAACCAGGTCAGGTTGGTACCTCGGCCAGTCCGGTTCGATCGTGCATGGAGCCCAGCTTGGCCGGGTTGGCACCTCGACCAGGTCAGCAGCACTGGGCCCAGCCCAACATGGCGCGACTGCAGTGCATCCGCATACACGACCGTGCAACGGCACAAAGTCCGTGTGGCCTTGGATCCAGCTCTACCAGGACAAACCCGTGCCTCGGTCCGCATGCAAGGGAGGCGCGACCCCGGATGCTCCAGCTCTGCATGATCCAGCCCGGATCCCCCTATGGCAGGCACGCGCGACTTCACCCTCTCCGGCGCCCGGTCCACCCATGGGAGGCCATCGCTTGGACCGGCATCCAGCCAGCCTCGGCTCCGCCCGACCTCGCCCGCATGGCACGCCCCCGCGGAAGATCGGCGATCCCGTGCCGGTCCGGCTCATCCCGGTGGTACTCCGGCGAACGAACCTCACCTCCGGCTCCGGCCCAACTCGGCGCGCCCGCGGGGCCCCAGCTCAGTCTGCACCTGCACCACCCGCAAAGCACCCGCATGGGGTCCTTCCGCCCATGGCAGCTCAGTCTCCGGCGCCCGTGCCTCGCTCCGGCTCCGCGTGTTCCCGTCCGGCGCCCCGCTCGCCCATAGGGGGCCTCTGCCTCACCCCTGTCCGGTTCTGCCTGGTGTTGGGAGCAATCCGGCACGCCCATAGGCAAGGCAGCGTTTCGCACGGTTCCGGCTCGGCGATGCCGCGCTCGGGTCCGGTTCCATCGACTCCATCCGACCTCGTCCGGTCCGACTCAGCCCGTCCGGCACCCCGACAGCATGGCACATATCCGCTCGTGCGGGATGTCTAGCCCGGCCGAGCTTCGCCCCAGTTTGGCTTCGCCCGCAGGGGAGCGATCTGGCTTCGTCGGCTCTGCCCGACCTCACCTGGTCCGGCTCGGCCCGTCCGGCACCCCGGTAGTGCCTCGCGCGGCTCCGCCCGACCTCGCCAGCACCCCGCGTGGCTCCGCCCGGCCTCGCCAGCACCCCGAGCTCATGCCCGCAGCACAACCCTGCAACACCAGCACACACGGCACGCATGGCACCCAGTTCGTCATGCCTACGTGCCTGTGTGCCCAACTCGACACGCCCGCATGGCGCCCAGCTCCGTCCGCGCCTTCTCCATGCCGCAGCACGCCCGTGATCCAGCTCCGCCCTCTCGCGGTCTGGTTTTGACCAGGGGCAGCATGCAGAGGCCCCCACGGGCCTTTTCTCGGTCCGCGTGCCTGCATGGCAATCTGGAGGAAAGTCCCAGCCAGCTCAGCACTTCGACACCGTGTGGTTCGGCCCGTTCATGTGGGCCCGGCGCGTCTCACGAGGGGCCCATCCACATGGGCTCGACGCTCTTTTCAAGGATCCCCCTTCACGTGGATCCTATGGCACGCCGCCTGACACGCCGTCTGCAAGGAAGGTTTGCATTTAAGTTTCCTAAGCTACCATTTACACTAACTAGTGAATAGTGCCCTGCCCAAGGTACTGTACCCATGCACCAACTTCCTGAACCACCCAGAAGAAGAAGGTTCACCAGCCCATCATGGCCTCACAGGCTACCCTAGCCTGATAAGTCTGCATCAAGACCGGCATGCCTCCCCAAAAGTGACAGAAACCTTTCGTCTACCTAAAGACCAGCATGGAGAGATAAGGGGAGGTAAGAGACAACACACTCCCTTCATTATCACCATCTGGCAGCAGAGAGTCCTCCAAGCTCTCCGCCTTAGAGGTCTCTTATTTTCTTCGATCATCCCACTAACTTGATCGTCGAAGTGCCTCTGCTGGAATCTCCAGCGTAGGTCTTCTCTGTTTTGCAGGTCCACCCGATAGAGGGATGATATAGAGAAGATTTCTTCCACTGGAGAGGTCCACAGGAGGACCACGACACAGTATCAATCCCCTTCATCCCCATAACTACGACTATGTTCCCCTTGATCGTCTCCGACCGACTAGCCCGGTGATGCTAGCACGGAGTCTACTCACCCGGGCCACGTAAGGAACTACAGGCCACGACGATCTAGGCGGCCACACTAAGGATAGAGGCTCCTAAGAGATGAAAAGAACCCTCCAGATCGTTGCAGGTGTAGCATGGGAGTTCTAAAAAATTGAGGCATCAAAAAAAGGGTTAGTAGTATCACAATAGATGTACTCCATAGCTAAGGAAAGAGCTCTCTCTAGAACTAGATAAGCAAGCATAACCTCAACTTCAAAGACCAGATTATTCTTGAATAACCAAATCTGGTAGGTGACATATGCCATCCTACACCCCCAAGTGAAGGTTAGGCCTCCAGCAGTTCTTTGCATATCGCATCTAGAAAGGAAGTCAGCTAAGGGCTATTGCTTGCCCTCCAAGGCTGGCCACCTGCTATCCTCTAAATCAACCTCGCCCTTTGAACAACAAACGAGTGCATTCTCTATGGTCTCATCCTTCAAATCGTAGGTTGAGCAAGCAGCTAGAATCTCCATGCCCCTGTTCTTGAGGAGCACACATGTTAAAAGTCAATTCCAATCAACTTTCTAGAGAAAAAGTTTGATCTTGGGATGAGCTGCCACTCTCCAAACCCAAGGAACCTTTAACCTCCTATCTAGCCACATCCTGCTTAGCTTAATGAGGTCCCTTGTAGGAATATTAGGACAGAACAATCGACCCTACACCCTTAAATCCTAGCTCCAATGGATAGAAATTGGGATGGCAAGAATCTTATCTATAAGCTAGCTATCAAAGAGGTGAGTGATATCATGTGCTCTCCAACCCCTGTCATTGTCCGTAATCAAATCATAGACCTATAGATAGTCATTTGCCTCCATACGGATATAGGTTGGCTAACGTGATATAGATAAGCTAGAAATCCAAGTATCCTAGCTCATATTAATCAAATTCTTGCCCCCAACTAAACAACTGGCCCCGACCACCACTACAAGGACATAGATACAAATCTCCTTCTAGGTTACGGAACATCCACACACACTCTAAATCTGGGGCCCCTGACTCCATATCCCATACTAAGCCTTTATCACCATGCACCATAAACAATTGGGCAATATAAAGAATCGAGCAGCATGTTTGGCAATCATGGCCTCCCTCATAACTAGCAAGGATTGTAGTGGTATCACTCATAAATGGAACCCTGGAGATCAGCAAGGAGTCCTACCAAGATGGGCCACTTCAGATCTGATCTGAAATCCTAGGCTTCCAACTTCTTAGGTGCACAAAACCTTGGCGACCAAGAAACCTAGCACATGCCCCCTCTACTTGTGCATGCTCCCTCCAGCTATTTTCTAGGACCTTGGGTGTGAGGACTTCAAATTGGGATCGCCTCCTATTTTTTCATATCAGTGCACAAAGCTTGGATGGCATAGAATCCTAGATGGAGAAAGAATCCCAAGTACTAAAAACCTTAGCACCTAGTTTCTTAGAGATAGCGTGCGCCCCCCTTTGGGATTTCTTAAGGTGCGCATGGAACCTTCCTAATGTAGCATGAAAATGCCAGAGAGAGAGGAGAGTTGGGAGAAAGGCTCTAATCTAATTCATTCATCATTTGACCTAATTACAAATTTATATACCCCTCTACATTAGATCAAACCCTAGTGTAAAAACTTCCATGGCTAGCCCAATATGATTGCATTCGTCCAAGCTCATATACACTCATGACTTGATATGCTCTCACCCCCTTGGACCCAAACCTAGTCTAAACATATATTAGCCCCTCAAGGTTCCAATCTCCTGGACCTCAAGATCTTCAAGGCCCCGATTCCTGTGTCTCAAGATCATAGAGTGCTAAACCTCCATCCTAGGACCAAACTGGATCTAGTCCTAGGATCCAAACCGGTCCTAACCTCATGGAGCCAATACCATGGCTCTTCTCCTAGCCTCACAAGCCTTGAGAGCATCACAACTGAGCCTACAATCTTTACTTTGGTATCCCAAAATCTTAGTAAACTCATCCCGGTCCATCTGCATCAACCTGTTGTCGCACTGCACCTTGACAGCACCTTATGTAAACCCCATCACCAATATCAAATCCTTCAGCCTTAGAGCTCCCTTAGAGGCCTCTAATGCATCCACCTCCCCTTGGACTGAAGGTCCTTCCTTGCATTTGGGCACCAACTTGCATCATGTAGACTTTTCTTCTTGGCAACTACACCAAACACTATTTCAGCTTCTCCTAGAGGAATTGCAACTCTTCCTATTTCTTCTAAACCCACCTATTCCTTCTTTGGCTTATCTCAGTCTCCTAATAGATTTCAAGGACTTCTCTCGCTGCAACCATGCATATGACATCATTTTCTCAAAGTCATACCTTTTCCGTGCCCAAACATTCTGCTTCGGCTTATATAGAGCGACATCGACACTGGTACTAAAATTTTGCTCCCTTTCTTAATCACTCAGTCTTGAATATATGCCAAACCTCCCTTCACATTTAAAAGCACCTCTAGATGGTGCTCTACCTGAATATCATGTCCTCCTAGTGCACCTGTAAAAAGTAAAATTGATTTCAAGGTTAGCTGTCCAACACCACCCTATGGACCTTCTACTACTCCTTTACTGCTACTACTACAATTTTGAATCCTCCACACATTATGGACCCTTTCAAAACCACTAAGAGAAATTCCTCCTTAAAATCAGCCATGACACTTAGGGAATCAGACCCTTCTCTTTCTCCTTTGCACTAAGTGGACAAACCTGCTTAAAGTGCCATGTTTCATTATACTTAAAGCACATTACCTTCTTGCTACCTTTTCAAAACTTGTGCTGCCCTCTTTGCTCGCTCCTATCCTTTTCTCTTCTAGGCCTCTCCCCTACAATTAGGTCCTCGAAAAACCTATCCTTGGTCATCCATTTCTCTATTCATTGGATTTAAGTGCTGACACTATATCCTCATAGTGCAGTGTCTCCTTTCCATATAACAAAATTGCCACCAATGGATCATAGGAACCGATAGCAAGCATAATAGAGCAAACTCTTATCCTTGTTTTCCATCTTCACCCTAAGGTTCGGCAAATCCATATTTATCTGATCAAACCATTGAATATGACTCACAATATCTTCACCTTCATACAACCAAAGACTGTACAATTGCTTTTTCAATATTAACTTATTATACATGTTCTTTTCCATGTACATGGTATGCAACCTCGATCATAATCCCTTGAGTGACCTCTCTTCTAACATGCCATATAATACCGAGTGTACTAAACAACCCTTAATCATCGAGCATGCCCTCTTCTTTAACAAACTCTACTGCCTATCCGTCATACCTTCTAGCCTTTCTTCCAATGCTAGAGCCAACCCAAATTGAACAAGCAAATCCTCCACCCTAACCTTCTACATCAAGAAGCTTCCCTTCCTATCAGACTTCTCAAACTCTACCTTCAACATGTTGCTCATGGTTAGTGCCAACTACAACCACAACAAATAAAAAGTAAATTCAAGAAAGATACCTTGGAAGAGGATGTATAGCTTTCTTCTTTCTTCTATGTGACATCTTCTTCCTTTCCACGCCGAACCAAGCTCTAATAGCAAGTGTTAGAATAAATTGCTGGAGCATGGAACCTTGGAGATCAACAAGGAGTCCTATCAAGTTGGGCCACTTCAAATCTGATCCAAAACCCTAGGCCTCCAACTTCTTAGGTGCATAAAATCTTGGTGGCCAAGAAACCTAGCACATGCCCCCCTCTGCTTGTTCACGCTTCCTCCACCTTTTTTCTATGACTTTAGATGTGAGGACTTTAGATGGGGCATGCCTCCTATTCCTTCATATCAGTGCACAAAGCTTGCATAGCATGGAATCCTAGATGGAGAGAGAATCCCGGGTGCTAGAAATCTAAGCACCTAGTTTCTCAGAGATAGCATGCGCCCCCTTTGGGATTTCTTGGGGCACGTGTGGAACCCTTCTAGGATGGCTTGAGACACCAGAGAGAGAGGAGAGTTAGGAGAAAGGCTCTAATATGATTCATTCAGCATTTGACCTAATTATAAATATATATATCCCTATGTATTAGATCAAACCCTAGCCCTCTCTTTATCTTCCAAAGGTTGGAAGCACTATACCTGAGACTACAAGGACCGGATCCTCAAGCCTCTGTTTTGCATAGGTTGACAGACCACCTCCAAGATAGCAAATAAAGCATTTGACCTAATTATTAATATATATATTTTCCTATGTATTAGATCAAATCCTAGCCCTCTCTTTATCTTCCAAAGCTTGGAAGCACTATACTTGAGACTACAAGGACCAGATCCTCAAGCCTCCATTTCGCATAGGTTGACAGACCACCTCCCAAGATAGCAAATAAAGTCCACAACTACCATACTTAGAGTCCCACGGGAAGTTATAGAATTGCTGCTTCAGTCATTTGAGATAAGAGATTTGCATAATTGTATTCACCAAGAGGTTGACCAAAATGGAGCTTAGGATTGATCTCACAAAGGTCATCCTACCCCTTATAGAAAGTGTATTAGCTTGCCAGCCCTTGAGGTGATCCCAAATCTACTGCTCCATAGGCTTACGCTTGACTCTCTAGAGTCTCCACCCCATGATAGGAACCCCCAAGTAGGTTAGCACTTTGGGATTCCCAGTGTGTCCTCAATCACCTGCTTCACTTAAGTCTTCATCTTGGAGCTAAAGATGATAGTAGATTTCTACAAGTTCACTAATTGGCTGGATGCTCGACGGTAAGCCTCAATAGTAAATGCAAAGAACCTAACATTCCAGATGGAGGCCCGGTCAATGAGCAAACATTCATCTACAAAAAGAAGGTGCAATAGGGGCATAATCCCATGGGTGGGCTAGTAGGGTTCTAGCTTCAATCCCTGAACTGTCACATGTAGAGCATGAGACATAGCATCAGCACATAAAATAAATAGATGGGAGAAAAGAGCATACCCTTGGTGAAGCCTACCAATCGAATAAAAGAAATTCATTGAGGCATCATTGATCAATATAGCGAAGCCTGAGGTCTCCATACAATCTATGACCTAGTCAATTCACCTGTCCTGAAACCTAAACTTGTGGAGTGTTCGGTACAAGAAGGGCTAACTCATTCAATCATAAGCCCATACCAAGTCCAGTTTGATCATCATCAAGCTCTGATGAATGGGGGCATGCCATAAATCATGCACAAATTCTTGGGCAAGCAAGCCATTGTCAGTGATGCTGTAGTTGCTAACAAATGCACCCTACTCTGGGCTATCAGGCGAGGAATAATCAACTTCAAATGCCCGACCAAAACCTAGCACATATTTTATAGAGAGTAGTGCACAGGCAGATTGATCTAAAGTGCCTCGGGATCGACACGTTAAGTCTCTAAAGGATGAGGGTGATTAGCATCTTCTTTCATTCCTCTAGTAGGCCTTTGGACTCAACAATTCCTTGCACCACCTCCACCATCTCTCCCATGACAATAATCCATTATTGATGGAAAAGAAGAGGGGGAAACCCATCCGACCCTAGGGCCTTGTCCTTTCTAAGCGACCAAAGAGCTCCCTGCACGGGATGCATCAGGACCTCATTCTCCTCATCAAAAATATAATTCACAGGCTCGGACCCTTGATTGGGCCATCTCCACCTAAATGTGTAGCCCAACGAGATCTGAAGAATTGAAAATTTTGCTCCTTGATGTCAACATTGTCCTCCACCACTCTACCATCACTCTTCCATAACTACTTGATGTAATTGATGGACCTCTGAATCATCATCGATTGGTGAAAAAATATGGTATTCTGATCTCTCTCTATGATCCACTGAATCCTAGATTTTTGCCTCCACAATATCTCTTGTTGTCTTAGCAAAGAGTAGTGCATAGAAGTTTGTGGTGAACCATCCTCAAGTCAAATTCCTAGAGGCCCCCCTCCTAATCCTCTCTATGCTGGAGCTCTGTGATGTCTGTCTCCATGCCTTTAATGTGCCTACATATATCACCAATCTCCTGGCAATTCCATCAAAGGATCATGTACCTTACAAACTAGAGTCTTTGGATCACCTGGTACCTCGTATCTCCATAGACCTACATCCTCCAAATCTTCCCAATCAGATCCCATGAGTATAGGTAGAAAGTCCAAAACTTCTTAAATATGAACGGTGCCCTAGGCAAATGTAGATCAATAGTGGAAATGAGAGCAGGCAATGGTTAGAAGTAATTATTGAAAGGTGCTGAACCTTGTACCCTGGGAAACACTAAAACCAATTAGCGATAGCAAGTTCCCAATCTATCCTCTCCCAGACCCTAGCCACCCCAAGCCAATTGTTGTATCAGGTGATCTCGGTCTAGTGTAACTGAGACCAATTAGGTCCAAGTCACTGATGAACCTCCTGAACTCTCTGAAATTAGTGCTATCTCTATATGACCTACCACCCATTTTCTTGTGGGGCCCCATAATATAGTTAAAGTCTTCAACGATAAGAGAAGGTAGGCCAAGCACCACCATCCTAAAAATCTTGGATCAAAGCACCCTTCGCTTCCTATATTCAGTGCTTGCATACACATCGAACAGAAGACAAGGACCTCTAGTCTGCTTAAAATAATTAAAGCTATTTGCTGCTCATACTTATGGACCGCATCTACCCCACTGAGCTACACCACCATGTCACAATAATTCTCCCGGATAGACCTCTAGACTCCACTACATAGGTGCTCCATGCCAGCACAAATTGCCATCTGACCTGGTCTAGGCTAGCCCCCGAAAGATGGGTCTCAAGTAAAACGCAAATATCATGGCAGTGTTGTTGAATAATTTTGTCAAATATCATCTAGAATGAGGGCTTTTCCACCTTCTAAGTGTTCCAAATCAACAGTCTCATTTGGACATTTGGTGGGGAAGGAGATTCAACCCTCATCTCCACCATCACCGAATATATAGCTATCAAGCTCCCCTCTCCTGGATGGCCTACCTTAATCAAATAATTGCCTCATCATGATTCATATTTTGACCACTTGTTGGAGAATCCAAACATACCAGGTTCTATCCCCTTAGGCACATGGTCACCCTTTATTAGGGGCTCCAACCCCAGCTCGAAATGCCCCTCCACCTCTTGGATGTCAAGATGAGCCACCTATCCCTCCATTTGAAACGTTGCCATCTCCCCCTCCCTTGGGATCCTGGCTGAGAAAATGAAGACTCTATGCACTCCAAAAATAGCTGACAACTCTGCACGAGCCTTCGAATGGGTTGGTGCCTTATCCTTGCCTCGGTAGAGCGAATTAGGACCCTTTTTAGCAGCAAAGGGCCCCTTTCCCTGTCCATTGGGCCTTGAAGGTGCTCGGCCCACCTCAAAATCATAGCGCTTGGGCTAGCTCGAGCCTACCCCTGCAGCACCTGCCGCGCATGCCCCCAACTTAGCATGCAACCCACCCCCAGGCGGGCTTTCTCCTACATCCTGGCCCAATGCCAATGGGTCGAGCCTGTTGGTAGGCCGGATTGCACTTAGACTCAAGCCTACACTATCTGTCACACTAATCCCCCTGCCTCCAATCTAATTGTTGATCTGGACCTGGATCGGGTGGGTGATCACTCCATGTGATCTTGGCCGGCTTAATTTAGCCATTGGATCCAATTGGCGGCTTAACTCGGTCCAAGCCATCCTAAGTTGATCTCTTCCTGGGTCGTTCGTCATGGATTCTAACTCAGTGGCCCGAGTTGACTCGACTACCTTCTATTCCAAATCGATCGACAGCCACTGATGAACGGCCACCAGCCAAGGCCCCAGCTGCGGCCCTCCATCTACCACTCCAACCTCCTTCCTTTGGCTTGGACCACGTTGTTTGAGCAAATGCTGGCCATCAGAATCCTATCTCCCCCTTCGGTCGAGCACGCCACCTCTGGAGGATGAAAATGGTCATATTAGAAACAAGCTCCTTCAAGGGTTTCATAGATGGACTGTTGCCGGAATGGGCCCTCAAGCCCCTTTACCAATACACCCGGTCTCAATGACCGAGAGAGATCGATCCATAGGCTGGATCGGGAGAATTGTAGCCACCATTGCTTCGCCATGCACTCGTCCATTGATGACACAGATCACTAGCCAGGCCCAGCACATTTCGAATTGCAGCCTCCCTCTAAAGCTCCCTTGGGAGTCATGACAAGTCGATCCACATTAGGGCCGACTACATGCCCTCTTCCACTAGGAAAAAGCCATGTCGCCATGGCTCCATAGCCAATGCCTGTCTGGCAACTATCCATGGTCGTTAGAGAATCAAGTCCCTCTTCTTGACCTCCTTAAAGTAAAAAAAGGACGCGACCTTGTTCCAAGCCGTAGCTTGCCACCTCCCCTTTTAGTCCCACTCGTAGGTGGAACTTCTTCGTCATCATCTACACGAACATCCTTTGGCCAAGACTCCTAACCATAACTGTCGAGACCGCTTGCCCCTTCGATTCCACCTTTAATTCCTCCTCCGGGATCTCCACCATCTTCGAAAACTATCGATGAACTCCTCCATGTGGTGGCCGTTGTAGCAGTCTCTTCCAACTTGATTCTGATCGATTCTTTCTATGCGAGGTCCCAAGGAGATTTCGAAAACGTTCGCCATCCCTCCCAGTACCACCATCCGTAGTAGCCAAACCGGTTATCAGCGATCAGAGAGAAGAAGATCCTAACACGAGTCTCAATGTGCCAACGGAATGCACATGTTCCCAGCTTGTCTTAAATCTCTCTTTTCCTTTTGTTAGGGACGGGAACGATGCCTTCGTCTTTTGTTGGCCATGTCTGTTCGAATTATTGTTCGGAAAATTCTTGGATTATAAGAAGCAGTACCGGTCATCAAACTCTGTATGCACCGTATCCACCTTTTCTAGCTATAAACGCAACTATCTCCATAGAAACTTTTATACGACGCACGATCTGCCGTATGCCGTTGCCGTTAATTAAACACATCTTATCCGTCTGTGTTGAGAGACTACAAGGCCTGGTGAGATGGTTTACAGAGCTAACGATCGGACGCCCGCATATTATTTATACGCGAGACAATGCCCCTAAACAGGGAAACGCGAGTATGAAACGGGAATCGTTTCTCTCGATGCAAACCCTTGCTTGGTACCATCTGGAAGTCTCGGTAGTTCGCTAGTCTGAACCTAGGGTTAGGGGTTCCCTTCCTTGGAAGCCATGGAGAACCACCACAAGCGGAAGCGCGACGAAGCCCCTGCGAGCCCTCCGGCCGCCGCGGAGGCCGCTAACGGCGGCGGAGAGATCGATCTCTCCCTCCTGGAGGCGTTAGAGAAGTCCCAGAACGGCGGCGTGGAGGTCCTCGACCTCCGCGCCCTCAAGAAGCTAGTGCTCTCCTTCGAGCGCCGCCTCCGTGACAACCTCGAAGCCCGCATGAAGTATCCGGACCAGCCGGAGAAATTCGCCGATTCCGAGGTCGAGCTCCACGAGGAGATCGAGCAACTGAAGATCCTCGCCGGCGGCCCCGAGCTGTACCCGGATCTCGTCGCCCTCAACACCGTTCCCTCCATCGTCGGTCTCCTTGGCCACGACAACACCGACATCGCCGTTGACGTCGTCGGCCTCCTCGTGGACCTCACTGACGAGGATGTCCTCGAGGACAACGACGAGCCCGCCCGCGTCCTCGTCGACGCCCTCGTTGAGAATAACGCCCTCGAGCTCCTCGTCCAGAACCTCAGCCGCCTCTCCGAGGCCGACCCCGACGAGGCTGCCGCCATCTACAGCACCCTCGCCACCATCGAGAACATGATCGAGGTCAAGCCCACGGTCGCCGAGCTCGTCTGTGAGCGGACCAAGCTGCTGCGCTGGCTCCTTGGGAGGGTCAAGGTCCGGGAGTTCGACGCCAACAAGCAGTACGCATCAGAGATCCTAGCGATCCTGCTGCAGAACAGCACGGCGAACCAGAAGAGGCTGGGGCAGTTGAACGGTGTCGACGCGATGCTGCAGGCCGTGGCCATGTACAAGTCGAGGGACCCTAAGAGCTCGGATGAGGAAGAGATGCTGGGGAACCTGTTTGACTGCTTGTGCTGCTTGCTCATGCAGATGGAAAACAAGGAGAGATTCTTGAAGTCGGAGGGGGTGGAGTTGATGATCATCATAATGAAGCAGAAGAAATCTGCTTATGGGTCGGCAATCAGGGTACTTGATTTTGCGATGACAAAGTATCCTCCAGCTTGCGAGCGGTTTGTGGATGTGTTGGGCTTGAAGACGGCATTTGCTGCATTCATGGGTAAGGCAAGTTCTCTCCTGCTACCTTCTTCTGCAATAATTTTCTGTTTTTAGATTTATTGAGGATGGGATGCATTTTTATTTATTTGTTAGCTTATTAGATTCCATGTCAGAGCCATAACTCCTCAGCTAGTCTGGAAAATTGAGGCAAAAATTTGACGGTTTCAGTGGTCTTGTCTTTACTTTTGGCATTTCCATCCACAAAAAGATTCAACGATCAATCAAAAAGGGGGGAAGGTCAAATGTACAAAAAGAAAATGTTAATAAAGCTAGATATGTGTCATTTGAATTTTATTTGGGCCTGGTTGATGTGCAGTATCAGTAATTTCGTGCTTAAATTATTTAAGATTGAATAATTTTCTCTAATGAAAAGCTAAATAAAGCTTGATTTATGGTTTAAAATTGTAATGGATCATTTTATTGTTTTGATGGCAATCTGATGTATGACATATTCATGAGATTTGAGCATTAAGACTGTAGAGCTTATTTCATTTTTTTTTTTTTTTGAAACCTAAAGCCACGACGATTCTAAATCTTTGCAAAACTCGCAACTTTGAGTTTCTCGCTAATAGCAAATATTAGCTGAAATTGTCTGTATTATTGATAATTAGCCCCCATAGTTAGTCTCTGCTGAAAATCTGAAACTTACTTTAGATTTTGGTTTAGTTGTGGATATCTGTTCTGTGGTTCAGTTTGAATCTCAAAACCATATTTCTCAATTTAGCTGCCTTTTGGTGGTTGAGTCATAAGTGAACTACTGCTTATGAAACTAGCCAAGCAATAGTTGAAAATAGCCCTTCAGGGGAAAATGGTGGTGAAATAAGACTAAAGAAGCAGTTATTCGTTATTGGGACTCTTATAGACTTGTTGCCTTTAGTGCCAATGAATATAAAAAAAAACTCAATATCCTTAGATGGACTTTCAGTTTTTCTGTTTAAATTTCAGTAATTGAGAAATGTCATAGTTGGATAATAGATAACTAGTAATGCATAGCTTTTGTGTTTATCTTTACATGAACGCCCATATATCTAATCCCGCTGCCTTTTACAAGGAACATGTAATTATACCATGGACTGTAGGAGAGCATGATATGTAGAGAGGCTTCAGATGGTGTGGAAGCATCAAGATAAAGATGAGCAATGCCATGGATTTGTAAAGTTAGCTTCTATGATTGATGTTTCTCATGATGAGAATAATTGTTATAATGCATACGAGTCTATAATTTCCATAATGATTTTGAGTTTCTAATAGACTTTAGGATGTGTTAGTTGAATTCATTCCTTTAGCATTGGATGGATAGATTATGACATATTTGTATTTAGAGTTATGTCATTTTGTCTTGGTAGGAAAATGATATAATTTGTCTCTTTCTGATAGATGCCATCTGTATTCGTTCATATTTAACATTTATGTTCCATGTGAGTATTTTATTTCCTTTTAAAAGCAGCATGGTTTTGTGGGTTGTTTTCACATTGCTGTTTATTGGACTGTGCCCCTTGTTTGTCTGTGTTAAACTTAACCAGAATGAGTTCATGGTGCTTTTTAAATTGATCACACCCCTATTCTTTTAATGCATTGTTTGCATATCATATTCATTCTTGCATCCTTTTTTTTAATTTTATATACTATTTAGATTCCGATGAGCAGGAAAAATAAGAAAGAGAGCTACCAAGAGGAGTTAGAAGAGCGACTGATTTCACTGATTGCATCATTATTTGGTAAGGCAAGTGGATTCTAGAATTCTGAATTTATTGTTATCTTGTATCTTACATGTCATGCATTTTTGAGTTTGCAAGTTAATTTGTTTATGACTGTACATTCAACTCGTGGAACCATGTATGTGCTATACCATATTGCTGATCTTGACAAAGGTGAAGATGGACCAAGTTCTTTTATGTAAATAATTGGTGATGAGCAATAAGTATACCTAATAAGCAAAGTAATTATTAGGTTTGATGCAAAATGAGAGAAAATTTTGTATGTATGTGATTAATAAGTATATCTAATAAGCAAAGCCTTATCCAATCCATATGGGTTGGGTTGTCTTTATGGATCAAAGTTACTCCCATAAAATGTAGTTCATATATAGCGGTGGCAAATGATTAGGTTGAAGTCAAATCCAAGTTTGACAATTTGTAATTGACAATCTGTAATTATAGTTGTTGCACCCATTCGGCTAGTCCTGGTCGGACCGGCCCCAGGCGTTCGGTCGGCCCGGCCCAGGCGTTCGGTCGGCCGATCCCCGCGCGTGGTCCGACTCCCCGGTTCTAGGAGAGGACCCTGCGGCCCCCTTTCCCAAAGGGCTGACCCGGGGCTTCGAGGGTTGGCGGGCGCCCCACTGTCTGTGCGTCGGCTTCTTTGACTGCCACGGTCGGCTTCTGGGAGGCCAGGCTGACCCGTTGCTGAAGGGGTCGCTCGAAGTTTCCAGGAGCCTTTCTCCCCGACAAGTTCTGACATTCTGTTGTAACGGACTCCAGTGCATGGCCATGATTTTTGCTGCCAGGCCACCACTCTGACGCTCCTGCCATGCCGCCAACCCACGACCTCGCCGCCACGCCTTTCTCCTGGGGGCATACTCGAGCTTTCCCAACCTGCTCCCTAACAGAATTTGGCAGCACTCCACCCTTATAAAAGGCACCCGGGGGACCTCCGTAAAAAAAAAAGGGTAACGTTCTTCTTCCCCATTGAAAAACTTTCCCCGAGCTCTTTCCATTCTATTGCTCCATTCCTCCTCTAACTTAAACATCGGAGTGTCCCCCGCTGGAGCCCTTCCGGCGCCTAGGGACTTCTTGCAAGTTGACCGGTCGAGGAGCTCTCTAGCTACCTGCCGAGCCCGGTCCAGGAGGAAGCACGGCAACAATAGTTATTCATCCATGTTCTGTCGTAGACACAACCAAATACTGGTTTTCTGACAACATTTTATGTTGAAAATAGAAATTCGTAAAATCTGGTCAACTTCCATTTGATCTGATTTTCATTCCCAACAGTGATCGACTATAGTGATGAGGACACATGGATGTGTTGGGTGTAGTGGGGAGGTGCAGTTGGCCCCTTTGGGCGAGAGGTGTCAGCTGGAAATGGAGCATGGAGGGGGAAGTGGAAGATGTTAGGGTTTCTTTAGAGAGAGAAAATGGTGGGTAGGGAGGGGGGATGAGGTATATATACCTTGTGGTGGGTGGTTGAGGAGCGTGATTTATAACCCTCATGTGGGTAAGAATCTCATTGACATAATTAAGAAGTGCATGGGAGTGTGCATTTAGGTGTGCAGAGGATTGACGGAAGACCCACCCATTCTCTCCCTCATCCATCCTTCCTCCAATCCATCCATCGTACCAAACAGGGGGTTAGAGATGCATATTGTGTAATCTGTCTCCTATTACATAAAATCTCCCATCAAATAAAATCATGGCCATTCTTTTTTAATCTGACAGCATTGCATGTGTGAAGCACTAGCTATTTTATGTCAAATGCTTTTTATTCTCTTATCATTTGTCATGCTTAACTTTTCATGATTTCTACATAACATGATTCCTTTGTCTTTTTTTTCATATATTTATACATATTTATAAATTATTCTTGTTTCATGTTAGAGGGTTCTCCTTCATTATGTGTTGAAGCTTCAGAAAGAACTCATAGTTGCTCTGTACATGATTCAAATACTAATTTATATAGGGGTTTGACACAGGTTAAGTGCCAATAATAATAATACATTCTCAAACTTTGGTTGATCATGCTTTGGTTTGTAAAGCTGACCTTTGAAGCTGGGATAAGGTTTCTGCTTAAGCTATAGTAAAGTTTTCTTGGTTCAAACTTTTTTCTAGAAGCAGCAAATTCTATCCCCTTGTTTCAGGGAGTTTTCACCTCAGTTCTGCTTCGCCAATTTCCACCACCATGCTTCTAAGCTTTCTGGTTATTTCAATCAATCTGGGCTCCCATTCTTTTTTTACTGCATTGAATACAAGAAAATTAGTTTTTCTGGTAAATCAATTTAGTACTGGCATTTTAATGCTTAGACACTTTAACTTCCTAGTATCTTCTAAGACTATGTTCCATATTCCTGCACCTCTACCTACTCCTGCCTGAAGCTAGCATTTTTCTTTTGTCCTTTGGCACAGCTATTCATCTGTATAGCATGGCTATAAACGGGAGACATTGTGAGTTAAATAAAACTCAACAGTCTGTACACTCATCTCATCTCTTAGGTAGTTACCCTAAAGGAAATAAATCAGTTGATTACAGTAGTATGATCTGCTGTAAAATTCTTTTAGTTATTGTTTCATTGGTTTTTAGAGATTTGATTTAATTAAGTCATCACGGTATTGTTTAAATTTTAAAATTCTTATTTATCCAGTTTATCTCACTTATGTCTTGGTATATGGTAATTTTCTATCAGGTGGCATTGTGAGAGGTTCAAGAAGGGACAGGTTGTTTGGGAAATTTGTAGAAAATGAATGTGAAAAAATAGATCGACTGATGGAACTCTATATGCGGTAAAATTTTGAAATCCTGCTGATTTTATTTATAGAATGTTTGTTGCTTGAGTTTGATTTCTTGATACTGATGTTATGACTTGTTGCTCTCACATATGATCAACTGTCTCAATTTTTAGGTATTCTGACAGAGTTAAAGCCGAGTCTGAACGACTTAGTAGACTTGAATTGGATGATTTGGAGGTCACTATCTCATCTCGGTTTAAAATTTCAATGAACTTATAACCTAGGGTTAAGCCTGACATCTGGTCACTCTTTCTTTTTATAGATGGATGAAGAGGAGCATTACAATCGAAAACTGGAAGCTGGGCTCTTTACTCTTCAAGTAAGCACCATGTAATGATAGTGCACTGCTGTTATTTTTCTCAAGGATTTCATGGATTTGTGCGTTTCATCTTTTTAAGTGAGTCACTTTTCCTGGTTTCCAGTTGATTGCAGTTATTCTGGGCCATCTCTGGTGTTCTGAGTAAGTAGAGCTCAAGCAGCTTTTATTTGATCGGTTAATTCTGAAACAATGGCCTAGTCTTATTGTTAGGTGGTGGTTATATGTAGGCACCCACGCATGAGGGCAAGAATAGAACTACTACTTAGACAACAGAGATTGACAAGGAAGGATGTGAAAGATATACTTCAGGTATGCATTCTTGGAAAAAGCCTTTTATTTAATCACTTCTGCAGAATCAGAAATACATTGATTTTTTTGCATGTCAGTCTATTAGGGCCATAAGTAATAACTTTGATATGTTTTCTGAAGTGAAAGTTCCTGCTAGTTAATGTCTGTTTATGGACGTTTAGTGCTTGATTGAATTTCATCTTTCTTTCGTATCGTTCCAATGACACTATAACTATCAGATACAAAAGTATGAGAACTTCATGGAATAATTTTCAGCTCACTTTCAATTAGTATCATGGATGTAATGTTGAAGTGCTTTTGCATTTATTTATTTATTTATTTTTTAAAAAAGGAGAGATGGTGGGTGTTGCTGTCCGTTCACCCGTCACCGACTTTCGGTGACGGAGGTGGAGAACACGTTGATCTTCTTCGATGAGGCCGTGGGTCTTTAGGAACTATTTTCGCTTTGGTGACTTACAAAAGATCCTTAAGCCGGGGTTACCGGAAGGACACTTTGATACTTAAGTCAGTGATTGGAAAATATGAGGCTACAACAGCCGTAGTTGGGAGCCTGAGGTGGTCCGGTGACTATATGAGCAATTATGCAGGAATGTTCAGGGCGTACCTGGGTCGAAGGTTCCTTTTACCTATTTATAGGGTTACATGGCATAACAGAATGTTGTGGGGGTGTCAACTTTTGATAGGCGAACCAACTTGGCTAAGGTGGCAAGTTCCTGTTTCCTGGTATCAATTCAAGGAATCTTTTCCATTACGTTATCAAGGTTTGTTAGGATCATGTCTACCATGATTTATGCTAGGCTGATTGCAATTGATTGAATCACCACCTGTCAAGGCAATGCAACCGCAAGGTGGGAAGGAGGGTCTATTTGCATACTCAGGCTTGTCGGGTCGGTATGATTGACTAGTTCACAGGGCAAGAAAGGAGTCGATTAGACGGTTACAGCCATTGTCCACTACTCTGCTCTGAGTCAACTAGTCGACCTGGATAAAATTAACCCACTAATGGGTTCTGCTGTTAGTTAGCGATGGATGGCGAGCTAGTTAGCCTCAGCATCCTAAGTTACAACTGTTGGTGCTATCATTTCAGGTCAAACACTATAATCTGTCATGGACAACGGTGTGTTTGGTGGTCTAAGAGATTTTTGGGTCCATGTCAGCAGCTGCCACATTAGATGCCCCTCACTCCTTAGTTCAAAAAGCTCTATTTTATTGTTCTTTTTTGAATGGCGGGGATAATTACACTTTGGGCTGACATGGGCCCTATCTAGGCATTGATGGATTCACGGGGTGAGATGTTGCTAGCTGTTTGGGTGTTCCCATCTATGAAAGAAAAAGTGCCGACATGGCCTGCACGTCTTTTGTTGAGCGATAGTTGGCTACCACGTCTCGGAAGTGAGTTCGAAATAATTCATTTGCACTTCCTAGGGTTGGGCATTAAAGGAAGCGGGAGTGGTCTGAGACGTGATGCTTACGATTGGATGAGTGTCACGTGTCGAAATTTAGAGGGGTACTTTGTAGTGAGCAAGATTTGGACCATTAGGGCCTTCAATTTAAAACGGGGCTCTAGCATTGTTTTAGGGATTTTTCTTTCATTGATTCGCAGAGGTCTTAAACCCTAATTTGCTTATGAAAGTTCTCCTTTTTTGCAGTTTTGTCTCCTTTTCTTGTTATTCGCCTTTCATTTTCCTTAGGATTTCTTTAAGGCTCTCCAATTAGGGTTGTGTGGAATGGCCTTGTTTTTTTTAGGTCCTTTGCTCTATTAGGGTTTTATTCTTCTTCCTCCTTTCAACATCATGAGTTTGTCTGGGGGTGAGGATCATCCAACGGACCATGTTCCTAGTCTTTTAGGTCCTGGCAAATCTTATTTGTATAGGCCTGCCCCTTCGGACATTGAGGGGGAGGAATCCCTCTTTAGAATAGTATGATGGACCAGTAAGTTCGCTCCGACCCCGGCTCCCGTGTCTGTTTTGGCCCCAGTGCTGATTCGGGTCGTCGTTGGTCTGGAGAGCATGGTGTCTACGGTATCCATGTTGACTGTTGTCTATTTTCGCAGGATGTATGGGATTTCAGATCACATCAGGATATGTGGCCCTGGTCCAAGTGATAGGGTGACCTCCGGTCTGGAAGGGGGAATTGCCATATATGAGGCATTCCTCTAGGTGGGCCTTCGCTTACCCTTTCATTCTTTTATCCTCACATTGCTTGACCGATATCGTCTCTTTCCTACCCAATTGATTTCAAACTCTTTTCAAATCGTTTGCTTTCTTGGTTCTCTGCCATTTTCATGGAATTGTACCAAGGTTTTCTCTGTTTACGTTGATCTTCATTTTAAAGCACCATGCCATAGAGGGGTTGGCAGATCATAACCTCCCACTAGGGGATTATCCGTTTTGATTTGTCTTCTTCCATCAAGAGTTGGAAGAGCGAATTTTTCTATCTTCCTTAAAGGGGTAAACTAGTATTGGAGTGACCCGAACAAGTCCCCCAACTATGGCTGAAGTGAAGCCTGTCAACGAGGTCTACTAGTAGCTTATTGACTCAAAGGTTTCAAAAGAGGAAGAATTATTGTCAAAACAGAACTTGTATGATGCCGGAATCAGTTCGGTGCAAGCCTTAGGTGAGAGTTACTATGTTCCTTCTCAGTTAGGTTGCTTATTACTGGCCAGACTTTGATTACTATGCAGATATGAAGTTCTCAACGAAAGACATTAAGAACATCAGCCGGAAGAGGAGTGCTAGTCAGAAGCCCAGAAAGGCGGCTTCTCGGTCGCGCATGAACTCGCCCGTGATCCTGTTTATTGCCATGCCATTATCGAGGGGCGTTCTTGTGCCCCGTCGCGAGAATGCCTCTATCATTGTCGGTGTGGAAGTTGTGGAGGTTTCATTGTCGTCACCGCCTACTCTGGCGTCTGCACCGGCATCATCTCATGTTCGCTCGTAGAGTTTGCTTGCTTTGCCGGCGTCTTCCCCTATGACAAGGCCTAGTTTGTTGAGCTCCCCGGCTCGAGCAAGGCCATCTTCCCTTGGGGGGCTTGTCTGAATGAGGATGAAGTCCTCGAGCTGAAGACAAAGGTGCATCCGTCCACCTCCATCTTCAAGAACAAGAAGCTGGCCAAGGACTTACTCGACCATATTCTCCTCCCCTGGGATCAAGCAAAATGATGGTCACGATCTTTGGATGAGGTTTACTCTGATGCCATTAGCCATCTGCATGGGGTGAGTGCTTCTCTATCATGCTTTGACCAGTGTTTTCATATGCTAGGAAGCTGATTCTAGATCTCTTTCTTTTGCCATAGCTTATCCATGACATTCTTGCCATAAAGGGGTTGTCTAGCAGGTCCATAGAGTTGCTAGAATCATGGAAGAACATGACTGAAATGGTCGAGAGGCAAGCGAAGCTCTTGGAGAAATTGCTCGTTGTGCACGAAGCCTGGGAGGCCAAGCTTAGAGAGGACCTGAAGGCTTCGCAAGACAGCAATCAGGGGCTTGAGACCCGATTGAGAGAGGAAGGGCTCAAGAGCAAGGAGCAGGAGGCCATTGATCTAGAGATCCACCTTGCTGACACCGTCTGCAGAAGAATGTTCTAGGAGTCCAAGGCCAGCCCGGCCAACCAAAGACTCGGTGTGGCATTTGACTTAGCGGAGGATGCTAATTGGAGGGCCAAGGAGGCTAAGGCTAAGGTTTGCACTATGGAAGAAAAGATGGCGTTGGAGGTATCTCAGGCCATAAAAGATTTCAAGACCTTGGAAGACTTCAAGGCCAAGGTAGGTGAGGCTGTCTACGATGCCTACTTGATGGGTTTTGTCGAGTGCCGGGCAAAAGTTTCCACAGCCTTTTCTGGCATTGATCTAAAAGGCATTGTGGCTGATGCCAGAGAGGAGGGGAGTGAGGCGGAGGATGAGGTTGAGACTCTCGAGGGGACCTCCGTAGCCAGGGTTAAGAAGGCCAAGGCCGTGTCTTCGCAAAGGTAGCAGTTGCTGGGGATGCATAGGAACCGAGGGCTGTAGCGGTCTTGATGGTCGTTGAGGAGGACAAGGCCAATGCCACGGTAGAAATCCTGGGGGAGGCAAGAATTGAGGGTTCAGTAAGCCGCGCCCCTGTGGAAGAGGCTGTTGCCCAGGTGGCGGACGAAATGGAGGCCACCATCGATGCCATGATGAAGGCCATTGAAGCTAACCCGCCTTCTGCTGCCAGTGGATGATCCTCATGCTTTTGCCTTCTTTCCTTTTATTTTGTATGTGGGTCGAGTCCCATTTTGTAAAGACTTCCTAGTCCGCGGAGTCTTCTTATCCCTGTAAAAACTCTTATCAAGTAATAGGAAAATCCACTTTTGATTTAATCTTGTATTTGACTTGGTGTCATTTGAGCCTATCTTGGATTTCCTCAGAGTAGGCATGTATCGCCATTCTTTATTGTCGACTTGTAAACTAGCCATCCTGTATCCAGCCATGTGGGGTCTCCTAGGAAATAGGAATCGACTGCGAATATGGTTATTGCCACTAACGACTACCAAAATCAAAGGCAAGTAGAGGAGTTATTAAGCCTTAATTTCTGGTTTGACGATTGTGAGTGATCCCTCTTGAATTTTAACTATGGCTAGTTTGCTATAGGATACGGTGCTAATAAGCGACCTGCCTTCAATTTTAATCTATGGCTGGTTGGTCGTAGGGTGCGGTGCCGGTAAGTGATCCGTCTTCAATTTTAATCTGTAGCTAGTCGGTCATAGGGTGCAGTGCTGGTAAGCGATCCATCTTTAAAATTAATCTACGGCTAGTCGGTCGTAGGGTGCTGTGCTAATAAGCGACTCGTCTTTGAAATTAACCTACGGGTAGTCGGTCATAAAGTGTGGTGCTGATAAGCGATCCATCTTTGAAATTAATCTATGGCTAGTTGGTCGTAGGGTGCGGTGCTGGTAAGTGCCCGTCTTTGAAATTAACCTACAACTAGTCGATTGTAGGGTGCGGTGTTGGTAAGCAACCTATTTTTGAAAGTAACCTACGGCTAGTTAGCCATAGGGTGCGGTACTGGTAAGCAATCCATTTTTGAAAATAATCTATGGCTAGTCGACTGTAGGGTGCGGTATTGGTAAGTGATCCATTTTTGAAAATAATCTACGGCTAGTCGGCTGTAGGGTACGATGTTGGTAAGCAACCATCTTTGAAAATTAATCTATGGCTAGTCGGTCGTAGGATATGATGCTGGTAAGCGACCTGTCTTTGAAATTAATCTATGACCAGTCGGCCGTAAAGTGCGGTGCTGGTAAATGACTCGTCTTTGAAATTAACCTATGATTTAGTCGGTTGTAAGGTTCTACATGTCGGAGGAAGTCCGGGGTCCTTGCTGAAGAGAACTTTCATTCTTAAAGGAATTATGCACACTACTGATAGTACATCCAAAAGTTCTCGACGTTCCACATTCGAGGAATTGGTTCTTGTTGAGCTCTTAAATTATGTATGCCCCTTGGTGCATGGCTTCTGCAACCAGTCTCCATGCGGAGACGAGCCTTATTCTGCAAGCAAGTCGAGGTTGGTTCTCAACCGGATCAAGTTGCTTAGCTCATCATAGTGCTCGATTTTCATGGTTGGGAGGTCAATTTTGACAGGTATTAGCGCTTCAGTGCTAAAGACTAGACTGAAAGGAGTTTCATTTGTCGAAGTCTATGGAATGGTGTGGTATGCCTACAGCATACTAGGGAGTTTTTCAGTCTATCTGTCTTTGGTTTCATCCAATTTGATTCTGTGGTCTTGGAGAATGGTTCAATTCATCGTCTTCGCCTCGTTCGTCTAAGGGTGTCCAACAAAGGTGAAGCGGTGTTGAATGCGTCGATCGGCACGGAACTCTTTAAAGGTTTGATTGTCAAATTGTTTTCTATTATTGGTTACGATAGTACGGGGAAGTTCGAATTGATAAATGATTGACTTTCAGAAGGTCTTCATTTTGCTCTCTGAGATATGGGCCAAGGGTTTTGCCTCTATCTACTTAGTGAAGTAGTCAGTAGCAACGAGTAGGTATTTTTGCTGGTCAGATGCTAGGAAGAAGGGGCCTAAATGTTCAACCCTTATTGGGTGAATGGCCAAGGCGATGAAAGCTGGAAGAGTTGGGTTGCTAGCTGTCATTGGATACTGGCCTGTTGCTGGCATCGGTTGCACTTTTGGACTAGCTTAGCGACGTCCTCTCACATGGTAAGCTAATAATATGTCTTGCCTTGTAGGTTAAAGATGCCCCCCAAGTGATTTTTGTAGATGCTTGCATGGATTTTCTTGAGGATGTAATCAGTCTCAACAGGTTCCAGACATTTCAATAGCAGGTATGAGGACTTTCTATAAAGCTGTCCGTCCAGTAGCACAAACCAGAAAACTCCATTTCAGGAGCTTTGTCTCTTGGCGATCCATGGGTAGAGCTCCCTCAATAATATATTTGATGAATGGGTCTATCAACTCGATTCGTGGATGACTTGCTAGACCTTTCAGATTTTTCAATGCTGGGTCTCCAAGTACTCAACATACGTGCACCTGAGGGCGCTAGTCATGGGTGTCTGCCCGGGTATTCTCTTCTTTGGGAATATTAGAGATGTGGAAGTGTTGAAGCACCGATGTAAGGACATGCACTTTGTCAAGATATTTGAGCATTATTGGATCTCAGGTTTCGAATTCGCCGGTGACCTGACTAGCGACGAGCTAAGTCGGTGAAGACCCTTAAGCACTGCACTTCGAGTACTTTTGCTAGCTTCAGTCCAGCAAATAGAGCTTTGTATTCGGACTGGTTAATTGCTTTCAACAGGAAATGCAATGCTTGCTTGGCGACTACTACCTCCGAGTTCGTCAAGATGAGTCCCACTTCGTTCCCTTGCAAATTGGAGGCACCATCCACATTGAGGATCCAAGTTAACCCGGCATCGGATGGCTTGACGAGCAATTTAGGCAGCACCTCCCTGGGCTCATCAGTCGATCACGTGCATTCCACCAAGAAGTCGGCCAGGCTTTCATTGGACAGTAGATATAAAATTCAAGTTTGACCATGCACTTTACTAGTCCAGAGGTATCGGGTTGGTGCAGAATGGGCTTGAGAGGCTGGTCGGTGAGAACAACAATGGGATGGGCTTGGAAGTAGGGCCTAAAATACTGGGCAGAGATAATTAGTACAAAAATGACTTTTTCAAGTTAAAAGTACCTAGTCTTCGTGTTATGGAGCACCTTATTGGTGTAATAAATGGGCTTTTGGACTTTCCAGTCATCTACCCGGATGAGCACAGAGTTGACTACTTTCGTTGTAGTGGCTAGGTATAAGAACGACTCCAATTTCTTGTTTGGAGAGTAGAGGTGGCGAGGTGAGGAATTTTTTTAGTTCTTTGAAAGCTAGTCGACATTCATCCATCCATGTAAAATCATGCATTTTTTGCAGGACCTTAAAGTAGGGCGGGCAATGCTCGACTGACCTGGATATGAATCGACTAAGGGCTACTACTTGGCTAGTTAGCTACTGTACCTTAGAGACTAGATGTTGCATCCCCAGGATCGCCTGAATCTTTTCTGGATTTGTTTAAATGCTACGCTCGGTGACCATGAAGTCGAGAAACTTATCTGACCATGATGCCAACGCGCATTTATTTGGGTTCAGTTTCATTCGATGACAGCGGAGATTGTCGAAGGCTTCCTCCAGGTCGATGATGTGATTACCTTCGTTGGCGCTCTTGACAAGCATGTCATTGACGTAAACTTTCTTATCAGGGTCGATTTGGTTCTTAAAGCTCTTGTTAACCAATCGTTGGTAAGTGGCTCCCGTCTTTTTTAAGATTGAAAGGCATTATTTTATAGCAATAGATACCTTTATTGGTTACGAAGGTAGTATTCTTCATTTTCCAGGGTCATTTTGATCTGGTTATAGCCCAAGGTGTCCATGAAGCTTAATAGTTTATGCCCAGAAGTTGTATTGACTAGTTGGTCTATCCTTAGCGGCGGAAAACTGTTCTTTAGATGTCTTTGTTAAGATCTGTGTAGTTGATATAAATCCTTCATTTTCTATCGATTTTTTTAACCATAATAATATTGACGAGCTAGTTGGGATATCGCGCCTCTTGTATGAATCCAACAGTGAATAGCTTGTCGACTTCTTCGTCGATCGTTTTTTGCCTTTCCGGGATGAAGCGCCTTTTCTTTTGCCAGATTGGTATGAATTTAAGGTCGATGTTCAACTTATGGATGATCACCTCCGGAGGGTTCCCTGGTATATTCGATGCTGACTAGGCAAAGATATCCGAATTGTCTTGCAAGAAGTCGACTAGTTGATCCCTTTCTTCGATAATAAGGCATCGACTTGGACCGGCTTCACTAGGCCCCCTAGTGGAAAGGAGAGCAGTTGCTCGGCTAGCTCTCCTTTTGGGTTCTCTCTGGTCTAGCTATTTTGTTGACGGCATCTTGTCGGCTCTCTGTATTTTCAGCACAATTTGATAGCACTGTTTGGCTAGCAGTTGATCCCCGTGCATTTCACCAACTCCATTCTTAGTTGGGAATCAAACGAGGTGCTTGGTGGAGATAATGGCATCCAGAAGATTTAATCTAGGCCGTTCGAGAATAGCATTGTATGCTGAGGGTAGATAGACGACTGTAAAGGTTATAGGAACAGTACTTTGTTTGGGAGGGGTACTTGCGGTGACCAGCAACGTGATCTCTTCAACTATGACTGAATCCCCTGTATAGTCGATTAAAGGCACGAAGACTGGTTTGAGATGACTCATAGGCAGACTTGTACGAACAAAAGCATCGTAAAAAAGGATGTTTGTAGAGCTTTCACTGTCAACCATAATTCTTTTTACAGGATGTTTTGTTATTGTCATTTCTATGATGACAGCATCATTATTGGGGCCGTGAACGACAAGATCCTTGTCAGAAAAAGGAATTACATTTGTAATTCTTTTCTCCCCTCTGCCTTTTTTGACATCGGCCCCTCCTAGGAGATCATGCCGAGGCGAAAGGGATCGCCGGCGGAGGGGGCCTGTTGACGAGAAGGCCTTCCCCGAAAGGATCGGTTGCTGGCATGAGCAACGGCTGGGGTCCCTAGCTGTTGTTGTGTGGCCATAGATCGTTGCTAATGTTGCAACTCCTGGACCGCCGTTACCAGCATTTCAACATGCCGAGTAAGGATGGCGAGTTGGTCCTATTGGATTAACGGTGGCGGACGTGGAGTTGGCGGCTCCATCTCTTGGTTGCGCCGATCGTCATAGCATGTAGGATTCCTCACATGGCTGGTGGAAGTGTCTTGGGCGCACGTCGTCACCATGGTTCCATACTCCGGTAGTGGGTATCTTGGTTGATATCGAATATATCCCTACCTGGTGTGCCAATTTGTTACCGTCCATTCGTCCATCATCGGCTGCCGGCGGCGAAGGTTGAGAACACACCGATCTTCTCCAATAAGGACTGTGGGTCTTTATGAATTACTTCCGTTCCGATGACCTGCAAAAGGTCCCTGGGTCGGGGTTACTGGCAGGGACACTTCGACCTCAAGTCAGTGATCGAAAAACCTTAAGGCTACAGTAGCCGGAGCCGAGAGCCTATGGTGATCCGTTGACTGTAAGCAATCATGTGGAAATGTTCAGAACGTACCTGGGTCGGAGGTTCCTTTTATCATTTATAGGGACGTGGTATAACAGAATGTTATTATGGGGGTGTCAACTTCTGACAGGCGTAACCAACTTGGCTGAGGTGGTGAGATCCTGTTTCCCAGCGTATCAATTCAAGAAAATTTTTCCATTACATTACCGGAGTTAGGATCATGTCTGTCACGATTTATGCTAGGCTGGTTGCAATTGATCGAATCACCGGCGGCTAAGGCAATGCAACTGCAAGGTGGGAAGGAGGGCTTGTCTGCATACTCGGGCCCATCGGGTTGGTACAATCGACTAGTTCACAAGGCAAGAAAGGATTCGGTTAGACAGTTACAACCATTTCCCGCTATTCTATTCCGAGTCAACAGTCGACCTAGATAAAATTAGCCCACCAATGGTTTTTGCTATTAGTCGACGATGGATGGTAGGCTAGTCAGTCACAGTGTCCCAGACAGCTGTTGGTGCTGTCATTTTAGGTTAAATGCTATAATCCACCACGAACGGCAATGCGTTTAGTAGCCCGAGAGATTTCTAGGTCCATGTCAGTGGCTGGTCGCCACATCAATGGGTGACCCAAGAACAGTAATTACCATTCCCGCCCCCTTTTTCTTCTGTCTGTTCTTGTAGACTGGAGCTTGAGAATCTAAATTTTGCTGTTTCATACGCTTTGATGAATTGTTAGGTTAGAACACTATGGCTTTCTCTTTTGGGAGAGAGAAGTATGCACGTGTGATGCCCTGGCTTGGATCAATAACATCCCAAACTCTTCCCCCTGTTTAAGGTGTGGAGGACACGTTGGAATCTTGGTTCCTCATTCTTCCCATGGGTGTCCTGGCCATGCATGGCCATTGGGTGGTAGTCTACAAGTGTTTGATTCTCCCCCTTTTTGCATGTATGGCCCCTTGTATAGCCAGTAAATTAGTTGAAGCATTCAAAAAGCAACGTTTTGGCCGAATAAAGTGGGAGGGAAATGGTACTGAAGTAGCAGCTGCATCCTGTCCATGGAATTTCATGGAGGCAAAAGCTACAACTTTTTATATGAATGACTATAGAATCACTTTTATATAGAACAATGTGTTAGATTTTTTTAGGTATAGCATGCAGAATTTTAAAAACTGAATTTCAGCATGGTAGAAAATATGAGATTAAATATTTTCATCTACTCATGCTAGATCTAATCTAAACAGGTATAGATCAGAAAATCATATGCATGATATCAAATCAAGATATGAAAATTAAGAATCTGAAATTTGAAATTAGTACATACCTTATGCGCTAATTCTTTCTTCGAATAGATCAGATCTAGATGTCACAAGTTCCCTTCGAAGCCGTTCAAGTGCTCAGTCTCTACAGATATTCACATGGAGCCAACTTAATCCGAAGCCCCTCCGATCAAGACCACGTGCAATCAGTTTGTTTCTTTGAGTGATGAAATTTTGCGTGGAAAAATTCATGTGCCAGGTGTTGGCACCACCCCTTCTAAAGTCCTGTTTATGGACTTAGGTTCTTATCCTTATCATTTAGAGTTTGAATGGGATTTAAACTTGAAGGGATGAGGGTTAACTTGGGGTTGGTGCAAGATTAAGAAGAGAGCATCTCTTATTTGTGCCAAGATCTTAATTCCTTCTCATGCAAACATTGTTTCCCATTCTTCCCAATGCCAAAAATCAGATTGGCATCCTCTTTTTTCATGCCAATTTCGGGAGTCTAGAGAGAGAGAGAAGAAAGGGAAGGGTTGTCCTATATCTTCCTCCCTTCTCCTTATTTTGCATGAAGAGTTCACGTGATCCAGTTGCTGCCTTCTACTTGGATCTTGATAAGATTCAAGTAGAAATTGAAGATCCGATCGTCAAAGAAGTCAGATCTACAAGAGAGCTAGCATCTCAGTGATATAGGGGTTTTGGATCGAGTCAATTTCGCGTGGATATATGTAGAGACTGGGCATTTGAGCGATTTCAAAGGGAACCCATGACATTTAAATCTGATCTATTCGAAAAAGGAATTAACGGATAAGATAGGTACTAATATCAAATTTCAGATTCTTAATTTTTAGACGTTGATTTGATATCATGATCTATAGGATGTTTAGATTAGATTTAGCATATGCGTAGATTAAATAGTTTAAGCTAGTCTTCCGCTGTAAAATTCTGTTTAGAAATGTCAGCATGCTACCTATTGATCTGTGGATCCTAACACAGTGCACTTGGCCAGGTATAAGAGCTGCTTCAATTGTCATTCTTGTGTCCAAAAAGTTAATGTATTGTCCTTTGTCCCTTATATTTTCCTGAAAAGCCGGTCAAATTTATCATCCATTGGCCTGTCACTGATGTGCTTTGCATTTGTATGTGGCTTGATTTGCTTAGTATCAGTGGATCATAAGTCAGCAGCAACTGCCTCATATTGCAGGAATATCATGATAATATTGGAGATCTGGATGGACCTGAAGAAAAAGAGCGAGCACAAGCAAAGATCCAAAAATTCATTGCTGCATTTTGAGATGTACCACATAGCATCAGTTGTGGGGATGTCGATCGTGGATGGAGTATTGAAGGCTGTCAGAAGGTCGAAGTTCGATGCAAGTGGGATGTTAGCATGATGATATATAGCTTTAAGAGTTTTAAAATGTTTAAACGTGATATTAAATTCTAAGCGGATTGCGTTACTTGTTGAACTCAGAAGGCATATTATTCTTGAGAAATCAATGCATAATCTTGGAATTCTGGCATATAAAAATGAAGTTGCTTGCTGTTGAAATGGCGATACCAGAATGTCCGCACCATCAGGTGTTATGTTCTCTCAAATTTCACCGGGAAGCCGACCGGTTCTCAGTTTGACTGATCGGTATTGTACTCTTGCTTCTTTATGATGCCAACATAATTATGTGAGGATCAATTGATCAAAGCTGTCTACGTAATTTAAGAAGGGACTTCAAGCATCCACTTTTTTGATGCTGAATGTTTTTTTTTCATTTATTTGCACCGTGCAGCTGATGGTGCTTTTTAAGGGCGGATCCACAAAGTGATCAGGCGTGCTGTTGTGCTTCGGTGCCCAAGACAAATCGACTGTTGACAGGGCAAGTGAAATACTAGCTCGGGGATCTTTCTGGTATGACACCAAACGTTTTCTCCCCGGATTCTGATACCAACCTGTTCCGTCTTGTTGACCGTTCGGAGAACTTTTTTCTTTTCCATGCGACGGCTTCACTTTTGCTTTTCCTTTGCTATAAATTCCTTTGCAAACAAGCGTTCGTTGATTTCTCTATTCGATGTTAAAATTTTCTTGGCATGATTCTGGCCGCTCTGGCTAAATTTGCTCATCTTGATTTTGTGCGCCCCTTTTAACAAAAGAAAGTAAAAGATGATTAAAACTATAACTATCCAATCTAACTCCCAAGTATGTAGCATGTAGGATCGGGTTTGTGGATCATCGCTCACCATATATTTCTACTCAGAACCATCCCGTTTTTATAACCATGTAGCATTCATGAGACTATAACGGAAACCAAAAGACGTGGGCAGGCAAGGGGCGCCGACGAGCCAATGGAGGAAGAGGGGGGGGGGGTGGGGGGGGGCGGTTGTGGACATGGAGGAGATTTTAACCGGGGATGGGTGTGGAGGAGATGCTATCACAGAGAGAAGAAAGATAACGGTTCCTTATTATATATTATATTAGAGATTTTTTTATGAATGAAAAGTGTTCTAAAAATCAATCATACATTTTATGGAATAGAGATTTATTTATAAAATTTTTTTGACTCATGTATGATATTTTGTTTCATTATATATCATATCTTATACTTTGTTGTTTTAAGATTATGATGAATCTAATAAATTATGATAATGATTTTAGGATCATGGAATTCATAACAGTGAGATCTAAGATCTTATAAATCTTTATCTACAATATTTCTAATCATAGGATCATTGAGTCGGGGATCGATGTTTCTGAAGAGACTAGCACATCCTATGTATGCTCGATAAAAAGAATAGTTGATCTCATGACTACTTGAGTAGGGACGTTAATAAAAGGATGTGAGTGCTTATCAAGATATGAGTTCATTGAATTGATTCATCATGAGAACATGTTATGGAAGTCCTACTTTTTAAAAGATAATTTTTTTAGTAGAAGTTGTGCAAGTGATTTTAGATCTGAGAATACCATGGTATTTTGTATACATGGATCTATGTTTTGGTTCATATTTATTTATGACTTAGTCATGTAAGGGATGTTCATGAATATGGTAAATTATATATAAAGGTTATAAGTAGGTCAATAAGAAATCGATCATTCTTACTAAGAGAAGTATTTATCCTATGCAATTTCATTAAATGATGAGAAAGTCTTTGATCAAAGTAGGATGAAATTAAAAAAGAGATTTCAAATCTTTTATCGATCGAGTCTTTATTAGTGATTTGAGGTTCGAATGAATAAAGTGTGAGGGTTTGATAATTTTTTATATACATTACTTATTCGGGATAAAGAAAGATCGAAGGATCGAATTACATGATAATTTGCTATTAAAAGGTATTTTGGTAATTTATATCAATTTTTTTATCTTTTGGATAGGCATGATATATTGCTAGACGTCAATTATGTGTTGTAAGTTATCATGAATTAAATTGATTGGATTCATGAGTTAATTTAAAAAATGGTTCAAATTAGCAGCTAAGGTTAGCTCGATTTGATCTAATTTAATTAGTTAGTTTCTAATCAAACTAAATCGACATAAATCTAAATCTACTACTAGCTAGATGAGGAGCACAAATTATCACACACATTAAGAAATTGATCAAGGAAGTTAAACTATATTTTTATTAGGGTCATAAGATCCTAATTGGCTAGCTAATTAATATACTAGCATATATTGGCTAGTCTAACTCATAACCTAATTAAATTGGGTTTAAATGCTTGCTATTTGGGCTAACTAATTTGAGTGGGACTTAAATTGAGTTGAACCTTAAGTGGGGCAGCCAGATTAGGATTTATCCTGATTTTATAGCATTTATTCATTGATTAAACCAAAAGTCCCAAGGGCTTGAGACTCTTGGTGCCAATATTGGTGTATGCACACATTAAGGGGTGCAGAAAGTTCAAGAGTCCTTTTACAATTAAATGATCTTTTTGGTAATAAGCCTTAGCCCCTATTCTCTCTAATATATGTCTATTTAGACTGGATTTGATCGGTCAAATTATGTAATTATGGGCGTGATTTCATGAAGGGTTGTGATGCTTGGAATATATGACACATTGGATGGGCTAGAGTCCTGCTTATTAATCACCTTTTTCTAGATAAGCCTTCCTAATTTATACGCCTATTGGGATATTGGACCAAGTCTTTAATTTTAAAATTAAAGACTAATTATCAGTTTTTTTCGAAGAGTTGCAATAAGCAACTTTTGATGTAAAATATTAGTGAAACAACGTTTCACTTTGCACCTTTCTGCCTAGAGACTCCTTCTTCTTGAAGGGTCTTATCTGATATGTTAAATATCATATTAGGGACTGATGAAAGGGTATATTAGGCGCCTCCTCTCTTCCTATGTAGAGGCTTTAGTGATTGAAACCAAAGCATCTGAAGTTTATCTTGACAACTCTTTTCCTTCTGTTATTAGGACAAGTCTTTTATTTTAAGACAAGTCTGTTATTTTAAGGCAAGGACTTAGGAAGAGAATTAGAAAAGACAATAAAATAGTAAGAGAGTTTTCAGAGAGGTTTTGAGATATTCTTCAAAAGGAAAAAGGTCCTAGAAGAGAAAAAAGGCTACTAAAGGAAGAAAGACTGTCAGAAGAAGTCGAGCAAGAAAGAGAAGGGCTTCCTTGATCCAGTTCTTGTGTCGATCACCTCTAAAGGGCATACACTTGTGTGCCTAGTGGAATAAAGGATATTAGCATTACATGTATTCTTCTATTTCCTAATGTTTTGTCCTGTTAATTGATATAATCAAGAAAGTCCTAGATTTAGGATTTTAGTTGACTAGGATTTCAATGATTAAAATTTTGAAATTCGGTCTTCCACTACGCAACTGTAACCCAACAATAGTATCAGAGCCACCTTGATTTATTCAACTATAGTCAATTAAATGTTTGGATGATTATATCTAGCATAATAGTTATAGCATATATTAATTGATGTATGTCACTAATTTGGATTTCACTTAAACTCCAATCGACATAGAGATATGTTTAGATTATTCGGTCATTATTTTGAAATAAGGTTATCCTAACATAGTAGTGAATGTCTGCTATGTTGTAAGATTGTCCTAAAATGATGACACACTTGGCACATATGATGTTGTGGTATACCTACTAAATAGTTTGTAGAATTAGGATGTGCATGAGATTATAAAAGCCCTCTTTAAAAAATATATTTAGTTGTAGTGTTATAAAATCATAATGCAAATCTATTTAGGATTTGATTGATCAACTGGTATCTAGGAAAGTAGTTCTGGGAAGGTAAAGAGAACGTGATTTTTAATGGGGTCCGTTGCTTACCTGGCCAAATTTTTTGGTATCTAAGGCAAGCACGCGATGCCTCCTACCTCTCTCCCACTTGGCCAATTCAATTGATTTAGACCATGATTTGAAAATGCTAATTGATTAAAATACTACTAATTGCCTTCCTTCATGCTAAGCCAAATTTATGTCAAAAACTATAGTAGGTTTATTGTGTAAACACATGACCTACTTTAGGGTTTGATATAAAATTTTGTCTTGGTGCATCTAATGCTTTATAGCATGATTGATAATGTTACTTTGTTGTGTAACACAAGGACAACATTACTTAATCGTGACTATATGGAAATGAAAGATCTGACTAAGCTAAGATATTATAGTTTATTGTGTAAACACAAGGCTGTAAGTGTCTTAGAGGTAGTTGTCATGTTAAGAGTTGCATGGGTTGCAATTGAAAAAGAAAATTTTCTATCCCTGAACTTATAACTGTTTATTGTGTAAACAAAAGGTATTTATAAGGAATTGGGATCTTAACCCCATTAAAAAATCTTGTTAGGATTTCCCACTTACCATAGGTAAGGACTATGATATTTGTAGAAAAATGTGGGAGACATAATTAGATTGATAAGTCCTTATTTAGTTATATATATCATCTTGAGTGGTTTGCATATACATTATTTTTTATTTATGTAAATTATTAATATTATAGCTTCTACTTTATCACTACAGGATATTTTATACGCCAATAAGTTGATCGGTTCTAATTATATGGATTGGTTAAGGAACCTGAGAATTATCTTAACTCAGGAGAAGGTATCTTATATCCTTGATTCTCTTGATCCGGCTCCGATCATAGATGATGCTTCGAAGGAGGAAAGGGTCACATATAAAATATGACAGAATAATAGTTTAACTATCAAGTGCATTATGTTAGCCTCTATGAACAATGAATTGTAAAGGTAATATGAAGAAATGGAACCTCAGTCCATACTACTCAATCTTAAAGAACTTTATAGAGAGCAAAGTAGGGTTACTCGATATGAAATATTGAAGTAGTTTCGAGCATGTATGAGTGAGGGCTCGTCTGTTCAAGTCCATGTACTAAAGGTGATTGACTTAATCACTCGATTAGGTCAATTAGGGTTTGTTATACACAAAGAGCTTAATCAAGACTTGATCTTGCAATCGCTCCCTGATTCCTTCTCTCAGTTTGTCATGAACTATCATATGAACAAACTAAATATTTCATTACCAGAGCTACTTAACATGCTTAAGATAGCTGAGAGCCATTTTAAAGGGGACAAGGCTCATCTTCTTTTAATTGATGGGAAGAAAAAAATAGTAATGAAAATGCTTCAAAGAGAAAGTGGAATCTTAAGAAAAGCATCCAAAAGACAAAGAATGCAAAGAAGCCCTTTGCTGATGGAACCTATTTTCACTGTGACAAGCAGGGACACAAGAAAAAGAATTGCAAGTCATATCTTGCTAATCTGAGCATGATGCTAGTGGAGCATCAAATGGTTTGTACATAATATAAACAAATTTGTCATTGAGTACTTCTGCTTCTGATTCATGGGTATTAGATATCGCCTGTGGGTCTCATATATGCAAGTCTTTGCAGGGATTTCACAAAATTAGGAGCTTGACGAAGGGTGATTTCGAGCTTTATAGTGAAAGTAGTAAAGCCATTCAAGCAGAAGCTGAAAGCACCCATCCGTTGTTATTGCCTTTGGATAAAATTTTAGAATCGAAAGACTATTACTATGTTCTAAATATTATTAGAAATATTATTTCTATACCCTTGTTACAACAAGATTTTGAAATTAATATAAAGAGCAATGGATGCTTTATTTCTCATTCTAATAAATTTTTGGAACTAGTTTATTTGTTAATGGTTTTTTAATTCTTTCATTTAATGATAAAGTTTTACTTGTTGAAAACAAGAAAAGAAAGAGAGAAGATGTTAATGTCACCTTTCTGGCATTGCCGATTAGGTCATATTAGTGAGTCTAGGATAAACAAGTTATACAAAGATAAATTCTTTGATCCTTATGATTATCAATTATTAGGAACTTGTGAATTCCATCTCATAGATAAAATGACCAAATCTCCATTTACTGGTTATGGAAATAGAGTAACTGAGTTATTAGGATTAATACATACAGATGTATGTGGACCCATGTTAACTCAAGTCAAAGGAGGATACTCTTATTTTATCATCTTTACTGATGATTTATCTAGGTTTGGATATGTTTATCTTATGAAACACTAATCCAAAGCCTTTAGTAAATTTAAAGATTATCAAAGTATGGCTGAGAAATAAATTGGAAAGAGCATTAAAATCCTTCGATTAGATCAAGGAGGAGAATACTTATCTAGTGAGTTTCTTGATCATCTTAATGATAAAGTACCAAGCAGCAAACTGTAGTTAATTCAATTACTGAGACAGAATACATAGCTACTAGTGAAGTCACTAAGAAAGCTATCTGGATGAAAAAATTCATCTCGAAATTGGATGTAGTTCTTGCGATACAACAATCGGTGCTACTTTATTGTGATAACACTAGAGCTATTGTACAAGTTAAGGAATCAAGGTCTCATTAAAAGTCCAAGCACATCCTAAGGCACTTCCATTTCGTTCGTAAAATCATTGAAAGATGACATGATTTTAGAACTAGTTGATATAAAAAACAACATAGCAGACCCATTCACCAAGGCCCTTCCTCCATAACAATTTTGATCGCCATTTATATTGTATGGGTATTAAATACTATGGCGATTGGCTTTAGTACAAGTGGGAGATTGAAAGAATAGTGCTGTAAAAGTCAATCATATTCTTTATGAAATTGGGGCTTATCTGTAAAATTCTCCTTGACTCATATATAATATTAATAAAAGGTATTTTGTTTCATCATATGCTATGTCTTATACTTTGTTATTTTAAGATTATGATTGATGTGGCGAGACCGCTAACGTGGGTAGCTGACAGGCGCCACGTTAAGGGAGGCTGCCACGGTGGATGCCAAGGCGACGCCCCGGCCCGGATCACTTTTCTGAGCAGAGTTGAGCTCCTACAAGGCCACGAGCCGAGCTCCTACAAGGCCACGAGCCGAGCTCCGTTCTCCGCCAGGTCACGCCAGCGAGCTCGGGATGCCTAGGCCTGAGCCATCCTCCGCCCTCCAGAGTGAGACCCTCGGAGGCTAGTGCCCTGCGGTTGAGGTCAAGCTCAGTGCTCACCCGCCGATGTGGAGCCTCTCCGAGCGCGCGTCCTCTGGACCGGGTCCGTCCTCCGCCCTCTAGAGCGAGACCCTCGGAGGCTAATGCCCTGCAGTCGAGGTCGAGCTCAGCGCTCACCCGTTGATGTGGAGCCTCTCCGAGCGCGCGTCCTCTGGACCGGGTCCGTCCTTCGCCCTCCAGAGCGAAACCCTCGGAGGCTAGTGCCCTGCGGTCGAGATCGAGCTCAGTGCTCACCCGTCGATGTGGAGCCTCTCCGAGCGCACGTCCTCTGGACCGGGTCCGTCCTCCGCCCTCCAGAGCGAAACCCTCGGAGGCTAGTGCCTTGCGGTCGAGGTCGAGCTCAGCGCTCACCCGCCGATGTGGAGCCTCTCCGAGCGCACGCCCTCTGGACCGGGTCCGTCCTCCGCCCTCCAGAGCGAGACCCTCGAAGGCTAGTGCCATGCGGTCGAGGTCGAGCTCAGCGCTCACCCGTCGATGTGGAGCCTCTCCGAGCGCGCGCCCTCTGGACCGGGCCCGCACTCTCCCCTCCTCCATTAAGGTGACTGCACGAGCTCGGAGCACTCAAACCAAAGCAAGCCCTGCCATCCCAGGACACCGGCGAGCCTCGCCCGAGGACCACGGAACGGCGCCCCCCCATGCCACCATAACTACCTGTCCGGTCGTACTTCCAGGGGATGGGCCAGCCAGAGAGCATGCACCCCTAGGACGGCGACCCCCGGATCGAGGCTCTGCCAGGCTTCTCGAAATGGAGCGACCGAAGAGGATGTCAGAAGGAATGGAAGCTTCCCCTATCACCTATCAAGAAAGGCGTCCCGTCCACGGCACGGAATCCTGCCGCACGCGCTTGCCAACCCAGCGAGGATCCCGAGGCAAACTCCAAACAGCCAATTTTTAACTATAAAGAACGATCGGCACCCCCAAAAGGGGGAGGTAACACACCAGTAACAACATAGTAACCACGATCCACCACCAATACAAGCGCAAGCTCGACAAAGAGGGCAAAGCGCCACAACCAATACCACAGTAAAAGGGAAAACGAGGGAAACAAGAAGAAGCGGAGGAACAGGGAACCCCTCTGTCCCCGCTATCAATCTCCCCCTGCTACGTTTTCGCCTACACACATCTTTCACTCCTCCTAGTACGGAGTCCATCAAGAGGGCTCGACCAGGAGGATCTGTTCTCCTGGATCGTCACTGACTTGATCGTCGGAGTGCCCCCGCCGGAAACCCCGGCCCGGGTCACTAACCCCTATTTCGCAGGTCCAGGAGTAGAGGACCGGCAGGCAGCGAGGAGCGCACTCCGGCGCCGGCAGTAGCTACGGGCTATGACGGTCTTGGCAGCAACAGATTGGCATGCCAGGTAGGGGGGTAAACCCTCCATCTCTTCATAGACGAGCTAGGCGGAAGGATGGTGACGACAAGGGCAAGGGAAGCCTCCACCAGTCGTGCGGGGGACTCCCCCTCTCGGGGGAACCCGCACCGCCAAGAGGCGGAGCCACCCGCTCCAGTCCAGCCACCTCCACTAAAAGCCCAGCTGGCTGCACTTGCCCAGCAGATGCAAGTCCTTGTCATGGCAGTGCGCCAGCTTCAGCACCAGCACCGGTCTGTGGCTACCCACCAACAGCCAGGGACCCCAACGGCCCATGCCACGGCTCCCCGCGATAGCCTGCGCTCCTTCCAAGGAAGGCCATCATAGCCGCGGGCCACCACTGACAACCGGGGCAGCCATCAAGCTCCGGCGAAAAGACAACGAGCCGGCTCTGCTGACGGAGAGAGCCGCTCGCCAAACCTCGGGCGGGAGGTGCCCGACCCCACCGAGGCAAGAAAAGCAAGACCCCCCATCATGGGTGCCATGCACCCATGTCACCTTCTCCGTCTCCTTCGACGAAGGGGTCCACTGATGAAGCCGTCAGGCGCGCGGCGGAAAGGCGCATGGAGGAACATGAACGCAAGCTAGCGGAGTTTGCCCATCGGTTTGCCAATATGCCGGGCTCCACCAGTGAGCCAGCAAGCTACGACGCTCGTCCCCCATTCTCCCAAGAAATCCAAGCGGAGCCGATCCCGCACTGGTTCCGGATGCCGCAGGTGGATCCTTACGATGGGACCACCGACCCCCTGGACCACCTGGAAAGCTACCGGACTCTCATGAGGGTCCAGGGGGCTACCGACGCTCTTCTCTACATCGCTTTTCCTGTTACTCTCCGGAAGGCAGCCCGGGTGTAGTTCACCCGTTTGGAGCTGGAGAGCATCAGCTCCTTCGCCTAGCTAGGGCAGAAGTTCATGGCTCACTTCGATGCTTGCAGGAAGTTGCCACGAGAGGTGGACTTCCTCTTCTCCATCCGGCAGCAGGACCGCGAGCCCCTGCGGGACTACGTGGCCCGTTTCAAGGCCGCCGCGTTGGAGATCTACAATCTTGAAGAGCCAGTCGTCGTGCTGGCACTGAAGCAAGGGCTCAGGACCTCCCGCCTGACCTACTCGCTGGATAAGAAGCCCCCCAAGACCTACTTTGAGCTCCTTCTCCGAGCCCAAAAGTATATTCGCGCCGAGGAGGCGGATCGTATTAGATGGGAGCTCGACGGAGGACCCCTGAAGAAGTCGGCCCCTGCTGAAGTGTTCGAGACCCAGAAGCCAGCATCCCAGGCTCAGAGCTCTCGGAGGGACCGGCCAAGACTGAGAGGGACCACTGTCCCTAAGGAGAGCTACACCCCTCTCCTCGTACCGAGGACAAAGATCCTTATGGAGATTGAGGGCGAGGACTACTTGAGGCGCCCACCTCCGTTGAGGACCACTGCCGGCCATGACAAGACGAAGTATTGCCGCTTCCACCGCGACCACGGCCACGACATAGAGGAATGCCGCAACCTCAAGTGGGAGATTAAGGAACTCATCAATAGAGGCTACCTCAAGAGGTTCGTGGGGGGCAGACCTCAAGTGGAGTCCCAGGCGCTCATCGCTCTCCTGCTAGCTCCAGCCATCGACAACCGCCCCACTGAGAAGTCGGTGGGCATGATCTCCTGGGGAGCGGCGCGCGCGTCCAAGAAGGCCCGGGGGGCAGGGGACTCTGAGAATGTACTCCCCTTTATGAGGGAAGGGAAGGACAAGGAAAAAAATGTAAATAATGATGCCGTGGTCGTCGAAATGACGATCGCGAAGCACCCTGTAAAGCGCATCATGGTTGATAGTGGAAGCTCCACAGACGTGCTTTTTTATGATGCCTTTTCCAGAATGAATCTATCCCCCGATCAACTTAGGCCCGTGCACACACCCCTTGTCGGTTTCACGGGCGATTCTGTGAGAGTAGAAGGAGAAATCACTCTCCCGGTCACTGCCGGAACCCCACCTCGGCAGAGCACCGTCATGATGGCTTTCACAGTTGTAAGGCTTCCCTCCGCCTACAACATGATATTGGGTCGACCCAGGCTCAACTTGCTTGATGCCGTTGTCTCCACCAAGAGACTACTTGTACAATTCCCAACTCCCTATGGTGTTGGGGAGATGAGAGGAGCGCCCCAGCCGGTGCAGCATTGTTTCCAAACCCTCCCTAGGGCCAAAGTCCCTCAGGAAGACCCTAGCATGGACGACCTCGACCAAAGGGCCCAAGACCCCAGAGGAGGCCTAGTCGAGCGTCTACTTTCTTATCCGCTTGGAGACAATCCTGCGAAGACGGTGCAAATCGGAGCCCAGCTACCCGAGAAGGAGAGGGCCCAATTGCTGGGATTCCTGCGGGCGAATGCGGATGTGTTCGCCTGGACGGCGGCAGACATGCCAAGTATTCTCCCTGACATCATTACTCATAAATTGAGTGTCGACCCAAAGCATAAGCCAGTTCGGCAGAAGAAGAGAAGTTTCACCCCGAAGAGGCAGGCAGCCATCAAAGAAGAGGTAGATAAACTCCTAGCTGCCGGTTTCGTTCGAGAGGTCCAGTACCCGAGCTGGCTAGCGAATGTAGTGATGGTCAAGAAGAATAATGGCAAATAGAGGATCTGTGTGGACTACACTGACCTTAATAAAGCTTGCCCGAAGGACAGCTTTCCTCTCCCGAAGATCGACCAGCTGGTGGATGCCACCTCGAGCCATCGGCTGCTCTCCTTCATGGATGCGTTCTCTAGGTACAATCAAATCCGCATGCATCCGGAGGACGAGGAGCACACTGTCTTCGTCACCGACCAGGGGACATACTGTTACAGGATGATGCTTTTTGGCCTGAAGAACGCAGGGTTCACCTATCAGCGCCTGGTTAGCAAGGTCTTCAAGACCCAAATTGGCCACAACATGCAAGTGTATGTAGATGACATGCTCGTCATGAGCAGGCCGGGCTCGAGCCATGTAGCTGACCTCGCCGAGTCCTTCCACAACCGCGGCGACATCAGATGAAGCTGAACTCGGCGAAGTGCGCCTTCGGGGTGGCGGCAGGAAAATTCCTCGGCTTCATGGTCACTCAGAGGGGCATTGAAGCAAACCCGGAGAAGGTGCAGGCCATCATCGACATGGAACACCCGACCTCCAAGAAGCAGGTCCAGCGCCTAACGGGACGTGTCGCCACCCTCAGTAGATTCATCTCGAGGTCGGCTGACTGTTGCCTGCTATTTTTCAAGGTGCTGCGCAAGATGCACGACTTTACTTGGACCGAGGAGTGCAGGACAGCCTTTGAGGAGCTGAAGAACTTCCTCGCCTCCCCTCCGCTGCTCTCCAGGCCGGAGGAGGGAGAGGAGCTCTTGCTGTACCTGGTGGTGACACCGGGAGCGGTCAGCTCAGTTCTCGTCTGCGCAGACGAGGACAAGTCTCAGAAGCCGGTGTACTACGCCAGCAAAATCTCCGTGACGCGGAGACCAGGTACACTCACTCCGAAAAACTCATTTTTGCACTAATAATGTCCGCTAAGCACCTCAGGCCCTATTTCCAAGCACACCCAATAGTGGTCGTGACGGACCAGCCGCTAAGGACTATCCTCACCCGACCCGAGACATCCGGGAGGTTGGCTAAGTGGTCCCTGTTGCTCAGCGAATTCGACATAGCGTACTGACCGAGGTCGTCATAAAAGGCCCAGGTCCTGGCCGACTTCGTGGTCGAGTGCTCCGGTTTCGCCGAGGAGCCAGAGCAGACAGCAACGGAGCCCGGGTCAAGAGAAGAGCCCTAGATCCTCCACGTAGATGGAGCATCCAATTCCGACGGGAGCAGAGCAGGCCTCATCCTGACCAATTGTAATGGGGTTGTGGCGGAATGCGCCCTCCGCTTCAAATTCGCCACAACCAATAACCAGGCGGAGTACGAGGCACTCCTCGCGGGCTTAAGAGTCTCCCGCGAGCTGGGTGTGCAGGACTTGAAAGTCTTCACCGACTCTCAACTGGTCGCCGGACAAGTTTCCGGGGAATATGAAGCAAGGGATGCCCAGATGATGAAGTATCTGGAGCAAGTCCATGCAAGCATGGCAGGCCTCCGATGCTTCAGCATCTTCCACATCCCTCGAGGAGAGAATGCACACGCGGATGCACTGTCCAGACTCGTGACTCTGCCGGACTCGTCGTTGGGATGCGCCTACATCAAGCACCTTGAAAGTCCCAGCTACGAGAACCTGATGGAGGTACATCAAGTCGCCCCCGAGCCGAGCTGGATGGACAAGTATATCCAGTACATCACTGACGACACCCTGCCAGAAGATCGCATAGAAGCCGCCCTCGTCAGGAAGAAAGCCTCTCGATTTGCCCTGATGGAGGGTCGACTCTACCGTCGATCTTACTCCTACCCGCTCCTAAGATGCCTCAAGCCCGCCGAGGCGACTTTTGTGCTCCAAGAGATACATGAAGGCCTCTGCGGGAACCACGTGGGAGGGAGAACACTGGCTTACAAAGCTCTCTGCCAGGGATACTTCTAGGAGACCATGAGGGAGGACGCCGTCGACTTCGTCAAGAGGTGCGACAAATGCCAGCGCCACGCTAACATCCAGCGTCAGCCAGTAGCGCCGATCTCCCAGCTCTCAGCCCCTTGGCCCTTTGTCCAGTGAGAAATTGATATCTTGGGACCGTTCCCCTCAGCATCCGGGCAGCGAAAGTTCCTGCTAATGGCGATCGACTACTTCACCAAGTGGGTCGAGATGGAGCCGCTGGCTCGGATCACAGAAGCCAATGTCCGCCAGTTCTTTTGGAAGTCAATCATCTGCCACTTCGAGCTCCCCCGTTGCATCATCACCGATAACGGGCGATAGTTCGACAACCGCGAGTTCGAAGGATTCTGCGCAGCCTACGGCATCCAACACCGGTTCACCTCGGTAGCTCACCCCCAAACGAACGGGGAAGCCGAGGTGACCAACCATACCATCCTCCAAGGACTCCGGACCATACTGGACCAAGCTAAGGGCATGTGGGCTGAAGAACTCCCGAGCGTCCTGTGGGCCGACCACACAACACCCAGGACAGCAACCAATGAAACACCTTTCAGCCTCGTCTTCGGTGCCGAAGCGGTCGTCCCCGTTGAGCTCGGCATGCCCACATTGCGAGTGCAGCAGTATGATGAAGCATGGAACTCGGCGCACCTCCTGCTCAACCTGGACCTCCTTGAAGAAGCAAGGGACAAAGCCCGCCTACGGATGGCGGTCTACCGATAAAGAGTGGCCCGGTACTACAACGCCCACGTCCGGACAAAAGCTTTCAAGCCCGGAGATCTGCTGCGACGGGCGAAAGCATCCCAGCCTAGGGAGTGCGGCAAGCTCTCCCCGAACTGGGAGGGCCCCTACAAAGTAGCTGAAGCCCTCTCACAAGGGGCCTATTATCTTGAGGATCTCGACGGTGTCAGGTTCCCCAGAACATGGAATGCCTGCAACTTGCAAAAATACTATCAATAATGTAAGGTTTCCTAACGATGATAATAACAATGGTTTTTCCTTGTGCGAGTGTCTATCTATCTTGCAGGAGAATACCAATGGCATCCCGGAGCCCAGCTCCAGGACGCCAAAAGACTATCGAGCCATCCAGCTCTTCATCTCGGGTGTCCCCGAGCCCAGCTCCAGGACGTCAAAGAATCATCGAGCCATGTAGCTCCCAACTCCAAGCGTTCCCGAGCCCAGCTCCAGGACGCCAACTCAAGACCGTAGCTCAGACCTCCGGCCAAGAGAACCTCGAGCCAAGCTGCTCTCTATCTCAAACGTCTCCGAGCTCAGCTCCAAGATGCCAAGAGATCATGGGGCCACGTAGCTCCCATCAACGCCTCGAGCCCAGCTCCAAGGCGCCAAAGACCTGAGCCAAGATCTCAAGCAACCCCTGGGCCCAAGCCTAGCTCCACATCCAGGAAGGCCTCGAGCCTAGCTCCAAGGCAATCAGGACCGGTAACCCCCTTCTCTGATCTCCCCACTCGAAAAGAAGACGAGAGGGGAAGGAAAGAAAGAGAACAAAGGGGGGAGCCCGGCAGCCCCCTTCTCTGATCTCCCCACTCGAAAAGAAGATGAGAGGGGAAGGAAAGAAAGAGAACAAGGTGGGGGTACAGCCAGCATCCTCTCCTCTAATCTCCCCACTCCAAAATAAAAAAAAGGAGAAAAAAGAGAGAAAAGAAAGGAGAGTGGGGAAGGAAAGAAGGAGAACATAAGAGGAAACTACAGCAACAAGACTACCACTTTCCACACTCAAAATCAGAGCTCAGACCTCTGGCCGAGAGACCTTCGAGCCACGCAACTCTCAATCATCCACGTCCTCGAGCCCAGCTCCAGGATGCCAGCTCAAGACCGGAGCTCAGACCTCTTGCCAAGAGACCTTCGAGCCACGCAACTCTCAATTATCCACGTCCTTGAGCCCAGCTCCAGGATGCCAGCTCAAGACCGGAGCTCAAACCTCCGGTCAAGAGACCTTCGAGCCACGTAGCTCTCAATCATCCATGTCCTTGAGCCCAGCTCCAGGATGCCAGCTCAAGACCGGAGCTCAAACCTCCGGTCAAGAGACCTTCGAGCCACGCAGCTCTCAACCATCCATGTCCTCGAGCCCAGCTCCAGAATGCCAGTTCAAGACTGGAGCTCAGATCTCCGGCCAAGAGACCTCCGAGCTCAGTAGCTCTTCAGTGCTATCAACTTGCGCCCAACTTGCTGATGTCGAAATCTAATAACTCGACCCCACGCAAGGTAAGGTGCCCTCTCTGATCTTCCCATACATTAAAAAGAAAGATAAGAGAAAAAGGGGAGTGGAAGAGAGGAGGAGCCCGACAAGAATAATGACTGTAGGAAAGATTGCACTTCATTGATTAAGTGTCAATTACAAGTATCCTGCGGGCCCCTGATATGCCGAGTGGCCCTGCTAAATACAGAGAAAGAACAAGGCATAAGAGGAAGCAAAAAAACTACTATCTGCTAGTTGAATTGCCGGGCTGGGAGTCTCCATCAGCAGGGGCTTCTGATCGCGCGACTTCAGGCTCAACTGGCGCGGCCTCCTCAACGCCCGCCCCCTGGTCTGAAGACCGGGATAGTCAAGGTGGCTGCGGCCTTCGGCCGAGACGAACTCCTCGACCAGGCGACGCAGGTACATGAAGCCTTTGAAAAAGGAGTCTGACGCCGTCTGTTGGATCTCGGCGAGGAACTCCTCTGAGGCCCTGTACCTTTCCATCGCCTCCCTAGCTTCCTTCTTTGCCGCGGCCACCTCGTGCCTGGCGTCCGCGACCGACTTGGCTGCCTCGTCTGCTGCCCTCTAAGCCGCAGTGGACTTCTCCTCTTCTACCATCAGTCGAGCTTGAAGGGACTGGGCGATCCTCTTCTGTCGGGCCGCCTCGGCGATGACCATACCCAACCTCTGCTCGAAGTCGGCAAGCTCCTCAGTCTTCTTCCTCGACTCCCCCTGCTCGCGGTTGAGGTTCTCCTGGAGCTCCTTCGCTCACCCCTCAGAGTCAGCGAGCTGCTTCTCGAGATCCTTGACCCGTTGGCCAAGCACCCCTTCAGAGTCAGCCCTCCTCTCCAGGTCAGCCTTCAGCGACTCGATCTCGGTCGCCTATCGCTGCTCGGCTTGCTCCCAGTTTTGATAGCAGCTCCTGATGAATAGGGCCTCGACGCCCATCTGCACCACGTGGGAAGTCCAAAAAAAAAGAGAAGAAGAAGAAGAAAAAAGAGAGAGAGGGGACGAGTTACTTACTGTGTAGAGATGGGAGAAGATGCTGTCGATCACGGCTCCAACCAGCAGCCCATCCATCTCCTCCCGGTCGCATGGTTGGATGGAGAAGTCCATCATGCGATAAGCCAGGGCGCGGTTGTCGGCCAAGGAGCTCTCCGGCCCCAGCTTGAACAGAAGGCGGCGCCTCGCCTCGTCTCTCCTGCTCTCCCGAGGGGCAAGTGCACCCGCCCCTCCAGTGGTAGGACCCCCAAGAACCGGTCGAGTATCCGGTACTGTCATGGTCGGAACCCCCATCGCCGGAGGATCTGTAGGGCAGGCTCTCCTCCCTCGGCTTCGACCATCTTTGGACCTGGAGGATGGAGCGGAGCAGCGGCAGCAACGGCATCAGCCTAGACGGCGGCCACAGGCTCCAAAGTAAGGAGTTCTACCTGTGGCCTCACCCGTTGTGCGGGGGCTCCCACAGCCTCCTTTCTTTTCGAGGCGACCAACACGACAGGAGCAGATGTCGGCACTCCCTCAACTTGGGCTCGCCTCGAAGGAGGCTCGGCAACCACTCCGGTGGACGGTCTCTTCTTGGAGACCGACAACGGCTCGCCCTCTGGAAGGATCAACCCTGCACACAGAAGCTTAGAAGGTCAGCCTAAAATGGAGAAAAGAGAAAATGCATATGGAAGAAGGAGCTGAACTTACCTGGCCCTGCCGATGAGTCGACCCTGGCATCGAGAAGGTTCTGCTCCGATAGCAGGACCTCCAAAGAGGGGATCTGAGCGGTGCGAAGCTGATCGTAATTGTCTTGATCGGCTGCCTCGACTGCGGAGATCCGATTGGGGAGCCGGTCTGGCTCGCCCCAGGCCTAGTTGACCCCCTCAACATCTACAAAGAAGAACTTGCTCTTCCATCCCTTGATGGAAGAGGGAAGCTCGAACTTGATGCCCTTCGGGCGAGAAGACAGAGACGACCACTCGTCCTTGGTCGGGTGGCGTTTTAGGATGAAGAATACCCTGAACAAGGAGAACCGGGCAACGAACCCGTGAACATGACAGAGTATGTTAAAGGAGAAGATCACCCTGATGGCGTTCGGCACCAACTGGGCGGGGACCAGACGATAATTATTCAGGACGGATAAGAAGAAAAGATGGAAGGGGAATCGGAGACCCCGGAGAAGGTCCCCTCATAGAAGGCAAAATGCCCCGGGCCACTGGAAGTGACCCGCTCCCCGGGGCGGGAAACCATGAGTCGAACAGAAGATGGGATCCCATAGGCATCCCGGATGGCCTCCAGCTCCGCGGCGGAAATCGTCAAAGCGACCCCGCCCAGACCTGTTGACCGGACAGGCTCGAGGGCTGGTTCAAGCAGAAGAGGAGAACAGGTAGGAAGGGCCGGTCTCATGCTAATCCTGAACTGCTCTCCCTTCGACTCCTCGTTGGAGGAGGAGGAGATCACCACCCTTCGGGCGAAAGACTCAGGACGAGACATGCTGGACTGAGAAAGAAGGAGCCTACCCCAGAAGGAGAGAAAGGAGAAGAACAAAGCCGGTCTGGATCCCTAGAGAAGAGAAGAATGGATGCAAACCACGAAGAAGGAAGGTCTAGACACTGTGACAAGCGCGAAAGATTTGAAAGAAAGGGAACTTTGAGTATAAAAATTTTTCTTTTCACTACGGAAAGGCCCATCAAATCCGCGCTGTTGTGACCCCCTCACCAACGGATATGCGCCACGTGCTGTCCATCGGTGAAAAAGGAGTTCCAACTGCTCAGAATTCTGCGCCAGCATTAACTGCTCCTCGGACGTGGCCACGTGGCACCCCCCCGCTGGCCCGCGGGGCCACCCCTCGAAGCGCTAGCGATCGTGGCCATCATTGCGTCGAATTTTTGCCCCTCCATGTCAGCATTGCACTTACTCCCTTCGCCCCGAGTGCTGCGCACTAACGAGCCTCGGGAGTGAGGGGCAAATGATGTGGCGAGATCGCTGACGTGGGTAGCTGACAGGCGCCACGTTAAGAGAGGCCGCCACGACGGATGCCAAGGCGACGCCCCGGCCCGGATCACTTTGCTGCCACGGTGGATGCCAAGGCGATGCCTCGGCCCGGATCACTTTTTCGAGCTGAGTTGAGTTCCTACAAGGCCACGAGCTGAGCTCCGTCCTTCGCCAGGTCGCGCTCGCGAGCTAGGGATGCCTAGGCCGGAGCCGTCCTCCGCCCTCCTGAGCGAGACCCTCGGAGGCTGGTGCCCTGCAGTTGAGGTCGAGCTCAGCGCTCACTCGCCGATGTGGAGCCTCTTCGAGCGCGCGCCCTCTGGACCGGGTCCGTCCTCCGTCCTCCAGAGCGAGACCCTCGGAGGCTAGTGCCCTGCGGTCAAGGTCGGGCTTAGCGCTCACCCGCCGATGTGGAGCCTCTCCGAGCGCGCGCCCTCTGGACCGGGTTCGTCCTCCGCCCTCCAGAGCGAGACCCTCGGAGGCTAGTGCCCTGCGGTCGAGGTCGAGCTCAGTGCTCACCCGCCGATGTGGAGCCTCTCCGAGCGTGCGCCCTCTGGACCGGGTCCGTCCTCCACCCTCCAGAGCGAGACCCTCGGTGGCTAGTGCCCTGCGGTCGAGGTCGAGCTCAGCGCTCACCCGCCGATGTGGATCCTCTCCGAGCGCGCGCCCTCTGGACCGGGCCCGCACTCTCCCCTCCACCAAGGTGACCGCACGAGCTCGGAGCACTCAGACCGGAGCAAGCCCTGTCGTCCCAGGACACTGACGAGCCGCCCGAGGACCACAGAACGGCGCCCCCCCATGCCACCATAACTACATATCCGGCCGTACTTCCAGGGGATGGGCCAGCCAGAGAGCATGCATCCCTAGGGCGGCGACCCCCGGATCGAGGCTCTGCCAGGCTTCCCGGAATGGAGCGACCGGAGAGGATGTCAGAAGGAATGGAAGCTTCCCCTACCATCTGTCAGGAAAGACGTCCCGTCCACGGCACCGAATCCTACCGCACGCGCCTGCCAACCCAGCGAGGATCCCGAGGCAAACTCCAAACGGCCAATTTTCAACTACAAAGAATGATCAGCACCCCCGAAAGGGGAAGGTAACACACTAGTAACAACACAGTAACCACGATCCACCACCAACACAAGCGCAAGCTCGACAAAGAGGGCAAAGCACCACCACCAATACCATAGCAAAAGAGAAAACGAGGGAAACAAGGAGAAGCGGAGGAACAAGGAACCTCTCTGTCCCCGCCATCAATCTTCCCCTGCTACGTTTTTGCCTACACACATCTTTCACTCCTCCTAGTGCGGAGTCCATCAAGAGGGGCCCGACCAGGAGGATCTGTTCTCCTGGATCGTCATTGACTTGATCGTCGGAGTGCCCCCACCGGAAATCCCGGCCCGGGTCACTAATCCCTGTTTCGCAAGTTCAGGAGCAGAGGACCGACAGGCAGCGAGAGGAGCGCACTCCGGTGCCTGCAGTAGCTACAAGCCATGACGGTCTTGGCGGCAACAATGATGAATTCCTTAAATTAGGGTAATGATTTTAGAATTATGATAGAGTTCATAACAGTGAGATCTAAGATTTTATAAATCCTAATCTAAAATATTTCTAGTCATGGAATCATTGAGTTGGGGATCAATGTTTCTGGAGAAACTAGCATATCTTATGTATGCTCGATAAAGAGAGTAGTTGGTTTCACGATCACTTGTATAGAAATACTAATACAAGGATGTGGATGCTCATCAGGGTATGAGTTCACTAAATTAATCGATCATGAGAACATCTTATAAAAGTCTTACTTGTCAAAGGATGATTCTCTTAATGAAAGTTGTACAAGTGATCCTTAGACCTGAGATCACCATGACATCTTGTACACATGAATCCATGTTTGGTTCATACTCATTCGTGACTTATACATGTACGTGTTCATGGATATGATGAATTATGTATAAATATTGAGTATGTCAACAAGGAATCGATCACTCCAAGTAAGAGGAGTATTTATCCCATACAATCTCATCAAATGATGATTCATAAAGTCTTTGATCAAAACAGGATGAAATTATAAAAGAATTTCTAATCTTTCATCAATCGAGTCTTCATTAGTGATTTAAGGTTTAAATGAATAAAGTGTGAGAGTTTGATAATTTTTCATATCCATCATTTATTCGGGATAAAGAAAGGTCGAAGGATTGAATTGCATGGTAACTTGCCACTAAAGGGTATTTTGATAATTTCTATCAAATTTCTCATCTTTTGGGTATGCATGATACATTGCTAGATGTCAGTCATGTCTTGTAGGTTATCATGAATTAAATTGATTGAATTTATGAGTCAACTTGAAAGATGGTTCAAATTAGTAACTAGGGTTAGCTCGATTTAACCTAATTCTATTAGTTGGTTTGTTATCGAACTAAATTGACATAAATCTAGACCTATTGCTAGCTAGATGAGGAGCTCAAAGGATCACACACATTAAAGAATTGATCAAGGAAGTTAATTTATATTTTTATTAGGGTTATAGGATCCTAATTGGCTAGCTAATTAACATACTAGCATATGTTGGCTAGTCTAACTCCTAACCTAATTAGATTGAATTTAAATGCTTGCTATTTGGGTTAACTAATTTGAGTGGGATTTAAATTGGGTTGAGCTTTAAGTGGAGCAGCCAAATTGGGATTTATCATGATTTTATAGCCTTTATCCATTGATTAAACCAAGAGTCCCAAAGGCTTGGGACTCTTGGCGCCTAGCACATATTAAGGGGCGCAAAAGGATCAAGAGTCCTTTTGCAATTAAATGACCTTTTTAGTGATAAGCCTTAGCCCCTATTCTCTCTAATAGATGCCCATTTGGACTAGATTTGATTGGTCAAATTATATAATTACGGACATGATTTCATGAAGAGTTGCGATGCTTAGAATATATGGTGCAAGGGATGGGCGAGAGTCCTACTTATCAATCACCTTTTATTAGATAAGCCTCTCTAATTTATACGTCTATTAAGGTATTGGACCAAGTCTTTAATTATGAAATTAAAGACTAATTATCAGTTTTTTCTAAAGAGTTGCGATAAGCAACTCTTGGAACAAAATATTAGTGAAACAACATTTTACTTTGTACCTTTCTGCCTAGAGACTCCTTCTGCTTGAAGGATCTTATTTGATATGTTAGATATCAAAATAGGGGTTGATAAAAGGGTGTATTAGGCACCTCCTCTTTTCCTATTTAAAGACTTCAATGATTGAAACCAAAGTATCCGTTGTCTTGATAACTCTTTTTCTTCTCTTGTTAGGACAAGTCTTTTATTTTAAAACAAGTTCGCTATTTTAAGACAAAGGCTTAGGAAGAGAATTAGAAAGGATAATAAGATAGAGAGTTTTCAGAGAGATTTTGAGATACTCTTCGAAAGGGAAAAGGTCCTAGAAGAGATGAAAAACTGTTGAAAGAAAAAATGTTGCCGGAAGAAGTCGAGCAACAAAGAGGAGTGCTCCTTGATCCAGTTCCTGTGTCGATCATTTCTGGAGGGTATACACTTGTATGCCTAGTGAAATAAAGGATATTAGCATTACAGGTATTCTTCTATTTTCTAATATTTTGCCCTATTAATTGATATAATCAAGGAAGTCCTGGGTCTAGGGTTTCAGTTGACTACGATTTCAAGGATTAAAATTTTGAAATCTAGTCTTTCGCTGCGCAACTGTAACCCAACATCCTGATCTCCGCTAGTAGGCTTGTCATACCAATCGTCCTAGCTGATAGATCAATCGTTGGTAGGTTTGTTGTACCAATAATCTCAGCTGATGGATCGGTAGTTGGTAGGCTGGTGATGATAATCATTCCTTTCAGTGAATCAACAGCTTCTACAGTTCTACTAAAACCCTCTTCAACAGTACGACTATTTCTATCATAAAGGCATGGTGGAGTGATGATGTTCTCAACCTCTATTGAAATTTCTTCAGGCATGTCGTTGCTTTTATTCAGCAAGGACGGAGCTTGAGCAATCGGTGGAGCAATCTCTTCCTTTATTGAAAATGGCATCGAAGGTGGTGTGATGGAAAGATCAACTAATACCAGGGGCAGCACAGTTGGAGGATCAACAGTGCTGGCCGTCGAAGTCAAGGGAGCGACCACTGGTGTGGTTCTTATAACCCGTTTTCTTTGGAAAGCCCTTAAGAATGCTTCACGTTCTACTATTTAAAATAATAAAATTACTGTAGATTTTTTGTGGATCAATTGGAGAAAAATATATATATATACTTTTATGATAAAAAAAAAGGTAGATTTAATAATAAACAAAAATATAGAATAGATCTCATTACATGTGAATATTTGAAATAATCATTGAAGAAGGTATTTCAAATATCAAAACCATTTAACTCATAGCTCTCGGTGCTAAAAATAAATCTTAAAATTTTATCACAATCGGGATAAGACAGCTATCCGATCATCTAATAAAGTAGCATTTTTTTTCTTCTTCCCCATCTATTTCGCCTTTTGCCTCTATTACCACACCACACAAATTAGGGCCAAACAATATGTGACCCTTTTTTTTATAAAAAAGAAATGGATCTCATATGAGGAGAGATCGCATAACAAATATTTCCCTCCTAATTCATTTAAAAGGTCCACCAAGCCAGCCTTTTCTATGCAAGCAATAAACTATTTCATGAATAGACTTTTAGTCATTACCCATTATCATTGGTATCGATATTTTTGAGACAATAATGTTATCTCCAAAGCATCTGGAACCCAATGCTATCTCGTATCAATATGCTTGGTTCTCAAATAAAATATTAGGTTCTTTAAAATATAGATGATTATTTGAATATCATAATAAAGTTTATATTTTTCTTGTTCTAGCCTCAACTCTTATAGAAAAAAATTATTCATAAAAGTTATTTACAAGCTTTTGTAACTTGACATCACTTCTAAAAAAATCATCAAAATATAGATTTTCTAAAATCTATATCACTAATCATATCCGTATATCTATCCAACATAGGTTTGTCATTGCTAAAACACAAACCAATTATGAAAGTATGAGATACATGAGGATCCATTTAATAATTGTCTAATATTTCTTACTAAGATTAGAGAGAAACTAACTTACAACTACACCAACTGTATGACCAATATTCGATCTTGCGCAAACTATGATATACATCAAACTACCAACTAGGAATACATAAAAAACATTTTTATCAATTGTATTCCATAATCTGTAACAAGACTTTTTATGTACATGACCCAGAAAGATATACCATTTAAACTTATCATCAAGCTTGGATCTCTCATCTTTATAGATATGTATAAATGTCCTGCAGCCAAATATCCTCAAGTGATCTAGATTTAACTCATTTCAAGTCATCTCTATATTCCCTCCTCCAGTTAGCTGTTATATGTTCTTTTTTAAAGGTCTCCCGCCGCTTCATTTGTCTTCAGTTTGTCTTTACTCTGTTATATAGCAATACGGGCTCCAACAAGCATCCTTCAGATGTTTGGTCTATTATAATGCTTTATCGTGTATCTTTGTTCTGCTGTACTTTGTTTTATGGGTGTATAATTATCCCAGATCCTGCTTTTGTTTTAATACCAGGATGCTACTTAACCAACTGGATGTTTGTGTATGTATGCTAATAATCTTCTAATATAGTTTCATTTTTGCACAAGGACCTAGGGCCCCTGTTGCCAAACTCGGGCATCCGGATTTGCTTGGGGTTGAAATTTACGTGATATACTTTAGATTGCTTCATGGTAGATTAACATGGGACCAAACTTGTGCTGTCATCATGCATGCGAAAATTTACAAGCTCTTGCATCTCTAGAAATATGTTTTTATACGTATCCGTGCATGCAAATGAGTTAAATCTAGATCGATAAATTAGGAGTCAATGTAGCAACTGAACAAGAACCAAGTCGGTATGTAAAAGCAAGGTCGTTTCCAGCTTCATTCTATCTGGCTAATTTGATCCAAAGTAGATGTTAATATATTAGATTAAAACCCAAAATTTTAATTTTAATCCATCCTTGGTGAGTCTTGGTTGAGTTAGATCTATTTTCAAGTCAAATTCAAATTGTTGCAAAACAAAACACATCCATCCAAGTTCATTTAGATTATAGGTTCAATTTCATTAGTTAGAACCAAATCCAAGTAGTTTGGAGTGCAGGTCCCGAATTCGGACCAATCCAAAAGCCATGGATCTTAGTTTTGGATATAGGTTAAGCTCAGGATGAGATCGGCATGGATTAATTATATTAGAGACTATCTGACCCCGTTGCCTACCTAAACCGAGCCAAGTTATAAGAACCACTTGGCCTGTATTTAAGTCTAAAATTTTGCCTCGACCAACCTAGGACAAATAGGAGAAGCTAAACCCTATCCCATTCAACGTACATGGTTGATTGCTTAAGCATGATAGTATCATTTCGTTTTGTAGGGCATGTCGTGAGTGCACAAGCTCTTAAAAAGATTAAAAAAAGAATTTTTTCTTAGAGCGGAGCTAAGTGAAGTGAGCACCCCCATGCGCCAGACTAATCTGATTATTGTAGGGAACTAATCTGAGTCTAAATCAACATATTTTATTATATATACCTTTTGTAACTCTAAAATAAGGGAGTAATTGAATGTTCTAGAAATCAAATGTACTGAAGACTAGAATTGGAAAAAAAAAAAAAAAATCTTATATTTTATATTTTTTATTTTCTATAATTAAATTTTTACATTGTCTTTGTCTGTAGATATAGATCAGTAGATCGAATCATCTAAATATTATAAACTTATTTTCTTCTCGTTCCGTTATTTTTATTACTTGGCACAGTTACTTTCTCCTTCAAAAGAATATCAGTGGGTGGATTTAATATTTGCTAACCAACATCAATCTCTCTCTTTCTGTGTGTGCGTGTGTGTGTGAGAGAGAGAGAGAGAGAAAGGTGCGTTGACTGTCAAGTGTCAACCTTCTATTCTTTTTCATTTCTTTTACCTTTCCTTTTTTTTTAAAATAGTGCAGCATGTTTGAGAACCACACCACCTCACGCCTCGAGTCAAGTCCGAAGTCCGATGGCGGTGTAGGTAGTGCTGAACAACCGTTATCCTCCAGAAAAACGTAGAGCTGAACGAAGGTTAATTCCATTTTTTAAGTTAGACTTAATCCAACCTATTTAGTTCAGCCATATAAAATAATTTTTATGTTAGACTTAATCCAATCTATTTAGTTCAGCCAATTGAATATCAATCCTACATAAAATAAAATTGTTTTTGTTAAGATTTCCCATTGAATATCTGGAACTTGCTTATAGGTGGGCTGTAAAGATGCCTAACAAAAATTAAATTGCTTATAGATCAGCAATTTAATTTTTGTTAAGATTTCCCATTGAATATCTGATTGAATATCTGTCCATCAACGAGCTGATCAAAACGGCCGCAAGAGCGGGGTCCAGAGCCAAAACAATTGATGGCATCTGGGGCTAAATCACATATCAGTATATTTATATCTATATTTATTTTAAATATATATATATATATATATATATATATATATATATATATATATATATATATATATATTAAATATTAAAAATATAAATATAAATATAGAAATAAAATAGATAATTAAATTTTATGAGTATAAAATCAAAAATTAATAAATGTTAAATAAAGTTAATAAGATATCAATGTGATATTTTTTTAAAAAAATTCTTAAATGATATATATATATATATATATTCTTAAAAATCCTTAAGCGATAGTTCTTTCATGTCCTTCCAAGACGACTTCTTCCCGGTGATTCTTGATCCAATGGTTTTTGCACGTGACTCTTCCAAGGTCGACATTTCTTGATGATTCTTGATTCTTGCATGTTTCTAAGGGTTCGGGCATGGTTCTTTAAATATGTGGAGAAGGATTAGTGAACTACTTGGTGGGTATGGTAAACTAGTCAATATTCTTTCGTCATAATTTGGATGTTCGAATTCTAAGACTCAATTATTTTACTCATCTTGCTCTTATTACCCAAGACATCCACTGGGAATGGGCAGGCTTTTGCTCATCGCAAGGTCATACATATTGAGGCAACTTTCTAATAGATTTTCTTCTCTTTTCCGGGTTGATATTAAATAGTTCGATAAGATTTAACTCTTCCAAGAGATGCAATTTTGACCGCAATTTGTTTTACGGAAAAATTTGATTTCATTAAAATGTGAATCCAAAATGAATCAAGGGAGGAGACAAGGCAAACTACCGATGCTTTGAGACCTAACACTAAACCCCTTTAGGTTCTTAACAAATTAATTTTCTTCTCTTTTTAAGATAGATATCTTATTAAAACTTTAATTATCCAACTTATATACATATTTAGATTTATACAATTAATATCCAATTTATATCCATATTAATTTAAAATAAATATAAATATAAATTTTTAATATCCTATCAATATGCATATCCATATTTGCTTAACAAAACAAATATGAATATAGATATACTAATATCTGATTCCAATCCTTTCAATCCTACAACTAGGCCCAGTACCATCATGCTAATCACTCGAAGAGTCTAAAGGTCCGGTTAGACACCAATTATTTCATAACTCACGAAATTTTGTGAATAACATATCAATTATTCATTTTAAAAGTTATAAATTACTAGATATTTTGTGAAGTACAAACTACAGTAGCACATAGAATGAAAACCAACAATAGAAACACGAGATAAAATATTGTTTTGTTTTTGAGTCAAACATGGGCTCACGTATACTTGATAATAAGATGTAGCAGGACCTTTATTCTTATTTCAACCTCATACGTCTGTCTAGGTACTCTTGCACGCCATAGCTTATTGTTCTTAACACTTACTACGAAAAGTAAGAGAACATACGCAAATTTTGAGACATGCATAAATCAAAATATATTTATGAACATAAAGGATGGAGAAAAATGTACAACGACTAAAACAGCGAGAGCCAGAAAAAAACAGCTTCCTCAATGATTATAACCCAAGCAACTAGCATTTCCCGTATAATTTACAACATAACTGAAGTTAAGAAATTGAAGTACTAATAGCCAGTTCATCAGATTCCTAACCTCTTGGTACCACATTCAGAACAGAATTTAGAAGTCTCCCTCAAGTAGGGGGCACCACATTCATCACAAAACTTTGCAGGACTTGTGGGCTGAAACAGAAAGATCAAACTGATCACAAAAATAATCGGGCATAGAGAGCTCATCTTTCAATAATTGCTTTAGTGTTATGGCACGCATACTTTCTCCCTTCATTTTGACAATCACTAAAAATGAGTGTAAGCTGGACCGCGCCCCCGCCCCACCCCCCCCCCCCCCCCCAACTCAAACATATACATGGGCACAAATGAAAGCCAAGTATAAACATAAAAAAGCTATTTCATATGAAAGAATACTTAGTTGCCAAATAATGAACCGTAGACCAAATCATGGTTATCAAAGCATATTGGCAGTCCTGACGGATGACTAAAACCCCGGTCAAATGTGGGCATTTTAAGTTATTAGAACTTTGACATGTAGTGCATGGGGAAGCTTACAGGAAGAAGTTTGAGTTGCTTCAGGAAGAGAGCTGTAGCATCATATGGCAATACGAGATGAACTGTGGTACCGGGATGACTGATTTTCTCCTTTTTCTTCTTCTTTTTTTTTTTTTTTCTAAGTGCTGGAACAGAAGTGGAGTCATGGAGACAAACAAAGAGGCACCTAGGAATTCTAGTTAAGAGAGTGAGACTAAGTAATACAAACGTATCCAATACAAATATTATATAAGTTATACTTTAAAATATATTCCAAAGTTCCGGACAACAAAATATGAAACTTCAACAATATTTTCTTAATGCAACAATAAAACACTTGCCCAAGGTGACTAATAAGATGACATCAATATATGAAAAATTTCAAACAAGGACAAGGATATTTGGCAGACCACGAATGCTATGTAAATGCAATTGGTTCAAGGGGAACATGCGATTTCATGGATCAATGTTATTTCGTACTTTTAAGTTTGAATCCACACAAAAATTGTGTCAAGAAAGATAACTCACCATGAAGATCAGAGGTATCAATAAAATATATCAAATGAATGTGGGAATTATGTTTCCTTGGTTTCTGTGACAACACTAGTTAATTATGCTTGCAATTTAATACAAGAAATCATTAATCCATACAAGACTATATAAATAATGTGAAGCAACATTATTTTACGGACTTCTACCTCCACTATCTAAAGCATTAGTATAGAAGAGCGTTTTTTCCTGAAGAACAGAGTATATACCAGTTGATTGATATTACACCCCAGGTTCTCTTTATGTTTCTTTCTTGAAAGTCTACTCTTACGTGAGATGCAACTATAAGAAAAGGAAAATGATCATTGTTTAATATGTGGGGTAATTTATTGAAAACAAAAAGGCACTTTTTGTTATCCCAAGCAGTAAAACCATCTATAAGATAACACAAAGAGCCCATAGGGTTAAAAGAGCCTATCAAATCACCAATCTTGTCTGCTGGAAAAAACCGAAGCTAATATGGCTCTAAAATCAAGTAGAGCAATGTTTCGTAAACCAAAGAGGGTTAGAGCTTAGCAAAGAGGGGCAAAAACACATCGCGGCAAAGGCAAAAAGTGATGGGATGTTTTATGTGGATGGGTGAGTGGGCTGCTTAATTCTTCTTGATATTAGATTCACAACAAAATTTTCAATGAAATAATTCAATAATCAGTAACTGCTTCAATATCATCTCTACAGAATTTTCTTGCATAGTTCACTACATACAATCAATATGCATTTTAACATATCCATGACCAAGATAATAAAACAAAGACAAATAAATAACTAATTATACTCTCCAATACTCTAAGAGGAGTAGTAAATCTACATCTAACATAGAATCAGCCATTTATAAACAATATGCAGCACTGCAGCTCATATCATGTCCCAGTAGGTCAAGCACAACATGAGAATGTGCTTAGAACTCAGCGTTGCAAGGTTTAAATCTGCACAAGAATAAAGGATTTCTGCTCCTTGATTTCTACTTTTATTTTTGGGACTTACAAGCAGCTTTTTAGCATAGTGCTTAAAGTTTGGATATAACAACTTAGAGCAACCGAATGCAATCCAGTACTCTAATTTCAATTTTTGAATGAAAAATCATTAGTAAAACCAGATTGTTAACTATGAATTATATATATATATGTATATATATCTTCCTGCACACAATCCTCGACACTCAAAACAGGATATCCACATAGACATAAGAAAAGGCATTTTATAAGTTATGGGAAAAGATTGAAAGATAAAATCTCACCAGCAAATGCAAGCGTCCTCCAACATGACCTCCACAGAGTGATTGCAAGCAAGCCAGATGTTGAGATATAGTCTGTGGTTGATGTTGGTGAGGAAGATCTGATACATGAGAAGAATGCGTACACTGATGTACGTTAGATAAGTGGGCAGTGTGTTGATTTTGCTGAATGGTTTGATTATTTGTTTGATGGAGAGGGTGAAACTGAGGCTGCTGTGGAAGTTGTTGCATGTGATGTTTTGAAGGAGACTGCGGCAAATTTTGTGGCTGAAATAAAATAAAATGCATATTACTACTCATCTGCCCCCAAAATGAAAGCTCATATACTGTTGTATCTAGAAAGAATAATAAATTATAAAAATACATGAACAAGTTCATGAATCAGTACATAACAACAAAACAGATCATGAGACTTACATAACTAAAATAATGTAAATCTAAACAGAACAAAAAACCTTCTCAAGCACTTCTTATTTCGCAGGACACTCCTATAGCTGTAAAACTGGAACTGTAAAAAACATTCACTTTCTAGTGTAGGAAATAGTTAGTATCAATGCTCTAAAATCCGAACCAGATTGGATGGTTGTACTGGTTAAACAGTCACCTGGCCAGGCATCTGATCTAGGCAAGCCTGTAAAACCATTTCTACTGAAAACAATGGATTATTTTGATGGAACCATGTGAACCACTAGTTAAACTGGTGATTCATTCAAACAATTCTAGAATTAAATGAACTGAATTGTTTTCACTTCACCCAAAAAATTCCTTTCAGGATTGAGATTAGTAAATGATTGTGGGTTCTCCCTTCTGCATGTCACACTACATTTTGTTGCCTTCCTCCAACAGTGGATAGCAGCCTCCACGGTCCCCACCCCCCTCTCTCTCTCCCCCTCCCTCCCTCCCTCCCCCACAACTCTTGATGCTCGAGGCCTCAATCCTTAGGTTGCGTTTGGTAACGGTAATCTATCCAGATTACCGGTAATTTTAAAATGGGCCCACCAGATAACTACATCTGGTATTGATGTTAAATGGTAATTTATCTTGAACCGGTAATCCGGATTATCTCTCATGTGGCAATCCAGATTACCTCAGGGAAAGGTGACTATCCAGATTACCGGAGATATGATAATCTTTTTTTTTTTTTTGACAAAATTGACCTGTCCCTTTTTGCTTCGGTGAGAACGAAATCGTTCTCTTCCCTCTCCTCTGGTTTCTCCTCCTCATCATCGTCATCCCCCAGGCACATCCATCTCGCCTGCGCTCCAGTTTCTCCACTCAAGGTATGGCCACTCTTTCACTCACTCTCTATATTTCTTCCTTTCTCCAACTCTCTCTCCCCCCTTCCCAATTTATCGGCATCTGTTATCGTTTATTGGCATTTTGTTTCCCATTTTTTGTTAATGGTGTTAGAAGTACCATAAATAAAAATATGAAGCATCCTGTTGGCATATTTTTTTTCCTTGACGGGTCAGGTCTAGATCTGGTGTCCAGGTTGGGAAAGGCGTCAAGACTCCCACAAGGATTTTTTTTTTTTTTTGACGCTTTAGATATTACAGGATATATATATATATATATAATAACCCTGCAAGATAACAAGAAGTTATCATCCACGCATTGCTATTTTGCTTTCCAACAATTAGTGCACCATTGCAATAAATGCATCTGTGATGTATGTTAAATGGAATTTCCATGTCTAGCATATATTTGATGTAATGCCTATATGGTTTTTCATGCAAGTTTTAAGGAGTCGGTGCTGAGCAATTTATTCAAATTTTATCCTACTTCAATCACACCAACATATAACAAATTGCAAGTAAAACTGTAGAAGTTTAGAAACACAGAACACCATTTAAGATCATTCCAAAATAATGTTTGAAAACCAAAAGTAAATAGTGGAAACCCAAGAAACATATAACAAAATCATAACCAAAACTGTAGTGCTACCCATATGTTGGTATTTATTTTAAATTTGATGTTAGTTTAACTTATAATTTGTTAAAATATTTATTTAAATGTGCTCAAATATATTACTATAAAATATGTTTTTTTTTTGTGATCATACTATCATTTAGATGGATCGACTACCAGCAGAGTTGCTTCCAAAAATAGCAACTATCATTGCAATGTACATCAACCTTCATAAGGCCATTGTTGCGTTAACTGGTATATTGCATACATATTGTGTTACTTTATTGATTGGGAGAAGTAAAAAGAGAAAAAGGATTGATTTTGGTGAGTATGAAAGACACAAGATTAGAAAAATTAGTTTACACAAGATTGTATTTGATTTTGAGTTGGCATGTATAGAAAATACGTGCATGGATAGGAGAAGTTTTCATGCATTATGTGATATGTTACAAATTACTGGAAGATTATCGAGTACGAAAATGTGTTGAGAAGATGGTTGCTATATTTTTACATATATGTGCTCACCATGCTAAGAATAGAGTCATTAAAAGACAGTTTGTTAGGAGTGGTGAAATAATTAGTAGGCAATTTACAACTGTGTTGAAGTCTATTTTTCTTTGTCATGAAATATTGCTGAAGAAACCAGAGCCCATTCCTGATAACTCAACTGACTACAGATGGAAATGGTTCAAGGTACTTTTTCTAATTAGATAGATAAATATTATCTTCATTTTAATTTTTTTAAAAAATAGTTTATATTATTATAATAATAATATTTTATTTGTATTGTAGAATTGTCTAGGTGCCTTAGATGGGACATATATTAGATGCACAGTCCTTGACATTGACAAGCCTAGGTATAGAACAAGGAAAGGTGAAATAGCTATGAATGTTCTAGGAGTTTGTAGTCAAGATATGCAATTCATCTATATTTTGCATTATCAAGAACAAGAGGTTTAAAAGTAACCCACGGTAATAGCTCTACTTGTTTAAAACTTCTTTTCATTTATATGTTCAATTTATTTTCTAACAAAATTTGTACTTATATTAGGTTCTTATTACTTGTGTGATGCTGGATATACAAATGCAGAAGGATTTTTAACTCCATATACGGGTCAACGATATCATTTGAATGATTGGAGACAAAATCATCAACCTACAATACCACAAAAATATTTTAACTATAGACACTCATCTGCTAGAAATGTCTGACAGATGCTTTGGTTTTCTTAAAATGAGATGGGCAATTCTTAAAGAAAAGTCATTTTATCCAGTAAAACACAAGCAATAATCATTAGTGCATGTGTTCTTCTTCATAACCATATTAGAAGAGAGATGTCTATTGACCCAATTGAAGATGAGATGCCTGATATCCTCCTGACAGAAGAATATAGCAATGAAGGAGAAATGATCGATCACATTATGAGTACAAATGCTTGGACTCAATTTAGGAATGACTTAGCATAATAAATGTAGGACCAATCCAGAGCTTGAAGAAATTCTCAACACTATTACAAATTTTGTTATGTATTCAAATTTTATGTATTTGACTCTTATTTTAATATGAACATTGTTGCAAATTGTGATTGAACATTATTACTACCATTTGAAATATGAATGTATGGTAATATTACTTTCGGATTGTTTGTCTTTATTCAACTTATTGTTGTTGTTATTTTAATTTGCAATATAAACATCTATTATCTTTTGTATTACATAATTATCATTTAGATATGGATGCTTCTATAAGTCAAAGGAGGAACCAGGGGAAGAAGCATCAATGGAATGCAGAGGAATATGCTACACTAATTGGATGTCTGCTTGATTTGAAAAATGATCCTATGTGGAGGGGAGAGGGTGGCAATTTCAAGGCTAGGTTCTTACCTCAATTGGAGAAGATGATGGCAAACAATATTCCTAATTGTAGTATCAAGACTCATCCACACATCCAATCAAGGTTCAAGTTGTTGAAACAACAATATGGTGCTATTTATGATATGTTGAATACATCAGGATTTGGATGGGATGATACAAGAAAATGTATTACTTGTGATCAAGATGTATGGGACAACTGGATCAAGATAATTGCACAACATATTAAATATTTCTTCATTGTTATTTAATTTTTTCTGCTTTATGTGTAGTTAATTTATATTGGTTCATTATGATAGTCATCCTCAAGCATCTGCTCTTCGGAATAAGCCATTCTTATATTTAGAGGAACTCTCAAAATCTCAATCATATTTGGAAAAGATCGTGCAACAAGTCAAAGGGCTGAAGATCCTGCAGATGCAGCAAATGAAATCCTTACAGAGGGATTGAATAGTGAAGAGGAGGTCTAGTTTGTAGATCCTACCAAATTTAAGAGTTACAACTCCATTCCCCAAACTCCTACCGGTCATGTTCAACAAAGTGTTTCTTCATCAAGGTCAAGAAAAAGGAAGGCTTCTAATAAGGAAGACGTTGCTCTTACAAGCACTTTGATTAAAACTATAAACAATCTTGAAGTAATGTGTGAAAGTTCAAGGTATTGATAAGTTGGCAAATTATTTCCAGTTTCTTGCAAATGATGAAGAGATGAAGAAGAAAGTTTATGAGACAATAACGGAGATTGAAAATTTGGGGTTGCATGAGTCATTGATGGTTAAAGCTGGATTGATAATTGCTCGTGATAGTGCAAGTCTGACTTACTTTTTTTCACTACCTCAGAGGTTGAGAAAATATCATGTATTGGATGTCCTTGGTTCGAGTCATAATTAGGACATTTTATGTTACCAGTTGTGATTATTTTGGATGCTGTGGTTGTTTGGTTGTTTGAAAGACGATATTTATATTAAAGTACTGTTTGGATTATTATTGAATTGTTTATATTATGTTACTGTTTAATTTTTATTGGATTGCATGTCATAAAATTTTATGATGTATGTTACTATTGTACCATGATTGGTATAATTGAAATATATTTTAATTTATGATCACATGATATGGAAAAGATCCAACTATTATATAGAAAAGATCCGCTTTCTTAATTTGAGGATTGTCAGTATTGAAGTGTTGTCATATATAAATACAGGTTGTTTCAGGTCAAACATGCAATAATATATAAATTTTAATAAATTTGACTTAGGGATATTTTGAAAATTTGAACCTATATTACTGGTAATCTATTTATCATACCAAACACAGTAATCAATCTTACTGATAGATTACATGTGTATACCAAATACAGTAATCAGTATTACTGGCAATCTATCCAGTGATAATCTATCTTGCAGGTAATCTAGATAACCATTTAGAATTTCCAAGCAATCCACCAAACGCAACCTTAAGCTTTAGCAAGTGTAGCAAATAGCAACACCAAAACCCACACCCCTCCATGATTTACCAAGACCTTATACCTCAAGCTATGGCAGGAACGGTGTGGCTGTGATGGAGATTTTTTCCAAAAGAGGATTTTGGTCAAAGAAGAATTATAATTTTTTACTTCCCTTTGGTTGGGACTTGGAATGATAATGTCGATTTACTTGTCCGCAAGAATTTTTGGTATATTAAGTTTATGGATACCTGATAGTATAAAACCATATATGCCATTAGAACATTTATAATATTTGATTTAAAATTAAGTTTTTAAGCAATGAAATTTATAATTATTTATGTCTGGTGATTATAAAGAGTGTTGGAAGTTACTAGAAAATGCTATGAAGTTTCTACAATTACAAATAATATATAATATATGATTAGAAAATATGTGATTTAAACTTAGTTTAATGCATGATATCTAATAATGAAAATACTTATTGTATCATGGTGATGACATAGTTCAGTTGTAGTTGACCCCATAATTGAACTGGTGACCCGTGACCTGGTCATCTTTCTAGTTCAATCAATGGCCGGAGTTTTGAAACATTAGTTGATATAACTGGATTTCACTATCAGAATTTTCAGTGATTTGTGAGAAAAAAAAAAGCTCCAGATGGGCATCATGAACTAAATCTAATGTAATGTATGTAACCCCATAGTGGAAAACAAAGTTATTTGTTCACCTTGATATCTTATAGATTATATCCATTAGGTGAAATTGGAAGACATATTTTCCTTGGTCAATAAGATCTGCATTCAAAAAAGAAGGGGAACTATTGCTCATCCTAATCCCCCACCCCTCCAAATATGCGTTTCTTTAGCTCCATTTTTTCTCCATTTAATCCTCTGTCTATGTACTATGTTAGCTTATTTTATTCTTTTTCTAGGCTTAATTGCACATGCCGATGGACTAATACCTCTAATAACTTTGAATTAATTAATAATTTAAGCTTTTGAAATCTATTCACATATTAAAAGAAAATAATATTAGTGCTGTTGAATAGCTAAGCTCCAATAGTCCTTTGCTTCAGTAGATCAAAAATATGATGTATTTATGTACAAAGTTCATGCCTAAATCATGTGTTGCAATAAAGAATTTTTTTTAAAATTTTTTTTAAAAGCAACCTTTCTTGTTCAGGTGATAAACAATATCTTCTGGAATTCTTAGAGATGTTTTTTTTGGTTGACATATATGTGGACAAGATAATCTAAAAGTGACACTCACTATAAAAGAAAGTCATCTCACAGATGACAGACCCTACTTGCACATAATTGGAAGTGTCTTCTAGAAAAAAAATTCATCTGCAATTTAAATTATTACTAATATTTGGAATGTGCAATGCATGTGAGAGGAAGTAACAATGGTCATGAATTCTTCAAGACCACGGAGTAGGCTGAAAACTTTCTTGTGGGGTGAGGCCAGCGAAGATTATTATTCGAACACTCTCACTTGGAGGCCAACATCAAGCAGAAACTCAGCCATGCAAACCCCTCACATTATTGGTAGATGATTGATTAATAGTCTTACTCATATTTAAGAATATGAAGATAGACTGTTCTACACCAGTCAACTTCAGTTAGTAAAGAAAACTCCATGCAAAAAATACACTTAACATGATTGATGGAGCAGACTCTTGTGGGCAACAAATGTCAGCTCATACAAAGAAATATGTGGGAGAGAAATTTGAAATCTTGTAATAGAATCTTACCTCATTTATAGGACGGAATCCCGTGGCATTAGCCAATGGAGAAGAACTATCAGTACCTGACAAGGCCTAGTCAAATGCAAAGGTGAAAGGAATAGCAAAATTAGATACAGCTTCAATTAAGCATGCAAAACTTGGCATCTAAAATATTGTGCAGAACTTACAGCCAACCCTGGGATGTTAGAGACAGACTGAGATGCAACCCGCCTGTACTTATGGCGGGGAGAGTAAAATTTATAATCTCTTGCTGAGATAGCAACCTCATGCTGCCCAGTCAATCGTTTGAACCTAGCATACACAAGCTTGCGATCAGATGGACAGATAACCTGATCTTAATTCACCTCATGCATTTCAAAAAGTACACAAAATCAATGTCTCACAATCCTGATTGTAAAAGGATAACTGGTCAATGACTGTTTGTACAAGGCTGATGATAAATCCTGCTTTTCATGAATCATGGTGTATGTTTGTGTTCCATGATCCTAGAAAATAAGATATTAAGATAAAAGTTCAAAATGATTTTGTACCTGAACTAATTGAAGAAGTGAATCCTTGGTCATGTCATATGGTCCTAGGCTATAGTCCAATTAAACCTACTGATGGACTACTCAATGTCAACTTTGATGGAAATACGCCCCTAACTTGAAGCAAATTACTCTGAATACAAATTATTATGATTTATGAGGACAGCAAAGTATATGACTTACACGTAATGGAAATGATAAGTTGGGTGGAATCTGAAGTGCTTTGAAGCTTGAATTTTATACATCAACAATGAAAGATACTCCATTAATGCTCATTGATGGTCCTTCATATTAGTGACATAACAACAGATGTTTGCAAACTCGTCTTCACCTAGGGGCTGGATAGATGCCTAACTCATATTCATGTCATATATCCCACGAGACAGAGAATAGGGTGAAGACAGGGAAAGGTATAATTAATTGATGATTGACACCACAACCCCAAGATTTTCCAAATCATGAGATTGCAGGATCAATGCCCTTCCCAATTCCATCTAAGTTTTCCTTCACCTCATCTCCTCGACCGAACCCTACTCATGTTCATAAAATCACAAGGATAGGATAGCTGGGCATCCATGCACCCCCCACCCCAGCCACCATCCCCCAACCCCGCTTTTTTTTTCCTGAAAATGCTTTATATCGCCTTTTTAAGTTTGAGCATCAATTTTGTCAGAGTCTTCTATCTAGGCTAAAGCATTATTTTTCTGTGCATACATGATGATTTGTGTTATCATAAATACAACCAGTCTGGATGAACACGGCGATGAGAAACATAAGGATTACAAATCAAACATACCACTCTGCATCCTCGACAGTCAGAATGCTCGGTTTCTCAATGATCTCCAAACCATTGACTACTACAAAGCGAACACGTTTTTCCTCATGTACAACTAGCTCAGGAAATCTTGTCCTTGTTTCAAAAGAAGTTGCCAATTCTCTTCGCCTAAAGCGAGAAGGTCCTAAAACATCAGCAGCACAAAATAGTTAGAAAGATAACAAGTTAGTCATGAACTTTCTTCTGAAGCTTCTTCATTCAACCAAACTACATCATTACCCTTCCTAGGAAACTTTTTTGCTAGTCTTCTATACAAACCACCAGCTGCTTCAAGAGCCACCCCAATGTTCTTCTCACGAATCCCATCCAAGGAAGCAAGACGCATATTCACATCATTGACTAAGGTTTCATACAAATTTGCCACATACATCAGTGGTAAGACGAATGTTGGGTCACCTTCATATTGTATTTCCCGTGCCCTTCTTTTGCTTAATTTATCATGGCCCTGGCCATAGTCAGCATCAGCAGACTCTGCCACTTCCACTACATGCTCTTTGATAAAATGCTCAACAAAAATTTGCAAGAACCTCGCCCTAGCAGTCTCTATTGGTGAAACATCTGTCCCAATGATTGGAAGTAAATCAACCATTTCAAATTAGTGGAAAACTAAACATAGTACAGTTAAACTTAATTAAAACATTTATGACAACTAGAAATTGCAAAGTGAAAAATTTTCAGCACCCAGAGAAGATACCATCAATGGTCAACATGTTGTAAGGTGAAGCTGAAGACCTGCCACTGTTTTCAATGGCAGAACGGTCTTCATCCACTCCGACACCATGAAGAGGAATCGAATTCCTATACGATCCAGGTATGCAGTCCTGGAAGATTTAACAAATAAAATGAGCAACCACTTAGGTTCAAATCGAATAATCTAAGAACAGTTCAATTTACAGGCAAAGATCACAGTCTTCAGCTGACCACAAAGTTAACCAAGAAAAATTTGCAACCTATCATTTCCTCCTACCATGATATCGAGATTCAATCTTTCGGTAAAAACTCAAACTAATGATCAAAGAAAAAAATGTTCAAAGACAGGAATTAGAGGAAACGGAAACATACAACTGAATTAGATTCATCATCATTGTCCAAGCTGTCTTCAGTGACGGCATCACGCTCGACATCACTGATCCCCTCAATCTCGCCTGGGCGAGCGTCTACCGTGTTAAGATCATGCAGAGAGCCACTGATGAAAGAATTGGCCGGTCTTAAATTGTAGTGCTGCACTGGAACTCTGGTCCCCATCGATCGACGCGACGATCTCCAACTAACCCTAGTGTCAGACGCCTCCTCCGCCGCGACCACCAAACCCTAGCAGGAAGAACTCGTCCCGCCCATGGTCCCTTCCACCTTCTTCCTTCTTCTCGATCGAGATGGAAACCCTGCAAGCCAGTGAGAAAACCCTGGCGCCATTTTTTTGCTGCGTTTCGGAAAACCCTAGGAGTTCCAGCCTTCAGGCCATGGTTTTAAAGTAAAGAAAGACTGCGATCCAAACCTGAGGCCGGGGGCCAGCTTCCTGCTTCCACCTCTCGAAGCCTATGTCCAAGCCTCCCACTGCAATCTTCCGCACCTGCTTCCAAGCCGACGGCCTCCCCTAATTTTCTAAGCCTGCGGCGTCGTAGAAAGACTTTCCCCCGCTCACGCAGCGAAATTACCAATCATTGGCACGTGCATTGCACGTGATTTATATAATGAAGGTGCTATAAAAATAAGATAGCATTTGATGCATCTATGTGCTTATTTCCCTCCTAGATTCATTAAATGTACTTCCATTTAATACCCCCTCTCCTGGTTATAATTTTTCAACAAAATAGTATCCATTATCGTTCTTATATAATTAAAATTTTAAACCTCATAGAACGGGACTATTCCATTTCAATACTCGGGATAGGAGATATTTCAAAATATCTCGACTAAGATGTTGAAATATTGATGGAATATCATCTCTTGATACATAAAATGATATCTAATTTTGATATCGAGAAGGACATTTTACGAAATTCTAAATCCTTCATGTAATAGTAATAACAATAATGGCTTGAATAAAAGTTTTATACTTGTGTGAATTAAATGCAAGGCTCATGATTAAAAAGATTGGGCCTTGCTATACATGCATATAAAACTTGTTCTTATTTTACATACGCTGGCATGTAATCAATGTGTTATATCCATCCGCCCCGCCTGTGTTGGGCCGAACAAGGCGTTCAACCGATTGATATGGGTTGAAGCTCCTACTGATCGGCTCTTATGGAGGTCCTGACATGTTCCCCATCGAAGGTCCAACGAGCCGATTGGCCATTGGGTTTATTGTCTTAGCGGCTAGCTCATTCGAAGATCAGCTGACCCAGTTGCAGCCGACTTACTGACGGCCGACTTACAAGAAATCGACCTATTAAAGGCCGACCTACCAGAGGCCGACCAACTTGATCCGCATCTGGGGAACCACTTGAGGGTTCCAGAAGATTCTCTCCAGTTGGTACCAGAATTCTGTTGCAACGGACTCCACGACATGGCCACGACTTCATGCCACGGGGCCATCACTTCGATCCTCCCAGGGACAAATCAAGGACTTCGTCTTTGTCCTCTAACAAATTTTGGCAGTATCTCACGCCCATAAAAGACGTTCGGGGGGCCTCCACTGGGATAAGACGCTCTCTCTTCTCCACTTTACGTTCTTCTCTCGCTCTCTCCACTCGGTTGCTCCAAATCCCCTACTAACTTAGGCATCGGAGTGTCCCCCACCGGAGCACCTCCGGTGCCCAGGGGACCTTTTGCAGGTTGACCGGCTGAGGAGCTCTCCACACAGCAAGGCAAGTCCAGTCCAGGGGTGAGCGCAGCAACAGATTGGCGCTAGAAGGAGGGCCGCTGAACCTTCGTTCCGCTCTCTACTCTAAAAGGAGAGATTGACTGAAGAAAGTTGTCCATGGCAAGGGGAAGAACACGAAGCATCTCCGTCAGAGGGAGGCATTCTCCCCACAGGCCTGAAGCACCTCGCGGAGAGGACACCATGGCCACTGCCACCGAGCCTACAATCACTCTGGGGCTGCAGCAGTTCCAGATGCTGGTAAACCGCATCGAGACGCTTACCTCAGCAGTCCAGCATTTTCAGGAAGCGGCTGACGACCGGCGGCAGCCACCCGCGGCGTCCTGCGTCAATCACCAACCAGCTGCCGGGGGGAGTCAGCAGCCCGAGGAGCCACCACCTCTCTCCCATGCTGCTCTAGGGCCCCAAAGGTCTTTGAGGGCTCACGCAAGCGGGAAGAGAGCGAGGTCGGCTTCCCTGTCTTTTGCTGACTCCCCCCCTCTAGGTGGTCGGCGCTCTGTTGAAGATCCGCATGACTACGACAGTAAGATTATGCGCATGGAAGAGCGCATGGTGGAGATCATCGTGCGCCAGAAGGCCGAAGGGGGGCAAGCATACGATACCCGCCCGCCTTTTTCTGCCAAGATCTTAGAGGAGCCCATCCCCCGACACTTTAAAATTTCCCAGGTGGATTCCTACGATGGCACCACCAACCCACTGGATCATTTGGGCACCTACAAAACCTATATGATGGTACAGGGTGCCTCCGACGCCCTCCACTGTATCGCCTTCCCAGCCACCCTAAAGAAGGCCGCCCGGATGTGGTTCGCAGCCATCCGACCAGGTACGATCCGGTCTTTTTTTCAACTCGACTATTTTTCTTTCATATTTCAGGACATGCAGTCGAAAAGGTCGTGTTTGTTCCACTCAGAGAGGATGACCCTACTAAAGTACTCCAAATCGGAAGCACGCTAAGTGAGGGAGCCCAACAGGAACTGATAGGGTTCTTGAGAAGCAACACTAATGTTTTTGCCTGGTCGGCCTCTGATATGCCAGGCATCCCGTCGGATGTCATTACTCACCAACTCAAGGTGGATCCAACGTATAAACCCGTCCGACAGAAGAAAAGAAGCTTTGCCGCTGAAAGGCAAAAGGCCATTGAAGAAAAAATGAAAAAACTCCTCGATGCCGGTTTTGTTAGGGAGTCCCACTATCCGGAATGGGTGGCCAATGTCGTTATGGTGAAAATGGCCAGTGGAAAGCGGAGGATCTGCGTGGACTATAGGACCTCAACAAGGCTTGTCCGAAGGACAGCTTCCTCCTGCCAAAAATTGACCAACTGGTGGATGCTACAGCTGGCCACCAGCTATTGAGCTTCATGGATAAATTCTCTGGGTACAACCATATCAGGATGCACCCCGAGGACGAGAAGAAGACGGCCTTTGTCACGGATAGGGGATTGTATTGTTACAGGATGATGCCTTTTGGCCTGAAGAATGCGAGCGCCACCTTCCAACGGCTGATCAACCGAGTCTTTGAAGGGCAACTCGGAAGGAATATGGAGGCTTACGTTGACGACATATTGTCAAAAGCCTCCGAAGGGCCGACCACATCGGGGACTTACAGGAGTTCTTTAACGTGTTGAGACGTCATCGGATAAAGTTAAACCCTGCCAAGTGTATCTTCGGGGTGACCTCCGGGAAATTTCTCAATTTCCTGGTCACCCAAAGGGATATTGAGGTCAACCCAGAGAAGATCAAGGCCATCATGGACATGGCGCATCCAACAAATAAGAAGCAGGTGCAGGAGCTCACGGGCCGTATTGCCTCTCTCAGCTGCTTCATTTCCCGAGAGGTTAAGAAGTCTTTGCCCTTCTTCAAAATTTTACGTCGGTTGGACCGTTTTCAGTGGACCGACGAGTGCCGGTCGGCCTTCGAAACCTTGAAGGACTATTTGAAGAACCCCTCGCTGTTGGCCAAACCAATAGAGAGGGAGACGTTGTACCTATACTTGTCGGCCTCTGACGAAGCCGTCAGACCGTCCTTATGCGAGTGGGGGGAGATGGCCAGCACAAACCTGTCATTACATCAGCAAAGTCCTTCACGACGCCGAGACAAGTTATCCTAAAGTCCAAAAGCTAGTTTACTCGTTGGTCATGGCGGCGAAGCACCTCTGGCCCTATTTCCAGGCGCATCCGATCGTCGTGCTGATCGACCAGCGCCTCAAGGCAATCCTCCGAAGTCCTGACACCTCTGGACGGCTCGCTAAGTGGGCTGTCAGGCTGGGCGAGTTCGACATCTCCTTTCGATCCCGATCGGCCTTGAAGGCCCAGGTAATTGCTGATTTTATTGCAGAATGCACATAGGAGCTGGAGGCCGCCTCTTCGATTACCGAAGTACCTATGGCCGATCTAGCAGGAGAGAGCGAGCCCACCTGGACTCTTCATGTAGACGGAGCCTCCAATCTCGCTGGGTGTGGGGCAGGCCTGATTTTAGCCGACCCCAATGGACAATGTTTGGAGTACGCCCTGCACTTCGTATTTCAAGTATCCAACAATCAGGCGGAGTACGTAGCTTTACTTGCAGGGCTGAAGATAGCTGGTGAGCTGGGCATCAGCATAATCCAGGCCTTCTCTGACTCCCAGTTGGTAGTCAATCAAGTGAAATGCGAGTTTGAAGCGAGGGACCCCACCTTGGCTAAGTACTTAGATAAGGTACGAGGCATTACATCTTTGTTCAAGTCTTTCGAGATCCTCCATATACCTCGACTGTAGAACTCCCGGGCGGACGCTCTGTCGCGGTTAGCCACGGCCGTGGCCGGCACCTCCGACCGAGCCTTTGTGGAGTATCTACAGTGTCCAAGCATTTCTGAGGAGCCGACCGACATCCATTAGGTTGAGCAGGAGCCCTCTTGGATGCACCCGATCCGTACCTTTCTAGTTCAGGGCACTCTCCCAGATGACTTGGTTGAAGCCAAACATATACGCTTGACGGCTTCTAAATACGTCGTCCTCGATGGAACCCTCTACAAGTGATCATTCTCACAACCATTGTTGAAGTGCTTGGGGCCGACCGATGCAGATTGTGCACTCAGGGAGGTCCACGAAGGCATTTGCGATGACCACCTTGGAGGAAGATCCTTGGCCTACAAAATTATCTGGCAAGGATATTACTGGCCCATAATTCAAAAGGATGCGTCAGACTTCGACAGAGGTGCGACGCGTGTCAAAGGTATTCGGGTGTCCAAAGGAGGCCCGCCAGCCAGCTGACCCTGCTCACAGCACCGTGCCCATTCGCCCAGTGGGGCATGGACATCCTGGGATCCTTTCCCCCAGCATCCGGCCAACAGAAATTCCTCCTCGTGGCCATCGATTACTTTACCAAATGGGTGGAGGCTGAAGCAGTAGCACAGATAACAGAAGCCAAGGTGGAGAACTTCGTCCAAAATTGCATTATCTTCAGATTTGGCATCCCACGGACAATCATCACAGATAATGGAAGGCAATTTGACAACTCAAGGTTTCGAGATTTTTGCCAGCAATACCATATTTCCCATCGGCTCACCTCGGTCAGCCACTCGCAATCCAATGGAGAGGCGGAAGTCACCAACCGGACAATCTTGCATGGGTTGAAGACTCGCCTGAATGAGGCCAAAGGACTTTGGGCAGAAGAGCTTAATTCGGTACTGTGGGCATACCGGACTATCGCTCGGACGGCAACCGGAGAAACTCCGTTCAACTTGACCTATGGGAGTGAGGCAGTCATCCCCGTAGAAATCTCTTTGCAATCCCTGCGGGTTGACCACCTCACCGAGCTGACCAACTCGGAACAACGAAGGGCTGACCTAGATTTGCTGGAGGAAACCAGGCTACGAGCAAGCATGAAGATGGCGACTTACCGGCAGAAGATGGCTCGATATTACAACTCGAAGGGTTAAGGCACGAACCTTCCAGGTTGGGGACTTGGTCTTGCGGAGGATGGAGATCTCAAGGTCGACCGAGCAAGGAAAGCTTTCTCCTAATTGGGAGGATCCCTACCGAGTCAATGAAGTAATCCGGGCCGGGACCTACCGGCTTGAGCAGTTGGACGGGCAGCAAATAACACGCCCGTGGAATGTAGACAACCTTCGCAAGTACTATCAATGAAGTCTACAGTTTCCTCCAAGCGCACTTCGAAAGTTCGACTCCGGTCGGCAAAGGCTCTAGGGCAGTTCACTCCGAAAGTCCGACTCCGGTCGGCAGAGGCTCTAGGGCAGCCCACTCCGAAAGTCTGACTCCGGTCGGCAGAGACTCTAGGGCAGCTCACTTCGAAAGTCCGACTCCGGTCGATAGAGGCTCTAGGGCAGCCCACTCCGAAAGTCCGACCCCGGTCGGCAGAGGCTCTAGGGCAGCCCACTCCGAAAGTCTGACCTCGGTCGGCAGAGACTCTAGGGTAGCCCACTCCGAAAGTTCGACCCCGGTTAGTAGAGGCTCTAGGGCAGCCCACTCTGAAAGTCCGACTCCGGTCGGCAGAGGCTCTAGGGTGGCCCACTCCGAAAGTCCGACTCGGTCGGCAATCACCACACATAGCCCATGAGGGATCGCGTGAAGAACAGATGGCAAACCTGAGCCACCTAACGAAGCAAACGGGGAGCAACTCTCCTGGTCATGAGCCCGGACTGAATGGTTGCCGACATTCCCGCTTCGGACTTCAAAATGCCGACCGAGAATACTTGGGAATTTTCCTAACTATCCGAGCCAGGCCGACGCCGAATGGCCACCCGAAAAAGAAAATGACCTGTGGTACGAAGAAGCCGACCGGAAATACTTGGAAAAATTTCAGAAGAAAAAGAAAGTAACCTATGACACAGAAAAGCCGACTGGAAAGACTTGGAAAGATTTTGAAAGAAAGAAGGCATCTATCCCACACATGCGTATAAGATAACGGCTAAGATTTTCATTAAATCCAAAAGCGGACGCTTACAAAAGGTGGGCCGGACCTTTACAAACCCCTCAGGTCGGACCCACAGAAGATACATCAGGGGCCCCAACTTCGACCCCGTCTACTACAACCGGAGGGACAATAGGGACTGCAGTGCTAGGGGGCTCGACCAGGACATTCGTTGCCTCTGCTTTGGCTCTGGCCTCTTCAGCTTCGCCTTCGGCTTGAGGCTCTCCCTCCTTCGCCGGCTCTTTTAGTTCCACGCCTGACAGGTCCAGTTCTGGGAAAAGTAGGCCCACCTTCTTCAAGCAGTCGTCGTAACCTTCTCTATAGAAGTCCGACGCTGCCTCTTCGACCTCCTCATCGAAGTCAGGCGAGGCCTTATATGCCGTTATCGCCTCCCGGACCTGCCTCACGGCTTGCTCCCTGGCTTCCTCAAGCTGGGCCGTCAGCTGTGCTACCGCGGCCCTTTCGGCCTGTGCTCTTTTGTCGGCCTCCGAGAACCGACCCTCCTCCTCCTGTAGCCGACGCGTGAGGGAAGCCACTTTTGCCTTCCTCTTCTTCAGTCTGGCCTTCCGGTCGGCCAGTCAGCCCTCTGCCTCCTTCAGAGCCTCCTTCGATGATTCGATCTCTGCTTGAGCGGCCGACCCCTCTCCTCCGCAGATTATAGGGACACCTCCAAGGTAGCTTGGGTTGCCTCCATGGCGGTCCGAGCGGCCTCCAGCTCTTGTACCTTTCTAGCGGAAGTCTTCGCTACATAGAGTACCCGGCCGATACCGTCGTCCATCAGTGAAACATCGTGAAGGAGCTGCAGATACGAGACTAAGTTAGGGCCGAAAGAAGGAGAAAAGGAAGCAAGGGATCTAGTAAGGTGCCTTACCCTCATGGGATTGCGGTAGGATTCTACCACCACATCGCTCAGGTTTCTTTGGATTGACCGCTCCCAGTTGAAGTCGGTCATCACCCCCCTGAGCAGGCTCCGTGCTCTCCGGGGGTGGTCCAGAGCATTCCAATGTTGGAATTCCTCCTGGCAGACTTCGTCATCCGATTCCTCTTCGGCCCCCTCGTCGTCGGCCCCTTCCACGGCTATTCCTTTTTCCTTACCCTCTGAGGGCCCCGCTATGTCCGGGCCGATGAGCACGGGGGCTGGCACGACTGGTGCACCATGTAGTTCCGACCGCTCCTGCTCCTGTGGGGCGGCCGACTCTCCGGCGATAGATGAAGCCCCGGACGCCTTCCGAGCCAGCACCTCAGTAAGAGGGGTGTCGTCCTCGTCGGACCCCACCTCCATGACGGGTGCGGGCGGCTTCTCCTCCCGCTTCTTCTTTTGCCTTTCGACCGTCGATGTTGGAGCCGATCCTGGGACGGGCCTTTTTCGCACCGCCCGCTGAACGACTTTGGCCTTATCTATCTTCCTCATCCCCCTTCCTGTTGCAAAGAAATCCATGGTTAGTCAAAGAAAGAAAGACGACAAAGACAAGAGGGCGAACTGTGAGAAAGGAGTTCGGCCCTTGCCTAAAGATCTCTGGGAGCTGATCCTTGCACGGTGAAGGCGGTCTTCGCCTAGCAGTTCAAATGCCGCGGTCGGACCAGCTCCACTGATTTCATTGAAACTGGCTTGGTCGGCCATCAGGATCGACCTCCCCTCTCGGAGCCTTGCCCACGGCTCCCTCCACAGGGGCTCGAACCCCCAGGGCTAAAGACTGCTCATGAGAAAGAACCGGGCCTTCCACCCGTGGACGACCGACGGAAGACACTTTAAGATTTTTCGGCCGGGACGGGGACTGAACATTCACCATTCCCAGCTCCTAAAGGATTTCTTCAAGAGAAAGAAGTTGCCGAAGAGGGGTAACCTAGGTTCGAGTCCGGCCCTACTATACAATACGACAAAACATCATATAATCCGGATGCTGTTCGGAGTTAATTATGCCGGGGTTACCCTATAGTGCCGGAAGACCTCTACAAAGAAAGGTTGCAACGGGAACCTCAGACCAGCTTTGAGGTGGGACTCGTACATTGGCAAGGTCCGGGTCATGGTCGATTGAATCTCGCTCGGCCCTTGTTGCCTAGGTAATGGACTGGGCCCCTACTAGTGGTCGCCATTAATATTGAAGAAGAAGGACTTGGGAGCTAACCTAGATATGAACTCCTAAGAGCCGGGTCTCGCGGAGGAAGAAGAAGTTCTCTCTCGCAGAGCACACACGTAGCCGGAAAACCTTCCCATAGCACGTCGCCCCTCCTTTTATAGATCTCTGGGGGGGGGGCATCGCTTCTCTCTCCATGGGCGTTTCAACCACCCCATAGGAAGGCGCGTCCGTCCATATCCCTGAGACCGAAATGACAGGCCGATCTTGATGGTAGACGGTGATCCATGCAAGTACCGAATCAATGGTGAAGGAGTCGTGCGAGAACGAGAGCCGACTGCCCGGATGCTGCCACGGGGTGCGGCGCGTCCCCTCGTTCTCGCCAGTGCCCTTGCCAACCCGACTCTCCATCATGACGCCTTTTCATCATTAACTACGACCCTTACACCCCCAATGAGGGGCCGACACCTGTCCAAGAGGCCGATCGTGGGAGATTCGAAGTGACCCGTCGTGATGATCCCGGATTAAGCCTCAACGGGCGCAGTCTGTACCAAATACTATGCTCCTGCACTTCGAGGTCACGTGCCTCCTCAAAGCCCAGCAATATGGGGCAACTGTTATATCCATCCGGCCGGCCTGTGTTAGGCCGGACAAGGCATTCAACCGGTTGATACGGGTTGAAGCTCCCACCGATCGGCTCTTCTGGAGGTCTTGACATGTTCCCAACCGAAGGTCCAACGAGTCGATTGGCCATTGGGTTTATTGTCCTAGCGACCGGCACATTCGAAGATCAGCTAACCCAGTTGCAGCCGACTTACTGACGGCCGACTTACAAGAAGCCGACCTATTAAAGGCCGACCTACCAGAGGCCGACCAACTTGATCCGCATCCCGGGAACCGCCCGAGGGTTCCGAAAGATTTCCTCCAGCTGGTACCAGAATTTTGTTGCAACGAACTCCATGACATGGCCACGACTTCATGCCACGGGGCCATTACTTCGATCCTCCCAGGGGCAAATCAAGGACTTCGTCTTTGTCCTCTAACGAATTTTGACAGTATCTCACGTCCATAAAAGGCATCCAGGGGGCCTCCACCGGGGTAAGACGCTCTCTCTTCTCCACTTTACATTCTTCTCTCGCTCTCTCCACTCGGTTGCTCCAAATTCCTTACTAACTTAGGCATCGGAGTGTCCCCCGCTGGAGCACCTCCGGCGCCCAGGGGACCTTTTGCAGGTTGACCGTCTGAGGAGCTCTCCAGCACAGCAAGGCAAGTCCGGTCCAGGGGTGAGCACAGCAACACCATGCTTTGTGGTGAAGTTTAGATTAAATCAAAAATAAAATAAATATTTTATCAATATATAAATTTTATGTATAATATAAATATATAATATACATAATATTTTTATTAATTAATAAATTTATGTATATACTAATTTTCATCGATCATATTTTTTTATTTAAATTAAAAATAATAATGTCATGATATTTTGTTAAAGTACGAGTGACTTGGTTCTATGACAGAATATAAATCAAAATAATTAAAAAAATAAGTATAACATTTAAAATTAAATTATATTTATGAAATAAATAATAATAACAATAATAATTAAAATATGTCATCATGTCGTGTTAGATGATTTTTTAGGAGATGTTTATGAGAAAAGTTTAATATACATGAATCTATTTTTTAGGATTTAAAATAATAGATTGTTATTGAGCCAAAGATGAAAAAAATTAAAATTAAAATTTTTTGATAAATTCGCAAACCAAAATTTATATTTTGAAAAATATGTTAATAATTTTGAAATTATAATCACCGACATTTTGTAAATCAAATATAATTTAAAATATATAAATATTATTCAAATTATTTTTAATAATAATTGATAAAATAAATTTATCATATTTTCTGACTAGCTGGATCCGACGATCTTTGATTTTCTCGGATTCGGATTCGGATTTGGATATCGGTTTTAAATTATATGATGTCTGTGTACAGCGCATAGGTTCGGTCCGGATCCAGCGAACCTGATCCGCGTTCCACCGACCCACTCCCCAATTCGCTTCGTTTTCCTCTTCGAAGTCTCGGAGTGCTAAAGGCCGCTAGGGTTCGATCCCCTTCTCACCCTTTCCCTCCCCCTAATCTGCGACCGGCGATCGGCAACGAGCGACGATCCCGACCGGAGAGAGGAGCATCCCAACGGCAATACAAGTATCCAAGCGCGATACCAGGTGCACAACTTTTGAATCTTTGTCTCTTTTTTTCTGTTTCCATGTTTGTTTCGATGATTTATCGGCTGGGATTGGAAGTATGTGGGGTTTTAATCCACGAGGTAGCGTGGATTTACTCTGGAGGGTTTTTTAGCGGTGGTTTACGAGGGATGTATGATGAATCGGCGGCATCCGGTGGCCGTCGGACCTTGACGCCTTGGCTTTGATAGCAAATGGTTCATGCCTCCTCCATCAGTGCTACGTTTTCTGTTGGGTTCTCTCTCAAGCCTGTCGATGTTTCCCATGGCAATCAGGAGTGGTAGCACGAGTCCAGGTCACAGTAGAAGTCATTAATATCTTCGAGCTTTCTTTTTCCCCATATTCTTGTGCTTGTAGGAGACGTGAATAGGAATGAGGTGGAGTGATGATAGATAAGGATATATAAGTTAGAAAATGGGAAGCAGAGAGTACTGATTGGTTAATATGTTGTTGATTTTCAATCTGGAACTATTGGTGCATATACACTGCATGTAGGATGCAGAGTGAATAATGCAGCAATTTGCTAGTAGAAAGATACATTAAACAAGAAATATTGGGAATGACAGATATGGGAGATTGCATGAAAGTGTTAAGGTTCAAACCAAGAATGAGATGGAAGTGTCCTATTACTAGCCAAAAAGTTTAAAAAGGAAGATGGACATCCACTGACTTTCAAGAATGACAGAATGATCACAATGATATATCATTGTGGGTCATAGAACACCATTGTCAATTGTAGGAAGCTTATGCCCTTTGAAGACTAGTTCTTCTTCATCCTTTTTCATTCTTAATTTAGCGAGGGTGAAACCTGCTTGATCTCCGTCTTCTTCTGCTATTGCTTTTTTGGTTCTGAGGGAAATTTGTTTTTTTGATTATAGAGATAACTCAAATTTGTAGCTTTGAGATTACCTTAAATTTTTTTTTTTAAAACTACTCGTTTTCATAGAGGAAACTTTGCCAAACTTATGTTGGAAGCTCACTGCTTAGTTCAATTTGCTGTCACCACCTACATTTTACATAAGCCTCTCTTTATTTCAAGTATTCACAGTCCAATAGGCAATACTTTTCTCAGTTTTGGGTGTAATCTTTTGAAGTGGTGAAGTTGTTGGGAGTGGAAAAGTTCAAGACCGTCCAAAGCTCTTGTAACTATCCAAAGCTCAAATGCCCCTCCTTATTTCTATTGGTCAGAGCCCAACAAGCACTACCCTTACTGTTTTAATCTTGTTCAGTGGGAAGTTGGGGACACTATAAGACCATGGATGGTCTCAAGTCCTTAAATGCTCCGTGCTGCTCAGCTTTGACTGTTTTTAATCTTATTCAAAGCGCTTGCTGTTGGTTGGCATGCATGGTCCCCTACCAATGCCAGCACAAGGACATGGCCACCAATTGGACAGCTCCTTCTATTGCTGGGCATGTTTGTCTGGCTTCCCTCCAGAAATCGATCTGAGTCATTGGTCAAGCTTGGATTTTGGAATTTCTTGTTCTTCTAACTGGTGGTCTATTTCTTTATAATTATCATCCTGAACCTCTTCTAGCATTCAGTGATTAGAGTTGGTCAAAAGGCATGATGTAGTCCCTAACCTTTCAATGGATTCACTTCTTTGTGATGGTTTTGTCCGATTAGAATTTGAAATAGATTAAAAATATGGATATGCTTAATATTCAATTTGTATTCATATCCATTTAGAATAAATATGGATATGCTTAATGTCCGATTGTATTCGTATATGTTTAGGATGAATATGGATATGCTTAATATTTGATTTAGATCCATATCCATTTAGAACAAGTATGGATATTAATTTTGATATCTGTTTAATATCCATGATTCATATCCATTGAAAACTATGGATTCAAATATGGATATGCTAATATCTGATCCATATCGATTCTATTTTCAGCCATTCTGTTATACAAAACCTTGAGCAGAAATGCAAAAAATCACTGTGCATGAAGCAGGTGATGAAGGAAGAGTTGACGTTAAACCATCCCACTTTCAATCTTACCCCAAATCTCTCTTAATCTGTGTCCGGTGGTCTTCAACTGGAATGGTGGCATCTGTAGAAGATAAATGAATTTATTGAGTTTTAGATAAATAATAAATATAAAATTTTATGCAAATGACAGTCATAGCCATTCTTTTTTTATTTATGTGGACTGCACTTGCCAATGCTGCCATTCTTCCACACCAAAGACCACGCCACTCCTAGTCCCAAAGATCACTGCTTGAGTTACTTCCTCCCCTTCCCCTCTTTAACATGAGAAAACTCATGGTTTGAGCAAAAAAATTGAGGCTTTTGGCTCTTTAAAAATGTGCTTCTTGGACCTTTATTTCCCTATGAATGATTTGATGGCCAGAACCCTGGTTAGGTGATCTGGTTTGATCTTATTTATTTTCTCGCAGATCCTGTGTATTTGTTGTCCCAGATACAAACATATCCAAAATCTGTAATTACTTCTCTCTTCTTCTTCTTCTTTTTTTTTTTTTGATGAAGAGATTGTATACCCATTAGAAATTCTTAGAGAACAAAATATGTGAATACTTGGAGCAAATAGCCATATAATGCCTTTGCAATCTTCTGCGTTACGACTTCTAGCAACTTTTTTCTTCCTTTTGTACATATGCAATTATTATTGTGCATTCTCCCCATAGGAATTTCTTGATTTCTAACCACTTCTCATGCTGCTTGTGCAGATGTCTGGGGAAGAGGAAGAGAATGCTGCGGAGCTAAAAATCGGTGAAGGTGAGTGAGCATAGAGCCAGATTATGAGCATTGTAATTTGTAAGAATTTTAGCAAGTATTTGTGCCAACTGTGAGGTTAGGCATCCATTATTATACATGTTTGTTTTGTTGAAAATTATAATTCCTACAATGACTACATAGATGCATGTTCTTGCATGCTAAAACTTGTATTCAAAATATTGTTAAAGTAGGTTCTGTATGAGTAAATGCTCTTTTTTTACCTTGATTATGATTTTGAATGGATTTCAGATTCTAGTTACAAAAACAAAAATGTTAGCAGTCTTTCTTATTCCATAATTATAATTTAGCTGTATATATCTACTTTGTGGTTCCTGAGCAAGGTCAAACAAAATCCTCTGAAATTGAAAGTTCCTTAAAACTTTTCACTACTTTTGTCCCAGTTTTGTCAGATTCACCTTTCTGTAGTCCAGTCTTTCTTATTCTATAATTATAAGTTAGCTGTATATATCTACTTTGTGGTTCCTGAGCAAGGCCAAAAAAAATCCTCTGAAATTGAAAGTTCCTTAAAACTTTTCACTACCTTTGTCCCAGTTTTATTAGATTCACCTTTCTGTGGTCAAAATCCTTACCTTTCCTGATCCATCAGTGTCTATGTTAAACTCATTTATGTCATCTTGTATGGTTTTCCATTGCCATGTTTAATACTACTACCACTATCAAACTTTTGATGAGGTACTTATTATGGATTCCATCCCTTCTAGTTCTATTGCTTTATCCACCTTCTACAGCCTTGTCTTGGCTATACTCATGCTCTTGGGCCAATATTTTGACCCACACATAACCTGGTCTTTTGACCAATAAATTTAGTGTATCAAGTCTTTGTGGTAATTATGTGATTTTATGAAAGTTAACTACAACCCAATTAGAGATTTTCTTATCCATCTCTTCATTTCATAGCAGAATTTATGTAAGGTTTTATTTTGTGCATCTCTACCCCCAAATTTAGCTATATTTTCAGGTCCACCATGTTCCTTCTTGTGTTTCTACAGGTATAATCTTTTCCAGATTGACCAATATTTTCAGACTTTATATTCTAGAGTTGCTTCTAGGATTCCATTTTTAAATTTATTTATTTTTTTGTTATCAAGGAAAAATTTTAATCATAGCATTTCTAAAGCAGGTGTTGGAATGCAGGGTACATAGTTGATTCGTAGTGAAGGCCTTTTGTTCTTGGGAGTTGTCTTGTCTCTCTATGCTTAATTGCTCCCTCATATGCAATTTAATACTATCAACATGGTATTTAATATAAATCTTATTCTAATTTCCTGCCAAATAAGTTTTTTTGGCACTCAACCATGAATCATTTAGGATCTATAATAAATGTGCATTTTTTTTTGTTGTTTTTCCATTAATTTCTTCAAAAATAGACTCATCCATTGAACTCCATGAGTAGACAGTAAGTTTATAATCCAGTATGATTAGATTCTAAGGTAAATATTGTATTTTGTATGTTTCCTTTGTTCTGACGAGTTTGTACCCCAAGGCTCCTTTTTTAACTTATTTTTCTTCTTTGGTCTTGTTGTATGGTATTTCATGTTATAATTCCTTACCTTGCTAACACACTTCTTCTTTATGATATTCTTGAGTCTTGACATTCTCTTCATCTAACAATTGGTTACGTGCTTATCTTTTTATAACATTATTGCTTATCAAAATTACTTGACCATCCCTGTTATTTGTGAATCCGATGATCAAAATTCCTATTTTCCTTCCAAGTGTTTGCTAATGTATGCATATATTTATCACATTGTTTTTTTTTTTTTTTGTTCTTACACTGTTTTAATAAAATTAAATGCCACAATTCACATTAGTAGCTTCTTATCCTTCCTGATGAAAATGCAGATTTGTAAATTCTGCTATTTCCTTGGCATTTCAAATAAAAAAAAGATTTTTTAAAGATTCCTTCTAGACCTTTGCATTCCATCCAACAATTTATCATGCATGATGTTTTGCCAGAATTATCGTGTTTCCTTTCCCCTATCTCGATAGTTTGGGTTTAACATAGGTCATTTGTTTCACTTTCAGATTACCTTATGTTCTAGATCTTTCTATATTTTACTTCTCATTTTATTCTAATTATATAAATCTTCAGCTACCAACTGGTGCATAAGTTCCTTGAGTTTATTGTTCTACAATTGTTGCATATCACTTATTTCGAGAAGAAAATAAGCTGTATATATTGTCCTACCAAACTTTGTTTTATAGGTGCTAGAGGACTTGTTCAAAATTCAAGATTGGGATTTGGTTTCTCAGGCTAAAAACAATTAGAGTTAGGTGCTAGAAGACTTCAGGATATTAAATTTGCTTATTTGGGCAAATAGCTTGTAAGTTTTGACACCAAAAAAGGCTGTTTGTGCATATATGTGTGACATACAGTATAAATAAAGATGAGTGGAACTGTGGAAGGGAGGATGTTTATTTGGCTTTGAGATTTTAGAAAGGCATTGTTAAGGAGGATGAGATGTTGAGTATTTATAGATTAAGAGGGATAAAGTAAATGAAGTGAAATCTTTTTAGTAGATACAATGCAGAGTTTTCATTTGAAGGTTCTTGAACTTTTGACCTTGGGAGTGTAAATATCATTATGAAGGGAAGGGAAGTCAGGGTTGGGGTCCCATTTGTAGGCGAAACTTCCATGAAAACAGAAAATTTTTTATTCTCCTAAATAAAAAGGGCGAACCTTTTTATGTTTGCTTCCAAAAAATAAAGAATAATAGATTTTAAAGATAGCTGATTGCAAAAACTTGGAGCTCATAGGATCATTCTTTGATTGGATCTTTCTTTCAAGGATGAAAAATCGTAAAACTTTGGAGGGCAGTTGGTTGTGGAGATAGCCAGTGGGAGGCCTTGATGATTGAATAACTTCAAAGGTTCATTTGGGACAGCCATCGTTAATAGTTATGTAACCTTTTCAACTTCCCCTAGAGACAGATATTATTTGTACCCGCTACCTGCTTCTTATCTCATCAAAGGATAGTCAATTTGACCACTTTTTGCCTCCGTTGTGCATTTACATAGTCCACCTTTTTATTATCCATTTCCGATGTCAAATCTTGAGATGCCAAATGCAATGTGGTGGGAGGTTGAGAAAGAGAGAGATTTATATGACATTTCAATAGAACATTTTAAAATTGGAGGTATCACAATATCTATTAGATTTTTGTTCAGGTGAATGATCATTTTATTTGTCAGGTAATCATGATTGATCCATTCCATATGGTTTTTGATAATGATTGCTTTATTCGAGGGAAAAGTGGTCTTTTTTTTCCCCTAAGCAAACATGTGCAATTATTCTGGTGTGATGCCTTTGTATTGTAGCGAAGTATTTTGTTTATTATGCATTCCTGTTTCATGTGCATCTTGTACCTCGTCTAATGCACATAATTGTTATGCTGTTTTGATGCTTAGTGAAAATACCTAACTTTGTCACTGTAATCGCTAGAGTTTTTGAAGGCGAAGTGCCTGATGAATTGTGAAGTTGCACTTATTCTTGATCGCAAATATGAGCAGCTTCAGCAGCTGTCTGATGATCCCACGAACCAAGTATCTCAGTGGGTGTTGATTAGTTTTAAAGTTACTCAACTTTTTTTCTTATATATGCTCTCATGGCTACTCTTGGGTATTTCACCGCATTGTGTTTTTTGTTCAGGGTGTTTGAGAAGTCAATGCAGTACGTGAAACGCTTCAGTCGCTACAAAAACCAAGATGCTGTGAGGCAAGTTAGAGAGTATCCTTCTTTTCATAAATTGGTAGGGGGTCTTTTCATCCCCTCCAGTTTTCTTGAAAGAAAAAAAGTAACAGTCCTTAATTTTTTTTTGAAGTCACAAGAGAGTAGTAGGAAGAAATATTCTTAAACTTTCTGTGTCCTAAAAATTGATTTTTCTTGGTATTGCAAATTCTTAATTCAGTTATCAGAATCCTAAGTAGGTACCAATTGGCTGAATTTGAGGTATGGATGCTGTGAAATAGTGAATTGTTTGGATACCGAGATCATCTAAATGAAGACTGCACTAATCACATGCTTTTCTTTGGGATTTGCAGCTTTGTGTGCTTGGCAATCTTTGCCCTGAAACTGTTGAGGAAGCTATTGCTATGGTCCCATCAATTAAGGTAATAGCAATAAGAACCACTCTATTGAGTAGCTCTTTTTTAATTATTCTGTTCCGCTTTTGTTTTAACCTAGTTGTGATGTATGATGTTTCCCCATTCTCAATATCTTTGAATGGATATCTCATTCCTCTTATTGGTTTCACACTAGTTAAAAGCCTTTACAAAGGCATCTTCACTTCCATTCTGTGAAGTTTTATAAACAGAACCTCCAGTAAAACAGTTGCAAGTTACTCCATGCAGGTTAAAGGTTATTTTTTCCTAAAGGGGCCTTGTGTTTGCTACTTGGGGGTGTTGTAGTGAGATTTCAGGTGAAGATTAATTCTTAAATACACTTATTTTTTGACATCATTTAGACTCACACCATCTCACTAACATGTGAAACCTACATAAGTAGGGGGAGGGCAATCAAATATTAGTCTAAGTGTGCGGGCATTGGAGTTGGTAGAAAGAGGTATATTGCTTTTGGTCACCATTGTGCACTTGTTTTTGTAGTTCTGATTCCTTAATCCAGTAGGCTCTACTAAATGCTACTTGACAAGTCTGTTAAATTATTCCCTTATTAAACATGTGATACTTTGCCTAATTTTTTCCTGGCACTGTTGCTGTAAGTCTGTGTCCATGCATTAGGGGTTCATACAATCTCTACGTTCATTGACTCGATTTACCAGAAATTTTGCTTGCCTTGCCTATGCAAGGTTAGTATCACACTCTTCACAACCATTATACTTCGATGTATGTCAGTCAATATATCTGTGCTGCTTTATCATTTTTTTTTCCCTCGGATAAAATCCAGAACAGATTCTTTTCAAGTATTGACTCTTCTGAAACATGGTGGCCATTGATCTTTAATCCTCTTGTTCTATTTGGCAGAGCAAAGGACGGATCCATGAGGATGATGCAATCGAAAAAATGCTAAATGATCTCTCACTGATAAAGAAATTTGAGTAGTGCAGTCATGTCACGGACAACATGAACTACAACATGTCTTGTATCGTTGCATGTTTCAAGGGTCATGTGGTGATCAGTCTATGTATCTACTACTGGTCTGTAGATTGAATGGATCCCTTGGAAGATTTTGCACAGGAATGCAGAATGAATATTGGCATTTAGTAGATAGATATTTGGTAGATATTAGTTGTGGCCTATTGTTAAATCCGTAACAGTGAAATTCTGCTCTCAATCAACTGTTATATGAGGCTTATAAGCATAAAATTGGTAGTCTTGGATATATATTTGAATTTTATTCTGTAAATCTGGATTCTTGATTAAGCTTAGCATTTATGAACGAATACTTGGTTTTTTTTTTCTTGTTTGGTAAAGGAATACTTGGTTATATGCAAACCCTGGAAAAGCGGCATAGCTGATGCATCGCTCCTATTTCTTCCCGGTCCTAGCTGTACGTGTGGTGCCAATTTGAAAGAACGCCATGGCAACATGACAGGAGCTGTCCGATTCTTTAGACCCCGTTTGGTATCGTCTTCTGTTTTTTTTTTTTTTTTTTGGGCCCTTGTTTATGCTTTCAAAGATATGCCTAGAGCTTCTGGTAGCAAAAATTTATTGCCTTAAGAAACTTTTGCAGATACTATATTTAACATCAATTCCCGTTTGATATTTTCCTAAAACAAAAATAAACTAGTACGAGAAGGCCCTTAATATTTGAGATATGTTAAACTAGCGCTGGTTGGATTTGTCTGTCTATATCGAAATTTAATTTGGGATATCTTTTCCATGTCAAGATTTAATATATATGGATAAGAAAAGCTTTAATCTAGCTTCATGTAAAATTAAATTTGTTTCTTGCAAACAGTCAAATTGATGAAATTAATTTTTCAAGAAAAAGAGAAACTAGCTTATGTATTGACGAGTATTAAATTCAAGCTTATTGAAGGTGCCATCATGGATTGGTATTTAAGTCTTTTGGGACCCGGGGACTGCTTCCATCTCTTTAGACTTCACCTGCACTGATAACTGATAGTTATCTTCATGTGGTGGCTGGCCTTCATTAAGAAAGCTCCACTAGAAGCAACTAATCCAATGGCTCTCGTATTTTTATGTCTGATCTAGTCCTTCCAATAACTCCTTTCTTGCTACAAATATATTTTTAAGTCTTATTTATCAACAAGATTATTGATTATAAAAACAGAACAAGTTCCCTACACTAAATTTTTCTCAAGATTGAATGACTTTATTATCTGCTAAATTTTCTTTGCAGTGATTTATTTTGGTAAATTTATATGTTCCTAAATTTAAGCTTCACCAGAAGCAACTAATTGAATGGCTCCCATATTTTTTGGTATGATCTAGTCTTTCCAATAACTCCTTTCTTGCTGCAAACATATTTTTAAGTCTTATTTATCGACAAGATTAACGATTATAAGAACAGAGCTATCTCCATACACTAAATTTTTTCTCAAGATTGAATAACTTTAATGTTGGCTAAATTTTCTTTGCTGTGATTTGTTTTGGTAAATTTATGTTACTAAAATTTGACAATGTTCCCAAGTCTTACAAGCTGAATAATCCTCTACCAAAAAAACACAAGCTGAATAATCTTGGTGAACCGGTGACCTCCTCCTCCTCCTCCTCTTCTTTTATTTTTATTATTTTTATTTTTTATAGATGGTGCGCGACAAGCATAGCTACCCTCTTATAGGCTTAGCCATTTCTTATTACATTGGATAAGTACATCCCAATCTAATTCAAGCTATCAATAGGTAGGTCCAATAACTAATTTTAGATTCCAGCCTCATTCAAGACATTAACAGGTGCAATAACTAATCTTAGATTTGATGTCTAAGTAGACAGGAAATCTACCATGACATTGCCACAATGTCATGATTCAAATTTGGCACGTGAGGAATAAAATGCTTGGCCAGTATCAAATGAGCTGCCACCTTGGTGGTAACCCAGCGTCCTTAGAACACCTGAGCTTGGATTTGCCAGTGAAATGTCCAGTTGCTGTCTTGCCAGCACGTATTACCCAACCCACTGTCACCCCATCCTCTCCACTCCCCCTCCCTTCCTCTGGCCACAAACCCAAACTAAACCTTGATTAGCTTCTCTCACCAAAACCAAAGAAGAAAGCACCCATGGTCCTCCTACTCCTTTCCCCTCTTCCCCAGCCATCATAACTCCTCCCCACAATCCCAATCCCATCACCTTTCCCTCCATTCCAAACCCTATCCCACAGTTCCTTTTTGTTGGACCTCACTGACTCATCGTAGAAGTAGGGATGACAATAAAATCGAAATTCATGGATATCCGATTCAATCCGATCCGATTGGATCGGGTAGTCAATACTTTGATTGTGTTTGGACCGGATTTGGATAAAACTCGAATGCTTAACTTTGAATTTGGAACGGGACTGAATAGATATATATCCAACCCGAACCCGGCCCGAATTATTTTAATATTTAAATATATATATATATATAATTAATATATATTTTTATTAATTATAATTATTAATTATTAAATTTTAAAATACTTGGATCCTGTACCTTAATCATTATATATATATATATATATATATTGGAATTTTTTTTTTCATCCTATCATATTCAGGATGAATTTAAAATAAGATCATAATTAATTGTTTACCAACTTCATAATATCAATTTTGGTTGAATATGAAATTAACTGCCGTTGAACTAAAAATATAGTTAAATTTTATTTGTTTAATATATGTATAATTTATAAAATTGTAGATAATTTTAAAGTTGATAAAAATAAAAAAAATATTTAATATAATTCAGTTGGGTTCGGGCCGGATTAACCCGATTATCCGATATTCAATTGAGATGGATTTGATAAAAAAAATCCAGTCCCGATAATATTTGGACCGAATTTGTATAGTATATTAAATATTTAGATTTGGATTTTGGTAGTTATGCACCCAGTCCATTACCATCCCTACGTGGGAGGGCGTCGTGGCGTACCTACGGGACGCCTCGGTGACCCACCTCGAGTACTGCACTACCCTCGAGCGGCTCGGCCTCGGCAAGCTCTCCTCCGGGCACCAGGGCATTCGGAGATGGGGACCCAGCTGCCAGCCAGGAGGGGAAAGGAGGCGCCTTCCGGCGACGGGGAGACGCTCGTGCTCATCTCGGTTGATCTCACGAGGAGGAAGAGGAGATTGAAGCTGGATGGGATCGATCGTGAGGACTGCTATCACCCTTGGTTGCAACAGCTGAGAGATTTCCTGTCTTTCTATCTATTATTAGAAATGGTAGATTTATTAACCGTGTTTTCTGTTTATTTATCCATTTTAATTTACTAGGTTAGAAGTGGTCTAGGATTGAAGAAGGTGCCATTTTTTAGCTTTTCGTGATGCTTTATTATAGAGATAATATTCTACTTTAGAAGAACTATGAATGTTTCTACAATAATGGCTACCTGTAAGGTGTCAATATCCTGTTCTAGTTCTACTACTCCATTAGCTGTTTTTTTGTTTATTATTTTGTTGTTTGAACTCTGTCACTTGGACAGATTATGGAAGATCATCTCAATTGAGTTGGAGAATTTAATAGCATTTCATCAGGATATCTGCTAACTTATAATTCATACCTTGATTTGGGAATCATGGTCTTTATGGTCAGTGTGCAAACGGTGTGGATCTTCTTAAGGTAGGGGTGAAATAGAGTGACCTATTTTACTTAAGCACTAATTTTGAATTTGTATGGGACCGTATGCGAAAGTGAGAGTCTTTGTGCACCACATGTGGTGCAGGAAATTCAACTTAGCCTGCACCACTATTTTTTATTGATCCACATCGATCCTTACTGCCTGGCGGGATGGGCAGGAGTCCGTATCACTAGCAGGTATAACAGGTTAAAAGTTGAACGCAATATTCATTAATTACCATTTAGTTTTTTTAAAAAAATTTTATGCGAACCAAAATATCCTTTCCCTCCGGCTTATTTTTTCCTGCCATCTTGCTTGAATTTTGGTGAATCTAAAATATTGTTTCCAGTACTTCTAACTAAATATTTCAGTTTGAAACATGCTTTGGCTTTGGTCCAAAAAATCAATCAAATGTTAAAGGAAGAATCTTCCTCGCTTTGAAATATGCTCCGAGAGTCCTGTCGTAGTAATCAATTTTTGAATGTTAATATAAATTTCTTCCTTGCTCTGAAAAAGTGCTATGTTTTGGTCCGAGGTTGGAATAAGCCACCGAAGACTTCTTCTGTAACTTCAAGATAAAATATCATCGTCAACAGAAAGTAAATCAAGAATTCATAGAATCTTGTTTAGTTTTCTTTTTATAGTTCCTTTATTACACAAACTGTTTTGATAGTTAGAAAAAGTTAATGACGTAGGAAATCATATAATACTCTTTTAGCATCCATTAAATTTTAGGATATTCTGGGAGTCATAACTTAGTTCACAGGTGATAGGTATTCATGGTAGGAGGGGATAATAAATATAATTTCATGTTTTCAACATGGATATCATAATTTTATAACTAGGATATCATAGTTTTTGAACTGGAGTGTCATAATATTGTTTCAGTATATTATTATCATCCTTTAGCATTTGTAGCATGTTATGACATCTTACAAATCATAACTCAGTCCACAAGTGATAGATTTTCCTGGTGGTAGGGGTTATTATATTTAGTTTCATATTTTATAACCGAGTGTCGTAATCTTTTAACTAGGATGTCATAATTTGAGAACTAGGATATCATTTCTTGAAAACTCTTTTTTTAGAAATATTTTTTTTCTAGTTTTTATTTTATCATAATCTAACAATTTTATTCAAGTCAATGCATCGTTGAAATGTTCAATGATGGAGGATAAAAGCTTTCATTTTCTATTTTGTACCGAGTTATTTATGTTTCGAAGTTTTTGATACTGAAATTTTTTTAGAAGTATTTTATTACAATGTGGGTGTCATATATCAACAATGCATACTAAAACATTTTTGTTACAGAAGATCAAAATATCCAGTTTATGATTTCATATAGGGATATCATAGTTTTTTTACTATGGTATTGTAGTTTTTAAATTGGGATGTCGTAATACTATTTCAGATATATCTATGATCCTTTAGCATCCGTAGCATATTATGACATCCTAGGAGTCATAACTCAGTCCACAAGGATAGGTTCTCCTGGTAGGAGGGTTAATATATTTAGTTTCATATTTTATGATCAAGTATCATAATCTTTTAACTAAGGTATCATAATTTCTGAGCTAAGGATGTCGTTCCTTGAAAACTTTTTTTTTAGAAATATTTTTTTCTTGTGATATTTTTATTACAATCTAACAATCTTATTCAAGCCAATGCACAATTGAAATGTCCTATAACAAAGGACAAAAGTTTTTATTTTCTATTTTATACCGAGTTGTTCATGTTTCGAAGTTTTTGATACTGAAGTTTTCTCGAAAGCATTTTATATTACCAATGCATACTGAAACACTTCTGTTATGGAGGATCAAAATATCCGGTTTATGATTTTGTGCAGTGATGTTGTAATTTTTTAATTAGGGTATCGTAGTTTTTGAATTGGAATGTCATAATATTGTTTCAGCATATATTTATGATCCTTTAGTATCCGTAGCATGTTATGATATCCTAGGAGTCATAACTCAGTCCATAAGTGATAGGTTCTCTTAGTAGAAGGGGTTAATATATTTAATTTCATATTTTATGGTTGGGTATCCTAATTTCTGAACTAGGATGTCGTAACTTCTGAACTAGAGTGTCGTTCCTTGAAAACTATTTTTTAGAAATATTTTTTTCTCCTGGTCTTTTTATCACAATCTAACAATCTTATTCAAGCCAATGCATGATTTAAATATCCTATGACGGAGGATAAAATTCTTCATTTTCTGTTTTGTGCTGAGTTGTTCATGTTTCGAAGTTTTTAATATTGAAGTTTTCTCAGAAATATTTTATTACAATATGGGTATCATATATCAGCAATGCATACTAAAACACTTCTATTATGGAGGATCAAAATATTCGGTTTATGATTTTATACATAGATGTCATAGTTTTTGAACTAGGATGTCGTAGTTTTTGAACTAGAATGTCATAATACTGTTTTAGCATATATTTGTGATCCTTTAATATCCGTAGCATATTATGGCATCCTAAAGAGTCATAACTCAGTCCATAAATAATATATTCTCCTGGTTGGAGTGGTTAATATATTTGGTTCCATGTTTTATGATCGGATGTCATAATCTTTTAATTAGGATATCGTAATTTCTAAACTAAAGTATCATAAGTTCAAATATCTTTTTTTTAAAAATATTTAGTTCTGTGCCTGTATTATCACATTATCGTGTCATATTTTATCCAATGCATAACATATTATTTATTATACTATAGATAAAATGTCATCTAAAACTATATATATCAATATTTATGATGTTTTTGCAGATATTGCTACATATGGCATTGAAATTAGAAATCTAGAAAAAATCGAAGATGATCATTTGGATGAGGTTGTTGGTGTTGTTTACAAGAATGCACATTTTTCTATCATCGCAGATACAGAGAATGAGTCTATTGATCTTGAAATTGGAATAGAGTTCAATTTTGTAAATGATATATATAATTTCTACATGGATGTGCAAGGAAAGTTGGTTTTGGAATTACAATAGTGTGTAGTAGGTCCAATAATAACAAAAAATATGCTTCAAGCACTTGACATGTTGGAGGCAAGAAAAATTTAGAAAAATCGATAACTCAATAAATCCTAGAGATACTGGTAAAATTGATTATAAGGCTTCGATAAAAATAAGAATAAATTCTAAAAAATGGTAAGTGGATATTGGATGATATTTTTTTAGAACATAACCATGAGCTGTTCATATTATCAGCTAGTTATTTACGGTCCCATATAAAGATTAGCACACCAGAAAAGGCAGAGATCATCAATTTATATATCGTTAATATTTTCACAATTCAAATATACTCTAACATGGCTAGAATGAAAGGAATAGAAAATAATTAGATTTTACAGAGAATAATGCTTATAATTTCATCTATTGAGAATATCAGAGTCAGCTGAAAGAAGGAGATGCACAGTCAATGGTAATCCATTTCATATAAATGCAAGTAAAAAATTTAAACTTCTTTTATACTTTAGACCTGAATGATAATGGACAGTTCATATCTGTCTTCTGGATCCATCCTAGGTCAAGATTGACAAGCACTTACTTTAGTGATATACTGACCTTTGACTTAATCTATTTGACAGATACATATTAAATGTCTTTTTATCTTTTTGTCGGAGTCAACCATTATTGATAGTTCACATTACTTGGTTGCATATTATTATTAGATGAGAGGACTGAGATATTTAAATGGGTATTCCAATTATGACTGTATGTAAATGGTGGTCAATCACCTAATACTATCATAACTGACCAAGATAACGCAATCGAGGTTGCTGTTAGGGATATTTTTTTCAATGCACGATATAGATTTTATCTTTAGTATATATTGAAAAAGATTCCTGAAATGATTGGTCATATTTGCACTACAAATTCTAAATTTATGGTTGATTTTGAAAATGTGATATATAATTCAGTTACCATAGTATCTTTTGAAGAAATGTAGGCACATTTAATGGAGAAATATGAAGAATGTAAGACTGTATATTGGTTAAATGATATTTATAAATATCAGGATAAATGGGTTCCAATCCTTAAGGATATATTCTTCACAGGTTTGTAAGTCATTATGATTGATTAGTGTTCATTTTTGTAAATTTTCAACAAACTTTGTATCTTTAATGCTTCTATTTTTTGAATATTTATGAACAGGGATGTCAACTTCAAAAAGGAGCGAGAGCATTAATCACTTCTTTGATGGGTTTATAAATCCGAAAACTATACTCAAGTAATTCATCGATAAGTACAAAAATATCTTGGAGAAAAGATATGAAGCAGAAAATGAAAAAAATAATAAAACATTGTAAACAAATGCTTTTTTAAAGATATCCTCTACTTTTGAGTGGCAAGCAGCAGAAAAATATACAATATACATATTTAAAAAAATTCAAAATTAGGTCCTTAAAATTGCTGCATTAAATGCTAAATTAGTTTAAGAAATTGACAATTGTGATGTATATTCTGTGAAATCATTTGAAAGAATTGAAGTTGATGAAACGAAGAAGGAGATTATAAAAACTTATGTGGTTTCATATGATAAAATTTTGGAGTTCAATGTTAGTGTAGATCATTTCAATACAAGAGTTATCTTTATAGGCATGTCTTATTGGTTTTTCATCAAAGTGACATATTTCATATCCTAGATAAGTACTTCTTGAATGGATAGTACGAGGACATGAAATATCAATTCGATGATTTCGAATGTAATACTCAATTTTATAATAAAAGCATACGAAAATTACAGTATGCAGTCAATGAATTATTTAAATTCAGATATCTTACTTTATGTTTACATAAATCTATCATATATCATGAAATCGCAATATAAATGTTATATTTTATTGATTATAGATATATTTTGATGAGTCATCGGATGATGAAGCTTGCAGAGATAGCCTCCATGTCTGAAGATGTAATTAATTTAGTGATGGAAGATATTATACCATTATTCAGAAGAACTATAGATGCTAACTGTGCAGCTAAGCAAAGCACACAATTTCTAATCTAAGATCCTGACCAATTTACTATGAAAGGTTGTCAAAGAGAGAATAAAATTAAGAGTGGAGTCGAGAAGAAGTTAAAGAGATCAAAGAAAAATATGGATAAGGCTTCCTTTAACACTCCTGTGCAAAATAAAAGAAGAGGTAATTCAAGCAAAAGGTAGACTTTCCATAATGTAGTGGAAGTACCAGAACAACTAATTGAACCCACTATACCATTTTTCGATCCTTTTTTAGATGAATTTGATGCTTATGTATGCAATCAACTAACACAAGAGATGATATAAAATGAAAATTTTTGTACAGTCCTGTGTATATTTATGTTATCCGAAAAAATTTAAAATGGGATGTATTGGACATGCGATTGAATCTGTTTATTTCAAATATGAATTTTAATACTACTTTAAGTGCCCAAAGATTAAAATAGAGATAACAGAATTATGATATCCCTTGATAGAATGGATGACATTCATTTACAAAATTAGAATACCCCAGCATCAAACAATAAAGTAAAGTAAATAACTGCTCCTAACAGGACTTTTCATCATCCATGTTCTAAATAATAACTTCCATAATATCATAAAATTGCCACAGATGTTATAAGATTACTCAAAATGGCTGAAACAGTATTACGATATTCCAGTATAAAAACTATGATATCTTAGTTAAAAAACTACGATACATGTACAAAATGTAAAATAAAACTTTCTAACCTCTTTTACATATAATACATGTCATCCGTGGCTTAGTTTATGACTCCCAGAGTTAGAAATTACCACGGATACTATAAGATAAATTAAATAGCCCGGAACAGTTTACGATACTCAAGTTCATAAACTGCAACATCCTAATTAAAAAACTACGATACTCATATAGAAAATATAAAATTAAAGTTTCTAACCCCTTCTTTCCATAATACATGTCATTCATTGCTTAGTTTATAACTCCCAGATTATTAAAAATTGCTACGGATGCTAAAAGATTACTCATATTGATCGAAATCGTACTACGACATCCAATTTAAAAACTACAACACTCTAGTTAAAAAAACTACGACACCTATATATAAAATGTAAAATAAAACTTTCTAACCACTTCTATCTATAATACATATCATCAGTGGCTTGGTTTATAACTTCCAGAGTATTAAAAAATGCCACGGATGCTAGAAGATTAATACATGCAGAAACTCTAGTTCAAAAACTACGACATTGTAGTCCAAAAACCACGACATCTATATAGAAAATATAAAATAAAAATTTCTAACCCCTTATACCTATAATACATATCATCTGTGACTTGATTTATGATTTTCAAAGTATCAAAAATTACCATAGATGCTATAAGATTAATTAAATATCCTGAAATAGTATTACGACATTCAAGTTTAAAAACTATGACATCCTAGTTAAAAAACTACAACACCTATGCATAAAATATAAAATAAAATTTTCTAACACCTTCTACCTATAATACATGTTATATGTGGCTTGGTTTATAACTTACATAGTATAAAAATATGCCATGGATGCTATAAGATTAATCAAATAGTCTGAAACAATATTTGACATCTAAATTCAAAAATCTATGACATCCTTACAGAAAATATAAAATAAAACATTCTAACCCCTTCTACCTATAATACATGTCATCCGTTGCTTGGTTTATGACTTCCAGAGTATCAAAAATTATCACGGATGCTAGAAGATTATTTAAATTGGTCGAAATAGTATTACGACATTTCAGTTTAAAAACTATGATATCCTAGTTAAAAACTAGGACACCCTTGCAGAAAATATAAAATCAAAGTTTTTAACTTTTTTTGCCTGTAATAAATGTCACCTATGGTCTAAATTAAAACTCTTACAATATCATGATAGACTTATAACAAATAAAATATAAGTAAATATTGAAACATGATTACGACACTCTAAATCTATACCTATGACATTCAAATTGGAAAACTATGACACCCTGCAAAGAAATATAATATTCCTTTATAACATTATCACATCAATGAAGAAATTTGACATTCTAGAAGTAAAGATAATATAAAAAATATAAAAACTTAATGTAGTGAGAAAATAATTTTTAAAATATTATTATTTGAATAAATTACAGAATTTTTTTAGGAATGATGTTTAAAATATAAATATTAATTGACTTATAAATTTTTGTAATATATTACAGAAGTGCATGAATTGAAGAGAATAATTACATTAAAAAAATTTACTTTTATATGTTAAGTTTTAGTAGCACTATCAATCTTCTGATTCAGGCTCTCTTTCAATAATCTTGCTGCTAACTGGTGCCGGTAGATACTTATATCTTTTTCTGTGAAATCTCAACTATCAGGCTTATTCCTGCGAGCAAGAAATTTTATGTATTTCAAGCAATACAATCCGCAGTCTAGTGATTCTGTAGGTTAGAAAGGGCATTCAGAAATCTCTAGCATGGACCAATTATTTACCTTAACATTGTTATAGAATATATGAAACATTGGTCCAAGTATCTTGTGTCATTTCCTTGCATTCGTTTTGTACCTGGAATTGCATTTTATTGAATTCAGATGCATCAATACCTTTGTTTGCATGTCAACTGCAACAGGTGCTAGTGGGAATTGTCTGAGTTGATGATGGTGAACAGAAACCGAAATTTCTTCTTATCTTGATCATTGACTCCATTAAATATCATAGTCTTGACTGTTCTAGCAAGTTCTTGAAATGATGATACTGATATCAGACACATGCCGGAGGTCATTATAGGTACAATTATATACTTATGATATCTATCCGGATGCTTTATCCAGTTATTGTTAATAAACTCCTGCCCAGCATCAATTATCTGGCAATGTAATATAAACTAATTAATTATAAATAACATGATTTCATATAATTCTGAAAATCAATATAAGAATAATTAAAAAATATATCATAACATACATAAAGAATAAGAACAAAACAAAGTAATGCCCCATTACTTATATCATCAACTCTCATATCATTGTTTAGTAGATCGAACATATTTTTTCTTGTGATAGTACCTTCAAATTTATTAGTATAAATGATCTTTCTAAAATTAATAAATATAAAGGATATTATACATTTTCGACTATAAATAGTATACATAATAGAAAAAATAGATATAACTTACGAGTTGATCTTTTCTTTAAAAAGATTTTGATCAAATTTTTATCATCTTCAAATAGAAGATTCAAATTTGATTCATCAGACTAAGATGTGCCTAATATCTGTCTTTTTTTTTGGTTGGCCTGTTTCAAAAGCATAATCTGCTATCATTTGTGAGGCCTTTCACAGCTTAGGTTGATTTTTCACCCTCTTGATAAGTGAATGAACTAGATATTTTTATTTTTCCCACTCAGCATTCTCACTTACAGGAGTGTCCTTCAATTTTTTCTTTATCCTATATTCAACCTCAATCATAGGGATGTCATAAATTTTTTCCTCCATCATAGGTTGATCGTGTCTCATGACTTCCACTTTATCTTCAATATCATCTCTCCCGTCTCTTTGTGCCCTTCTTTATTGGCATTGCTTTCTTTTTTACCAATGAACTAAGAAGGATTTCAACTATGGTAAGTCTCTTCTTTATATCTTCTACTTCATTTTTCAATTGTGCACAGCTTGCACAACTATTTTTGGATTCCGGGGATGCTATTTTTTTTAGTGATAAGCCACCATTCCGTTATCATAAGCTCAATAGTTCCCTCCACCTACAAGCCAAGAATAATAATAAAATAATTTTATATTAATATAATGGTATTTAGTTCATTACGTTTATGAAATAATGAATTATTTTATCAATTCATGAAGCTGCAAGTTCGTAAGCTGAACATTCTGTATCTTCAATTGGTTGTTATACCACCTTAACAGCATAGATAGCTTATTTAGATGTGCTGAGACTTTTAAGGTGCTATGCTCGAGGAACAAAATCTGTACATAATAATCATGTATGTTAAAGATATGGAAGATTTAAAATAAATGTAATTATACTTTTGCTGCATATTAATGATCCTTACCACCTGAGCAGCTAAACATCTTTACAGGGTAGGCTACCTCTTACACTTATCACTTCTCTTGGTTTGGACTGGCTTCTCAGATCTTAAGCAACAAGCAACATCTGGGAGAGCCATAACAGTCAATTCCTTTATTGTAGAAGCCTGGTTGATTTATCCCAATTGAGATAAATCTTCCAAGTAAAGGATGATATATTTTGGACAAGATTTGATTTTGGAGACAAGAACAGTGTAAACATGTATGCGATCCAAAGTCTTACGATGTCCTCAACATCCTCTTGTATGTTTGATGAATGAAGTCGCGCCATCAACTTTTCCGGCTCTTTATTCTTGAGATTTAATTCCCTGCTAAATCTTTGGAATAACCTTTCCTTTTTATCTTGGCCTTCCATTACAATCTTATTCCATGGCATGGCATACCCAAAATTAGGGCCACATCTTCGATGCTGAATATAAATTCCTTGCCACAAAAAATAAACTTGTCACATCCCTTATAACATCTAATAATTTCAGCTAGGAGCCACCCATCCACTACGAATGACTGCATGTCGACGAACACATTGAATGGAGTCTTCCAGATGATTTCTAAATGAAGATAGAAAAATCCATCTTCCATATCTTTTCAACGTACACTGCTGACTTGCAATGATTTTTAAATAGTTGCGAAGCCTTCACTCTAGGCAACCGAACTATTTCAAGATTACCTGAAATATAAGTAAAAAATAAATACAAGTTATTAAACAATAAATTATAACTAACTATTATAAAAAATGTAAGCTATCCCAGCATCAAAATATGCAAGGTGTCATAATATTTGAGTAGGATGTCATGAATCCTAAACTAGGGTGTCACATTTCTGTTTCGGACTTAATTACTCTTGATTTTTTTCACATATGCTTGTTATGACATGAGGGATGTCATTATGAGATTGTAAGAGTTTTAATTTAGACTACAAGTGATATGTATTATAGGTGCTACAAGTGATATGTATTATAGGTGGAAGAGGTTAAAAATTTTGATTTTATACTTTCTGTAAGGGTGTCATAGTTTTTTAACTAGGATATCGTAGTTTTAATACTGAGGTATCGTAATACTATTTCGATCATTTTGAGTAATCTTGTAGCATCCGTGGCAATTTTATGACACTCTGGGAGTCAAACTATGCCACGGATGACATGTATTGCATGTACAAGGGATTATAAATTTATATTTTATATTTTCTGCAAGGATATCGTAGTTTTTATATTAGGATGTCGTAATACTGTTTCGACCATTTTGATTAATCTTATAGCATCCGTGATAATTTTTGATACTCTAAGAGTTATTAATCAAGCCACAGATAATATGTATTACAGGTAGAAGGGGTCACAAACTTTTATTTTATAATTTCTATATGGGTGTCATAGTTTTTAAATTGGGATATCGTAAAACTGTTTCGATCATTTTGAATAATTTTATAGTATCCATGGCAATTTTATTATACTTTGGAAGTCATAAACTAAGCCACGGATGACATGTATTAGAGGTAGAAGGGATTATAAACTTTTATTTTATAATTTTTGCATGGATATCGTAGATTTTAAACTGGGATATCGTAATACTGTTTCGGACTATTTGATTAATCTTATAACATCCATGTCAATTTTTGACACCTTAAGAGTCATAAACCAAGCCACGGATAACATTTATTACAAGTAGAAAATGTTAAAAATTCTTATTTTATATTTTCTACATGGGTGTCGTAATTTTTTAACTAGGATGTCGTAGTTTTTGAATTGGGATGTTGTAACACTATTTCGACCAATTTAAATAATCTTCTAGCATTTTTGATATTTTTTGATACTCTAGGAGTCCTAAACCAAGCCACCGATGACGTGTATTACAAGTAGGAGTTAAAAACTTTAATTTTATACTTTTTGCATAGTCGTGATATTTTAAGTAGGGTGTCGTAGGTTTTAAACAACTGGAATATCGTAATACTGTTTCGGTCATTTTGATTAATTTTATAGCATCCGTGATAATTTTTGACATTCTTGGAGTCATAAATCAAGCCACGGATGACATGTATTACAAGCTGAGGGGGTTAAAAATTTTTATTTTACATTTTCTACATGTATATCATAGTTTTTGAACTTGGATATCATAAATTCTGAACTATGGTATCATGAAATTGTGCATGGTGTCATAATTTTATACTATGAAGGCTAAATATTTTTAAAAATATATCGTGACATCCCTTTATAGAGATAAATTTCAAAAATTTGCATTAAAATATATAATCTCCTTACTATTTCTGGTTCTGTAGCTTCTTTTGGGAGGGATCGTGAGGGGGTGTTATTCATATGATCTTAAGAGGGTGCCATCCTCTCCTGAATAACATCAAGTGCAGTGCTTCCTTCCTTCATCTACATTTTCTTTTACGGTATTTTTGTGTTCGTCATCTGCATTGAAAAATGAAATCATTTTTCTTCATTGACTCAAGATTTCGAAGGTATATCTTTCATGGTATGCTCGACAACTTCCAGCTCACTGCTACTGTGAGCTGCTCGACTATCAAAGAGGAGCAAAAATATAAAAATGGAGAACACTTTGGAGGTGTTGCTAACCACTCAATTTTTTTTTCTTTGTAGAAAAAGAAGAACCGCTTCCAGATTAGAAGCATGTAATATCTTCCAAAAAATAGAAGGATAAAAAGATCATTTTTTATATTTGAAATGATTGCAGGTGATGCTCATATAATATAATCTTTGATATATGTACTCTCGTCCCGTCCTGTCAAATGAGTTAGGATCGACATGGATCAATAAAAACTAATGATACGGGACACGTTAACTTTTCTGCACAGCATGCGGTGCACAGAGACTTTCTCTATGCGAAAAAGCTTTTCCTCTCTTTGGATATACAAGCTACAATTTATATGAGTAGAAAAGGATGTCGATCCATAGGCGAAGAGTTTGCTGCAAATCCATCAAGTTACTTGGACAAGTCTTGGATAAGACAATGTACTGGTTGACATTTCATTGCTAAGTTTTTTATCCCAAAAGGTTTCTACACTAGAATTCTAGTTATTCCTTCACGAGAATGGGAACAAATAATTTCCATTCCAGCCAACCAATTTGGTTGAAAAAGTCCCATTTTCATTTTGGAAGGGAATGAAAAAACCTCAATCCTCCAAAACATAATTCCTGCTTTCCTTTCCTCTGGTATTTAAATTCTAATCTGGTTCTGATCATGAATGAAAACATGATCATATTTTAATTTTCATTCCAATCCATTTAATTTCAATTCTGATTGCAAACCAAATATACCCTAACATTACCTTGTTTATGGGATCTCTCCATAACAACTTATTCAATTAATCTTTCTTATTTAAGAATTCAAATCCTGAGTGCCTGCTGTTGATCTTCTTCTTGTATATTATGTATGTATGATTTTTATTTTCTTTTTTTGAGGAAATGTATGATTTTTATTTTCCTTTCCAGGTGTGCTGAACCAGCAGCTGAGTGTGTATCATCGAACTCCACTCTTTTGCTGTGGAACCTGATGAAAAGGGAGTAATATATGGACAAGATAAATCCAAATCCTCGATTGAAAGCAGCAACGAAGTTCCCATATAAGCTACAGAAACTATATTAGAGAACAAGAAAAATACCGAGAGTGGGTGATTCATTACCTTATCCATTTAATTCACTGATAAACAAAATAAACCACAGGACAGATTCTAAACAGCCCAGATGGAAAGGCTGCCGAACCAACAAGAAGTTAACACAATTTTATGAGTCATCCTTCAGACTGTCTGCCTTCAATGTTCCATCCACGACCTCTGCCGAACAAGCATGATAGAATGAAAAGGCCCTGGCACTGTTCTTAAAAACATTAAGCGCCACGAACACTCTCCAATAGATTCAAAAATTACATAACTGAGGCCTCCTCGAGCATAGCAAAACAAGCATAAGCAATCTCAATTTACCTACACTCAAGAAAACATGGCACCAACCTTCTTCGCAAAGTCATCCTCATCATCAAACTCATCTTCATCCTCTTGGTACACATTCTCATCATATTCACTGTTCAAGTTCCTGCCCTCAACTGCCTCGTAATCAGACTCTCCATATCTTTGGTCACAGTTTTCCAGCTCTTGATCTTCCATGGCATCCACTTCCATATTTATTTCAAACATATCTTCTTTAGCTGAAGAACGACCATCATAGATTGATCTCTCTTCTCCATGGTTTAGGCCCTCTTCTTCTTCCTTCTTGGCTGTTCTATCCTTATGTTCTTCAACGCTGCTTACATTGTCATTACCGTGTTTCTTAGTTTCTACTGGAAGAACAGACCGCACATCTGATGAAGCAATCGAGAAAGAACCACCTGCCACATCTTCTCCATCTCTTTGATCATTTTCATCTCCACTGCTTGCACCATTCGCAGATCCTGCCTCTCTTTTTCTCTTAAGAATGACGCTCAGTGGCTTCGGACCTTCAAATGATACAGCATCTTTAGAATACCGAAGCCCTGCTCCTTTTACCGACTTCATATGATTCAGCTCTAGAGGGGCAGCAGCACTTGTACTCTTGGTTGACAACTCTCGAGAATTCTCGATAACCTTTGCACCTTTCAGCTCTGCAAGGCTCTTTGGACCAGCAAAATCTAGGGGGCCTATATCATCTCTTCTAGTTAGCTTTACTCCAGCACTCCTTGCATCTGCAGCGAACTCCTCATTTGATCTCCATCTTACTCTTTCATGGTGCCTCCCCGAATAATTTCTTGGTCTGGGTGGTGACAATCTGCCTCGAGGTCTTCCTCTATTTCCATCATTCTCAGATTGCAAATCGTTTGGAATGTCAGGTGAAGACCTTCCAGGGAGTGCAATTCTTCCTTGCAGGCGAGTGCTTATGGAGCTTCCCTGAGGAACTTGTCTTTGATTTCTGTGGGAATGATGACTCACAATATAGCAATCATCCCTCTGGTAGCGCTCATCCTGGCCATGAGGGCTAACAGCTGATATTGAACCATTAAGTCTTCTTTGCTTCAATAGTCGATGACGCAAATCTGATCCATCCCTCTCATTATGATTGGCATCCCTCCGTGAAACCCTCCCAGACAATGGTCTTTCCAAAATCCTCTCAGAAGTCCTGCATGGTTCCCAGCCATGGGCATCATGTGCCTGTCTGTACTGGTCATACTCACCCGCCTTACTGAATCGATCTCTTTCAAATTTGGTGCCAGTTTCATCATCATTATGGTGGCAGTCATATTCATCTACAGAAATCAGGCTCCTTACACCTTGAACAGATGCTCTTCCGAAGCTGTGTTCATTGTGAAAGTAATCAGACTCTTCAATATCATCATCCACAAGAACGTCAAAACCAGGAGAAGATTCCCTCGGGAACTCATCAACCTCCCTACCATTCCAAGGTCGATCGTCAGAAGGCTTAACTTGATGATCTCGAAGCCTGCTTACATCATAGCCACTGCTGACAGGAAATTGGTTCTGCTGCATTTGGGAGAGCTCACTATCCACCAAATAAGGTGGCAAACTTTTCTTTATTGATGGTATATTTTCTGCTGCACTCTCAACTTTAGTAACAGGTTTTACCAAGGCAAGTGGTACTTGAACTGGTTTATCAACACTGACTTTTGGCTTAACAACACTGACTTCAGGGACATGCTGTTGAGAAGAGGAATTCTGTTGACCAGGGACGTTCTGCTGTGTAGTGCAGTCCTTGAAAGCCCATGAATCCTTCTTATCAGCCTGTGGTGGTTCAGGAGTTGTTGTAGTAACCTTTGCAACCTGCTGTGAAACAGGATCACCAGATGCCTGTGGGCCATGAGTGAAAGGGCATCTTTCACCTTTTAAGCAGTGTCCTCTTTGAAAATAATAGCACGGCACACTTTGCTTATTCATAGTATAAGGAGCATGCCCTGCAGGGATTTGTGTTGTTGCAACAGTTTGTGAAGGAGGTTGAACTGGCCTTGAAGAAGCACCTTGAGTCCCAAACAAGCCATCAAGTGGCTAAAGAAATAACAGCAGAAATAAGTTTTTCATTCAAACACAAAAACATTTATATGTGCAAAATTAAACAATCTAAACTGAGAATCCAAAAGAATATGTACAAACAAGCAAGCAACTACTTCCACATGAAACAAGTTAAGGAAAACAGCTTCCATTGTTCCCACACGGATGACATGCAACGTTCGCATTGAAACGGCTCTAAATGTGAATCATGTTTTCGCATGGGTGTGAACAAAATATGTACACCAATTAACAGAGTAGAGACTTACTGGATGCCGGAATGAACATTTGGGATTTAGGCAGTTCCCATTTAGCCAGTACCAGCAATCCCTGGGGTTGGCTCTGGCACCCTCACTATGACGATACTCGCACTCATTTCCCTGAAAAAAATAAAATAAAAAACATTATGCTACTTATTAATGGAACTTTAATAAAATAGCTGACAATAGCTGACTTGATTTATGTACCAAATCAAGTCTAAGTAGAAAAGATGTGTGCTTCCATTTCCTCGGACAAGGAAAATCAAAGGTGAATACAACTACTATTGGTAATGAATCAGAAAAATGTGAGCATTTGCTACAAAAATATAAAGATAGATCTGACACCGCTGTGAGCATTTAGCTATGTTGTGTGTGTATAAAAGACAGATAGGGTCTCACCAAAACCCTAACCTTTATTGCAGAAAAGTTATCTCAATGGTAATGCATACACACCGCTGGTGGAAACTGATGAGAGATATAGAAAGGCAATTGTAAGATGAGATGGACACTTTCATGTGAGAAACTAATAAGGACAACACCGATAGGTCTATTTACTTGAAAAGTAGAAAATAGAAAACAGAATTAGATATGAGAGAACACATAGATGGCTACAAAACATAGCAAGTAATGATGATGCAATAGTTGAAAATGACCACGGTATTCAAAATGGCTGGCTTGTTTTGCTTGCCATGCCTGGTGTCACCTTTAGTTGCCAGAACTGAGTGGGTGTGCAAGCAGATATGGATGCAAGAGGGAAAACAGATATCTTAGATACACTTGAGGGAAGTGCTTAGGTAGGGAAGTTTGTGAACTTAGCACGTTAAACATGGTAGGAGCTTCCTACTAATACGATGTCACCTAGACTCTCATATCTATCTTGCGATCACCTTTAGATCCATGAAGGCACCGCTGATTTACTAGATTTATATCTTTAATGTACACTTAAGCAAGTCATGTGCTTCAAATCAAGTGCTACCATGAATCACCAATAGGTTAACGCAGAACAACAAAGCAACACCACCAAAATTTTTACATATAAGATGGAAAACTTTGGAAACCTTAAAACAAAATATCATCCTTTAATATTTATATTTGATATTTTAGATTAAGGAAAATATAGTTTTGTTGAACTTTATTTCCTACATGCTCCTAGTTCTCCACTCTTTCCACTTTCCAACCCAGACAATTGGACACGTGCTTGGATACAAGTATACAACCCTCAAATCCATGTGAATGCAGCACACGCCACACAAGGAACCGACACAAAAGTTTTAAAAAAAAGTGCAAAAATAAGGTTTAGCCAAATTAAACAGCTCCTAATGTTGATTTGCAAGCAAAAAACTCTGTGAATTGCCCATAAAAGACAAACAATTTGGTGTCACATGATACAAGAGTCACGCTTCACACAATAATTTTAAAATCTGAGAACATAAGTTTCCAATACTCATGATATTGCACGAATACAAGGGACACATCTTCTTGCAAGCTTTCAATAGGGATACAACAGTGGCATACCGATGCCTGAGTTTTGATTAATAATGGGTTAGAAATCAATACTTACCAGAGGGCATCAAAGCAGTCATGTCAATACAAAACTACCCGGACAAGTAAACTATGCGCGATGGATGCCGATGGTTTTTGGCCCAAATTGTGAACTTTAGAACTATGCCAAACAAGTAATTTATGAAATTTATCATCAGCTAACAAGACATAATTCTAGATTTTATACAGAAGCAAGCTCAGAAAGAGAATCAGTCAAGCAGATTATAGGGGAAACAATAAGACATCTTAAATCTGTTCGAACAATAAAATTTTGAAAATCAAAAACAAAAATCATCAAAGATATGTGTTAAAGGCTGAACTGATTTATCTCAAACGAGCAATTAGGCCACTCTATGTACTCCAAAATCCAATCAGGCATCACTTCCCTAAATTTATGCACGAGAACCTAAATAACAAAGATCATATTCAACCATTTCCCAACATTCAAGCACATGAACCCAAATAGCATACAAAACCGATCAAATTCAACAAATTCCCAAGATTCATGCGCATGAACCCAAATAATAAACAAAAACGATCAAATTCAACCAAAATCAAATCTGTCTAAACTGAAGCCCCAAAAAAGTTAAGATAGCACCAAAAGATTACGAAGCAAAAAGGAGAATCAAACTATAATAGCAAGAACCAAAATTTTGAATACAAAAGGCACCTTATTGCAGGTCAGTGGCGACGCCAGGAAGTACACGCAGTCGGTGTTCTTCTTCAGCGCCACATCCTCCGCCGTCGAAGGGCGGATCCTCTCCCTCCCACCGCCGCTCTCCATCTCCCTCCCCACTTATCCCCTTCCGCTAAAAGAAACAAACAATCGGAACAAAGATCAAGCTGCTCCGGCGCGATCGAAGACGAAGACGGAGGCAGATTAGGGCAGAGAACATGAAACAGACGTATAAACAGATCCAAGAGCCAGATCGATGAACTGGAGGAGACGGTGGTAAGAGAGATAGGGTATAAAAAATCGAAGAGAGAAGGGTTTTAAATTATACAAGGAATTATTAAGCCATGAGGGCTTTCGAGCGTTCCAGCTGCTCTCGCCCAAGAAGGCAAGAAACCTCGTTTGGAACCCCTCTACCTCCACCTTATGCCACCGCCGAGGCGTGGTTGGGGGCTTTATATGCCTTAGGAGTAGCCCTTTTATTTTTGCTATTTTTTAATAAATTATTTTATAATCATTAACTTGAATCAATTTTTTTGATAACTTTTAAATTATAAAATTTTAGTTTTTTTAGTTTACAAATTCTTCCCATTTTAATGTTGCCTTTCCATACGCATCTGAACAATTTTGACGATGATATGAAATGAAGGTCCAAGTGAACTTTATCAAATCCCATGATAGATAATACAATCTTGCATGTCACCAATTTTTGATTGTGCATGATCCACCATGCATTTGCTTTAAGATTTGACCTGATGCATGCAATAATTTTTTAATGGTGACCGGGTTAAGAGGTTTGTCCCGGTTCCGGTTTGGATTTGAATTTGGTTGGTTTTTTTTTTTTTATTAACCAGATCATTCAAGATATAATCTTGGAATAAGTATAATAAAAAAATCAAAATATCCCTAAAAAGTACTGGCATGTTCTCTAGAAGAGACCAGGAAATTATGCCAGGATGATTCGTTATAAAGGAAGCCACCTAGTCAGCAGCCGAGCTAGCTTCATGGTAGACATGTCTGATGACAATTCCTGAACATCCACGTAAGAGAGTAATAATATCCCGAATTTGAGGATGAGCAGGGATAGAGTAAAAGGTCATATGAATCCAAGAAATAACCATCATCGAGTCATCCTCTCCTTTGATTGGATTTTAATTCATGTTTCTTTTCTTACAGTCAGATTGATCTATCCATCAAGTGCACTATATAACCCGGTAGAAGGAGCTCTTGCTGGTAAGTCAAATGCTTTTTCTAACCTCCAAAATAAAAAAATATAAAGAACAAAAGTGGATTGGGAGTTGGGGCTCATCCATCCCCTATGGGCATGACCCTCGAGAGATTTTGGCTTCGGAGTCATGGTAGTAGTTAGCCAGAGACAGGTTACTGTTGGAGATTGCTTTTTTTTTTTTTTGGTTCCTAAAAGATTTATTATTATTATTATTATTATTATTATTATTATTATTATTATTATTATTATTATTATTATAGAACGGGATATTTATTAAAGTGAACGAGAATGAATACAATCCAAAAAATCAGAGAAGATAATATTTCTAAGCTGTACATGGGCTAAATGCCAGTCGGTCCAGACCGACGAGACGGAATGCTGGACGATGAAGGAGGCTACCCAATCAGCAGCCAAGTTAGCCTTCTTATAGATATGATGAATCTCAATGGACACAAAATCCTATAAGAGGAAGTGGATGTCCTTCAGGATGGGGTGGGCAGAGGATGCCGACATGGATCGCCGAATCCAGGAAATGACCGTCAAGGAATCTCCCTCGATGATGAGACAGTTAAGGTGGAGAATCTGACGGGCATACCTGATGTCGGCCTAGGCTGCATACAATTTCGTCTCGGGAACGGAAGCATCAAAGAGAGGAAAACCGCCCGCAGCCAGGAAGCCCAGTCGAGAGTCATGGATGACAAAGGCAGCGCCTCCAGATCTATGGCGGAGACTCTCGTCAAAGCTGACTATGAAATACAGTGGATGAGGGGATACCCAGGAAACCAAAACCACCCGAGGTGCTCGAAGAGCAGAACATGGACCCCAGATCTCCAAAGACCTCCAAGTCGAACAAAGATACTCATAGACCAAACTATAGCCCTATCAACTAGCGACCGGGGAGAGCATCTAACCGAGCTAAAGACCTGCTCGTTCCTGGCAATCCATATGTGATAAGAAAGATAAGTCAGGAGGTTAGCATAAGGAAATTCTCGAGCTGATTTCAAAGTAGAGAGGAAAGAGTCGTCAGCATCCTGGGTCCGGGAGATAAGCCAGCAAGGCTAGCCACCTGCCAAACCCTCGAGGCCCAGTCACAAGAAAACAGGGCATGGGCCTGGGTTTCATCCTCCAGCCCACATATAAGACAGCCAGGGGTATGTGAATGCCTCTAGAAGTTAACAGAAGTCTGGTCGGGAGTCGATGCCGAACAAGCTTCCAAAGAAAAGGAGAGACCCTGGGATGAACCGGAATGGCCCAGATCCAATGGAAAGAGGAGTCCGCAGACTCATCCGGAGTAAATATGGATAGCAGATCAGACATGGGCACCCGGGGGAAGAAGAGTGCTTCCAAACTCTCATATCCAAGGCGGAGAGCATAGGCATAATGATAGAAAGAACTCGACGACCCAGGATATCCCCGAAGATGAAATCACCACCTGGTTGTCCCATCAGGATTCCTCCAGAATGATGAGGTCAGCAATAGAAATGGTGTCCGGCATATCAACTGAGATAAAGGTGGGCCATCTAATTAGAGGAATATCAGAAATCCAAGGGTCCGTCATAAATCTGACCGATCTACCATCTCCAATAACCCAAGAAAGGTGGGGCATAATGAGAGTAGCTCTCGCTAGCATCTCCCTCCAGATAGCCGAACAGTGCCTTGGAGGGCAATGAGATCTGTCGAAGACAGTCAAATAGCCCCCGTAGTGGGCTGTCAGCATAGTCGACCACGTGCTGTTAGGATATAAGAAGTATCTGGCTAGATGCCCGCCGAGCAAAGCCTCTCGCCTGCTGAGAAGAGAGATAATACCCAGCCCGCCATGATCAGTCGGCCTGTAGACAGTCTGCCAGTTCACAAGATGAATCCTTCGACGATTAGGAGAAGAGTTCCAGAGGAAGGCCCGTATCATCTGCTCCAAACTCAGGATAATAGTCTTCGAGATAACAGTATGAGATAGGAGATAGATCGGGAGAGAGGTGAGAATAGAGCAAATAAGGATAATTCTTCCCATAAACGAGAGGGATCTACCCTACCATCCTTCAATCCGCTCCCGCATAGCCAGAACCATCGAAGCGCAATCCATCCTGGAAAGTCTGGATCCAGATATAGGCACACCTAGATAGGTGAGAGGATCATGACGCTCCTGAATACCAAGAACATCTAAAATCTGATGACGAAGACGAGTGGAGATCTTAGGACTGAAATAAATGCCGGACTTCTAAAGATTGACTCTCTAACTCGAAGCCATACAGTAATCCGCCATAACCCTCCGAATCCCTTGGGCACTGGCAACTGAAGCTCGACCCAAAAGTAAGCAGTCATCAGCAAATAAGAGATGAGAGATCAGAGGGGCACCAGGAGCAAGGACGAACGACTGGATGCCCAAGTCCCAGACTGTTGCAGGCAGCGCCCTGGACAGAAGGTCAGCACAGATAATAAAAAGGGAGGGAGAAAGGGGACAACCTTGCCAGAGGCCCACTTTAGATATAAAGAACTCGGTAGGAGAACCATTAATCAGCAGAGAAAATGAAGGTCTGATAACACAAGCCAAGATCCTGGAGATCCAAGTACGGTGAAAGCCGAAAGCATGCAGGGCCATGAGGAGAAAATTCCAGTTGACTTTATCATATGCTCTCCCATATCTAGCTTGATTGCCATCAGACTCCGATGAGATGAAGCTCGACTGAGATCCGTCATAAACTTATGGGCAATAAGCACATTATCAGAAATGCTACGGCCCGCAACGAACGCTCCCTGTTCCAGACAGATGAGCTAAGGAAGTATGGCTCTCATCCGATTGACTATCAATTTAGCACATATTTTATAGAGGGTATTGCATAAATTGATAGGTCTATAATGAGCAGGCTCCATAACATCGAGACGCTTGGAAATAAGAACAATAAAGGTCCGCTTCTAGGAGTTGGGCATGGAACCTGAAACAAAGAAGGACTGTACAACAGCAACAAGGTCAGAGCCAACAATGTCCCAATATCTCCAAAGAAGAAGGGAGGATAACCATTAGGGCTAGGGGCTTTGTCCTCTCCTAGGTCCCACAGGGCAGATTGAACCTCCTCCCGGAGAATCGAAGCCAGCAAGATAGCATTGTGACAAGGATAGAGAACAGTGGACGGGGGTGAGGGGGGACAGAGGAAGTAACCGGACAGGAGTCCGTCCATCTGGATTTGAAGAAGGAAAGGATCTCCTCGCGAATAGCTCCCTCATCCTCCAACAGCTGACCATCAGAGGAACGTAAAACCCGTATAGCATTTTTGTATCTTCTGATAATGGTGGCCTGATAAAAAAACTGGGTGCTCCTGTCCCCATCCTGTAACCACTGGACTCTAGACTTCTGTCTCCAAATGACCTCTTGATGGCGAAGCAGAGAATGGTGCATGGTAAGGTACGCTCGAAGGATGTCAAGGTCAGGCTGTGATAAACAATCTAACCTATCTTCTTTATCCTGCAGGTAACTAATAGTATCTTCTACAGACTTCAATCTGGAAAAGATATTACCCACCTCCACTTTATTCCAGCAAAGGAGACACCTCCTAGGAGCTCCAGCCTCCTAGATATTCGATAAGAGGCATCACCACGAATAGGAGTCCTCCACACCTCCCTGATTATCTCTTTGGATTTAGGAAAGGAGAGCCAAAACTTTTCAAATCTAAAAGGGGTGGGATCCCGGATATGGGCATCCATCAAAAGAAGGAGAGGGCAGTGATCCGAGGCAATCCGGCTGAGGTGACGAACCGAGTGGGTAGGGTACAAGGAGAGCCAAGACGAAATAGCATAGCATCTGTCAAGTCTTTCCCAGACCCTAGCAGCACCCGACCTATTGTTACACCAGGTAAACCGGGGTCCAACAAACCCCAAGTCAACCAGGCCAGAGTCATGAATAAAATTTGTGAACTCCAAGGAGACAGCATTTTCCATGAAGGGCCTGCCACCCCTCTTGTCCTCAACCCGATCAATTACATTGAAATCTCCAGCAACCACAGTGGGAACACCCTGGTCAATCAAAACAGACACCTCCTCCCAGACCACGATTTTTTCCCTATCCGAAGTACTGGCATAGATATCGCACAGAAGCCAAGAAGGCCGATTAGGTTCCGATACGACAATGGCAACCATCTGAGAAGACCGATGAAAAGTACTGACTTTAGCAGCACCCTGATCCCAGGTGACAATAATACCACCCGACAGGCCATGAGAGTCAATAGAATAAAAGCCCCAGTTACGAGGAAAACGACGTAGCACACGTTCAAGACTAGGACCCGAAAGTCTAGTCTCCAGAATAATACACATCTGAGGTTTGCACAGTTGAAGAAAGCGACCATAAGTAAAAAGAAAGGCGGGTTTCCCCGCCTCCCGAACATTCCAAACTAAGATTTTCATTAGAACTCAGGTGGACTTGGATGATCTGGATCCCGATCCGGCACCATCCCCAACAGCTGCAGACATAGAAGAAACTTTCCTAACAAGGCTAAATCCTGGACAAGCTCCACCCTCCCGATACCAGCCCTTGAAGATTGGGCAATGGAGTATCATCCTCCTTCCTAGACCCCCTAGACAACCCCCCCACCGAACCCAGAGTAGTCTTCAGTTTAGATGAGATAGTTTCATGAGAACACTGCCCACCCTCAGGAGACAGAAAGGCAGCCACAAGGACAGAGGATTCCTGCTGTAAAGGGACTATAGTAGCTCGAGAGACCGGCAGGGAGGCCCCCGACAACCCCTTCAAATCCCGCTTCACTGACCCAGAGCCGTCCAAAGAGCTACCACACCTAAATTCAATCTTTCCTCCTAGACCACCAACAGGCGAGGCAGCCACCGAGGACTTCCCCACAGGAGGTAAGGAGGAACCCTTCCCCAACCCACCCACATCAGCAGTAGTCCTCGTCCCAGACAAGGCCCTCCCAGACAGCCTGAGCCCCCCAAACAAGGCATTAACAATAGGAACATTCACCAACACCGGCTCCATGGAGGGTAGATTAGAGACCCCAGATAACCTCTCCCCGGAAGCACTATGTTTCGAGGCAGCCTCCCGCACCCGGACAGGGGCTTTCCCTACAATCCTAGGGACGGCCACATTCCTCCCAGATTGACCCGTAACCCCAGGAGAGGCAGCAACCAAATTAGTAGACAAGCAGGATTTAGAAGGAGGCACCTTATCAACAGAGTCAGAAACCACCGTAGGAAGAGGGGGGTCAGAGGAATTTGCATGGCTTTGGCCCCATTCAGATGGGGTTTGTGTGGCCTAGCTTGTGGATTTTTTTTTTTTTTTGAGTAACTTGTTTGTGGAAATTAAATTAGATGGTATGAATGAGTCTTGGATTCATTCTTTCAAACCAAATTTGCATTCTGCTAGCCTTGCTTTGTTGTTAGATTGTGTTTAGATGCCAAGGAGGTTTTGGAAGGTGGTGTTTGGTTGCATGTGTTTGATTTTGAATGTACATTTTCATAAAAATAGACAATATTTTATTTTATAGAACATTACATCCAATAATCATAGTATTAATTGGATGAGGGACATGATAATACTATAATAATACACTTTATGACAATGATGCATATTATAATATAATATTATTTTAATTTTTTATTAGAGAGTAATGTAATGTATTATAATATAATATAATTTTAGAATACCATAATAAAATTAAAAGTATTGTATAACAATAAATATAGTATTATAATATCATACTATTACAATGTTATAATTTTATGATATTGTAATATTGTAATAGCATAATAATTTAGTATTATGCAATATTATCTAATCTCACTAAACAATATGCGGCTATGTTGCGGTATTATAAGAATTTTTAATACAGGATGTCAATGAAATATGCATACATTTCTATTCAAGTACATTACTAGTTACCATCGTCACACTGTATAATCTTGTTATTACAAAAATAATAATAATATAATATGATAAATATTTGATATTATATTATAATATTATATATTATAATATTAATATTATTAATAATGATTTGTTGATAAGTTTGTCCATTGTATATACCATATTGTATGATTACATGCAATGATGAAGGTTGATACCATGAAGTGATTATGCAATGGTATGTATCATTTATGAAGCCAACTTACGAGAGCAATTCTAAAATAGGCGATGATCATTAGAAAGTCCTCACGTTACACCCTTTTTAATTTTTGTCCTCCCAAATTGAAGCAACCAGATGATTAATGTAACAATCATATCTTAGTGGTATTATTATATTAGGCTCTATTTTTTTTTTTTTGGCATGTCTACGGATATGATCCATCATGCATGCGCAAAGCCCAGAATTTTGGATGCATTTTAGTTTGGAACGATAAAATAAGACAAGTCCTAAATGAAAATCGGTCCAGCAAGAACATAAATTGCCTAAATTTTAAAGGATTGGATACCGTAATGGTTAAGACTACAAATGGACTGGATTGATCGATGACCCGACCCGTTTAGACCCGATCCAATCTATTTTTCTGGATCCATGAATCCGGATTGGATCTTAAAATTAAATCCATTCCATTTTCAAGATCGGATCTGGATTTACTGAATTTGGACCCAACCCGACTCGAATATACTAATATTATTAGAATCATATCTACTTGAATCTTTAAATTATAATTTAAAATTCATATGAAACTTATTTTTAACATAAAATAAAATTATAATTATTTTTATATCTTAATTTATTTTTAAAATAATATTATTTGTTATCTATTTTATGACCAATGATAGTTGACCATGTAATAATTAAAATATCATTATCTATATTTCATCTGGATCATATTTATATCTAAATTTTTTAAATTAAAATCAGTTTATTCATGGATCCGATCCAACCCGAATTGAAAATTCTAATAATGAATCGGACCCGATCCAATTTTCTGATGGATCGGATCTGAATCTGATATTAAAATCTAATAAAAAAAACTGAATCGCATCCCCTAGCAACGGTCGGAAAGAAAAATATTGTCTTAGCACGCGAGGCGTTTGGTATTTAGAAGTTCGAAGGAAAATAAATTTATCAGAGCAAAGAGGTCTCATAGGTTGATCGAAGATGCATGTACAAACGATCCGTCAAAAGTACATAAAAAACATATATAATTATAAAACTAATAATACAGAGATGATTACATAGTTTGATCGTACATCAGTGCAGTACTGTAAATAAATTGATAGGTAAATCTTAGTGTAGACTATATATATTTTGCTGTTTTATTAGATTGATGTGCACTGGATTTTGATGGTCGAAGGTGAGAGAAGTTTTCTTTCACCGGTTGGATGGCGCCAGATGTTGTTGTATAGAAAAATCGGCAAATGCCGTCTACCATCTAATACTAAAAATATTATGCGGTTTTATGGTAATGCTATTTGCCACATTAGCCTAAATCCGCGAAGAAGCTTAAATGCATGTTGACCGACCTTCGGGGAGAACAAAGGGGCAAACTCCTGGATGCATTCTCATACTCTGCAGGAGGATTCCTGAGAAGCACAGAATAGAGCTGTATCCAAAGCACCAGAACCTACTACTAATTCGTTGCTAATCATAGGCGGTTAATACAAGAAATGAGCCGATAATCTTAATGGTCACTGAGCAAAATTAAGGACAGCAAGTACTTCGACTGTATTTTATACATATATCACAAGACCAGACTTCAAGATTCTACCGAGCGTTCCATGCTCGATGATGGTATGTATTCAAGAATTATGACATCGATCGATAGCATGCTCGGAGGATCCATTTCACATATTACGGTGAACCTGTAAAAATTAAAACCAATCAAGCAAGATGTTGCTGAAATTATCAGGCATGAATGTATTATATATGTATGTGGCCATAAAATGCTGTTCATTTTTTTTTTTCTGGTTCATGTATGCTTGATCTTAATCATTCATATAAATATTTCAGTGTAAGCATGAGCACGAATGTTCTTCAGCATTGATATGCTTAGGCTCAGCATTAATGGAAATCAACAACACCAAGACAAGAGATTATAAAAGGGTTTTTTAGAATTAAAATTACTTATGAGTGCCAGCAGGACCTATCCCAGCCAATGACGCTCTTCTCCTTTAGCAGAGAGGTCTTGGATTCAACTTTGGATGGTGGCATGCTAACCATTATTTGCAGGAAAAGGAAGTTGAGCTGGTCGATGATAAGTCATTGAGGGATCAAACTAACGATCATGGAAAAAATGTCCTGAACTATTTGGAAGTTTTTTAATTTCATCCTTGACTTCAATTAGTGCGATCGGGTCATCCATCTTTAATTCATTCAATTCGAATCCTAGCTTTATCCGGCTGCCATAACGGAATTGTCATATGATGTCACCTTTTGCATCATCCCTTTCTGTCATGTAAGCAGATAACATGACATTACGTGACAATTCCATCACAACAACTAGATGGAATTCATAGCCATGTTCCAAATAAAACAAATTTGAAAGTTAGATAACCTGATTGCATTAAATTAAATTTCAGGAAGAAATTGAAAACCCCTAAATAGTTTTTTTTTTTTTTTGCATAATTGAGCCATTAAACTAGTGACCCAACTGTATAGTTCCATATATTGGGCTTTACTACTAAAGATTCCCAGGAAATCATTTGAGCATAATGTTGATTGCCAGCTTCAATCATGTATAATCTTAAGTGCAGTTCAGGCCAAACATAACCAACCTTGCCATGGCCAATGCTCATATGAGGTACCAAGCTATAACACAGAATATAAGCTTTCTTAATTATGGTTAAATAAGTGTTCTACTATCAAGAATTTTCATCTTTTGCATGTCTAACCCTCCCAGAAAAACTGTAGCATATTCTCCTATATCATGTCAATTATACTATTGCTTATTGCTTCAGTACCATGGAACATACAAGGTTCTACAATATACTCCTAATACCTGACAGCTGTTGACTACAAAAACTAGCATATATCATGCAAAATGGTTTGGCATATTCAAAGTTTCAATATTGATTGGAATCTTTAAATCACCTTGACAGCTACAAAGTCCAGGCTGTTTCATTAATAATAGAGCAGGTTCTCCAAACTGCTCATAAAACATAATATATTAGGACTGGACAAAGTTTATTACCATGAACATTACAATCGCAAGTTTTCCGAAAGAAACAGCTGAAAAGTTGGTCTTGGACATGGTGGATAGATTAGATTCAAGAATGCCTGAGAAATCTTAGCAGTAGCATCCATAAAGAGTACAATTAGGAATTCATTAAGAGTTTTGTGATGTTCAATACATAGGCAAGAGACGGCCTTGGTGCCCTGGTGTTCATATGATGGTCCCAAGAACAAAGGCAATGGAAAAAAGGGAGTTGAAAATAATAGTTATTTTAAAGGATTTGGGCGTGGATGCGATTTAATTCCCAACTAGTATTTACAAAGCCAATCAGAATAGATGGGATAAAGCATTTGTTGACATGAATATGGACTGTTTTCATTTACATATGAAGATTCTTAAACCTAATCGTCTGATAATGGTAATGAGCATAATGTGCTCATTTAAATGGCCAAGTGATTTAAGATGCCAGCCTCTAAGTTAAATTCTATAAGTAGTCAGATTTAGCATGCTTAAAGTATGCCATGCCTCGCAGGAACAAGCCTAACAAATAACGATGATAATATGTTTCCAGATTAGATAATGCACCATCCATTTGCAAAAGATGCTTCACAATATAGGTGGAAAATTACAGGCTACTCTTGTCCAATTGATATGAAGCATTTCCTAACTGCATAGCATTCAATAGTTAGTTTATTCATCCATAACTTATTCCAATATGGATGGAACTGGTGAACCAGGAAATGTAATCTTGTACTCAAACTCCTCAAGAATGAGTTTGGCTTGATTGCTTTTCTGTTTAACTTTACTATTTCTCTCTGAAAATGTTGTGACAGTATTGATATGCACAATATTTTGACAGGCTTGATCGAAAGTTCTATTCATGTGAAAGATACACATCCACACGATAATTGATTCCATCCAGTTGTTGTCCTGTGATAAGGCTTGTGAGTAGAAGTTGCATGGTTGTGGATGGTACTACGATGATGAATTTTCATGCCCAGTAGAATAGAACATTATATACACTACAAACAGCAAGTAGCAAGTCTAGTAGGATGTTATGTTTATGCAAGATAACAAAGAATGAATATACTCACATATGTGTGAAGATATAACATGACATTTTTGTTTTCCTCCAATTTGAGATGATTAACAGGGCTCAATTGCCTGCTTTCCCATCTCCTGCACATCCTCAGGTGAAAGTATCTTGATATACCACACGTTGTTCACAAATGACCTGTGTTAAGGGCCAAACAAATTTGTTATATCATAGAATGTATATGCAAGCAAACCAGCTGCATAAATACATAAGTCGCTAAAAAGCTATATTCAATATATATAGATTGAAGTATTAACTCATGAAACTATTGAACATGCAAAATGCCACAACATTGCAGGAGCTAGAGCCCAGTGATTTCAAGGCAGTTCTTAGGCACAAAGAAAAAAAAAAAAAGCTAAAAAACTTATGCATATTCAAGATCACCATAACCCTGTTATTTTGGAAAAACAGATTGCCAGGTTGAAAACCTAAGAACCTAACAGTTTAATCATCATATTGAAACCTTTCCTCTTTATCCTTCTGTTCTTGTCACTGATAGAATAATTTAAAACAAGAATTATATTAGAAAACACACACATATACCTCTTCTTAATATTTATGCTCGCTTAAAACCTCCTTCAGGGTTGTGAGCTGATACTTAGCGATTTGTGTAATAGGAGTCACTCTCCTATACACAAATCGCTGAAATATCAGCTCACAACCCTGAAGGAAGTTTTAAGCGAACATAAATTATTAATATTTTTATAATTACTCTTATTAATTGCTACCAACAGTAACCTTTTCGTTCAATTATAATTCATACTAGAGTTGATGCCTTGAATAGCAGAATCAGTTGCTTTAGATTGTCACCTAACAAATATGCTCTAGTGTAAAATATTCTCACACTTCTGTTACAATTTTTGTTAAGCTTCTTTTGAAAAAAAAAAAAAAACTCTCCTACTATGCGTGTCAGTTAAAAAAGGGTGCATTCTCCTTGATAACCACACTTCTCAACTTAAAACCAGTCCTTACTAAAATTCCAAAGGATGATCTTGTATAAAAACAATAGCAAAATCTTCAAAAAAAAAAAAATAGAAGACTGGAGTTATTCTTGATGGCATGCCGCAGAAACAAAGGATCAAACTGGGGTGCTTGGTCAAATTTAGAGGGACTACCATTTCCTAATTCAGACTCTTTGCCAAAGGAGTCTTTGTATCACTCAAAAACCCTTGTTTCTCTTTGCTCTCTTGACTAATAACAATACTGGAGTCCTTTTTGCGAGACCTTTGATTTTGGGGCTGCAGTAGAGTATCCAGCCTGTCCTTATTCTAATCCTTCTGACTGTATATAAAGGAATTCTCTCATGTTTCTTTTTCTGAGTTGGTGTGCATAGTGGTAGCCGAGCTTCTCTTTTCTCTTTTTCTCTCTCCCCTTCTGTTCACATGCTAGAGAGGAAGCATAAGCCAAATGAATAAGTACAGTCCTCATAGATGACTAGACACCTCTTCCCTATTTTGAGACTTGTGATTTTCTTCAATTAGATCTTGGTTGTCCACTTGGTAGCTTGTTGATGATGGAACCTCCGAACTATAACACTGGTTGTGGTACCAAAGTGCAGGTCTTTCCGACTGACAATCCTTGAAACAATGTAACTCCCAATAGGCAGTTGCATCATGATGGGGACCTTTGATAGAATGCCCTGCTTTTGCTTTTGCTTTTTCCAATCATGTGCGACAGTAGGATAAACTTCTTTTGATGTGAGCCTACATTCCACTTTGCTGAGACCTGTGTGGAATCATTTTGGTTCTACAGGCAGCATAACACCAAAGAGCATTTCTTTGAAGCCAGCCTCCAAGACCACTTTCTATGAGCATCAACCCTTATAGTCATGGAAATTCATTGGGTTTCAGCCCATAGACCATTGAGGCTTGAAGTAGATGTTGGTATTTTCTTGCAACAGTGACCTGGTCTCAATTGTAAGGATGCTCATGGACCACCTGGCTCCCAGATCAAAAATATAGACAGTACCTGGAGAGTACAGAGTACCTCCATCTTACCACATTTTTCTGAATAATAAGACATTATGAATGGATTTTCAAATGTTCTTCCACAGATTTTATTGCAAGATAAGAAAAAGAAATACTTTTTTTTTGCCAGTTGCAAATCAAGGCCTACAAAATTCTTCCCTATCTCTTTTTAATCTTTTAAATCTCTAACCTTTTCTTGACTTCCCAGATTTTGTCTATCATCCTTGACAAAGTTATTCTGGAAGTCTAACATTTTAACCACTAAGTGTCTTGAGTCAAAAGACTATCTATACTTCTAGTTTCTGTTAATCATGTATGTTTCCTTATTTCCACACTCAATGTCAGCAAGCAGGATATCTGCATAAGCTACATAAGAATGATTACAATGAACCACATAAACCTATAAGACAGATTCTCTTTAAACAAAGAACTTCCTGAAGAGCAGATATATTACAAGCAAGCAGAAAGAATATTATGAAATTTCAATCAAATTGCTGAAAATGGAACTTCTAGCTTAACATAGCTAGAACTGGTTTAAGTAGTCTTACTCCCATGGGTCATCTCCAAGGAGAAGCACGTCATTCTCCCTGTCGACAAACACAAGCTGCCAGCCTGATCTCAGAGGGTCATCCAACTGACCCTTGATACCAAACATCTGACCCAGCTCCTCGCGTAGCTCATGATAGTTGTTAAACCGGGTGATGTCCAGTGATCTCCCTACTGATCCTGCCTTGTATACCTGCATATGTTGACCAAAAGTTTTAATATGAAAGATTTAGATTATAGTGTCATGGAGGATCTTTCTTGCTCCTCTTACCTTGACAAAAGTTTTGGTTGTTGGATCAACCTCATCTGAATTTTGCAGCATGCCAGATGACTGTTTCAGGCCACCATAAATAGAATTTTGAAGACTCGAGGAAGAATATGGCATTGTAGATACATCGTTGTTAATAGAATTTGTGCGTAGACTAGGCACTGCATGAGATAGGAGGGAGGAAGAATCTATATTAACACCAAACAGGGTGTGGTTCTGCATATCTAAAGAACTATTTTCAGTTCCCATAGAACCATCCTTCCCAGGGAAGGATGGAAGCAAAATTGTGTTGCCAAAAGTAGTGGACTGTGACATCGTAAATTTTGGTTCCCATGTTTGCTGATTCTGCTCGCTCATCATTGGTTGACCAAGTCTTGCCAAGTCCAAAATATGTGAACTTCCTCCTGGGTAAGCAGAGCCTAACATATTCTGAACACAGCTAGATGTCATGACCGTTGAGAAGTTCACACTCGAATCAGGAAATTCTAATTTTTCGCACAACTGTGGTGGCAGAGGTGACTGCTGTTGCTGCACATGAGTTCCAGGTATCTGGTATGATTCTGGGTAAGTCTGTGTATGTTGAACCTGCTTCTGGTTATTGAGCGATTGCTGCAGTTGCTGATGTAGAACATTATGTGTTAGGTTCTCTGAAATATTTTGTAACTGAGGACTGATTATCTGTTGCTGACATGCTCGCTGGATAATTTGCTGCTGCGATAAAAGGCTGGTACTGTAGGACTGTTGAGGTAATTGAAAAGGTTGCTGGAAGTGTAGAAATTGTTGCTTTAGATAATCGCTATTTCTGATATCTGGCAAAGCTGCAGCAGCCATCGCTTGATACTGATCATGATCATTTCCCAGCAGTGTAGATTCCATTCTTTGTTGAACCCATGGACCCATACCAGGTGACTGAAAATTTAAAGACTGAAGGCCTCGGTCTCCAGTACCTCCTCTCAACCACATCAAAGCATTGCCCTCATCTTATTTGTAATAAGAAAAAGAAGAGCAATATGAAAACGATGCTGATTGAGGTTTCTTCATAAAATAGAGTTAAAAGTTCTTCGTGCTAAATTAGATGCATCACTTTCTAATATGAACAGAGAGGATGTTAATATTGTACGAGGATGAACTCAAAGGGAACACTCATGACAGCATTCGCTACCAGTTTACTCTGGCATGTACAGAAAATTGCCAGAAATGAGAGGCATAACAACAGTATGATTCAGATTGCTAGCTATCTACTGTTCCATGAAAATACCAATTCTGCCAATTGACATTTCATTTGTCATCCATATCTTGGTGGAATTATCTCTTAAACTGACATTCCATTTGCCAACCACTTCGCAAAGCTCTTACCATGTGAAACTCTCTTAACCCCTCAACAATCTATTTAAGCATTATTCAACATGATTTTAAAAGAGTCTTAGTGTTTGCACATTTATGCCATCATATTGTTACCATTATGCATGAAGGGTAGAAACTATTTTCCTTGTTTGCAGTACTATATGAACCTATTTTCCCATTAGAGGTCCGAAGCATAACATGCCATTTTCCCATATCTCCTCTCTAAAATCGTTAGTTGAAACTCATTCTTGAGATATTGTAATTTACAAAATAAATAACATCAATAATTAAAATACTAAGTTATAGCTGAATTAGACAAGGTTTTAAATTCCGTGGGACGAGAATGTCTCGATTTTTTCATGAAATGGGATGTGCTAGCGTCCCGCCCCATCCCGACACTTGGAACAGGAGATGTCCCAGGATGTCCTGATTGGGATGCTGGGACACTAGTAGGACGTCCTGTCCCAACACATAGGATGGTGCCCCGTCCCGGTGTCCCATGGGACGTCCTGCCGGGACTTGAATCCTTGAAATTAGAAACCAAGTGGCAAAAACAAACTACCTAACAAGTGCAAATTGAAGGATGGATTGAATGAACAAAATGAAGCATCAAAATTGAGATCATCTTACCATGAAAAGAGGGTACTCCGGGATACCAAGGCCGTTTAAGCCTGAGCGGAAATAAAGATGGATACATGGGAAAGGTTGTTAAAGGCTCAATTTCCCATAATGAAGCTCTAGGTGGTCTCTCACCTGCCGTTGATTCATCCCAACCAACCTGTGTTATTACAATGATATACAAATTCAGTAATTACAAAATTGTCGAGTATCCAGGATTGGATTAAGATAAGCAAAAACCACATAACTACAAGTGCACGCGCACGCGCGCGCACACACATATATAGAGAGAGAGAAGAAAAAGAAGAAGAAGAAAAGAGTTGGACTACATAATTTCAAGGAATTAACAACTTAAAATCAACCATACACCGTCCAAATTGAAGATCCAAAACATTGAACACACTACAAAAAAGCTTAGAAACAAGAAGTCATATATTTTGGTGGTTTCTAACCTATGCAACAAGTTGTTCAAAAATAAATGAACTGATTGCACTGATGTGGTACAATATATGATAGGGCGCACAAATTAAAGTGCGTTTTATCAAAAATGATCCACGGATCTTAAAACATGAATGGATATAAATTCATTTGGTTTTGATGATCAGATCAACATAAAATATAGTTTATAATGCCATCAAAATTGTCTATTTTGACACGTAATTGGTGATTAGGTTGGAGACCACCGAAACACAAGAATTTTGGTTTCTAAGCATTTTTTTTTGCAGCGTAGATCATGTTCAACAGTTTGGATTTTAAATTTGGATAGTCGATCATTAACTTAGAAATGCTAACTCCTTTTTCAAGGAGTTAAGATAAGGTGCAGCCCAACTCATATACATACATGAATATATACCTATATAATTGTAGATTTTGAACATAAATGAGCGGTAAAGGAATAACTGAATTTGCATGATATTGAGCAATAAAGACATTAAACGGAATATTTTGAAGTAATAGTAAAATTATCCTTTTCATGCAATCTAAAACATAAAATATTATAAATACATTAAGTAACAACAATGAAAGTGATGGAGCTGTTAGTTTAATTTCTAAGCATGCACCAAAGTAACTATTAATACGAGTTTGAAGCTAATTAGATCTGTAGCAGGAGCCACTTCCTCATCCATGATATTTCATGAACATACCTAGTGAAGCTTGGATAACATTAGAGGTAACTATAGATAGGAAAGCTGGGTGAAGGAGGATCTATACCCAAATAGTTGGGACAAGGCTTAATCGTTATGGTTATGTTTATACCTACTCAGCTCTAATAGCTAGGCAAGAGAAGGATACAACTTAATAATATATGACTTGCAGCATATTTGTTTTCTTTAATTCTGTCTTTGAACAGTTGCTCAACGAAACATGTACAAGCGCATTATATTGTTTTATCACTCCAATCATGATGAACATTAAATACAACATATGGAAAAAAAAAAAAAAGGAATGGAATCAACCAAAACGATGTCTAACAAATAATATATTTTAGCAAACAAAAAAAAGCGATATTATTATAATAGGCATGATAACTAACACTAACAACAGAGAATACAAAGTAATATACTATTTCACGATCACGGCATGCACACAGTAACTGTAAACAAGAATTCTTTTCTCAGTTAATATATTGCCTCTGCCAACAGATATAGCACTTTGTTCAAATCAATTTCTAGATTCCTCATCATAAGTTACATATCATAAAATCTCAAGGGCATACTTTACTCAATGTGATGGACACAAAGCAATGGAGCTCCGATACAACTCTTTACCTTAACTGATCTCCAGTGAGAATTTGGCCAGCGTAAAGGGTCCAAATCACTTATTTCTGTTATTGTTCCCATGTACCTAGATTCAACATTGCATTCACATTAGAGCTTCTTCGGAAATTAGCAAAATGGGAAAAAAAGGGCTAAATCCAGGACAAATAGGTTTAATCAGAGATGAAATGAATATATATTAAAAAAAAGGACTGCATAGCAATTAATATGTCTCATATGTTGCAGACACGTACACTTTAGATGTATTTCTAGAAGCAAAGAACTAATCAAAAACAATTATGGCAGAACACTGCTACCTTACCTACGGACGCTCGACTCCTCAGTCTCAAACAGCATACGAAAACGCATCCCAACTGATACACGAGTGTGAAACACAGCCTTAACATATCTTGAAAGTGGTATCACAAACTCAGATGGACTTGCCCTACAAAAATTTCACAAGTATAATACTATTCACTAGGACAGAAGTATGACCATGAAAAAACATTCAGAATATTTGCACTACCTTGGGTTATAAAAAATGGTGAACCGACTATTTGTAGCAGCAGCATGAGATGCAGCGGCAAGAAGTCCTATGTGCATGCTATCACTTGATAGGACAGATGAAGGCATTACCGTTTGTGGTCGGCTAGCTCGTCTGATACCCAACAAAAGCTGATTCTTTTCATTCCTAATGTATAAGATACATAGAAAATTAACTCTCAAGTACTGCACTCCAAGTATAACTAGAAGATTAAAAGATTAAAGCAAACCATATAAAAAGAACCGAGTCTCCAGCAACAAGTTTCTTGGCACTAACAAACATACTCCACCCTGTAGTAAGAAGATGCCTTTTGGGTTGGCCTGCAACAAGAAAAATGTAGCAACACACTAATCCACAGCATAATTTGTTTAAAGAATTTTTTTTTATTATGTTATTTTGCAGCACGATAATTTTTAAGGTAGTGAACATACATATCCTGATCACCCAGATCACCAATTGTTGATTCATGACCCAAAACAGAACAGAATATTTTTTCTCTCATCTTCATTATGATACAAAATCAATAGAGGGGAATAATAGACAAATAAGTGTCACACTCCAAAATCATACTAGCAACAAGGTGGTACAAGATATTGGTTCAGTTTAAGTGAGTTAATATAAGTTGCTGGTATGTTTTAATCAAAGCTATGATGATGCATATCCCACAGAACAGCAGCATCCTTTAAGATATGAAAAACAACATGTTAATAAAAGTTCATAATTTTCCAGTGATATATTCATAAACGTTCATATGATATTCATTAGTACATACAAGTGCTAATTGTTCACCCCTCACAAGCTGAACCAAAGAAAGTGATTGATTGATTGATTGATTAAATGTTTATCCACAAATATTCTCTTTGATGATGGAATTGGCAACATAAGCATATCTGAATAAAACAAGCAGCTATCAAATGGTCCAAGGATTCAAACTTCAGCAAAATCTATCTATCTATCCAGATTGACAAATTATTAATTGCAAGAATATGATAATATCAGGTGTCAAGAAAAGAAGCAAGGCCTATGTGACATCTTATTTTATGTAATCTACCACCAAACATGTTTTCAACATGCATTTGAACTCTTCTAATTAAAAGCAACATATATATCTCCATACATACACTCCTGAAGCATCTTTGAAAACCACTGAAAACATCAATTATGAACACAAACCATGTCTCTAAAAGGTTTCAGAAATGCATTTGTAACTTGAACCTAGATGTATCTCAATTACTATTTGCTTAGTTCGACCCAGGAAAGAAAAATCATCCAAATATATAATATGATCATGATAACGGTCACTGTACTCACAGAGGTAATTCTCAGTAAAACTTGACAACATGGTTAAAAAAAAGAAGAAGAATCTACCTCAAATTGATGATCATGCTCTCCTACCCATCTATTGGTAAGTTTTTAACATGTACATGTTTGTCAATGTGAGATATTGAATAATTTTCCTCTAAACTGTCAGCTTGATGTACTTCAACGATCTCTTTGGTAACTTTCCCTTTCAAAAAAATCTAGGTCCTGATGATACCCAGACACAAGCACCAATAGATCATTTGCATCTTCTATTAAATGTGCATAATCTGCCCAACTGTCAAATGTCATTTCCCTTTTGCTCTTCTTCTAATCAAGCAGACTTGAACCACTGTAGTTGATGCATGCCTTACATCTTCAGCATCCTCCTCCAGATCTTCGTAATCTTTAAATCAAATAACAGACTTTCCAAAGGCAAGTGATTATTAACAAGCTCATGTGGTCCACATGAGAACATCTTTGATTTCATAGGAAAACAATATGGGCATATGACTTCTCCCTTCTGAACTGTCGAATGAACATTTAGCCCTTTGGTTTATGGATGGTAAAGCCTGGGATATCTACTCTTATTCTCAAGCAGAATTTGTTATCCATGTTCGGATTCCCTAAGACAGACGAGGTCCAAATTGAAGAAGTGGGAAGTAATAAATCTTTCCCACTCTCAAGATTATACAATTTCATCTCTCCTGCAGAACACTTTAATTTGAGGATTTGTAAGTGATGTTTGCTAGCATAGGAGCAATTTCACCCTCATACTGAACACTCTCTTACCTAAGATTTCCCATAAGTTATCCAAATGAGTTTGGTAAATCTTAAGTTGTTGATACTGACGGAAACAGAATACATCTGAATCAAAAAAGTGGGAGGAATAAATCTTCCCCACTCTCAAGAATATACAATTTCACCTCTCTTTCAGACCCACTTTAATTTGAGGATGAATAAGTGATGTTTGCTTGAATAGGAGCTATCTCACCCTCATACAGAACAGTCTTACCTAATATTTCTCACAACTTATCCAAATGAGTTTGGAAGATTTTTAGTTGTTGATACTGATAGATGAGATCAACTAGATGGTTCCATATGACCATTTTTAGCTTCATCTCTGTTATAATGGATTTAAATTCATGGGCATGTATTTGGAGATACACACTGTGTTGGAGCAATCTTTTGTGATCCGTGGATGATGTTCTAGCTTCACCTCCACTGTAATTTAAAAGTCCATTTCACCATGAAAGTACTACTGCTGTGGGACATGTGAAGATAATGCATTGAAGGTAATGAGGGGAAAATGAAGATATATGTGTTGAAAGAAAAGAGGGTAGAAAGATATAGAGGGGGGAACAATCAATTTATCAAAATCTCAAACATCCACTAATAGCTCTCCTATTAGCACCAATTGTATATGAAGATTTTCAATAAAACAAAATCTTTAAGACACTTTCATGCAACCCATTTAACTACTTGGCTGGAACTTCATTACAGCAGAAATCTACAATTTAATATACCTGATGAGAATATTAGTGATAATTAGAAGAACTACATCCCTTAATTCTCCTGAAATATTGAACCTCTTATATACCACAAATCATAGGAATTTGATGAGGGCCTTGAAGTAGCAGACCATTTCTGCTTGAGCTTTTCTAACAAGTATCAGATCAATATAAATCCAACACTTGAGTATCAAGACATGCTTCATTGAAGTTTATCTCTTCATTCTACACCGCAGGTGATTCTAACATTTCGATCTCAAAGACCTCCGGGCAATCCCACATCAATATCAAATTGTACATGCCCTACAAAAAGATTATCAAGTATGGACTGCTAAGTAGATATCCTTTAACTTACCCCGGAAAATATGCCTGAACTTCCACTCAACATCATGGAGATCCCGAGCGATAAGCTCCTGAGCTGGTGGCTGCTGCGAGAAATCCTACAGACAAACAAACAGCATTATCTCATTAGTTCTATTTATTGCTGTAGCCAATACAACGGGATAAGAAAAAACATACAGCATCGGCATGGTTATCACACCAGAGGAGGAAAAACTTTCTCAGCTGCACGACGAGGAACAGAAAACCCTCCATGAGTACTGGTATCGCTCGCAGTCAAAGTCTTGCAGAAATAATTCGTCGGCTGCTTGCTTATAATACCCATCTCAGCAGGAAGGTAAGCATCATTCAATTCTTGCTGCAAAAGTAACAATAATCGCCAAGAAATGAACCCTAAAATAGAAAATTATCCAATTCAGAAATCAGGTTTACCGGGTTTAAAGGCTGCAAGGTCATCTGAGCGTAGACCTCATCCGTTTCAGCGTCTGCCTGAAATTTTACAATCAATCAGCACTGTCCAACCTACATTCTTTGACATTTCCTGGACAGAAAAAAGATAGCCTCAAGAACTCACATGCATCGTAACATCGTGGAGTTGGCAAATCAGTTGTGGAGGCAAGTTTGGATAATTGGGGATTTGGCCCTCGACCTCCTTGTTTGTCGAGGCAGCAACCTTAGTTCCAAAACAAAGATTCCGTAAAAAAAAAAACAAAAAAATTCCTTCTAATTTTAGAAAAAAAAATCATTTCTTTGAGTTCAAATAAATTTCACCTGCTCGCTATGACCCTGTGGGAAGTAGACAACTCGAGTGGCGAGCGTCGGTAAGCAAACAAGCGGGCCGGCACAGGCATGCCAGAGCTCCGAATTCAAACATCTCTTCTCTCCTCCTAGCACAACGCACAAACTAAATAATCGATTTCCTCGGAATAAGAAAAAGGCGCAGCAGCATAAAAAAAAATAAAAAAAAAAAAAAAACCTTCTTGAGCTTGCTGCCCCAACCCGGCGGTGGAAAGCTTCATCTCTAAACCCTAGCTTCTAAACCAGCTCGCAAGAAGAACACAAGCTCACTTCTTGGAACCCACACCACTTCCGCAACCCCATCTCCTGTACCAATTCAAAGAAAACTCCAATCTTAGCAAGCTCCAATCTTTACACCTCCTGGAATCCACCCCACTTGTTGAGGCACTTCCCCTCCTCAAACACCGGCATTCTAGAAAAAATCCAAGAAACAGAACTCATCAACTGCCAGACTTCACCTGGAACCGAACTAAGTTTTGGAGGGCAATCGAAACCCAAAAAGCTAAAACCGAACTCAAGATGGTGAACCGGGGGAATTCTTAGGGGAAATAGACGCTACCCGAGCTCGGAGAAGCTTTCGGCGTCGGAGATTGCCATGGGACGTCACTTCCAAGCTCTTTCTGTACGATATGTGAATGATTGCGGAGAGAGAATGCGAGGCACCAATCCGGCAAATCAGGTTTTAACTTTTTTTTTTTTTTTTCTCTCTCTCTCTCTCTCTCTCTATTTTTTTTTCAAAAATAAATAATCCTTTATATTTTTATGCCTAATAATTCTTTATATTTTTATGCCTAATTGTAAATAATCCGTGTACCTTTAATTTTACCGAGCTCAGCTAGAGACTGTAAGATGGGATTCAAGCAAGGTCCAGTAACTATACAAATCTAAATTTAAATATTTAATAAATTATTTAAATTTATTCTAAACCAAGTTAGTTTTTTTTTATTCAAATCTATTTTAATTAAATATCGAATAATTCATGTTTATTCGGAACCGAATCCAATTAAATTATATTAAATATTTTTTTCATTTTTATCAACTTTAAAATTACCTATCATTTTATGAATCATACATATATTAAACAAATAAAATCTAACTAAATTTTTAGTTGAACAGCATTTAGTTTCATATTCAAAATAAAATTTAAATTATCTTAAATAAATAAAATTTATCAAGACTTAATCCAATACTTCTAAAATAAATAAAAATATAATATATATTAAATATATATATTTAAATATTAAAATAATTCTGGTCGGGTGTATATCTATCCAATCCCGGAACAAATTCAAAGTTAAACATTCAGGTTTTACCCAAACCTGTCCAAACCCGATCAAAACGTTGGCTATCCAGTCCAATCGGATCGGGTCAGGTCGGGTACCCATGAAATTAGGTTTTGTTGCTACCCCTAAGTTCAACTTCCCATTTTACAAAATATTACAATCTTTCCTTGCAACTATCTGGTTTGAATCAAATCTCATTAGTGATACATACATGATAGTTTTTTAATAATTTAATCAAGTAGATAAGATTAAGAATCATTTTGGATGCCAATGTAGATTAAAACCTAGACAAGTAGAGAAAAAAATAATAATTGTTTACAAACTCAAAGAGAGTCCTATCATGAAGGGCAACATTAGCTTTTCGATGATGAAAAGAAGAGATAGGAGCAGGAAGCAAGAAGAATACGAAGATGATGGAAAGAGAAGGAGAATGGTGGGCAGGGGATGGAAGCGTGGAAGCGAGCCTATACTGATGAGCGCTTGTAGGAGGCACTCTAGGAAGGACAAGTCTGGCCTCCTCCATCCTATCAATATGAAGACCCTCGTCCGTGCCCAGTACCGTCATCTCCTCCTCTAATCCTTGTCGCCTCCTCCAGTGCCCCAGGATATAGAAGGGCGTCATCCAGTATCTCTACATTGTCATCGACCTCTCTCGAGCATGGGCTCTACTCTTCCCTGCATCCGATTTTGTTGTATGGTATTAATATTATTTGATTTTGTATTTTTCCGGATCAAATAGATGGAAAAGGTAAAAAAAATTCAATTTGTATGATTTATTTTAATGTAAACTGGATATCCTTTTTGAATTTGACCATGCATCGATGAAAACTAGCATAAGATTATTGATGTAGGGATAAGAATGTTTGAGCTTTGAAGAAAGCACGTGCAAAATTGCTGTTCGGTTCTTGCTGCCGTGCTTATGCTATGGGTGATTTGTCTAAGCAAAACAAGGGAGTTGCCGATGCATTAAAGGTGGCAGTTGCATCCTTAATTCCACCATATCTTACGTACATGCCTAATATTTCACTACTAACACACAAATCTGAATCAAAACCAATACTTAAAGTATGTGAGTGAATTTATTTCCCTTGTTTAAAGGCAACTAAGCTGCTGCAGGAGATGTAAAATGGTTTGATATCTCACTAATTCTTATTATTAAAATAAATAGATATGAAGCCTTATAATTGCCATTATTTGTTATATATCCGGATATTAAAGCATTACGAGAAGACAGATCAAACCAATCTACTCCAAAGAATTTTTGCTTCCTCCAAACTACCGTTCATCGGGTAGATAACAATCAATGCAATCAATACAGAGCTATTGTTGCTCAGTAAGCAACCCAAGAAGGAAGGTGAATTGGATCTCTGAAAATTAATTTAAGCTAACTTAATATGACAAGCTAAAAACTTTATAAAAACTAGATACTAAGCAAAGTAATTCAATTCAACAAGTATATATATATATATATATATATAGCAAGGTACTATGATTCAAATACAATGCTCTAAAATAAAAGTACAGCGAAAATTAAGAACAATAAATAAAGAGCAAGGAAAGAGAGATCAAGCAATCACAAACACCAAAAGCTATAGTGATTCGGTGCCAACCAATGTACCTACATCCACTCTCCAAGATTCCCTTGAGAATGCACTATAATCACATGATTACAGTCGATTAGTTTTCCGGGCTCACTAATCAAAACCCAACTTATTTTTACAAGGATCACAAGTCACAACCTTACTTGGTTTTGCCGGCTAACCAAGAATCTAATTGGTTTTCACAAAGCTAACCAACAACCTCCCTTGGTTTTCCGGACTAACCAAGAACCTTAGTAGTTTTGCGGGCTAACCACCAACCTAATTGGTTTTCCAATGCTTACCAATAACCTCACTTGATTTTATAATAGGCTAACCAAGAACCCTTACAAAAAATAAGGTTTAGAAATAAAGAACCGATGTAAGCTTTCAATAACAAAGCGAATATCTCGATGTAGCTCGATGTAGAGTTGCTTTGCCCTTGTTGAAGCCTTTTGAATGCCCAACATTGAATGATCTTCAATGCTCTTGATGGCTTTTGAATGCTTGGAGATTTTCTTTAGCTTATGAGTGGTTGAAACTTGAATGAATAGGAGTTAAGGCTCTTCTCTTTTTTTTTCTCTCAAAACTCTTTAATGGCATTCAATATCATATGTTTAGATTTGATTTGGAGCAAATAAATACCCTCCCAAGACTTCAAAACCGAAATCTAGCCGTTACACTTGAAAAACTAGCCGTTGGGGGCATTTTGGGTGAGTTCTACGTTTGAAAAAACTAGCCATTACTATTACCAGAACTCCATGTGTCGACACTTCCTCAGTTGAGTCGACACAAAAGGTTGACACATGTTCTTCTTGAATCGACATATAGTTCAAAAAGCTCCATTCAGATTCTCTGAAAATCTTAGATGTGTCGACACCTTCTCAGTTGAGTCGACACCTTGCTTCTATGTGTCGACACTTCAGCTGCTCCTTCAATTTCTGCAAGTTCTGTGGCTTGAAAGTCTTAGACGATGTGTTGATTCATGTGTCGACACCTTGAGTCGACACTTCAGATTCATGTGTCGACACTTCATTTGTGACATCTGAAACTTTGCTCCGTACCGGCCTGAGTCGACGCTTTATCCTTATGTGTCGACACTTCATGTCATGTGTCGATACTTTGAGCCGACACTTCACTAAAAAACACACAGAAACTGCTGAATTTGAGCTGGAACAAGTTTCTACTTAGCTTGGCCATCCATTCAACCATCTCTTAAGTGTCCAAGTTCTCTTTGAGTAAACTTTTTTTTCAAACTTGGCTTCTTCAAGACAATTTGGCTTCTTCAAATTTTGTGAGTACCTTTTCAATAAAAACACATTCAAAGCAAATCATTAGTCCTCAACTTATACTTAACTGTTTTGCTTATCATCAAAATCGATTAGTGAAGTCAACAGCTATCAATAAACATGCTCAATTCTAGAGAAAAAAACATGGAATTATTTATGCAAAGAAGAATATTGAAGATCACTGAACATACTTCAAGAATGTCTACTATTATGAAGCGTTCAAGAACTATTCCATACTTTAATATATTGATGAAAAAGGTAATTGATTCTTCCTTCAAACCATTTTGTATATAGCTAGATATGATCGAATTCAATTGTTCCAAATCCTCGAGAATGTTTACTATCGTGAACCGTTCGAGAACTATCCCATACTTTAATAAGTTGATGATAACGGCAATTGATTCTTCCTTCAAACCATTTTGTATATAGCTGGATATGATCGAATTCAATGGAACCAAATCCAACTCTTCTATCTCATCAAACATTTGCCTAGAAGAATTCATGGAACCGCTATTTGCATACCTATTTATAAGATTATTTGGTACATGCATAATAAAAATAAAAAAAAAAACCCTTCTTTTACCGCCATTCCCTGGATCTATTGCCCAACTTCAAAACATTGTACGCTGATAATTGCACCAAGTACCATTCCAAAAATCACAATTTTTGGCTTGTATTCAACCTCTTCATCTTCACAAAGCAAGCCAGAATAGAGTCATTCTCACCATCTTTGATGTGTTCAAACATAGGTTTAATCCAACATATTACATCGGAACTATCATCAAAAAGGCATGGCTTGATCCAAGCAGTCCAAACCTACTATACATTAACATCCATTTCTTTATCCATTATAATGCAACAGGCATTGGCCTCGCCGAGATGGAGGGCTTCGCTCATGTACAACTCCAAGAACATAAAAAATGCATCTTTGACCAAATCAATTTGAGCATACCCCTTTATTATCATGTTCCATGGCTCAACATCTTGTTCAGGCATTCCATCGAATAGATAACAAGCATCTTCTAAAAAAATCTAAGTTTGAATTATACATTTAGCAAAGTACTAGAAACTATCGTTGTCAAGACAAACTCATTCTTAGTGGAATAGAAATGGATAGCTCGAGAAATAAAAAAGGAGATCGGAGAAGCTGGAACAAAGCTTAAGAATGGCTAGGAAGGTGAGATGGGTTGGGGGGCATGATAGAGCGAAACATGAGGTGAAAGGAAAGGAGCGCATAGGTGGCGCGGTTATGGAAGGCTTAGGTGGAGAGGAGGGAGTTCCAGTTGACGGAGTAGCGATGGCATGTTTGGTCGACCAGGTGGCAAGTATAGGAGAATGAGCCTCCTCTTTCGATCCTTTATCACCTTCTCCTCCAGCCCTCTACCTTCACCGTCTAGGTTGTAATCCATGTTGGCATCCAACGTGGCTATTAATTTCATATATCGACCAAATCATTCAATAACTTGTCATATCTGCATCTCCCGTATAATTGAATCCAAATCAGATGGCCGGAAGGAATATTATAATATTTTATAAAATATAGAATTGAAATTGATAAAATTATAAATATAAAGAGTTATTTCTGATTTAATATAAAATATGAGGGATTATTTATTTTAAAGTAATTTCTGGGACGGTCTGCGTCGGTCCATTTTCTAGCAATCAGGCCGTGAAGCTAATATGGTTTTTTTTTTTTTTTTAAAAAAAAAATAGCTTTAAGTACACAACGGTCGGCATCTTGCAAAGAGGAATTGGTGTTGTCAAGTTCTGAAGTGCAATGCATGACACAAGCACATGGTCCAAACTCTCGGATTAAGCATTCAAGAACCTAAAGACGGTTGGTTGAGGGTTCGGATTTTTTTTTTTTTTTTTTTTAAGGCACAACCCGAATCCGATAGGTGGATGGGTATATGTTTCCGAATGTCAGCAAAGGGAGCATAGATTGATCCTGGTGCAAAATTTTGGGTGAAGGTGTCATGTCGCAGGGGAAGGACTCCGGGAATGTGATGAAATGATAACCATGAAATGCTATGGTTAGCTGTCTTCTGAATAAAGCAAATTAATTAATTATAGATCACAACCAGGATTTACGGTATCATTCTGAATCATCCGATTCAGAATGTATCATAGCATACCGGTCAAGAACCAATACGATTTAATCCTAAAATATGATTCGAGATCCGAACCATAAAAATTGGTCCGAACTAGAACGGTATGGATCGGTTCAGTATTGTATGGATTAGTTCAAACCGGTACGGTCCGGCTTAGTCAAGTTCGAACTCGAATCGGCCCGGTTCGTATCTGGTTCAGGTTCGGTTCAGATTTTTTTTTTTTTTTTTTAATTTATCAAGACCGGTATATATATCGATATCGGTTCAGCGATTCTTGGTCATATCTAGCCAGTATTTTTTGAGATAATTTTGGAGACTTTCTATGATTCACCAGAAAAGCAACTTCCATTACGATCTCTCTCACGTGGCAAAAAAATCAACCTAATAAACAGTAAAAAATTAAGGCAAGTTAAATCAAAATGATATGTTCCTTGCATGATATAAGATAATTAAGCTAATTATCCTCCTCGGAGCAAGACTACAATATCTAATACCTTGAACTCCAAGTTTAAGATCCTTGGAAGTAGTTTAGAGTGACGGATCTCTTGTTGTTGCCATTGCACATGGGTCTTTATATGTTAGCGTCCTTCCCCATCTAAGTATGAGCTAATCAAATTTCAATCAAAAAAAAGAGTGTGAAGAAGTTTCCTATTGTGGTTCATTATATGCAATGCTATCTAATTTTGTTTAAACACTATTGCGTGGGAGTAGGGTTCCAAGCCATGTGAAATGTTGAACATGCTCCGCTGCTGCTACCTTCCAAACAAAGCAAATCAATATATATCCTCCCTCTTGCATTATTTTTTTGATGTAATGTTCAAGGCTTTTATTAGTTCATGAGTCACATCAAGTAGGGTGTCCACTTTAAATTTCCTCGATGACATGATCCATTCACATGGAAAAGGAACTCATGTTAGCTAAATTCAATGCTCGCAACTTGAAATAGCCAAGATACTCTCTAGGGCAATGATGCGAGATTACCGACGCCCAGAGTTTTCCGCTGCTTCAGTCCACCAATGGAATCTCGTGAGATCAATCAATTTTGGTGCTGGTCCCAGTTGCATATTTGTCTTTTTTTTTTTTTTTAATCAAACTATCCCGCATGCTTCCATCCTGTCAGGTAACGTTCGATTCGAGATGTTCAAATTTTTTCGATCTCTTTTCATCAATGATGAGTACGTCACTAAAACTTCGACTAATAAAATAGAAATAAAAAGAGAGAGATTTCGATCAAAAACATATCGATGCAGTGAGTACCGCATTTTACATATTTGCTTTTTACCGGGCACCAATGCTTCTACGGCCAGTTCATCCATCAATGTGAAATTATTAGGCTTCCAACGTATCAATCTGGTGAGTACCGCTTTAATATACCTACATGAATGAAACGAAAGCTTTTCGCTTTTTCTACTTTACAGGCTCTTTCAAAGTCTCCTAAAGGCATCACCATTCCCTGCTGATCATGGGTGTTCGATTCTCTCTCTGTTCTAAGTGATGCAGCGATGCTCTGGATTAAGATGGTTTGTGCATACAATGCACATAATTAGGTGATCTTAGCTTACATAGGATGCCCTTGCCATTCTCTACCAAATTTTTTAACTCAAAATTATTTCCTTTGTTAAAATATTTACTAAAAAATATATATTATTAATTTAATTTTATTCAATATATTTTAGAGATTATTTATATTGGTATACAGGTTGTATATAAGAATAATAATAATAATTAATATAAAAATCAAATTAACAAAAAAATGATAAAAAAATCATACTAACAAAAAAAAAAAAATCGGATTGATAAAAAAAAAATATTATATGTTGATATGCGGTCCCTGTTGGCGTGGAGTCCCTGGATCGGCCGGTCGGAGCCGCTGCGTCGCAGGACCGCTCCCTGATTCACCTGCAAAACAGGTTCCTTGCTAGAGTTGTTCCGGCGGAGGACACTCCGATGCTTAAGTCAGTGACGGATTCCAATCACATGATGGGGAAGGTGTCGAGAGTAGGAGAGAAAAGGATTCTTGGAGACTGTAAGTATATACGAGTGTGAATGTTAGCATACCTCTCGAACCATCCTTCTTATTCTTATTTAAAAGAGGGCCTCCGGTCTGCGACCTGCCCTTTTTCCGGTGATCACGGGGAGCCAATTTCTTCCATGATTGGCGATCGTGGGTTGTCATTGAGCGGTTCCGGCCAGATCGGAGGCGTGGCAGCACGAGTTGCGCACCATGATCATGGCATGATGAGCGTCGATTGTAACCGTTGGTTACAGTTGCCTTTCTGGACCAGATTATGGTCCAAGCTTCGGGTTTTCCCTTGCATGGTCGAAGACTTGATATTTCCCCGGGGGCAGAGATCGTGTCTATGACGAGGACCGAAGTACGTACCTTCTGAAGTCGATAAGAAGTTCGGTCTTCGGTCAAAGCCGAAGACGTTATCCAAAGGACCGGCCTTCGAATATTGTGGTCCGGTGTGAAGTCTTGGACTGCCTGCAGTTGGTATGTTCCTTGCTTGATCCAAAGTCCGTAGTCTGGAGAGAGAGGACTTCGACCAGTCGAACCGGAATCCGGTTTGCAGCCAAACCGGGATATCCCAACAGTCCCTGAAATTATGTTAATATTTTTTGACTAGTGCATGTCTCTGCACCAATGCAATCATCTTAAACTAGCTTAACCAGGAGAACCGCCCTCCTTTCATTATTATTATTATTATTATTATTATTATTATTTCTTTTTCCTCCTCTATTTTTTCACACATTTGCCCATTGTAAACAGAATATGATTTCTCTAAAACCGAATGACCATCGAAGCACTACATATGTATATGGTTCCGAAGAATTTACCCATGACTACTGCAGTTTAGGAACTCATCTTTTGGTGACTCAGATATGGAGCCATGGGGTGGGTGGGGAACGGGGAGGCAGGCTTCATGGTTGGATGCACTTGGAAACAAGATCTCATATAAACAATTACCCTTTACAACACAAAGCAGGATCCCTGTGCATGTTCCACTACTTTTATGCAGAGCTGTCTCCTAACACTTTTCTTGTCAACAGCAGCGCCCAAGGACCACCATTCGATTTTCTTTGCATGCTCATCCATGGTGAACCCTAATTCAGAACCATCTGCCACAAAGTTGAAAGTTCCAGCCGCAAGCACGCTTCACTGCTCCATCAACTTCTCTGCCACACCTACTCTCCAGTTTTCCTTGTTCCAATAAAGATCCACCTATAAAAGTTCACAGGCCAAGCACAAGTTAAGGTAAAGTTTTATCATTTGCCACATTATCTGAAAATATATGCCATATATATTAACATCACTCCATGTTGATAAATAATCTCAAAAAGAAATAAAAGTTCGAAGTGATAGTAGTCGAGGATTACTGGTCTGGATCGAGCTTTATTAGTTAACACTGCTCCATGAATTAAATGACCTTCGCCCTTATCCACGAGTTGCTCGGTTTGGCACTTTGATTCGATCCCAAAAAAAAAAAAGTTCATCTAATCCATGAACCCGGTTCATGGAAGATTCAGATCATGCTTGTAGCAGATCCAGGCCCAGGCGCACCATGGACCATGAGCGGTCCATATAGGGCTATCGCGGTCCATGACATTTTTGGCACGGTCTAGGAGCCCTTATTACGGTCTACGGAGCTCGTTTTGCATGATTGAATGACCCATTTCATTCCCTGGGTGAGATCTAACAGCCAACAAGCGATCCAACTCTAATTGGAAGTGATGCAGCATGATTTTGGCATGTTTGATTAAGATCCAATGACGGGCAAGCTTCCAAGGAGTTTTTAATAACTATTTTTCTAGTAGAGAAGAGTACCATCAAGATGGAGGATGTCACTTCAATGGCTTTTTCAAAAGAGGTTCTCAAGCGAGAAAACCAAGCTTCGAGTTTAAGCGGGAACTCAATATTGATAATTTCTAGAAAAGCTGGTGGTAGAAGATAGAGTGACGGAGGATCTCATGGCGGGTGATCCAAGTCCAAGTCGAAGGATACTATCAAGATCAAGTGCTATCGATGTGACGAGTTGGGACATCACGTTGGAGATTATCAACATCTCAAGAATAGGATGCAAACTATTATGGTAATGGTCAAGAGTAGCAATAGTGTTGGATATGATAAGGTGCTCATGGTATCCAAAAAGATTTCTTTTTTTTCAGTAGATTCTAGATTCTGCATGTCCCTATTATGTATATTATAGAGAGAAGATATTCAACTCTTTAAAAAGTAGAGAGTACTGTCCACTTATCAGACAGATCAAATTATGCAATCAACGATTAAAGGATAGTCGGCTTAAAGCTTTATGATGGAATATTGAGGAAATTGGGCGAGATCCAATGCATGCCCAACTTCAGTAAGAATTTAATCTCATCAAGTAAACTGGATTCAAATGGCTACACGTATAGAGCTAGTGATAGAATCTTGAAAGTTATCTATGACGATAGGGTCATTATGAAGGGAAAGAAGTAAAGAGAACATTACTTCTTGACAAAAAGTTTAGTATGAGGTAGAGTTTCTGGTACGAGGTCGAGCTTGATGTGAGATGGAGTTCGATGTGAGGTGGAGTTCCAGATACCGGTGAATTGAGTACAAGACGAAAGACTTTGAAGGATGATAGGCGACATCACACGGTGAAGTTCCTATTGCCATAGGAGGCTTTCTCTAACAGGTTTCAGATGAAGGTGAACGCAATACAAGAAGGAGATGGGATCGAGTGGCTTGGTTTGATTCCTATGTTTGCCCATCTATAAGCAGCAAGCATTTGTTTTAGGGCATAGAAGTGGTAGTTATAAGCTCTCAAAATTAGATGAAGGCTGAACATTAAGTTGAGGTAGAGGTTGCTAGGTTTGGTACCTTGATTCGGCTCAGAAGAAGCCCATCTAATCCATAAGTCCTATAAAAAATTGAGACCGCATTTGCAGTAGACCTAGGCCCGGTCTAGGCCCAGACACACCCGCAGGCATGTGCAACCCAGGCACCCAACGCACGCAGTGAACCATGGACTAGGCATAGTCCATAGAGAGCTATCATGGTCCATTGTATTTTTTACACAGTCTAGGAGTTCTTATCATGGTCTACAAAGCTCGTTTTGCATGATCAGATGATCCAACATGTTTTTCGAGCGAGATCTAATGGCTAGCAGGTGATCCCACCCTGATTGGACATGATGCAGCATGGCTTTGGCACATTTGATTGAGATTTGATGGCATACAGGCTTCCAAGGAGTTAGAAAAGCAGTCGGATAGGGTTTGAAGTTGTTTTCTGAAAGGATTGACCCCGCTTCAACCTCTATTTCAATAGATGCCGAAAATAGCAGCATATAGAGAATCAAGGGGTAGTGAGATGGGTTTGCAGAGGATCTAGATGGAATTTTTGGCTTTCTTATTGAGTTGTTTGTTCAATGTGGGTGATGTGGCAGGATCGCTGATGTGTGATCTGTGTCGGATGCCACGTCGGAGAAGGCTGCCATGTCGAACATCTTACCTCGGACTCCTTCGCTGGGCTCGGCTCCCTCAAAGGTCAGGACGCCCTGCCAAAGTTGAGCTCCGCCCTCCTCTGCCAGGCTGGCTCCCGCGAGGTCGAGATGCTTAGGCCGGAGTCAAGCTCCGCCCTCCTCCGCCAGGCTGACTCCCACAAGGTCGAGATGCCTGGGTCGAAGTCGAGCTCCGCCCTCCTCCGCCAGGCTGACTCCCGCGAGGTCGAGACGCCTAGGCCAGAGTCGAGCTCCGCCCTCCTCTGCCAGGCTGGCTCCTGCGAGGTCGAGACGCCTAGGCCGGAGTCGAGCTCCGCCTCTCCAGATCGGCCCCACCTCGGACGAAGGTGCCAGTGACCGAAGGACGACGCCACCCCCCACGAACGGCGACGAGCCACCCAAGGACCACGAAGAGGCTCCCCCCAGGCCGCGATAAATGCCCCAGCAGCCACTTATACCAAAAAGGGAGAGGCTCCCCGATAGAGGCACCACGCTCTCCACCAACTGTCTGCACCACCCGAAAAAGGAAGTCAACCAGGAGACTCGAATCCCCAGGGGCGGCGGCTCCCCAACCGAAGCCCTGCCAAATTTCTCGGAATGGAACGAGCGGAAGGAATGTCAGGGTGCATGGTAAGTTCTCTATCACGAACCGGGAAAGTCGTCCTGCCCACAGCACGAAACATTGCCGCACGCCTGTTGATGAGGGGAAGATCCCGAGGTAGGTGTCTGACAACCATCGCGGTTTAAAAGAGCCATCCACAGTCCCAAGCAAGGTAAGTCAATCCGAGAGAGTGAAACAGAAGGGAGGAGAGGGCATACGGGAGAGCAAAAGGAGAGGACTGAGAACTCCAGGCTACCGGAGATCCGTGGGAAGGATCGCACGGACATAGCCACCCAGCTCCAATCCTCCCAAGCCATTACTTCTACTTCACTCTCGGCTCACTCTCACCCACTAATACATTATTCACTTCTAGCGTGGAGTCTGTCTCAGGGACTCGACCAGGAGGATCTGTTTCCCTGGATCGTCACTGACTTGAGCGTTAGAGTGTCCCCGCCGGGATCACCGGCCTGGGTCTCCTCTGTTTTGCAGGTCTCGACTAGCAGGTTGATTCCGAAGCGACGAGGATGCGATCTGAGGTCGACTTCAGCTACAGGCCACGGCGATCTAGACGGCAATAGTGGGAGTATAAGATCTCTTTAATTTTTTTTATAGTAATTTTTTTTACATATTTTACTAATTATATTTTATTTTTTATTTTTTTTATTATATCAATAATGATATCATGATTTTAAATACAAGAATCTATATTATATATATATTTGTAATAAATAATATCAATGCAGATGTTCTATAAGATAAGTTGGCCCATGAAATGCACTAAAACTTTGATATGTGATGTGGCGAGATCGCTGACGTGGGGGAGCTGACAGGCGCCACGTCAAAGAAGGCCGCCGCGTCGAATGCCAAGTCAACTTTCCAGCTCGGACCACTTTGTCGAGCTGAGCTGAGTCAAGCTCCGTCCTCCACCAGGTCGTCCCGCAAGCTCGGGATGCTTAGGCCGGAGCCGTCCCCTGCCCTCCAGAGCGAGACCCTCGGAGGTTGAGCCCTGTGGTCGGAGTCGAGCTCAGCCCTCCTTCGCCACGTGGAGCCTCTCCAAGCACGATCCCTCTAGACCGGGCCCGCACTCTGCCCTCCAGAGCGAGACCCTCGGAGGTTGAGCCCTGTGGTCGGAGTCGAGCTTAGCCCTCCTCCGCCATGTGAACCCTCTCCAAGCGCGAGACCTCTGGACTGGGCCCGCACCCTGCCCTCAGAGCGAGACCCTCGGAGGTTTAGCCCTGTGGTCGGAGTCGAGCTCAGCCCTCCTCCGCTATGTGGAGCCTCTCCGAGCACGAGCCCTCTAGACCGGGCCTGCACCCTACCCTCCAAAGCGAGACCCTCGAAGGTAGGGCTGGAAATGGGCTGGCCTAAAAGCCCATTGTTTGGAGCTGGGCTGGGCCAAATCAATAAACTTCGGGCCGACCTGAAATTGGTTCAGGTTGCGGACAAAATTTTAAGCATATTCGACTAGTCTTAGGGCAATAAAATAGTCCATTTAATTTTTGGGCCAAAGGGATGCCTGGATTCGGTCTAAAATTTTTTAAAATATAGTCTTTGGGCCGGCCCAATGGACTTTGGGCTGGCCCATTTCCAGCCCTACTCGAAGGTTGAGTCCTGTGGTCGGAGTCGAGCTCAGCCCTCCTCTGCCACGTGGAGCCTCTCCGAGCATGAGCCCTCTGGACCAGGCCCGCACTCTGCCCTCCAAAACGAGACCCTCGGAGGTTGAGCCCTGTGGTCAGAGTCGAGCTCAGCCCTCCTCCGCCACGTGGAGCCTCTCCAAGCACGAGCCCTCTAGACCGGGCCCGCACTCTGCCCTCCACCAAGGTAACCCCGCAAGCTTGGGGAGCAAGCCCTACCATCCCAGCTCAACCCCAGCTTGGAGTGGGCACCGCCATCCTAGGATGCCGATGAGCCGCCCAAGGACTACGGGGCAGCACCCCCCATATCGCAATAACTGTCTGTCTGCCCGTACTTCCAGGTGGATGGGCCAGTCATAGGGCACGAACCCCGGGGGCGGCGACCCCTGGATCGAGGCTCTGCCAAGCTTCCCGGAATGGGGCGACAGGAGAAGATGTCAGAACGAATGGAAGCTTCCCCTACCGTATGTCAAGAAAGACGTCCCATCCATGGCACGAAATTCCATCGCACGTGCCTACCAGCCCAGCGAAGATCCCAAGGCAAGCGTCCAACGGCTATTTTTCGATTACAAAGAACAATCGACACCCTCGGAAAGGGGAAGGTAACACGATACCAACACCAACACAAGCGCAAGCTCAACCAAGAGGGCAAAGCACCACCACCACCACCACTAAAAGAAAAAGCCTGGGAAACAAAGAGAGGTGGCAGTACAGAGAACCCCTCTGTCCCTACCGTTGTTCTCCCCCTGCTACGTTTTCGTCTTCATTTTCATACTATTCACTCCTCCTAACACGAAGTCCATCAGAGGGGCCTGATCAGGAGGATCTGTTTTCCTGGATCGCCACTGACTTGACCGTCGGAGTGCCCCCACCGGAAACCCTGGCCTGGGTCACTAACCCCCGTTTTGCAGGTCCAGGACTACCGGACGGCGAGACAGCTAAGGAGGTGTGCTCCAACGCCGACAGTAGCTATGGACCACGACGATCTTGGCGGCAATAGATTGGCATGCCAGGTAGGGGGCGGACAGCAACATTGTGAACGATCTTTGATCCAAGCCAAGCCCTCCATCTCTTTGCAGACAAGTTTGACGGAAGGATGGTGACAACAAGGACAAGGGAGGCTTCCACCAGTCGTGCGGGGGACTCCCCATCCCGGGGGAGCCCGCACCGCCAAGAGGTGGAGCCACCCATTCCGGTTCAACCACCTCTGCCAGAATCTCAACTAGCCGCACTCGCCCAGCAGATGCAAGTCCTCGCCATGGCAGTGCGCCAGCTTTAGCACCAGCACCGGTCCTTGGCTATCCACCAGGAGCCAGGGACTCCGGTGACCCATGCCGCAGCTCCCCGCGACAGCCTGCGTTCCTTCCAAGGAAGGCCTTCGCAGCCGCGGGCCACTACTGACAACCGGGGTAGCCATCAAACTCTGGCAAAAAGACAACAAGCCGGCTTTGCCGATGGGGAGAGCCGCTTATCAAACCTCGAGCAGGTGGTGCCCAGACCCCACCGAGGCAGGAGCAAGACCCCCCGCCAATGGTGCCATGCACCTATGTCACCTTCTCTGTCTCCTTCAACGGAGGGGTCTAATGATGAAGCCATCAGGCGCGCGGCAGAGAAGCACCTGGAGAAACATGAACGCAAGCTGACAGAGTTTTCCCGCCGGTTTGCCAACATGCAAGGCTTAGCTAGCGAGCCGGCAGGCTACGACGCCCATCCCCCATTCTCCCAAGAAATCCAAGCGGAGCCGATTCCGCATCGATTCCGGATGCCGCAGGTGGATCCTTACGATGGAACCACCGACCCCCTGGACCACCTAGAAAGCTACTGACCCTCATGAGGGTCCAGGGGGCCACCGACGCTCTCCTCTACGTCGCCTTTCCTGCTACTCTTCGGAAAGCAGCCCGGGTGTGGTTCACCCGTTTGGAGCTGGAGAGCATCAGCTCTTTCGCCCAGCTAGGACAGAAGTTCGTGGCTCACTTCGACGCTTGTAGGAAGTTGCCACGAGAGACAGACAGCCTCTTCTCCATCCGACAGCAAGACCGCGAGCCCCTACGGGACTACGTGGCCCGCTTCAAGGCCATCGCGTTGGAGATCTACAATCTTGATGAGCCGATTGCCATGCTGGCACTGAAGCGAGGGCTCAGGACCTCCCGCCTGACCTACTCGCTGGACAAGAAGCTCCCCAGGACTTACTCCAAGCTCTTTCTCCGAGCCCAAAAGTACATCCGCGCTGAGGAGACGGATCGAACGAGACGGGAGCTCGATGGGAAGCCATTGAAGAAGCCGGCCCCCACCGAAATGCCTAGGACTCGGAGGTCAATGCCTCAGGCTCCGAACTTCCGGAGGGATGAACCAAGACCAAAAGGAGCCCCCACCCCTGAGGAGAGTTACACCCCTCTCCTCGCCCCGAGGACAAAAATCCTCATGGAGATCGAAGGCGAGGATTACCTGAGATGCCCGCCTCCGTTGAAGTCCTCCATCGACCGTGACAAGATAAAGTACTGTCGCTTTCACAGCGACCACGGCCACGATACCGAGGAATGCCGCAACCTCAAGCAGAAAATTGAGAAACTCATCAAGAGAGGCTACCTTAAGAGGTTCATGGGGGGCAGACATCAGGTGGAGTCCCGGGCGCTCGTCGCTCTCCCGCCAGCTCCAACCATCGACAACCGTCCTACCGAGAAGTCGGTGGGCATGATCTCCTGGAGAGTTGCGCGCGCGCCCAAGAGGGCCCGGGGGGCAGGGGACCCTGAGAATGTACTCCCCTTTATGAGGGAAGGAGAAGACGGGGGAAGAAATGCAAATAATATTGCCGTGGTTGTCGAGATGACGATCGTGAAGCATCCTGTAAAATGCATCATGGTTGATAGTGAAAGCTCCACAGACGTGATTTTTTATGATGCCTTCTCCAGGATGAATCTTTTCCCGATCAACTTAGGCCTGTGCATGCACCCCTTGTTGGTTTCACAGGTGACTCCGTAAGGGTAGAAGGAGAAGTCACTCTCCTGGTCACTGCCGGGACCCCGTGTCGGTAGAGCAGTGTTATGATGACTTTCATGGTTGTGAGGCTCCCTTCCACCTACAACATGATTTTGGACTGGCCCGGGCTCAACTTGCTCAACGCCATTGTCTCCACCAAGAGGCTACTTGTACAGTTCCCTACTCCCTACGGTGTCGGGAAAATGAGGGGAGCACCCCAGCCGGTGTAGCATTGCTTTCAAATCCTCCCTGGGGCCAAGGTCCCCGAGGATGACCCCAAGGCAGATGACCTCGACCAAAGGGCCCAAGACCCTAGGGGAGGCCCGGTTGAACGTCTACTCTCTTACCCGCTTGGAGACGATCCCATGAAGACGATGAAGATCAGAGCCCAGCTACCCGAGGAGGAGAGGGCCCAACTGCTAGAGTTCCTGCAAGCAAACGCAGATGTGTTCGCTTGGACGGTGGCAGACATGCCAGGTATTCCTCCTGACATCATTACTCACAAATTGAGTATTGACCCGAAGTACAGACCAGTTTGGCAGAAGAAGAGAAGTTTTGCCTCGGAGAGACAAGCAGCTATCAAGGAGGAAGTTGATAAACTCCTAGCCACCAGTTTCGTTCGGGAGGTCCAGTATTCGAGCTGGCTGGCGAATGTGGTCATGGTAAGGAAGAACAATGGCAAGTGGAGGATCTGTGTAGATTACACCGATCTCAACAAAGCTTGCCCGAAGGACAGCTTCCCTTTACTGAAGATCGACCAGCTGGTGGACTTCACCTCTGGCCACAGGTTGCTCTCCTTCATGGATGCATTCTCCAGGTATAACCAGATCCGTATGCATCCTGAAGACGAGGAGCACATCGCCTTCGTCACTGACCAAGGGACATAATGTTACAGGATGATGCCTTTTGGTCTGAAGAATGCAGGAGCTACATACCAGCACCTAGTTAATAAGGTCTTCAAGGACCAAATTGGCTGCAACATGCAAGTGTATGTGGATGACATGCTCGTCATGAACATGCCGAGCTCGAGCCATATCACTAACCTCGCCGAATCTTTCCATAACCTGCGACAACACCAGATGAAGCTGAATCCGGTGAAGTGTGCTTTCGAAGTAGCGGCAGGGAAGTTCCTCGGCTTCATGGTCACCCAGAGAGGCATCGAAGCAAACCCGAAAAAGGTTCAGGCTATCATTGATATGGAGCACCCGACCTCCAAGAAGCGGGTCCAGCACCTGACGGGGTGCATCGTCGCCCTCAGCAGATTCATCTCGAGGTTGGCCGACCATTGCCTTCCATTCTTCAAGGCACTGTGCAAGATGCACGACTTCACCTGGACGGAGGAGTGCAGAGCAGCCTTCGAGGAGCTGAAGAAATTCCTTGCCTCTTCCCCTTTGCTCTCCAGGCCGGAGGAGGGTGAGGAGCTCCTGCTCTACCTGGCGGTCACACCCAGAGCTGTCAGCTCGGTTCTCGTCCATGCTGACGAGGACAAATCTCAAAAGCCGGTATACTACACCAGCAAGATCCTCCGTGATGCGGAGATCATGTTTACTCACTCCGAGAAACTCATTTTTGCACTAATAATATCTGCTAAGCGCCTCAGGCCTTACTTCCAAGCACACCCAATAGTGGTTGTGACAGACCAGCCGCTGAGGACCATACTTAGCCGACCTAAGACCTCCGGGAGATTGGCCGAGTGGTCCATGCTGCTCGGCGAGTTCGACATAGTGTACTGACCGAGGTCTTCACAGAAGGCCTAAGTCCTAGCCGACTTCGTGGTCGAGTGCACTGTGTTTGTCGAAGAGCCAGAGCAGACAACAACGGAGCTCGGCCTAGGAGAAGAGCCTTGGATCCTCTATGTGGACAGAGCATCCAATTCCGGCGGGAGTGGAGCAGGCCTCATCCTCACTAACAGCGATGGGGTTGTGGCAGAATGCACCCTGCGCTTCAAGTTCGCCGCGACCAACAACCAAGCGGAGTACGAGGCACTCCTCGCAGGTTTGAGAGTCTCCCATAAGTTGGGTGTGCAGGACCTAAAAATCTTCACCGACTCCTAGCTGGTTGCCGGCCAAGTCTATGGAGAGTATGAAGTAAGGGATGCCCAGATGATGAAGTACCTGGAGCAGGTCCGCATGAACACGACAGGCCTCTGGTGTTTCAGCATCTTCCAAATTCCCCGAGGGGAGAATGCACGCGCAGATGCACTGTCTAGGCTCAAGACCTTGCTGGACTCGTCACTGGGATGCGCCTACATCGAGTACCTCGAAAGTCCCAGCTACGAGAGCTCGGCAGAGGTGCATCAAGTCACCCCCGAGCCGAGCTGGATGGACAAGTACATCCGACACATCATTGATGGCTCCCTACCCAAGGACCGCATGGAAGCCGCCCTCGTCAAGAAGAAGGCCTCCCGATTCGTTATGATAGAGGGCCAGCTCTATCACCGATCCTACTCCTACCCGCTCCTGAAGTGTCTCAGGCCCGTCGAGGCAACCTTTGTGCTCCAAGAGATACACGAGGGCCTCTGCAGGAACCATGTGGGAGGGAGAACGCTGGCTTATAAAGCTCTTCGCCAGGGATACTTCTGGGAGACCATGAGGGAGGATGCTGCCGACTTCGTTAAAAGGTGCGACAAGTGCCAGCGCCATGCAAATATACAGCACCAGCCGGCGGCGCCGATCTCCCAACTCTCAACCTCTTGGCCTTTTGCACAGTGGGGAATGGACATCTTGGAACCGTTTCCCCCAGCACCAGGGCAGCGAAGATTCCTGCTAGTGGCGATCGACTACTTCACTAAGTGGGTCGAGGGAAAGCCGCTAGCCCAGATCGCGTAAACCAATGTCCACCAATTCTTCTGGAAATCAATCATTTGTCGCTTTGGACTCCCCCATTGCATCATCATCGACAACGGGTGACAGTTCGACAATCGAGAGTTCGAAGGGTTCTGTGCCGAGCACGGCATCCAACACCGAATCACCTTGGTGGCTCACCCTTAAACAAATGAAGAAGCTGAGGTGACCAACCGGACCATCCTCCAAGGACTCAGGACCAGGTTGGACCAAGCTAAGGGCAGGTGGGCAGAAGAACTCCCAAGTATTCTGTGGGCCTACCACACAACGCCCAGAACAACGACCGATGAGATGCCCTTCAACCTTGTTTTCGATGCCGAGACGGTCATCTCGGTCGAGCTCGGTGTGCCCACGCTACGAGTGCAGCAGTATGATAAGGCACGGAATTCGACGCATCTCCTGCTCAACCTGGATCTCCTCGAAGAAGCAAGGGATAAAGCCTGACTGTGAATGGCGGCATACCAGCAGCGAGTAGCCCGGTACTACAATGCCCGGGTTAGGCCAAGAGCTTTCAAACCCAGAGACTTGGTACTACGGCGGGCAGAGGTGTCTCAACCTAGAAAGTGCGGCAAGCTCTCGCCAAACTAGGAAGGCCCCTACAAAGTGGCTGAAGCCCTCTCACAAGGGGTCTATTACCTTGAAGATCTTAGCGGCGTGAGGTTTCCTCGAACATGGAATGTCTACAACTTGTGGAAATATTATCAATAATGTAAGGTTTCTCAACAATAATAATGACAATGGTTTTCCCTTACGCAAGTGTTTATCTGTCTTGCAGGAGAACCTCATCAACATCCCCGAGCCCAGCTCCAGGATGCTAACCCAAGACCGGAGCTCAGATCTCCAGCCAAGGAATCTTCGAGCCACGCAGCTCTCAAGTGATGCGGGACAGAACGCTCTTATACAAGAGCGGTGTCGGACCGTTGATCATTAAGAAATGATCTTTAGATTAGGATGTCCAATTAAATTAAAATCTAATTAAATACGAATAACCAGCAAACAATTAGGTCGGGTTATTAAAGTGGATCTCACCCGAAAAAACACGGAACCTCACGAAATTTGGAAGAGGGAGATCTGTCGTCCAAAATCCAGACCAGCAGTTCACGGGCGAAATTGATCTGAAGCCGTTGGACCTGAATCACCAAAACAACAAGCAATGTGCCAATTCCAGATCAAAATAATTAAGCAAATTACTCCCAAAAATTTCCAAGCACTCTGATATCTGAGTGCTTTAAAATCCGGATAGCTTTTTTTTTTTTTTTTTTTTTTTTTTTTTTTTTTTTTTTTCTCACGGTTTTCCTAAAGTCGGCAGAGGATGCCGGCTTTGCCTTCACGACCGTGCAAAGAAGCCCTCCTGCTTTGACGAATGTGCAAAAGCTCCGATGGCTGTGGAACTTCGGCGGGATCGTCGGCGACGGGGCTGGGGAAGAGGACGGCGGCCTCGGGGAACAGCTGCGCGGCCCTGCTCCGACGATTGGCGGCGACTCGTGGGAGGACTCGGCGGCAGGGACTTCGGCAGTGGAGGGCGTGAAACGGGTGCAGGCGAACAATGGCACCGGAGGAGGTGGCTTCGGGCGGAGCGTCGTTCACGAGCGGCCGGGGCGGTGAGGCGTCGCAGCGGCCGTAGGCGACCACAGGCGGGGAAATGCGACGACCGCTGGGTTCGGCCTGGTGGATCCGGCAGGAGGCTTCACGAGAGATCTGCGGCGGTGACGCTTGGCGACGACGTGCACTGGTGGGGGGAACGGCTGTGGTCCGAGGGAGATCTACAGTCGGCTGGGTGGTTGGCTCGGTTGAGAGGATCCGGAAGAATCTCGATGCTTGACTCTCGGGCGTCTCTTCGCATGGGTGAACAGAAACGTGAGACGGGCTTAGGGAAAGAATTCCGGCTTTGGTTGGGAAAACGGACTCAGGAACTAATTTTTTTTTTTTTTTTTTACGGAAAGAAATAGTAATCAAGAGAGAAGAGGCAGGGGAAGAGGAGAAGAACCGGGAGAGGAAAAAGAATCAGGGAGAAGAAGGAGAGGGGGGGAGTCGGGAAACACCCAAGGTTTTCTTTCAAATATTTTCTTCGCTTTTTTTATTCCAATAAGAAACATCTTAAATAAAACTATCGGAACCTGAAAGAGATCCGAATAAATCCTAAAATAATCGGAACTTCTCAACAGACTGAGAAATCCGAATGATAAATCCTAAAACAAATATTTAAACTAGATAATCAAATCCTAAAGCTGATAAGATAAGATAATATCTTGAATTTAAATTCAAGAGTGTTGCATTAGGATTAGTGCTCAACATGATCTGTGCTTATCAGGATCTGTGCTCATCAGGATCTGTACTGGGCTGGCACCGAGATCTGGGCTGGCTGCTGGGTCTGAACTGGCTGGATCTGAACTGGCTCAATGTCCCCATCATTTCCCCTGTGGTGGGGAGAACTCGACTCTGTCGAGTCAGGCTGGAGGTGCTCAAATAAATTTGGATCAATGTTCTGCAGCTCCTCTTCAGTAATCCAGGAGTCCTCTGGCTTTGGTCTGCCTCGCCAGTGAACCAGGTAGCGGTAGCAATTTTGACTCCTTGAAGACTTGATCTCCTCGTCCAAAATTCGTTTAGTCACATCGTGTTGTCCTCTCTTTTGGAAAAGTGGACTCTCAAAAGGATGATCACTCTCAAAGAATGCAGGCTCAAATACATCACCATGTGTCAATGCTGGTTCTTTATATTCAATTAGATCCAAATTATTAATCAAATTAACTCCTAATTGTTTTTCAGCTCCAACCTCATGGTCTTGTTCTTCATCTTGTTCTTCATAGGCATTGGCTAATCCTGGGTCAGCAATATAAACTTCTTCTTCAAGGACATCACCTAGATCTTCTTGTTCTTCAAGTGTCCCTATATGCAAGGTTCTAGATGGACATTGGCTAGCTACATGACCTATCCCATTACATCTAAAGCAGTGGATCTTAGAGCTACTTCCACGGGAAGTTTCTCCTATAATCCCTTTTCCTTTGTCATCTCTCGGGGGTCGACTACCAAGGGTCTGACTAATGTTAGGTTGTGGACCAGTCGGGGCTAGGTTCATGCTAGGCCTTGGACCTAAAATTCCTGGTCTAGAAGGTTCAGATCTACGAGTGATAGACATTTGCTGAAATCTTTCATAGTCTTGAGCTAATTGATATGCTTGCTCTAGACTATAGACTTCTCTCAAAAACAATTCCTTTTGGATATCCACTCTCAGACCAGCTCTAAACCGGGATAAAGTGACAGATGGGTCTTCATGCACATTACATCGCATAAGGTATTCATCAAATTTATCGATGTAATCATTTACAAGTCCAGTTCCTTGGGTCAACCTTTGCCATTGATCCAAAAGTTGCTGTTGATAAGATGCAGGAAGATACTTCTCTCGAAGCTTATCCTTCATCTCATCCCATGTTCCAACAGGGTCCTGTCTCCTATGAATGGCTAACCTCTGGACATTGTGCCAATATAGCTTTGCTTGGCCTAACAATCTCATCTGGGCAAACCTAACTTTTCTATCCTCAGACATATCATACCAGGAGAAGTAATGGTCCATATTAGCTTCCCAGTCAATATATTCTTTGGGGTCCAGGCGACCTACAAAACTTGGGGCGTCAATCTTAACACTCCTCATGATTCGTTCATCTTATCGATTGGGTTGTTATAAGACCTAAGTGTTGGTTGATTACCTGGATAATCATGTCGATCCCTAGGGTCAGGTCGAAGGATTTGAGTACGACCACTATCATGATCTAGGTAGTCATTTCGGTCTCTAGGATCTCTAGGATCTGTAACTCTTGATGAAGAGTTTCTAATAGGGTAATTGGTGTTCACTAGTCGTTCCTCTTCAAGAGTTAATACCCTGGCATCTAAAGATCCTAACTTACTGTCAATTTTTTCGAGTTTACCCATGATTACTTGAAGGGCAGCTTCTAAACTGGGATCCATTTTGTTTTCTACGGAAGAATGTTCTGATTGATATTTGTTTCCTGACCTAGTTGTCATGCAAAATTATAATTGACCCTAACCTAACCTATTGCTCTGATACCAAGTTGATGCGGGACAGAACGCTCTTATACAAGAGCGGTGTCGGACCGTTGATCATTAAGAAATGATCTTTAGATTAGGATGTCCAATTAAATTAAAATCTAATTAAATACGAATAACCAGCAAACAATTAGGTCGGGTTATTAAAGTGGATCTCACCCGAAAAAACACGGAACCTCACGAAATTTGGAAGAGGGAGATCTGTCGTCCAAAATCCAGACCAGCAGTTCACGGGCGAAATTGATCTGAAGCCGTTGGACCTGAATCACCAAAACAACAAGCAATGTGCCAATTCCAGATCAAAATAATTAAGCAAATTACTCCCAAAAATTTCCAAGCACTCTGATATCTGAGTGCTTTAAAATCCGGATAGCTTTTTTTTTTTTTTTTTTTTTTTTTTTTCTCACGGTTTTCCTAAAGTCGGCAGAGGATGCCGGCTTTGCCTTCACGACCGTGCAAAGAAGCCCTCCTGCTTTGACGAATGTGCAAAAGCTCCGATGGCTGTGGAACTTCGGCGGGATCGTCGGCGACGGGGCTGGGGAAGAGGACGGCGGCCTCGGGGAACAGCTGCGCGGCCCTGCTCCGGCGATTGGCGGCGACTCGTGGGAGGACTCGGCGGCAGGGACTTCGGCAGTGGAGGGCGTGAAACGGGTGCAGGCGAACAATGGCACCGGAGGAGGTGGCTTCGGGCGGAGCGTCGTTCACGAGCGGCCGGGGCGGTGAGGCGTCGCAGCGGCCGTAGGCGACCACAGGCGGGGAAATGCGACGACCGCTGGGTTCGGCCTGGTGGATCCGGCAGGAGGCTTCACGAGAGATCTGCGGCTGTGACGCTTGGCGACGACGTGCACTGGTGGGGGGAACGGCTGTGGTCCGAGGGAGATCTACAGTCGGCTGGGTGGTTGGCTCGGTTGAGAGGATCCGGAAGAATCTCGATGCTTGACTCTCGGGCGTCTCTTCGCATGGGTGAACAGAAACGTGAGACGGGCTTAGGGAAAGAATTCCGGCTTTGGTTGGGAAAACGGACTCAGGAACTAATTTTTTTTTTTTTTTTTTACGGAAAGAAATAGTAATCAAGAGAGAAGAGGCAGGGGAAGAGGAGAAGAACCGGGAGAGGAAAAAGAATCAGGGAGAAGAAGGAGAGGGGGGGAGTCGGGAAACACCCAAGGTTTTCTTTCAAATATTTTCTTCGCTTTTTTTATTCCAATAAGAAACATCTTAAATAAAACTATCGGAACCTGAAAGAGATCCGAATAAATCCTAAAATAATCGGAACTTCTCAACAGACTGAGAAATCCGAATGATAAATCCTAAAACAAATATTTAAACTAGATAATCAAATCCTAAAGCTGATAAGATAAGATAATATCTTGAATTTAAATTCAAGAGTGTTGCATTAGGATTAGTGCTCAACATGATCTGTGCTTATCAGGATCTGTGCTCATCAGGATCTGTACTGGGCTGGCACCGAGATCTGGGCTGGCTGCTGGGTCTGAACTGGCTGGATCTGAACTGGCTCAATGTCCCCATCATCAAGCATCAATGTCCCAGAGCCCAGCTCCAGGATGCTAACCCAAGACCGGAGCTCAGATTTCCAGCCAAGGAATTTTCGAGCCACGAAGCTCTCAAGCATCAATGTCCCCGAGCCCAGCTCCAGGACGCCAACCCAAGACCGGAGCTCAGATCTTCGGCCAAGGGATTTTCGAGACACGCAACTCTCAAGCATCAACATCCCCGAGCCCAGCTCCAGGACACCAACCCAAGACCGGAGCTCAGATCTCCGGCCAAGGGACCTTCGAGCCAAGCCACTCTCAATCTCAAACGTCTTCGAGCCCAGCTCCGAGATGCTAAGGAATCTTGGAGCCAAGCAGCTCCTATCAACGCCTCGAGCCCGGTGCCAAAGACTTGAGCATAACCCTCAGGCAATCCCTGGACCGGGGCCCAGTGCTCCGGCTAGGAAGGCCTCGAGCCTTGCTCCAAGGCATCCAAGACCTGAGACCAGTCCTCAGGCACCTTGGACCGGGGCCCAGCTCTCCGGCCAAGGAACCACCGAGCCCAACTGCTCATAACTGCCAGAACTTTGCGCCCGACTTGCCGACACCAAAGCCTGGTAATTTGGCCCCAGGTGAGGTGAGAGCCTCTTCTCTGATCTCCCCACTCAACAAAAAAAAGGGAAAAAAGAAGAAAAAAGAAGAAGAAAAAGAGGAGTGAAAGAAAGAGAAAAAAGAGGGAACAACCGAACAGAAGACTTGTCGTAAGAAAGTTCAAATCTTATTAATCAAGGATCAGTTACAAGTGTTCTACGGGCCCCCGACATGTCGGATGACCCCAACCGAGTACAGAAAGAAAACAAAATACAAAAGAAAAGGAAATGGACTACCCTCTGGCTGACCCCTCGACTGGGCTGCAGGGCTGAGAGTTTCCGTCCGCAGGGACCTCTGGCTATGCGGCTCTGGTTTCGGGCGGTACAGCTCCAACCTTGGCTGGAGTAGAAGGCTCGGGAGCGACGGCCTCTTCAACACCTACCTCCCGGTCCGAAGTTCCGAGGTAACTGAGGCTGCTACGACCCTCCACCGAGACGAACCCCTCAACTTGGCGGTGCAGGTACATGAAGCCCTTATAGAAGGAGTCCGACGCCGTTTGTTGGATCTCGGCGAGGAACTCCTCCAAGGCCCTGTACCTTGCAATCACCTCCTCAGCCTCCTTCTTCACCACGGCCACCTCATGCCTGGCATCCCCAGCTGACTTGGTCGCCTCCTCTGCTGCCTTCTGGGCCGGGGTCGACTTCTCCTTCTCTGCCACCACCGGGCCTGGAGGGACTTAGCGATTCCCTTCTGCCGGGTTGCCTCAGTGTTGAACACGCCTAACCTTCACTCGACGTCGGCGAGCTCCTCATCCTTCTTCCTCGACTGGCCCTGCTCTCGGTCGAGGCTCTCCTGAAGCTCTCTTGCTCTCCCCTCAGAACCGGCGAGTTGCCTCTCGAGGTCCTTGACCCGTCGGTCAAGTGCCTCGTTGGAGTCAGCCCTCCTCTTCAGGTCAGCCTTCAGCGATGCGATCTCGGCCGCCTGTTGCTATTTAGCATGCTCCCAGCTTCGGCAGCAACCCCTGACGAAGAGGGCCTCGGCACCGACCTGCACCATATAGAAGGTTAGCAAAAAAAAAAAGAAGAAAAAGAGAGGAAGAGATAGAAAAAGATGAAGTCGCTCACCGTATAGAGCTGGGAAAAGATGCTATTAATCACATCTCCTAGCCTTAGCCCGGCCATCTCCTGCCGATCACATGATTGGATAGAGAAATCCATCATGCGCACAGCCAGGGCACGGTTGTCAAGAAAGGAGCTCTCCGGCCCCAGCTTGAATGGGAGACGATGCCTCGCCTCGTCCCTCCTGCTCTCTCGGGGAGCAGGTGCGCCCATCCCCCCAGCAGCGGGACCCCCAGGGACCGGTCGGGGATCTGGCACCATTGCAGTTGAAGCCTCCATTGCGGGAGGAACTCCAGTACGAGCCCCTCCCCCCTCGACCTCAGTCATCGTTGGGCTAGGGGAGCGGGAGGACGCGACAGCAGCAGCAGTACCAACCTGGGCGACCGCCTCGGGCTCCGGAGCTGGGACCTCGGCCCATGGCCTCGTTTGTTCCTCAACCTTCTGGGCCACCCGCTGACTCGGCCTTGGTGTCGCTGACGGCGGAGGAGCCTCCACAGCCTCCATCCTCCTTGTGGCGACCGGCGCGGCGGGGGCGGTCGCCAATGCGCCCTCAACCCGGGCCCGCCTCGGAGGAGGCTCATCGGCCATCCCGGTGGGCGGCCTCTTCTTGGTGATCGACAGCAAGTTGCTCTCCGAGAAGATCATCCCTGCACATAGATCGACCATGGGTCAGAAGCCAAAAAAGTCAACCCAAAGCAAAAGAAAGAAAGGGAGAACATGTATGCATGAAAGAAAGGCCAAGGCCGGACTCACCTGACCCTCTCGTCGGGTCAACCCTGGCATCAAAGAGGTTTTGCTTTGACAGCAGAACCTCGAGAGAAGGGATCTAGGTGGTGCGAAGCTGCTCGTAGTCATCTCGATCAGCTGCATCAACCGCGGAGATTCGGTTGGGGGACTGGTCCGGATCACTCCAAACCCAGTCAACCCCCTCGACGGCGGCAAAGAAGAATTTACTCTTCCATCCCTTGATGGAAGAGGGGAGGTCAAACCTGATGCCCTTCGGGCAGGAAGATAAGGACCACCACCCGTTCTCCTTGGGATGGCGTTTCAGGGCAAAGAACGGCCTGAACAAAGAAAACTGGGCAACAAACCCATGGACATGACAAAGAACGATGAAGGAAAAGATAGTCCTAATGGTGCTGGGGACCAGCTGAGCGGGGACTAGGTGGTAGTTACTCAGCACAGACATGAAGAAGGGGTGGAAAAGAAAACGAAGACCTCCCGAGAAGGTCTCTTCGTAGAAGGCAATCCGGCCTGGGCCAATCGAAGTGACCCTTTCCCTGAGTCGGGGGACCAGAAGTCGGACGGAGTGAGGGATGCCATAGACATCCCGAATGGTCCCTAGCTCCACAGCGGAAATCGTCAAGGCGATCCCACCAGGACCTGTTGACCGAACAGACTCGGAAACTGGTTCGGGTGGGGGAAGAAGGAGAGAAGGACGAGAAGAAGCGACCCCTAGTTCCCTAATGGACACGGGGCGAACTGGAAGGGCCGGTGTCCTACTAAACTCGAACCGCGTCCCCTCCGACTCCTCATCGGAGGAGGAAGACACTGGCCCTTGTACAGGAGGACCGGGACGAGACATTCCATGAGAAGGATCCAAGGAGAAGAAAGTCTGGACTCGGAAGAAGAACCCTATCACAAAGGGAAAGGAGGAAGAAGGGCGGGACCGACCTGATTCCTTGGAGGGGAGAAAGGCGGAAGCTGATCGCGAAGAAGAAAGGGTCCAAGCGCTGCAGCAGGCACGAAGGATTTGAAAAGAATGGAAGTTTTAGGTAAAAAACTTCTTTTTGCTTCGAAGAGACCCATCAAAATCCGTATCGTTACGACCCCTCTGCCGACGGATCCATGCCACGTGCTTCCCATTGGGGAAAAGGGCATCTCGGCTGCTTTGAATTCTGCGCCAACATTAACTGCTCCTCGGACGTGGCCATGCGGTGCTCCCGTATTGGCCTGCAGGACCATCTCACGGAGCACGGGCAATCATGACCATCATTGCACCAAATCTCCGCCTTTCCACATCAGCATCACCATTACTCCCTTCGGCCCGAGTGCCGCGCACTAATGAGCCTCGGGAGTGGGGGGCAAATGATATGGCAAGATCGTTGACATAGGGGAGCTGACAGGCGCCACATCAAAGGAGGCCACCGCGTCAGACGCCAAGTCAACTTTCCAGCTCGGACCGCTTTGCCGAGTTGAGCTGAGTCAAGCTCCGTCCTCCGCCAGGTCGGTCCCGCAAGCTCGGGACGCTTAGGCTGGAGCCGTCCCCTGCCCTCTAGAGCAAGACCCTCGGAGGTTGAGCCCTGTGGTCAGAGTTGAGCTCAGCCCTCCTCCGCCACGTGGAGCCTCTCCGAGCACGAGCCCTCTGGACCGGGCCCGCACTCTGCCCTCTAGAGTGAGACCCTCGGAGGTTGAGCCCTGTGGTCAGAGTTGAGCTCAGCCCTCTTCCGCCACGTAGAGCCTCTTCGAGCGCGAGCCCTCTGGACTGGGCCCGCACTCTGCCCTCCAAAGCAAAACCCTTGGAGGTTGAGCCCTGTTGTCGGAGTCGAGCTCAGCCCTCCTCCGCCACGTGGAGCCTCTCCGAGCACGAGCCCTCTAGACCGGGCCCGCACCCTGCCCTCTAGAGCGAGACCCTCGGAGGTTGAGCCCTGTGGTTGGAGTCGAGCTCAGCCCTCCTCCGCCACGTGGAGCCTCTCTGAGCGCGAGCCCTCTGGACCGGGCCCGCACCCTGCCCTCTAGAGCAAGACCCTCGGAGGTTGAGCCATGTGGTCGGAGTCGAGCTCAGCCCTCCTCCGCCATGTGGAGCCTCTCCAAGCGCGAGCCCTCTGGACCGAGCCCGTACCCTACCCTCCAGAGCGAGACCCTTGGAGGTTGAGCCCTGTGGTCGGAGTCGAGCTCAGCCCTCCTCCGTCATGTGGAGCCTCTCCGAGAGCGAGCCCTCTGGATCGAGCCCGCACTCTGCCCTCCAAAGTGAGACCCTCGAAGGTTGAGCCCTGTGGTCGGAGTCGAGCTCAGCCCTCCTCCGCCACGTGGAGCCTCTCCGATTGCGAGCCCTTTGGACTGGGCTCGCACTCTGCCCTCCTCCACCAAGGTAACACCGCAAGCTCGGGGCGTCTAGGTTGGAGCGAGCCCTGCCATCTCAGCTCAGCCCCAGCTCGGACGTGGGCACCGCCATCCCAGGACGCCGGTGAGCCGCCCAAGGACTATGGGGCAGCGCCCCCATACCGTAATAAATGCCTGTCCGCCCGTACTTCCAAGAGGATGGGCCAGTCAGAGGGCATGAACCCCGGGGACAATGATCCCCGGATCGAGGCTCTGCCAAGCTTCCCGGAATGGGACGACCGTAGAAGATGTCAGAACGAATGGAAGCTTCCCCTACCGTATGTCAGGAAAGACATCTCGTCCATGGCACGGAATCTTGCTGCACGCGCCTGCCAGCCCAACGAGGATCCCAAGGCAAGCGTCCAACGACCATTTTTCGACTATAAAGAACAATCGACATCCCTGGAAGGGGGAAGGTAACACGATTGCAACATCAATACAAGCACAAGCTCAACCAAGAGGGCAAAGCGCCACCACCACCACCACTAAAAAAAAAAGCCAGGGAAACAAGGAGAGGTGGCAGAACAGAGAACCCCTCTGTCCCCGCCGTTGTTCTCCCCCTGCTGCATTTTCGTCTTCATTTTCATACTATTCACTCCTCCTAACGTGGAGTCCATCAAGAGAGGCCCGATCAGGAGGATCTGTTCTCCTGGATCGCCATTGACTTGACCATCGGAGTGCCCCCATCGGAAATCCCGACCCGGGTCACTAACCCCCGTTTTGCAGGTCCAGGACTACCGGACGGTGGGACAGCTAAGGAGGTGCGCTCCGACGCCGACAGCTGCTGCGGGCCACGGCGATCTTGGCGGCAACAATATGAAGAGTAATTCTTTGTGCACTGCGTGCGGTGCAGCAAATCCAGCATGGCCTGCACCGCACGCTCTTATTGATCCAAAAATATTCACTGTAGTATGATGGGACAAAAGCTGAGATGACTTGCATTAATTGAAATTTTCGTCCAGACCAAAATATTTTTACGACATCCTAGTTTAAAACCTACGACACCCTAGTTCAAAACCTACGATACCCTGGTTCAAAAATGACCTGAAATAGTATTACGACACCCTAGTTCTAAACCTATGACACCCTGGTTCAAAAATGACCTGAAACGATATTACGACATCATAGTTCAAAACTTACGACACCCTAGTTCAAAACCTATGCACGCTGGTTCAAAAATGATCAGAAATAGTATTACGACATCCTAGTTCAAAAGTTACGACACCCTATTTCAAAACCTACGACACCCTTGCAGAAAAATATAAATTAAAACCAGAAACAATATTATGACATCATAGTTCAAAAGCTACGATACCCTAGTTCAAAACCTACGACACCCCTGCAGAAATATATAAAATAAAACCTGAAATGGTATTACGACACCATATTTCAAAAGCTACGACATCCCAGTTCAAAACCTACGACATCCCAGTTCAAAACCTACGACACCCCTGCAGAAAAATATAAAATAAAACTTGAAATAGTATTACGACATCCTAATTCAAAAACTATGATATCCCAGTTCAAAATCTATGACATCCCTGCAGAAAAATATAAAATAAAATCTGAAACAGTATTACGATATCCTAGTTCAAAACCTACAAAATTTCTACAGAAAAGAGACCGAAAAAAAAAATATTTTGATTTTAATACTAATCGCACTGAATTTCTATTTTATTATATTATAATAAATATATTTAGATTAATAAAAAAATATGATACGAGACGATCATTGGATTTCCCGCGCCGCCCACGGTGTACAAAGACTTTTTCTTGATATGAATAGCGCCGATGTCCATCACGACGACAACCGTGCGACGGTGACAGTGGTGCAAGGCCCACGTAGAAGCAATAGGGATGATTTAGTCGGGGCATGGGGGTGACGTTGGTGCAGTGGGTGTGGAGAACATCATGTGAACGAGAGAGAGAGAGAGAGAGAGAGAGAGAGATCGCATCTCTCCCTCGGGTCAAAGAAAGCAACCAGGACTCCATCATGCGGTCCTTGGAATTCTGGCTCTTAGCACTCTCGTATCTTGTTTAAAGGCAAGCTCACGGTCCCCCCAATCCAAGGTAGGTACCCCTCCCCCCTCTCTCTCTCGCTAAATCATTTTACCATGATTCCCACCTGTTCCTTATGGTTTTAACTTCAAGCCTGTGCACCTTTGGAAGGTTGATGGAATGTGGATGGCCCCCACCAAAAGAATGACAAGGGGAAATGGGTGAGACATGGTGGGGCTTCACTGCATGGGGAGGATCAGCAAAAACAAAGGGCTCTCAAGGTTCCCTGGTCTCTCGTGGCAAGGTTGGAGCACAACGAGCACCTCGGTCTACCAGAAGATTCAGATGAACTTCGGCAATCTTTACAAGAAATTAACCGAGGACTTACTCATTGAAGCCCCATGGCCAGGGCTTTACCATGCATCGAATTCCAACTGGAGAAGGAATTTTATCCTCGTTACTAAACTTGCTAATGACAATCTATTATCAGGACCAGGCATGCATTCGTGCTCGAAAGCATGGCCGGTCATTGATTAAATTTAGTAACCTCAGTATTTTTTTTATTTTTTTTATCTCAGCAGATGTGTTCATGAGTAGGTTTAGATATGATGGGTTTGCTTGCCTGGATCTTTCTTTAAAGAAAAGAGAACCAAATAAGTAGTATGCTTCAATTAGCTCTTTTCATTTTGTTGGGTGAGAAGCATGATAAGAGGAAATCTTTCGCAAAGGAGTCGCTTCCATTTTTGTTATCATTGCATGCTATAAATTTTTACCATCATTCCCCATGATGAGCAAGGCAAGAATCTTCTTTAATATGCGACCACCAAGACTTGCGCAACCAAAATAGGATCCTTCGTGAAAAGTCCACCATGAGAACATGGGATACAATGGTTATGTTATAGATATCACCCAATTCGAAAGATGCCATAGAAGGTGCTTCAAACTCGTTTTACCTGGAAGCAAACAGTTGATGGTGATCTACCTATAAAATACAATGGAACTCTACATAATTTCTCGGAGTGCATTCTAACAAAAAGGGAATCAAGTGTGAGCCTGAACCTACCAAATTTGGAATACATTGAAAATTAATAAAAAAAATTGATGAAAAGTTCTCTCCCGGATTCTCCTTTTTGTGAATTCAATCTTCTCTTCATGCTCAAAGGATGCACTTGGGTTCGCTTACATGGTATTCAATTTACTCTTCTTATTTCTTTCTCTATACTCACTTTTGTCATTCAAATTGATAGAAGCAATCATCTCCTTCTCTATTTATAGGTATAAAAAGATGAGTGTGAATAAATATTTAGGCATTCTTTAATTGGATACATCCCATAATCATCATGCAATCCATCAGATTATGTAGGATTATGATGTTTAAAATCATCATCTAACAGGATGCATTTGAGAAGGCATCCTTAATTTCTTCTTATCTATGCATGTCCATATAGTTTTAAAAGAGATAAGAGAGAAAAAATATATATATAAAAATTAACCTTTATCCACTTAAAAGATCAGAATTTTCAAATATATAAGATAAGAATATATATATATATATATAGTTTTATGTAGAAATATGTTCTTAACGCAACAAATTTTTGAATTATTAGGCATGTCAGCCAGGTGAATTACGTGTGGCTAGTGAAAATTTGAAATCGAAATCAAAATCCACTACCACCCTCCTAAAATTGAAAACAAAAATTGAATGGTGTTTGAAATCAAAGACCATAATTGCCCCAAAAAAAATAATGCAGAACAAAATTGAAATTGTAAAACAAAAAGCTTCCTCTTTTCATGCTAGGGTCCGTAACAATGCGGCTCCAGACAGTCCAAATTGAGTGGCATAAGATGCTAAGATTATGTGATAGTTACTCTCATGGAGTTAATAATTTAAATTTATACTAAATATAAAATATATTAAGGACATTAGGCATCTGAAATGTTAAATTTCATGTTAGATTTTGTATTCTATATCAGGTTCGTTCAATTTTAAATTAGGGGTCACAAAATTGTAACAGGCACCGAATCCAAACACCCTCTAATTTTTAAATGAATTATCAAAACCATGGCCATTTAATTTCGGTTAAAACCGTCCCATTCGATCGGTAAAAAACTTTTTGAGTATGCGTCCCGTCGACATCATGGACCAGCTAATGCGATCACATGAATTCAGCTTTCTTTTACTTCGCTAATTTGCTTGTCCCAAATCACACATCAGATCCTGCCAAGGACTGAACTCGAATGCCAGCGAGAAGAAAGCTGCAAGTGTCACCATCTATCATCCGTAGGCCTTCATCTTCTCCTCCCTTATACTTGGTATATCATCGCTAAGACGGTAGTCCAGTTGATTAGAATTTTATCCTCGCAATCAATTGATCATGAATTTAAGGAATGATGACGGTTGGATGAGCGAGATGCCATGGAACCGGTTGGCACTTTAATGGTATTGACGAAACATTACCCGACGGAGATAGGGACTTACAGGGATAGCTACGCCCGATTTATCTCCTATCCCTTTTCTATATTAAAAAAATTGAAAAATAATGATGCAGGGCCATCCCGTCACGTAATGTTTGATGCAAGACGCTCAGAGACAAAGAGAGTGATCCTGATTTCTCACTCATATCAACTATCACGAGCATTTTAGTGGTATTGACGAAACATTACCTAACAGGGATAGAGATTTGCAGGAATAGCTACGCCTGATTTATCTCTCTATTCCTTTTTTGTATTAAAAAAATGAAAAACAATGGTGCAGGTCCATCCCGCCGGTTAATGTTCGATGCAAGAAGCTCAGAGACAGAGGAAAGTCCTGACCTCTCACTCATACCAACTATCACGGGTTTCAAAAAAATTCTGAATTTAATTGAATCATTCATGGATAGACCTCTCGGAGCCATTTTACATAACGGTGGAAATACCATCCTCGTCAAATATGTACGGAAACCCCCTACGAAGAATATCCTCCCAGTATATAAAAAAAAAAAGGTGCAACCTATTTGTGCCATTCAAGGATGCGTCAAGATCGTCAACTACTCGAGCGATAATATCGTCACTTTAGCTTCCGATAATTTTTAAAGTTGGCTTCTGGGGACGGCATTTAGAGGGTGGCCAAGGGAGCTCGATTTGTCTATTTTGTTAGTGGGCCAAGGAAGCGATTTAGAATCGAAAAAGTCTTTTTGCACCGCGTGCGGTGCGGGAAATCCAGCATGGCCCGCACCGTACTTTTTTATTGGTCCAAATGTTTTTACTATAGCATGATGGAATGGAAGCTGAGCATGACTAGCATTAATTACTATTCAATTTTTATTTGAAATTTTTGTTCAGGCCAAAATACCCTTCCCTCCGGTTCCTTTTCTGCAGGGGTATCGTAGGTTTTGATCTGAGGTGTCGTAGTTTTTAAAATAGGATGTCGTAATACTGTTTCAGATTTTATTTTATATTTTTTTGCAGGAATGTCGTATGTTTTGAACTTGGATGTCGTAGTTTTTGAACTAGGATATCGTAATACTATTTCAGGTTTTATTTTATATTTTTCTGCAAGGGTGTCGTAGGTTTTGAACTGGGGTGTCGTAGCTTTTGAACTAGAGTATCGTAATATTGTTTCAGGTTTTGTTTTATATTTTTCTGCACGGGTGTCGTAGGTTTTGAACTGGGGTGTCGTAGCTTTTGAATTAGGATGCCGTAACTTTTGAACTAAGATGTCGTAATACTGTTTCAGGTTTTATTTTACATTTTTCTACTGGGGTGTCGTAGGTTTTGAACTAGGGTATCGTAACTTTTGAGCTAGGGTGTCGTAATACTGTTTCTGGTTTTAATTTATACTTTTTGCAGGGGTGTCGTAGGTTTTGAACTAGGGTGTCGTAACTTTTGAATTAGGGTGTCGTAATATTGTTTCCGGTCATTTTTGAAACAGGATATCGTAGGTTTTGAACTAGGATGTCGTAAGTTTTGAACTAGGGTATCGTAATACTGTTTTAGATCATTTTTGAATCAGGGTGTCGTAGATTTTGAACTAGGATGTCGTAGTTTTTGAACTAGGATATCGTAAGGGTATTTTGATCTGGACAAAAATTTCAATTAATGCTAGTCATCTCAGCTTTTGTCCCATCATACTACAGTAAATATTTTTGAACTAATAGAAACGTGCGGCACAAGTCATGCTAGATTTGCTGCACCGGACGCGGTGCACAAAGAATTACTCTTTAGAATCCTACCAGGTAAAGCTTATAGGCTCGCCTCATTTCGCTATCATGGCCTAAATGCGAACATAGTCTGATAGCTAGTGGTCTTCCAGGAGTGTGTGATGAATTGCTCCTTGGTGGTCTCACGTCATTTGGACCACGGCAACATCTAAGCTTGTTATTTCTTGTACTCTCCGGCAATTCGAGGTGACCGCGCGCTCTCCTTCAGCCTTATCCGCGTTGCCCATAACTTGCTTTTGAAATGCTTGCATCACTTTCAAGTTTGTAGGTTGGATATTTAAAAAGGTTTTAGGCTTCGTGCAGGCTTATGGGAGGCATGAGGCTTGAGGGATGTATGATTAAAGAGCATTATTATTCTGCATATTGGAAAGCATGAATGGCTATGAATTTTATTTATTTATAAAAAAAATATTTATATTTATATTTTTAAACATATATGTTTAGGATACCGATGCTATGAATATAAATATAAACATAAATTTTAATAATTAAATTTTATAATGATAAAAATAAAAATATTATTAAATAAAATAAAAAATTAAATCAATAATATATTAATACGATTATATATTTTTAAAAATATAAATATTATATAAAATTAAATAAAATTATAAATAAAATTAAATATTTGAATACTAATGGGATAATTACTTATTTATATTTATATCGATTTTTTTGATTAATATAAATATTGATATTAATCAAATATTTCAATTCTATTCATATCTAAATAAATTCAAATTCAAACAAATATTATTCAATCCATTTTCATCTTTAAATAATATAGGAGGTAAAAAAAACAAAACAAAACAAAATAAAAACAAATAGGGTAGTGCGAGTGGCAGCATAATGGACAGGGTATAGCCCAGTTTGACATCCTCTTATAAGCTTCTCAACGCTAACAACTTCAAAGAGATGGCTAAAAACTTCAATCCTAAAGTTGGTACGGTAATCTACCTTCAGTCAATCAACCAAATTATAAATCGCTCAAACACTAATCTCAAAGAAAAATCACTCCAGAAAGATTTTCATAAGAAAGTGGCTAAAAAATTAAATGAAAGTCTCGACCAGCATATAAACAACCACAAGTTGGACCTTTCCCTGATCAGTCGTTTGGCATTTGAAAATAAGGATGGCAATCGGGTCGGATTATATAAACATATCATTTCAAATTTGAATCGGATACAAAAAATCTTAACTCGAACATGATCTATTTATTAAACAAGTCAGATTTTAAAACTTGAAATCCGACCTGTTTATTAAACAGATTATTCAACCCGATTTTTTATAATCTATTTATAATCCAATTTAAAAAATAAATACAAGATCCATTTAAAATCTAGTTAAAAAAAAGAAGATAAAAAAAACTTGCTACCGTGACTGCAATGCCATCTCTCCTGCCACCACAACCGCAGTATTGCCTCTCCGGCCTCCACCCTCGTTATGTCTCAAGCCCTATCTCCTTTCTCTCGCTTGCTTCTCCGCTCCCCATCGTCTCTGGCTCGGTCCCAGTGCCACTGCCATAGCCAAAATAAGAGAGGAAAGGAACGCAGGATTTCGATGGCAATAAGAAAAGAAGGAAAAACTTAACACGCTAATCTGGAACGAGGATCAAGGAGAATTCTGGTGAGAGGTCACCATTGCTAGTGGCACCGCCAATGATAGAACGCTTGTAGAGTGAGATCGAGCATTAGACGGAGCGCGGGGGTGTAAAAATCATTGTCAGTAGGAGGGAGGAGGTTCAGATCGAAGGGTAGCGGTTGTCGATAGGCAGATGCAATATCGCCATCTTTAATGATGAAAGATGAGCCGTAGTCTCTGTGATAGCCCTGGTCACTAAGAGAATGCGAAAGAATGATGATAGCTTGGCCAGCCATCGGATATAGGAGTTGGAGTAGATTAGGAGCGGTGTCACCGACAAATGGAACCTGCTGAAAGACACCATGATATTACTTAGGCTGCTGGTTGTCGATTGCTAGATGATAGCAATTCAAGAGAAGAGTCTAGATTATGATGGCGATGGAAGAAGGGGGGAGAATTTGGAGGTTAAATTTTTCATGAAAATGAATAGAGATTTGATGCAGCAATGGATGGAACCGTCTTACAAAAATAATAAAAAAAAAAAACCAAACTCTAAATTTTTAAATAGAAGTTGGATTTTTAATGGCCCGTTAACCATAGCCCAATGCTCAATCCATTTAAACTTAAACAGATTAACACGACCCAGAACTTCAAATCTAAGTACATCTCGTATATTAAATAGATTAAATGAATTGACCAATTTATGATCCGAATCCATTTAAACTCAATCTAAACTTGTTTAAGATGAATCGAATTGACGGGTCAGATCATATTTTACCATCCTTATTTATTTAATTGATAAATCGGGTCATATTTTGCCAATCCCTGTTTGGAAGCAATGGATTGCACAGAAAATGCAAAAAATGCAGCAGTAAAAAGATGTAATAGTAGCAGGAGAGATATCAGCTATCACCGACATAGAAAGGAAATATCAGTGGCATATAACATGGATGAAAGGAAAAGTAAAGATCTCAACCCTTTACATCATCACCTTCTCGATCCCAGAGACCTTCATATATTCTGTTGACAGACTGCAGTTCAGACAGACTACAATGGCCAACATTCCTTGGGTCAACCAGTTGACACACCTCCTCCGAGCATCATTTCCCATGGAATCTAAACAACTATTATAACGACCGTCAGAACCTACCATGCCAAACACGTGCCTTCCGTGTGTATCATTAAGTTTTTGAATAGCTAATAACTATCCATGCAAGAGGACAGTACTTTCTAAATTTACCCGGATAAGTTACGAAAAGTGTAACCAGCATCAAGCTAGATGCCACAAGGTAAGATATCTGAGAGAATCCAAATTACAATTTATATATATATATATATATATATATATATATATATATATATATATATATATATATATATATAATGAAAAAAAGTAAAAATTGATGAACCAAGTGAAAGAGTGGCAAGCATCGTAGCAAAGAGCAGCAGTAAAAAGATCAACCAATCCTCCTTCCAATGGACAAAACTAGCCTCTCTTGAGGCCTAAAAGGAATGCAACAGGCTGATGGAGATAAATTTATAGAAACACTTGCCAATTGGAAGCCTTTCCAAAAGTCTGCTCAACTGGCGAGGATCCCCACCGAGACTCCATATTTGGCATCTAAAACAAGGTTCATCCAGTATCGCTCTAACTTAGAGATCTTTAAATGAAGATCCATTGGCTTTATAAGATATTTTTGCTTAAACAGGCTCAGAGACCAGTGTTTGAATAGCGATAAGCATGCTACAAAAATGTTAAACCATCCATGAATGAAGGCCCAAAACTTATTTCGGTTTCATCTTCGGGTCATCTTAATTTGTTCTTTGACAATGTTGGAGAAAAGTTGTGGCATGGAGAGCCACATTCCTAAGAAGAGCCTCCTTCATCACTCGGTGAAACATAAAAACTCTTGCTGCTCGTTCTTTGCCTCCTATTTGACCAGTGCTTTCGACATCTAAAAGGCACGAGAGAAAGCTAGTTCAAATGTCACCCACCACCATTCCACAATCACGAGAGATGACCGATAGTTTCTTGCGAGTGCGGAAATCTTTCATATATGGTTCAAAGAATTCATTTATCAAATGACATATCTGGCAAGGATGGAAGATCAATCGAAGTATATCATTCATTGTGACGAGCTCTGTTCACCAGCTATGGTGCAAGCTGAATGCGCCCGAGTCTACGAAGAAGTGACGATCCCGAGTTTCTAAACTTCTTGACGGTCGAGTCAAATTTCTTTCTTCCCTCTAAATGCACACCTAAGGTTTTCGCACCTATTAAATCTTGATGTGCTCTGCAAGCTCCTTGCATGCATTCAGAAACAGATACATACTGGGATGACAACAATGTTTATATGAAAAAATAGAGCCAACACTCTGGCAGTTGGTAAAAGAAAAAACTCACATTTCACTGAACATATATTCTTATCTCCTTTTACATCGAGGTGAACCAAACGGCTAGCACTGAAACAAATTGGTGCTCCTGATCACAGGTGAACCAAATGGTTTGCAGTTCAAGCATCGCAAGGATGCACGGTGGGCACTGACATGGGAACAAAACCACTAAATTAACTAGATTTCTGGAATGTTTAGACATAGCAGTTGTAGAAGCTCAAGCGAAACAGAATTAGGAGCACCAATTCCAGCAAGAAAATGAGGAAGGAATGTTGCCAGTTCTTCTGATGTACTCTGCTTGTTGAGCTGTCCTTGCAGCTTGTTGGTTTCTTCTTGCCTCTGCTGTGGCACGCATTTCCTCAGCTTTATGCTTTGCAGCTGCTAGCTTGCTCATAAGCTTATCATGTGCACGAGCTCTCATCCTCTCCACTTCAACCTGGGGAAAAATCAGCATCGACATCCAGCACATTGCATTATTACAAAAGGAAAGACATGCGACACTTCTATAATTTTTGTTTAAAACCATCTGCCATTAGATCATAACTACTCGAGTCCCCAACATAACAGGTCATGTAAAAGAATCATATATTATATTTGAACCTGTTGCTCTCATGATTTTGCAAAACTGAATTTGGTATTCACCGGGCCCTGGATCCTTGACGTGTTTTATCCTTTTTCTACATTGTCTCAACTTCTGTATTAATCTCATGCATCCTATCTATTGATATAGATTTAGAATGATGTTACTCACTTGCATTACTGCATACACTTCTTGAACCCATCAATTTATTTATCTTGGTTCTATATCTTATGCTTTCTCAGTAAAAAGAGAGAATAAAAAAAGTGCCAGTTCTCTTTTATTTCTTGATTTTCTTAAATAGCTGGTTTTCCAGCTGTAAGCCCAAAAGATGTGAATATATATATATATATATATATATATATTGTCATTCTCTTATTTCTTGCTATTTTCATTTTGAAGGTTCTAAGAGATAGATTGCAGCATTGTTTATCACATTTATTCATGTAAACCAGTACTTTAATTAGAAGCCGGAATTTTCTAGGCAGGGTTTGCACCTGTTCCGAAACTATATAGAGTTAACTCCTGCACCCAAATCTTGAGCTCACTCCCCTCTACCATGTGCTTTGCTCCCCCGAACTGCAGGTAATGAAGGTACCATGATATATGTTCGATTATTTAAAATCCTCCTTGTTTGCAAAATATTATGTAACAAGCTAGTTCATCAAAATTAGCATAGCCTCTCCAAGTTCTCCATCTGATGACATCACCAACAGTCTTTGTGGACACCCTCAAAATATTCCATGCACTATGTCATGCCTGTGTAATATGATCAAAGGAGATGGATATAATAAAGAACTACCAGAAGAATAGCAGCAATGTTGTGGATGGTATTCAAACATTACATGTAAATTCTTCCAAAAGTGACCGATTCAACTTCTAAAGATAGAATTATTTAATCTCTTCTTACTTTTGTAAGAATTATTTAACCTCTTCCAGTTTTTGCAATCTTCCTTGGAGGACCCTCTCAACTTCTCTCACATGCTATTTTATGGTTGAAAGTATTTCACCTTATCACCATTATAAAGTGTTGCAGATGGAAACTAATTTCCATCCCAAAAGTCCCGATTCACATTCACCAACCCACGCGCGCGAGTGTGCGTTGCGCGACCCAGGCCCAGGTGGTCGGGCGCTGGGCATCCGTTCCGTTTTTACGCGCATGGATTTTGGCGCGGTGACGTGGCTTCATATGAGGCACTTGTTTGTCTCGATCCAACTGCCCAGAAGTCTTCTATGGAGATTGGGAGACTAGAGTTTTGTATTTTTTTGGGTTCTTGGATGCCTATGAACCCTGTTTCTTGTACTCTATATAAACAGAGGCTATGAGGGTTTATGATTATTGATGAAAAAATAGGATTTTTCGAGAGATTTGTAAGTGAGATTTCAGAGAGAATATCTGAGAGATTTTGTGAGTACCTCCGAGTGCATTTGAGAGAAATCCTGAAATCTTTTAAGGGGATTAAAAGAGTTTCTGAGAGAGAATGTTTTAAAGGCTTGTACCTGATTCAACTCTTAGTGAAGCCTTGCAGATCCTGTGCCGCCGTGGACGTAGCCCAGTTTGGGTGAACCACGTAAAATCCCCGTCTCTCGCTGGTTTTAATTCTTGTTTCTTGTATTTTCTGTTTATTTATTTATTTCTTGTTGATTATATCGCAACTGCGTGCTTGGCCGTATTAATAGCGATCCTATTAGAGAAATTTTTTGTTCCATTTCTTTTCAAATTGGTATCAAAGCTAGGTTCCTTTCTATTATTACGGTCGGATAAATCAACAAAGAGATGGCAGAAGACAAGATCAAAATCGAGAAATTTAATGGCCACAATTTCGGATGGTGGAGGATGCAAATTGCGCACTACCTATATCAGAAGGATCTTTACCTTCCATTGGAGGGGGAGAAGCCGAATTCAATGAGCGACTCAGATTGGATGATTCTGGATAGGAAAGCCCTGGCCACGATCAGATTGTTGTTGACACCTCAAGTGACGTATAATATTACAAAGAAAAAGACCACCATGGATTTGATGACCGCTTTAACAAAGCTGTATGAAAAACTTTTTACCTCAAACAAGATATTTCTAATGAAAAAGCTCTTCAATTTGAAGATGACCGAGAATGGTTCAGTGACGGAGCATCTGAACGAGTTCAACACGATGATCAATCAATTGGAGTCGATCTCTGTCACTTTTGATGATTCTTTCAGGGCTCTTCTTTTCTTGTATTCCTTGCCAGAGAGCTGAGACAATCTTGTAATGACAGTCAGCAACTCGGTATCAGGTACCCTTACATTCAATGATGCAGTTAGTTGTATATTGAATGATGAGATGAGAAGAAAGACCGTGGGTGGGACTTCTACAAGTATTGCACTCATGGTGGATACCAGAGGAAGATCACATGAGAGGAAGAAGTCAGAGAAAGGCCGATCCAAGAGCAGAGGAAAGTCCAAAGGGAGATTTCCCATGAAGTGTTGGAATTGCAGGAAGAAAGGTCACATGAACAAGGATTGTTGGGGTAAGAAGAAAGAAAAAAAGTACAGAGATCAAGTAAGAAGGTCAGGAAGCAAATGTTGTGAGTACTATACGGCAGGAGTTTGAGGATGTGTGCCTGTCAGCCAGCGATGGGGCAAACTTAGATCTGTGGTTTGTAGACTCAGGCACTTCTTATCATTGCAGCTCTAAGAAACACCTATTTTCAGATTTTGTCCAAGGAGATTTTGGTCATGTCACAGTTGGTAATGGACAGCAGTGCAGAATTGTTGGTAGAGGAACAATTGTACTGAAGCCAGTGACAGGCGGAGAATTGAGACTTGCACAAGCTAGATACATTCTAGATTTAAGGAAAAACCTAATTTCTACCAGTCAGCTTGATGATGAGGGTTATGTATCCGTCTTTGATAATTTTCAATGGAATATTACTAAAGGGTCTATGGTTGTTGTCAAAGGGAAGCGGACTGGCACCCTCTACTTCTTGGCAAACAATGGGAGTTCAGTTTCAGTGGCAACAGGAGACACGGGTACAATGACTACATTATGGCACAGGAGGCTCGGTCATCTTAGTGAGAAGAACTTGAGTATTCTACACAGGAGAGAGCTTCTACCTGGGCTAAAGAAGATGAATCTAGAGTTTTGTGAAGAGTGTATCTATGATAAGCAGAAAGCAGTAAGTTTTCAGTTAGCAAGAACTCGAAAGAAGACTGAAAGGCTAAAGTTGGTTCATTCAGATGTCTGGGGTCCAGCACCAGTGGCATCATATGCGGGCAATAAATATTTTGTCACGTTTATAAATGATTTCAGCAGGAAAGTCTGGGTGTTTGCTATGAAGGAAAAGCCTGAGGCTTTTGGCATCTTCAAGAGATGGAGAGTCATGTGTGAAAACTAGACTGGAGCAAGCCTCAAGTGTCTCAAGACAGATAACGGTGGTGAATATTGTAGCAGAGAGTTTGATGTTTACTGCGCAGAGCATGGAATCAGAAGGATCAAGACCGTCCCAGGGACACCAGAGCAGAATGGTGTGACTGAAAGAATGAACATGACCATTCTTGAGAGAGAGAGGAGTATGAGGTTTGACTCGGGTCTACCTACATATTTTTGGGCGGCAACACTGGACACCGCAGTGTATTTGATCAACAAGAGTCCTTCCAGTGCATTGGATGGTGGGATTCCAGAGGAGGTTTGGACAGAAAAACCTATAAAACTTTCTTTTCTTAAAGTGTTTGGCTGCATTGCTTATTCTCTGATTGAGAAAGAGAAGAGGAGTAAGTTAAACTCAAAGTCTACAAAGTGTGTTTTCATTGGATACGGTGGCGATGAGTATGGCTACAAGCTCTGGGATTTCCAAAACAATAAGATCATTCGGAGCAGGAATGTGGTATTTGATGAAAAGCATACTTACAAAGACAAGAAGGATGCAGTGGAAGAAAAGAAACAGGAGTTTATATAACTCGATCCTGTCAGAGATGGAGAGATTCCCCAAGTGCAAACTGAAGATGGAAACTTTAAGGATGTGGAGGAGGAAGATGTGGTTGAAGCAGACAGCCACATGCATACACCGATACCTCAGCCGGTGTCCCCACAGTTGAGGAGGTCCACGAGGGTTACCAGGCCATCACAGAGGTATTCTGCTAATGATTATGTTTTGTACACAGATTCTGGAGAACCAGAGTGTTTTGCTGAAGCCATGCAGGATGAAGCTAAGATCAAGTGGGAGTTGGCTATGAAAGAGGAGATGGACTCTTTGAAGCAGAATAAGACTTGGGGTCTTGTGAAGTTACCCGCTGGCAAGAAAGCTCTGTTCAACAAATGGGTGTACAAGATGAAGAATGAGGCCGATGGTACCAAAAGATACAAGGCAAGGTTAGTTGTCAAAGGTTATGCACAGAAAGAGGGAATTGACTTTCAGGAGATTTTTTCCCTAGTGGTCGAGATGACATCCATCAGGGTGATTATGAGCATGGTAGCAGTGGAGGATCTTCATCTAGAGCAGCTAGATGTGAAGACAGCATTTCTTCATGGAGATTTGGAGGAGCTGTATATGCACCAGCAAGAAGGTTTCCAAGTCAAGGGAAAGGAAGACATGGTCTGCAGACTGAAAAAAATCTTGTATGGTCTGAAGCAGGCTCCGCGGCAGTGGTACCTCAAGTTTGACAGTTTCATGCTAGAGAAGGGCTTTACCAGATATCAGTCAGATCACTGCGTGTACTACCAGAGGTTCGTAAATAATGAGTTTATTGTTTTATCCTTGTATGTGGACGATATGCTTGTAGCAGGTTCTAGTATGAGGAAGATTGAAGAGCTCAAGAAACTGATGTCAAAGAAGTTCTTAATGAAGAATTTGGAAGAGGCGAAGCAGATTCTTGACATGAGGATCAAGAGAGATAGGAAGCAATGGAAGCTGTGGCTATCTCAGGAGGACTATGTAGAGAAGGTGCTGAAGAGGTTCAATATGGAGAACGCAAAGGCAATGTTCACCAAGGTTGTAAGCAGAGACAAGTTGAGTTTCTGTTGCAACTTGGTGAACCTTTCCAAAAGATAGACCAGGAGAGTGCGGCACAGAGAAAGAAGGCGGATCAAAGGTTGATGACAATTAATCTCCAAGTGGGAGATTGTTGTAGATGGAGACTAATTTCCATCCCGAAAGTCCCGATCCACATTCATCAACCCATGCGCCGAGTGTGCGTCGCGCAACCCAGGCCCAGGTGGTTGGGTGCTGGGCGTGCGTCCGTTTTTACGCGCACTGATTTTGGCGCAATGACGTGGCTTCATATGAGGCACTTGTTTATCTCGATCCAACTGCCCAGAAGTCTTCTATGAAAATTGGAAGTCTAGAGTTTTGTATTTTTTTGGATTCTTGGATGCCTACGAGCCCTGTTTCTTGTACTCTATATAAACAGAGGTTGTTAGGGTTTATGATTATTGATGAAAAAATATGATTTTTCGAGAGATTTGTAAATGAGATTTCAGAGAGAATATCTGAAAGGTTTTGTGAGTACCTTCGGATGCATTTGAGAGAAATCCTGAAATCTTTTAAGGTGATTAAAAGAATTTCTGAGAGAGAGTGTTTTGAGGGCTTGTACCTGATTCAACTATTAGTGAAGCTTTGCAGATCCTGTGCCGCCGTGGACATAGCCCAGTTTGGATGAACCACGTAAAATCCCCGTCTCTCGATGATTTTGATTATTATTTCTTGTATTTTTCTGTTTATTTATTTATTTCTTGTTGATTATATCGCAACTGCGTGCTTGGCCGTATTAATAGCGATCCTATTAAAGAAATTTTTTGTTCCATTTTTTTCATAAAGGAACAGGCTTCCATTTCCTCTTTATTCTTATATGGTATAAGATCTCATACCACCTTTCTATATAAAAAATAAAAAGCAAATTTGCTATATATTTTTATGAATACATAGCAATAAACAAAAATGCTGATGAGATATGTCAACTAGTTAAAATGACAAACAAAGTGAAAACAGATTGATGTTATAATAATGAAAATACATGTTGATGATGATATGCTAAATGCTAACACACAGTTTTTTACTCCACGTACTCTTAGTAAACCTCTAAAAATTGACAGCTCAGTTTTCTATTCTAATAAGCAATGGAAATCAAAATTAATGAAATAAACTGTAGTTCTCACAATGAGCAAGTAACAACAATCCTCCACATAAGCTTATGCACTGTCCCTTCAGTATGTCTTCGAAGATCGATGCAATACAATACAACTACATGGAAAAACAACTCTTACCCATTGCCATATAATAATAAATTATACCTCAATTTTCCTCATTTCAGCTTCGGTTTCTGCTTTCTGGTGATTTTCCCATGCTTGGATTTTGATTTCTTCCCGTTTAAACCTGAAAATTCATCACCATCATGAATTAGAATCTGCCAATGGTCAATGTTCCAAAAATTGCTCGATGATCAAGCATCAAATATAAATAGCAACCAGAAACGAGCGAGCTAATGCACACAGTTTGATAATAGATGATAAGATACAGATAAAGCAGAAAAGCCTTATGGTATAAATACCTGGCCTGATACTTGGCTTTCTCTGCCTCCTCCCAGGCTGCTGCACGCATCTCAGTAACACTTTTTGATCGGTTGACTGGCAGAATATTGAGAGAAACGGATGCATCCTTTTCCTCTTCTTCTTTGTTCGCCCATGCAGCAATGTTGGTCTTACCTAGCTGCGTGCCAAGAATCATTATTTCTCTTCTAGCTTTCATTTGCAACTCCTTTTCACTCACCTCATTGTTGCCATCCCCGTGGCTGTCAGATGAACCAGTAATGTTTACAACATTGTTTGAATTTGGCGCAGATCTCTGCGGAGTTGTTGATCGAGAAGAAGTAGGGCTGCGTGTTGGTGTTGATGCTCTCACTGGAGTCCCTGTCCGTGAGGGTTCTTGGCTAGCTATAGGGGTCATTTCTGTGCCCATATCTCTCATAGACACCGACCTAACTGTTGATGGGGGAGTGATCAAGGTGGTATCACTCTGCGGTAACGTAGATGAATCATGACGACTAAGAGAAACTGCAAAACAAAACACAAATAAAAGATGTCTTCAAATGCTCTGATCTTGATGAATACTCCAATGAAATCAAATCCATCTCTCTCAAGGGGAAAGAAGAAGATAAAAATTTCCATTCTGAGTTATCCAAGGAGTTAAATCTGTTTATAACCGCTTAATTTTGAGTCAACATAATCCAATCAGCAGTTTGTATAAAACTTGATGAAATGATTATGAACTTTATGAAACATGAATATGGACTCGCATGCAACATGCAGTGACGATGGTTTAAAATATTTTTAAAATATATATATATTTTTATAATCAATTCAAATTACTTCCTTGCACATAATTCAATTAAATTTAGAAAATTGTTTTACTAATACTCCTTAAATTGCTAATATATATATATAATCCACGAGACATTTAAATGTAGAAAACGCACTCTAAATTTTAAATTTTGAACAGATGTTAGCATGTGCACTTTATGAAGCATAACAGTACAATAATATAACCTGTCTCTTTACTTATTCTATCTGACAGCACCATTCATCAATTCATTAACGGAAAAAACAAAGAACATACATTACTTACTGCATAAAAAAAACCTAACATAACCAACCACACAAATATTTAATTTAAAAAGCGATCTTGCTTACTTGCTGGATCTGCAACTTTCTCAACAATAATCCCGGGCTTGGCACATGAATCCACCACCTGGTAAGAGTTGGGGACCGAATTCACAGGCTTCTGCCCACCAAATCCTCTCTTTTCTTGGGTTGGATCGATCCTCTTAGTGTCTGCATCCTCTGTGATCTCCACAACTACCTTCGTCGAAGATTGCCGGCTACCATAACCAAACTTCTCTGTTTTCTTCGGCTGCACTCCACTAGCTTTGAAAGGCCGGTTCAAATTGGGGCTCGCAATCCATTTCTGTGCATCATCCCATTTCGAAGGCGCCGGTTTTGAGAATGGTGGAACAAGAGCCGACCGGTGGGGAGCGCGTTCGCCCTTGTGGAATTCGAAGGCAGATGGCACACCGTCAGAATCAAAAGAATCTTCCTCTTGAGATCTAATCCTCGAGCTCGATTGGCTTTGATCTGTAAATCCGTGACCGTTCATTGTATCCAACGAAGTAGAGCATTCAGGGAGGGAGCTCACCATGTCCACATCCTTGCAATCATCCGAAACACTACCACCTAATCACAATCACGGCAGCTCTATCAACTGCGAATCCAAAGCTTGGATTTTTCAAATAAATATCAATCAAACAAGAGTTTTTTTTTTTTTTACAAAGAATCTTACACGAGTCATCAATCTCGGCAGCAGTTGCTTCAGATCTCAGCGAGAACTTCGACTCCACCTCCTCTTCTTTCCTCTTCTTCTCCACTCCCAAAAGCATAGCTCGAAGCTTGCTTGGAGAAAACCCACCACCCTAAAACACAAAAGAGACCCAGAAAGAACAAAATACTCATCGAATCCGAACAAGATCATGCCAAAACGCATCCAAAAAAAAAAAACACAAATCTTTCTGCATTCTTCGTCGGATCCCACACGCACACCCAAACCACCGCCAGTCCACATCTCTCTCTTCCACTACCCCGTCTTCGAACCTAACGAGGATAAATCGGAATCCGACAAAGCACGCAGAGAAATCGAATCCAAAGACAGATAAGCGATAACCGGGGGCCTCATATCTGAAAGAGGGTACCGGAGGAGAAGGCTTCTCGATTCGTTCGTAATCCATGGCGGAGGTGGGCCTGGCCGGCTTCCCGAGCGCTGGGAAGGGGCGGTGCCGCCGTTCGCGTCCGCTTCTCCCTGCCGCCGCCGTAAATGTGAAGAGGGCCTTCTCGAGGTGGATCTGCGGCACTGGTACTTAACTCCCGTCCTAACTGAACTCAAATCCAAAATAAATAGACCTGGAATGCCATGATATTACAGTATCGCCACCGTTTGGCCATTTTTAGGCACCGACAGCATCGCTTCCGAGGGGCGCTCGCCTTAAAGCTTCTGCTGACCGGTCAAAGTCAAGGATGACGTGGCTATCTGGATTCCCACAGGGAAACGGGAACAGGAAAAGGAAAACGGGAAACGGGCACGATTGCGTGGGTGGGTGACAAGAATCCTGCATGGGATGCGAGACAGGAATCCTGCATGGTGTGCGTGGGCGATGTTGGGTTTGGAGGTTTTTCAGAAACAAAATATGATGATGTCACAAGCCAGGACTAGATTAAGTTGGGTTCGATCATCATATTTGCGTATATTTTATTTGAGGTTGTCGGGAAAAGTATGGACTCATTGGACTGCCGCATTTTTCAATTTGAGGGAAAGATCGGAGCCGCACGACATATGGAATTCAAAATTCAAAATCCAAAGAAAAGATTGGTTTGACTTTTCGAATTGACCCGCAGAAGATATAACGTTTGGGTCGTCAGGTTGGTTTTAGAAGGAAGGGATATTCACAGCCAATAACCTCATCAAAATAATAATAATAATAATAATAATAATAATAATAATAATAATAATAATATTCGGGAAATTAATTGGCCATCTCTTCTTTGCCTCGGAGTGTTTGGAAATACTTTTTCTTCGAATCAAAAGTCCATCATTTTTGTTGAATTAAAGGTTCTTCATCTTGGTTGGATGATATTGCCTTTGTCAATCACTTGGATTCTTTGGTTAGAATGCAACAAACGAGCATTCAAAACAAAAAAAATGTGGAATGGAGAAATTGTTGTTTAGAGAAACATTCAGAATTTGAATTCTAGAACCATTGAAAGGCAAGCTTTTAGAGAGGATTAGAGGAATTATTGGAGAGTATCTATGTCCTTATTAAATATTGGACTAGTGCTACTTAAGGTAAGGTCGAATGGACGTTCTCTCTCCTTTATTCATTCACTCTGATGAAATTTTGGTCATATCTTTTCCTTGTTCAGCCTCATCTGATTATTGAGATTTGGCAGTATTTATCGGTCTACTCGTTCAACTTTTAGTTTCATTAACTATCTTTTTTTTTTATTCTATGTTAGCCTTCTTCATTTTTTTTTGATAAATAAAAAAAATAAAAAAGATAAATTTTAATATAGCTATCCTGCCTGCCAGTCTTCTCCCTTTCAAAAGAGTATTTATTGCTCTTCAATACCCAAAAAAAAAAACAAGAAAAAAAAAAGAAAAAGAGAGCAAGCTCCATTTACTATTGCACACTGCTATAGAATTTGATGCCATGAAATTGGAAACCGTATATTATAATTATAAAAAAAATCATAAGGGAAGGCATAGATGCTGAATCTGGAAAATCAAGTTGCAAAGAAATTGACTGTTATGGTACAAAAATTTATTATAAAAACTATTATTTTATAATTTTTTAATAATAAAGAAAATAATAATACTGTCATTTTTTATTTTTTAAAAATAAATTAAATAAAAAAAATTAAATTTTTAAAAATAATATTTAAAAAAATAAGCGAAAGTAATCGCCATTATATATATATATATATATATATATATATATATATATATATATATATATATATATATTGTTGCCTCTCTTTCTCCTGAACCGAGCTCAGCGGACGCGCTGGAGGGCTCCTCAACCAGACAACCTGCAAGAAGTCCCTAGACGCCGGAGGGAGCTCCGGCGGGGGACACTCCGATGCCTAAGTTAGAGGAGGGTTGGAGCAACAGAACGGGAAAAACTCTGGGAAAGAATCAGAATGGGGAAGAAGAACGTTACCCTTCGTGGAGGTCCCCCGGATGCCTTTTATAGGCACGGAGTGCTGCCAAATTCTGTTGGCGAGCAGGCTGAAAAAATCCGAATATATTCCCAGGAGAACAGGCGTGGCGACGAGATCGTGGGTGGCGGCGTGCCAGGTGTGTCAGATTAGTGGCCATGCGCTGGAATTTGTTATAATAGAATGTCAGAACTGTCGGAGAGGAAAGATTCCTGGAAACCTCGGGCGATCTCTTCAGCAGTGGGTCAGTTGGCTCCCCAGGAGCTGACCGTGACGATAAAAAGGGCCGTCGCACGGGCGGTGGGGCACCTATCAGCCCTCAAAGCCCCCGGGTCGGCTCTTTGGAAAAGCCGACCGGGGAGTAGGACTCCGCGCGTGGACCAGCCGACCGGATGCCGGGGGCCGGTCCGACCGGGGACTAGTCGAATGGGCGCATCGGTTGCCCCCTACTCCTGGGCGTTGAGGGGCCACGTGGCACAAAAGGGCAGGAGCATGGTCGTGCGCACTTGCGGCGGACTTCGGACCAAGGCGTCGGGTCGCTTCGAATTCGCCTCAAACGGCGTCCTGGACAACTGTCAGCCGCTCGTTGAGGCACAGGCGGGGCAGATAATGCATGTCCGGCGCCATGATGAGAGCCAGATTGTCCCACGTTGATTCGGGGTGAAGTGGAGCGCCGCGCCACGCGGCAACATCTAGCCAGCCGGCGCTACCCTTTGGATTAGTCTAGCACTGCTGTTCCGGCGCGCACGCGGATCGCACTACTGTTTCGACGTGCACGCGGATCGCGATCCACGTGAGAGGGTGCTTCAGCCGCTTCGATTCTCGCAACGCAGACGATTGCGGCCCTTGACGGGACGGCTGAGGCGTGCCCGAGGCGGGCAATAACTTCTCCTCCCTCTCCCCCTCCCTCGAAGGCCTATAAAAGGAGGAGGCAGAGCGAGGGGGCTTTTCCTGCTGTGCCTGCTCTTCGCGAGATCGACTCCTCCCTTCCTTCCTCTACGAAAACCGGCACCTAGGAGTCCACCCCAGGTTAGTCCCAGCCATTCCTCTTCTCCTTCTAGCTTCCAATGGCGTCCAGCAGTAGGGGTTCATCACATAGACCTAGGGACGCAGGGCCGAGTGCGGTATCCTCGACCATGACCCAGGAACGGGTCGAAAACCTCAGGACGGTATTCGGTATCCCGTCCACCCTACACCTCACTCTTCCGGGCTGAGAGGGGAGAGCAAATAACCCATTAGGTCCAGGGACCATTCTGATGTACGAGTCCCATCTTAAGGCCGGCCTTAGGTTCCCACTGCATCCCTTGTTTATAGCCATCTTCAACCACTAGGATAACCCCGGTGCAGCTGATCCCAAATAGTATTCTGGTAATATGCTGCTTTATAGTACTCTGTCATAGGGCCGGGTTCGACCCCAGTCTGTCCCTCTTCGGTAACCTCTTTTACCTGAAGAGGGACTTTAGGAGTCGAGAGTGGGTCCTATTCGTCCCTCGTCAAGGCTGAAAGACCTTGAAGTGCCTCCCGTCGGCCGTCCATGGGTGGAAGGCCAGGTTCTTCTTCGTCAGCAGTCTCGAACCTTAGGGGTTCGAGCCGTTGTGGAGAGAGCCGCGGGCGAGGGTCCGCGAGGGGAGGTCGGTATCGACGGCTGACCTGGGCGTATTCAATGTGCTTAGCAGAGCCGGCCCGGTGGCGGCCTTTGAGTTGTTGGGGGAAGAGACCCTTCATCAGGCAGGGATCAGTCTCCAAAAATTTCTAGGCAAGGGCCGACCCCTCCTCTCATAGCTCTCTTAACTTTTCCTCCTTCTCTGTCTGACTCTGGATGTTTGCGGATAGGAGGAAGGATGCAACGGATCGACAAGTCCAAGGTCATCCGACGGGCGGTGCGGAAGCGCGTCGCTCCAGAATCGGCCTCCACGCCAACCGCCAGCGGTAAAAGAAGAGGCGAGAGGAGGAGCGACCTGCCCCCGTCGCTGATGTCGCGTTGGACGGGGACGACATCCCCCTCAGTGAGAGTAGGGCAAGAAATGCGGCTGGGGCGTCGGCCCCACCGGGAGAGCCAGCCCCCCGGTCGGAGCAAGAGCGTCCAGGAACGCCCGTCGCGGTCGCAGTGCCTGCCGATCCGGAGGAGACCGCCCCTCCAGCCGACAAGGGCAAGGGGCCGGCCGTTGAAGGGACAGCCGGCAACGGGCTCGAGCTATCGGAAGAGGAGGTACGCCAGGAGGAGTTTCAGCAGTGGCGTACACTGGACCATCCCAAGCGGGCCCGGAGCCTGCTGAGGGGGGCGATGACCGATGCCGACTGGGAGGCGTCGATCAAGAGGAACCTGGTCGACGTGACCGTGGAGAGCTACCGTGACCTTATGAGGGTAAGGATTTTACCTTGCTTCTTTACCCCACTACCTTTCTGTTTTCAAGTAAAACACTAACTGGGTCATACTTCCGCAGCTCCTCCATGGCATCTCCCTCATGGACGACGCCATCTGCCAAGTAGTACAGGCCGCTAAGACCTCTGCAAAGAGGGCCCAGGAGCTAGAAACGGCCTAAGAGACCGCTCTGGCATCCCTGAAGTCGGCCGAAGAGAACCTGACGACAGCCCAGGCGGAGACAGAGTCGACGAAGGCTGCTCTGAAGGAGGCCGAGGGCCGGCTGGCCGACCGCTAGGCCAGGTTGAAGAAAAGAAAGGCGAAAGCCGACTCTCTCGCCCGTAGGTTGGGTGAGGAGGAGAAGCGGTCGGCGGAGGCCGACAAGAGAGTCCAGGCCGAGCGGGCGACGGTGGCACAGTTGGAGGCCCAACTTAAGGAATCCAAAGAGCTGACCACGAAGCAGGTCCAGGAGGCCGTGGTGGTGTACAAGGCCTCCAGCGCCTTTACTGAAGATGTGGAGGAGGTGGCGGCCGATTTCTACCAAGAGGGCTACGATAATGCCCTGAAGAAGGTGGGTCTGCTATTCCCAGAGCTGGACCTGGCAGGCGCCGAGCTGCGAGACCCGTCCGAAGGGGAGGAGGCCGAAGTGGAGCCCCCAAGAGAAGGTGAAGCAGAAACGGCCAGGGTCGAAGCTCCGGCACCGGCTGACACGGAGGTGGTGGCCCTCCCGGAGGACTCTCCCGCCGCAGTAGGTCTGGTTGACCTGCCAGTTGTAGCTGACGGGGCCGAGGTTGTGGCCCTTGAGGCATCTCCCGTGGGTCGGACCTAAGGGTTTTGTAAAGGTCCGACCCACCTCTTTTGTACACACCATTTTTTGGAATGAATGAAAAGGCTCATTTCTGAAACTCTTGTAATGTGTTCAAATCTTTCATTTTCAAAAATTCTTTTAAGTACCCCCGGTCGGCTTTGTGGCCTTGCAGGGTCGCGAGCCGCTTTGAAGTAGCCGGCGGGCACGGGGCAAGTGCCCTTTTTCCAGAATTTCTCCAAGTACCCCCGGTCGGCCTATTCAAGCTAGAAGCCGGTAGGGTAGTTGAGAATAGTAATTTGATTTGGGCCGGATACCTGGGCGCTTGCTCCTAGTCTCCGTCTGCGAGTCGGCTCACACTGTGGCTCATCTTCTTTGTTGTCCCGCGAGAGTTGTCTCCGGGTGGTTACCGATCAGGGTCGAATTTTCGGAGTGGGCTGTCCTAGAGCCTTTGCCGATCGGGGTCGGACTTTCGGAGTGGGCTGCCCTAGAGTCTCTGCCGACCGGGGTCAGACTTTCGGAGTGGGCCGCCCTAGATCCTCTGCTGACCGGGATGGCGACTTTCGGAGTGGGCCGCCCTAGATCCTCTGCTGACCGGGATCGGACTTTCGGAGTGGGCTGTCCTAGATCCTTTTGCTGACCGGGGTCGGACTTTCGGAGTGGGCTGCCCTAGAGCCTCTGCCGACCGGGGTCAGACTTTCGGAGTGGTCTGTCCTAGAGCCTCTGCCGACCAGGGTCGGACTTTCGGAGTGGGCTGGAAGGAGTTGAAGAAGTTTGAAGAAATTTGTAGACTTCATTGATATAATTGCGAACTTATCTACATCCACAGGTGCGTTATCTGTTGCCCGTCCAGGTGTGCTAGTCGATAGGTTCCAGCCCGGACTACTTCGATAACCTAATACGGGCCTTCCCAATTAGGGGAGAGCTTTTCTTGTTCGGTCGGCTTCGAGACCTCCGTCTTCTGCAGGACCAGATCTCCAACTTGGAAGGTGGCGCGCTTTAATCCGCAAATTATAATACCTGGCCATCCTCTGACGGTAGGTCACCATCTTCATACTTGCCCGGAGTCGGGTCTCGTCCAGGAGATCTAGGTCAGTCCTTCGTTGCTCTGAGTTAACCGGCTCGGCGAATTTACCAGTCCGCAGAGATAGCAAAGAGACCTCCACGAGGATGACAGCCTCACTCCCAAAGGTTAGGTTGAACGGGGTTTCTCCCGTTGCTGACCATGCGGTCGTTCGTCGATACGCCCAAGCACTTAATGGAGCTCCTCCACCCAGAGCCCCTTGGCTTCATTCAGTCGGGTCTTCAACCCATGCAGGATCGTCCTATTGGTGACCTCGGCATCCCCGTTGGACTGAGGATGAGTGACCGACATGAGCCGATGGGTGATGTGATATTATTGACAGAAGTCCCGGAATTGGGAGTTGTCGAACTATCTTCCGTTGTCAGTGATGATCATCTTCGGAATCCCAAACTGGAAGATAATGCAGTTCCAGACGAAGTTTTCTACTTTGGCCTCGGTTATCTGCGCCAATGCCTCCGCCTCCACCCACTTAGTAAAGTAAATCAATGGCCACGAGGAGGAATTTTCGTTGACCGGAGGCCGGGGAAAAGGCCCCAGGATATCCATCCCCCATTGAGCGAATGGCCAAGGCACCGTGAGCGGGTCAGCTGGCTGGCTGCCTCCTTTGGATGACGGAGAACCTCTGGCACGCATCGCCCTTCGTACGAAATCCAAGGCATCCTTCTGGATTGTAGCCATTAGTACCCTTGGCGAATGATTTTGTAAGCCAGGGACCTTCCTCCAAGATATCGCCACAGTGCCTCGTGTACCACCCGGAGCGCGTAGTCCGCATTGATCGATCCTAAGCATTTCAGCAAGGGTTGGGAAAATGAGCGCTTGTAGAGAGCCCCAATAAGGATGACGTACTTGTAGGGAGTTGATGATCGCGCGCCGTGAGCGCTCCAGCCTCCGTCGGATCATCCGGAAGGGCCCCTTGCACCAGAAATGCCGGATTGGGTCCATCCATGAGGCCTCTTGCTCAACCTGGTGGATCTTCGTCGACTCCTCAGTAATACTTGGATGCTGGAGATGTTCCACGAAGGTTCGGTCGGAGGTGCCGACCACAGCGGTTGCCAGCCATGACAAAGCATCCGCCCGGGAGTTTTGCTGCCGGGGTATATGAAGAATTTCAAAGAATTTAAGCCATGACACCAGGTTTCGTACCCTGTCTAAGTACTTGGCCAAAGACGGATCCCTCGCTTCAAACTCACCCTTCACCTGACTGACTACCAGCTGGGAGTCGGAGAAGGTGCGGATCCTACCAATGCACAGTTCATTCGCTATCTTCAACCCCGCAAGCAGAGCTTCATACTCCGCCTGGTTGTTCGATACCTGGAACACAAAATGTAGAGCATACTCCAAACATTGCCCATCGGGGTCAGCTAGGATTAAGCCTGCACCGCACCCCGAGAGGTTGGAAGCTCCATCTACGTGCAGGGTCCAAGCAGGCTCGGCCTCTCCCGTCGGGTCGGCCATGTACGTCTCGATCGTTGCTGGGGGCAGCTCCGCCCCCCAGGTGCATTAGCAACTGAAGTCAGCTATCAATAGGGCTTTCAAGGCCGACCGTGGCCGGAAGGAGATGTCAAACTCGCCCAACCTGACGGCCCATTTGGCGAGCCATCCAGAGGTATCGGGGCTCGAAGGATTGCCTTGAGGGGTTGGTCCGTCAACACGACGATGGGATGCGCCTGGAAGTAAGGTCAGAGGGCTTCGTCGCTATAACCAACGAGTACACCAGCTTTTGCACCTTAGGATATTTGACCTTGGCATCAGGGAGAACCTTACTGATGTATTAAACAGGTTTCTGTTGGCCACCATCCTCCACCCGCACAAGGACGGCGCTGATGGCCTCACTAGAAGCTGATAGGTACAAGTATAACACTTCCCCTCTGTTGGCTTGGCCAAGAGTGGAGGGTTTCTCAAGTAGTCCTTCAAGGCCTCAAAGGCTGTCCGGCATTCATCATCCACTGGAAGCGGTCCGAGCGTGCAGGTCTTGAAGAATGGGAAGATCTCTCGGCCAACTGGGAGATGAAGCGGCTAGAGAGGCGATGCGACCCGTAAGCTCTTGCACCTGCTTCTTACTGGTCGGATGGGTCATGCCAATGATGGCCCCTATCTTCTCGGGGTTGACCTTGATGCCTCTTTGAGTAAATAGAAAGCCGAGAAACTTTCCGGCGGTCACCCCGAAGATGCACTGGCAGGGTTCAGCTTCATCCTGTGGCGCCTCAACGCATCGAAGGACTCCTGCAGGTCCTGATGTGGTCGGCCTTATGGAGGCTTTTGACGATCATATCATCGACGTACGCCTCCATGTTTCTCCCAGCTGATCTTTAAAGACCGATTGATCAGCCTTTGGAAGGTAGCGCCCGCATTCTTCAGACTGAAAGGCATCATTTTGTAGCAATACAGGCCCCTGTCTGTGATAAAGGCCATCTTCTCCTCGTATTCGGGATGCATCTGATCTGGTTATACCTAGAAAAGCATCCATGAAGCTCAAAAGTTGATGGCCGGCCGTCATATCTACCAGCTGGTCAACTTTTGGCAAGGGGAAGCTGTCTTTAGGGCACGCCTTGTTGAGGTCAGTGTAGTCCACACAGATCCTCCACTTTCCACTAGCCTTCTTCACCATGACGACATTGGCCAGCCACTCTGGGTAGTGAGACTCCTTGATGAAGCCAGCATCGAGAAACTTCTTCACTTCCTCCTCAATGGCCATCTGCCTTTCGGCGGCGAAGCTTCTCTTCTTTTGCCGAACGGGCTTGTAAGTGGAATCCGCCCTGAACTGATGGGTGGTAATATCCGCTGGGATGCCTGGCATGTCGGACGCCGACCAGGCGAAGACGTCCGCATTTCTTCCTCAAGAAGCCGACCAGCTCCTGCCTGCTCCCTCATCCAAGGTGCTCCCTATTTGGAGGACCCTTTAGGATCATCCTCCCTAAGGGGCACAAATACAATCTTCTCGATGGGCCGGCCGCCCCGTCCCTAGGGTCCAGCTGCTCGAGCGTGGGGCGCTCATCCAACTGCTTGTCGTGGATAGCTAAGCATTGCCAGGCCATTCTGCGGTCTCCCCTTAGCTCCCCAACTTCGTGGCGGGTCGGAAACATGGCTAGCAGGTGGTAAGTAGATACAATAATCCGAAACTTATTCAGGGCTGACCGTCCCAAAATTGTGTTATACGCGGAGGTCGTACGGACGACCACAAAGTTGATGGAGAAGGTCCGTTGGTAAGGTTCCGTTCTGAGGGTCACGGGTAAGGCAATATTCCCTTCGACCCCGACGGAATTCCCTCCGAAGTCGGTGAGTGGTGCCACGAACTCCTGCAGTCTAGACCTGGACAAGTTCATCCGGATAAACACATCATACAGCAAAACCTCCGCACAACTTTCATTATCGATAAGGACACGCTTTACATCATAATTGGCGATGACAGCCAACACAACCTCAGGGTCATCGCCTGGGAGGGAGGCTCCAAAGGTCCTCATCAAAAAAACTAATTACATTGGATCCTCTATGCCACTTTACAATGTCCTGGTCCCCCTTCCGCCCCAGTCGATCGTCGATGCAGCATGCCAATGCCTCCATCAGTTGGGCACTGATTGGGGAGCTCAGCCTCCCCTGGGGGGTCTCTAACAGTTGAAGTCCCGGCCCGATCCCGGCGAGGTCGAACATACTTGTTCAGATATCCCCTGCGGATGAGATCCTCGATGGCGTCCTTCAGCTGGAGGCACTTCTCCATCTCGTGCCCATGGTCCCTGTGGAATCGACAGTATTTGTTCTTATTTCTGGAGGCAGGAGGTCCTCTCATCGGTCGAGGGTCTCTGGAAGAAGGCCTCGTTCTCATCTCCATCAGGATCTTCTCCCGCGACAGGGAGAGGGGTGCATAGTTATTGAACCGCTTGAGGTAGTCCCCGGCTTGGTGATCTGGCGCTAGGCGGATCGGCCGTCGTTGCTGGGGGGGTCGGACCACAGGGGCCTTATCGCCCTACTTCTTCGGGGACAACCTCCCGTCAGCCTGGCGCCGGCTTGCCGCTTGCTCTTCCGTTCAGGCATACTTGTGCGCCTTGGCCAGCAGATCGGTGTAGCTTGTAGGAAGCTTCTTGTCCAGGGAAAACGTGAACCTAGATGAGCGGAGCCCCCTCTTGATGGCCGACATGGCCACCGCTTCATTTAAGTCAGGGATCTCCATAACGGTCGAGTTGAAGCGGGCCATGTAGTCCTAGAGGGTCTCTCCCTCCGTTTGCTGGATGAGGAAGAGGCAGTCGGTGTTCTTCGGAGCCCGGCTGCATGTCCTGAAATGAGAGAGAAAAAGGGTCTCGAGCTGGGAAAAAGAATGAATCGTACTTGGGTGGATGGCGGGGAAGGCGATGCAGTGGAGGGTGTCGGACGCATCCTGCACCATCATATGGGCTTTGTAGGCGCTCAGGTGATCCAGGGGATCGGTGGTACCGTCGTAGGGGTCCACCTGCGGGATCTTGAAATGGCTGGGGATGGTCTCCCCTAGAATCTCCGTGGAGAAAGGCGAGCGGGTGTCGTGCGCCGGCCTTCCCTCAGCGTTCTGCCGCTCGGCTATCTCGGCAATGCGCTCCTCCATGCGCATGATCTTGCTGTCGTAGTCATGTGATCTGCAGCAGGGCACCGACCGCCAGGATGAGCAGAGTCAGTGAAAGAGGGGGAGGTCGACCTCTCCCTCTTTCCTTCAGTGCGTGCCCTCATGGACCCCTGGGGTTCTGGGACTACCGAGGACGGTGGCGGAGGAGCGTCCGGCCGCTGGTTGTCACCGGCGACCGGTTGGTGATTAACGCAGGAAGTCGCCTGCAGCTGCTGCTAGCGGTCCGCCATCTCCTGGAGCACAGACTGCTGAGATAAGCGCCTCGATGCGGTTCACTACGTTTGGAATTGTTGCCACCCAGGGTGATGGTGGGCTCGACGGTGGTGGCAACATTGCTCTCCGCGCGGGGTGCACTGGGCCCTTGGTGGGAGCGCGCTCCCCTCGCGGAGACGCTCTGGGTTCTTCCTCTTGCCATAGTTGGATCCTTCCCGTTTATCTTCCCTTTTATGATAAGGAGCGCAGCGAACGTTCGGCGCCTTCCTCTAGCACCAATCTGTTGCCTCTCTTCCTCTTGAACCGAGCTCGGCAGACGCACTGGAGGGCTCCTCGATCGGACAATCTGCAAGAAGTCCTAGACGCTGGAGGGGACTCTGGCGGGAGACACTCCGATGCCTAAGTTAGAGGAGGGTTGGAGCAACAGAACGAGAAGAACTCTGGGAAAGAATTAGAATGGGGAAGAAGAACGTTACCCTTCGCGGAGGTCCCCCGGGTGCCTTTTATAGGCATGGAGCGCTGCTAAATTCTGTTGGAGAGAAAGCTGGAAAAACTCGAATATGCCCCTAGGAGAACAGGCGTGGCGACGAGATCGTGGGTGGCGGCGTGCCAGGTGTGTCAGAGTAGTGGCCATGCGCTGGATTTATTATAACAGAATGTCAGAACTGTCGGAAAGGAAAGGTTCCTGGAAACCTCTCGGGCGATCTCTTCAGCAGTGGGTCTGCTGGCTTCCCAGGACCGACTGTGACGATAAAAGGGCCGTCGCACGGGCGGTGGGTGCCTATCAGCCCTCAAAGTTTCCGGGTCGGTTCTTTGAAAAAATCAACCGAGAAGTCGGACTCTCTGCAGGGACCAGCCGATCGGATACCGGGGGCCGATCCAACCGGAACTAGTCGAATTGGCGCATCATATCTATATATATATATATATATATATATATATATATATATATATATATATATATATATTATATATAATTTAATGGGGAGGTTTGTAACGTCGAATTAAAACCTATGGACCATATACAAGGCAAGGGTAGTTACGATATTTTCTTTGGTTGCAAGGGTTATTAAATGAATGGCCTTGCTAACGATCAGTTTTTGGGGGACCGTGGCTGGTCAAATCCTGGCCCCACGCTCGTCAGCCCGTCATACGCTTCACACTCTCCATCGCCCGGCTCTCGCCGAGGCAGTTGTCCGGAATCTTTACACGTGTCGACATCCTACTGGATAACTACCATCGATGCACCGACATCATTCATGCAGTTCGAACGTACACATCATCCATCAACCAGTTGGTAACTTTACGCGGCCACCAAACTTGCACCCATCGTCAAAACGTGGGAGCCAAGTTAGAACTTGAGCAAGCTGGAAGAGCTGGAGATGGAACATCTTATACATGTGCTGCTGGGTTTTTTTTAAGGTTCTCTTCTGCAGGGTCTTCGTAAGGGTCTTGTGATGCGTGTTAGAATGGGCGACGCCACTGGAGGTTGGTGGATTCGGTACAAAGAACATGATGAGCAGGGCCTAGGTTAGTGAAGTTTTTTTTTAATTTTTTTTTTAATAATATATATTTTTAAAAAAATATTTTTAAAAATATTTTTTTAATATCATGCTTCCGAAGTTATTTATAATTTTCTCATTTTAACCGACTTGGAAGCTACTTATTAAACTCACCTGTTGAACCCATAAATCTGAATATCACTTGTCAACCATGCTAGTTTTATGCTGAACCGACGTGTAGCTTCCCAATTCGGTTCTCAATTTATTACGCGATTGTGATTCAGATCATATTTTTTTACTAATTTCACTACGGTACTGAAACAACAGCTGCCCCTTATCCTTTTGTTTCATTAAAAAAAAAAAAAAAAAAAAGAACCGACCAGTTCTTATAAATCATCGCATATCAATCATCACATGCCAACCATACTAATTTTATGATATATGGAAGGAGTTGGTGACGAGAGTTCCTAATAACCTGCATTATAAAAAATGATTTTAGATAATGACCGGTCAATAATTTTATATCTGATTCTTAAATTTTAAATATGTCTCTTGATAGGTAGCGTATCTTTATTTTCATGGATATTCCGGATACTATATCTATTATGGATCTTTTACTATCTGGAGTTTTCAGGTGAAACCCGTGGTGGTCGCCTTGTATTTTGGTGAGTTGTTGGTCTCAAGATCTTATCCATTACTCTTTCGGAGTTTCCTTGTGCCGATGTTAGAGCGTGGAGGTCTTCGACTTTCTCAAAGACCTCCCTCACTGATCTCTGTTTTATCTACAGTCCTGAGCCTCACGGAGAAATCTAGGCTGGATGGATTTGGTCTCTTGCGGCACATTCCGGGATGAGACTATTTATTTGGAATGTTGCATGATGGCGGCTCCCCACTAGGTCTTTTCTATTCTCCAGAGGTCTTCATCTGCCGCTTTCATGTCTGCTTTGTGGGATGGATGAAGAGTCTTTCATCCATGTTTTGTTCTCATGTCCGCGAGCTTCAGAGGTCTGGGCATGGCTGGGTGTTGTAGTATGTTTTCAGAGGGGGATGTGGTGGACACCTTCCTTCATTTTATTCGATGTGATTCTATCTTGCCTGCCCGACCTTTCTGGCCTACCTCGTCTATCATATTTGGCTCTCACGGAATGCGGCTGTCTTTACCTCTTCTACTTGTTCGGCGAGGCTGATAATTGAGAAAGCTAGGGCCCATGCCATTGAGTATCAGAGCTTGTCAGTGGGGAATGCGGAGATCTGGATTCTGGTTCTGCTCTTCGAGCATCCCATCGGATTCTTTTCTCTTGGGAGCCCCCTCCTCTAACTTTTGCTACTATGAGTTTTGATGAGTGTCAGGGCAGATATGGAGGTGCTGCCTTTATTATTCGGATATTTGGCACGGCCTTCCTGGCTACGGGGGGGTCTTATCTCATAGACCCACCGTTCTGATGACGGAGCTTCAGAGTGCTTGGGCCGGGATCTGATTTGCCAGGAAGATCCTTCACCTCGACCGCCTCATTATTCAGGGTGACTCCTACACGGTCATCTCTTAGATCCGGTAGGCATTTTGGTCATCTCCCGTCCATTATCTTATTAGGGATATTGTCAGCTTGCGCAGGGGTGCTCAGGGCTTCTGATCAGGCATGTTTTTCATGAGGCCAACACAGCACTGACTGGGTGGTCTCATTTATCGCCAATTACTCTAGTGAAGGGTCCTGGTCTTATATTGGGGACATGCCTAGGCCTTTTAGGGATATTTTGTTTTCTGATTCTCTTGGCTGTATTTACTCCAAGATTGTTGCTTGATTGTTCCATTGAATCAAAAAAGAAGTCATCACATGCCAAGATTCTCATTTGCCCCTTAAGTTCTTTCTCTTAACCCCATTCCTTCATAGCTCCCCAAGCCATTCTAACCGCTCTTTCTCCCAACCCCTTACCCTCTTAGTAGGGATGGCATCAGGCCAAATTTGAGATAGATTTCTAACTATCTAAATCCAAATTCAAATATCTAATAAACTATTCAAATCCATTCCAAACACTATCAGTACTGAATTTTTTATATCTAAATCAATTTTAATCAAGTGTCAGATAATTTAGATTTATCTTGTCCAAATCTAATTGAATCACATTGAGCATTTTTTATTATGTCAACTCTAAAATCATACTACCATTCTATAAATCATACCTATCTTAAACAAATAAAATTTTGATATATGAATTAAAAAAATAGGGAGTGAAATCACCATGTCCTAAACAGAGAGCACTCTATTGATTTTATTGATAGAGGGGATGCAAATATGGGAGGTTATAGATCAGATAAATCTCTAAAAGATGGGATCTATATAATCATATAATATCAGATTCTAATAATTACGGGATCACACCGATACTCTCCTTTACGATGGGACAAATAGATCGATAAGTCGCATCTTAGTACAAACAGAAATGAAATGACTTAATCCTTTGGTTAAAGCATCAGGTAGTTGATCTAAAGATCAAACATGCAAAATCTGAAGAATCTTGGAGATAGCTTCTCCTTGATAAAATGATGAATAATTTCAATATGCTTAGTTCTATCATGCTGAACTAGATTGTTTATTATATTAATGGCTGCCTAATTGTCATAAAAAATAATAAGGAGAACTACAGAAGAATTGAAGTTTGGTTATAAGTTTTTAAGCCATAACACTTCACAAACTCTAAGAACCATTGCTTTATACTCGGTCTCAATTGAGCAAGCCACCACATCTTACTTTTGCTACGCCATGTAATAAGATTTTTTTCCATAAATGTGTAATATCAATGTTGAGCACCTATCATCTATAAAACCAGCCCAGTCAGCATCTGTATGTCCCTTTATGAAAGTGCCCATATCATGAATAGAATAACCCTTTACCAAGATAGCTTTTCAAGTATCGGAGAATCCTATATACTGCCTCCATATGACTTGAGTGATGGTCATGCATATACTGGTCAACCACACTTACGGCAAAAGCAATATCAGTCTAGTATAGGATAAATAAATCAACTTACCTACCAACCTTTGATAACTATCCTTATCCACTAGAATGCCAGAGTTAGTCATATGTCTATGACTTTGATCAATGGATATAGCTTCAGATCTATATCCAAGCATTCCAATCTTAGTCAAAAGATCATAACATACTTTCTTTATAAAAGATAAATTCTCTTAGAAGAGTATGCTACCTTAATGCTGAGAAAGTATCTTAGTTTATCCAGATCTTAACCTCAAATGCTTCTGCTAATTGAGATTTCAGATGTGCTATCTCTTCAATGTCATTACCAGTAATCATGATGTCATCGACATAGATAATGAGAAATGTGATCCATCCATAGGATTGCCTGAAAAAGATCATGTGATTAGCATTAATCTACCAGTAGCTTATTGATACAACAATCCATCTGAACCGATCAAACCAAGTCGAAATAGATTGCTTTAACCCATACAAAGATTGCCTCAATCTATAAATATTTTCAACTGTTTGAGCCATAGCAAAGCTAGGTGGAATCTGCATATATACCTCCTGAAGTTTTTCATGTTGGAATGCATTGTCTACATCTAGTTGGTATAGGTTCCAACCAATTAGTAGCCGCATACGAGATAATGGTTCTAACAGTGTTCATCTTTATCACAGGAGAGAAGGTCTCTTCATAATCAATCCCATACATTTATGTAAAGTCTCTAACTACTAATCTGGCTTTGTAGCATTTAACAGTGCCTTCCAGAGTCTGTTTTACTGTGAAGACCTACTTACAACTAACTGGCTACTTTCCTGTTAGTAGAAATACAAGATTTGATACGGGACGGGAAGCGAGGGATTACTGGCGAGCGTAGAAGTCACCAGGAGATTAGAGCTTGCACTCAAGAACAGAGAACCCAGATGTCACACCCACTCCAATATGTAGAAAAAACTCAAAGCTCAGACCAAAATAACTTTTAATTTACATTCATAAGAAAAAGATATTTCATACAAGAGAGAAGGGACGATATTTATAGATTCATCGTAGGGTACATGACTTGAGGGCTAAGAAATCCTGACTTGTGAGATCCTGATGGATCTGGTCAACAATGGGCCTTTATCTTGGGCTAGGCTCTCTCTTGCGGGCCTGGCGGCATGAAAGGGTCCAGGTGCATGAGGCCAGCTCTGGTTGGGGAGGCCTGGTGAATCTCCGAGTTTGCTAACTCTCCTATTGAACATACTTGAATGGACTCGATCGGACTTGACTGAACTAAAAATGACTGGACCTAACTAAGTGGACTCAACTGAACTCAGTTGTCTCACTTTATTACAGGACTCAATTGCTCACTTTGACACAAGTGACACAGGACTAATGGACTCAAATAAAATAAAATAAAATAGACTCTCGGTCCCCATCATTCTCCTGCGGTGGGGAGAACTCAACTTCGTCGAGTCAGGCTCAACGGGGGTTTGATGGAACCGAAACTAATCAAATCAAAGCAAAAGAGGCTAGGTTCAAATTTTTTTCACCTTCTTTTTTAATCTCTGCTCTAAAAGACCGTGCAACTTTGGAAGCCATGTGGTGCTGAAATCCGTGCTACTCTGCGAATCGTGCAGCTTCAGAAATTGATGCGGGACAAGGGAGCTAGGAGGATCATTAGAGAGCTGAGAAGTCTCTTATGATCAGGGTCAAGAAGGTGAAAAAGTGCAGGGAAAAGAAAGATGGATACTCCATGAACTTGGGACTTACCTTTACGGAGAGACGTCGCACCTCTAGAGCATCTCACCCACCCCACTACATATAGTCTAGGATGTCCCACCCATCTCACTACATGCAAAGCCTAGGGTGTCCCACCCAAATCGCTACTTGGGATCGTGAAAGAAAAGCTCCAAGATCATAGAGGGGACCAGCAAGGAAGAATATAACTAGGGCCTCACACCCCTCGATGCTCGAAAGCGAAGGCAGTTGGGTCTCACATCCCTCAACACCCGCAGGTGAAGGAAAGACGGGCCTCATGCCCACTCTTAACGGAGGTAGAACCAAGAACACTCTTTTCAAAAATTCATATTCTTCATATTTTATTCAAGAGATGAGGTGCCTTATATAGGCTTACAAAATTTGGGATCCAAGTAAAGAATATAAGGCATGCAGCTCAAAAAAGTGACATCCCAAACCTACTTTGTTTGTAGCCTTAAAACATGATAGAAAACTAAACACAATCTTCCTCATATGATGGAAATTCAAACTAATCCTAATCTAAAACTAATTTTAAAAAAAAACTTTTCAACTAGTCCATATATCCAATTTAAAATAAATAAATTAAGTATACTCCAAATTCACCAAAACTAGTGCTTACTCTGAAATCTACGTAACTTTAAAAAAGATGCAGCTTTGAAATCCATGCATAAATTACTCTTCCCATGCTTTGTAAAGAAAGACTCTACATCTTCAAGCTTAACATCATAAGGCAAAGGGGATGCAGCAATAGTTCTTGAATCTACTTGCTCTATAACCTCCTCTGGCTTCAACAGTACAGTACTTCTACCAATTCTCTTCCCGTCTTCCGAGACTCGTAGAGAAGAAGACAACCTTAGACCTTCAGGTACTGCTAATACCGTCTCCTCTGGCACTTCATTGGGTTTCATAGTGGCGTTCAATCCAAGATGGCTTTTCATCCGAGAGAATGAACATATGAGAGCCAAGCTCACCAATCCATCCTTGCTCTCCTGCACGGTTTTCTTTAGAAACTTGTCTCGGGGGAGATTGTTGTCGCTGAAGTAGAACTCTACCTGACGAAGGATATTCTTCACCTTCGCCTCGTCCAATGCGGCGGCGGCCATTGATGGGGGCAGATGACGGTGCGGGGGAGAGGGGCACGGCATGGCATGGCGGAGCAGCAGGGGCAGACAGCGGCAGGAGAGAGGGCGTGGCACGGCACGGGGGAGCAACAGGGGCAGACGGTGGCGCGGGGAAAAGGGCGCGGCACGGCATGGCAGAGTAGCAAGGGGCGGATGGCCGTGAGGGAGAGGGGCGCGGCACGGGCAGAGCATTAGGACGGACGGCGGCACGAGGGAGATGACCGGCGGTGGCGGGTTGGGCGGTCGGCGTAGGGAAGGGAGGCGATCCGGCGGTACGTCGGTTGGGAATGGAGGGGAGGGGAATTTGGATTTGGGCGGAAAGAGGGAAGAATATAACAGGGATAGGTTGGGGATAAGTTGGGGATAATCAGGAATAAAGTGGGAATAGCGGGGATAGGTGGAATAAGAAAATCAAAAATAAAAAAGAAAATCTGGGATAGAAAAAATAAAAAACCGGAAGGGTTTTGACGTCCCCATCAAGATTCCATATCTTGTTCTTCGCCGGAGCTTTCATTTCTTCCAACATAGCTTCTTTTTATTGAGGATCCCTTTTTACCATCTTCCAATCATTAAGTATAGATATAAATATGATGAGGCTATAAAACTATTATATGAGGGAGACAAGGAAGAATAAGATACAAAGTTAGCAATATCATATCTATATCATATAGGATGATTAGCATGACGAGGAGCTTTTTGCAAAGTAATAGATAACTCAGAAGGAGAATCAATATAGGAGATATTAGAGGGACCAAAAATATTACTACTCATCCCAGATGGGACGAGGACGAAGAAGATGAGGCTAGAACAAGAGACGAAGACTTAGGTTCTAGAGAATGCGTGTAGGACTACTCTATAGTTGGAGTAATAAGATAGTTTGGAATGTCATCATCCCTCTAGTTAATAGCATTAAGAGCATTAGGAATAGGAATAGCCCCCATAATAGTATTTGGCACAGGCCCCGTAATAGTATTAGGTACAAGTCCAACATATTCTCCCCCTTTGACTAGAACGAGGAATACCAGTGTTAGGAGAGGATTCAAGTAAGGAAAAGAAGTCTGAAAAACCACTATAAAAAGGTTCAAACTCTTAAAAAGTAACATCCATATTGACTAAGAGCTTCCGTTCATAAGAACACCAGCACTTGTAGCCCTTTTTAGTGGGAGAATATCCTACAAAAATATATTGCAGCTGGGCCCCGATCTGCACCATCTTTATCGGGTCCGTTCCGAGAGGATATGTCAACAGACGCTCAACCAGGCCACCTCTGAGGTCCTGTACCTTTTGGTCGAGGTCGTTGATGCTGGGGTCCTCCTCGGCACTTTTGGCCCCTGGGATAGCTTGCAAATAGTATTGGATCAGCTGAGGTGCCCCCCTCATCTCTCCTACGCCATAAGAAGTGGGAAACTGTACCAATAGCCACTTGGTGAAAATGACCGTGTCGAGCAGATTGAGCCTAGGGCGGCCAAGGATCACGTTGTAGGCCGAAGGGAGCCTAACAATCGTGAAGGTCATTATGACAGTGCTCTACCGAGGTGGTGATCCAGTAGTAACGAGGAGAGTGATCTCTCATTCAACCCTTACAGAGTCCCTAGTAAAGCCAACAAGGGGTGCGCATGGGCTTTAGTTGAGCAGAGGATAGATTCATCCTGGAGAAGATATCGTAAAAAATGACATCAGTGGAACTTCCACTATCGACCATAATTCGCTTTACAAGATGCTTAGTAATCGTCATCTCGACAACCACTGCATTATTATTTATATTTTGGCTCCCAGATCCCTCCTCCCTCATAAAGGATAATACATTTTCGGACCTCTCCCCCTCCGGGCCCTCTTAGGAGCGCGCTCTATTCCCCAGCATATCATACCCACAGGCTTCTCGGTGGGTCGGTTGTCGACTGGAGGGACAGGAGGAAGAGCTGCAAGCGCTTGAGGTTCTGCTGGGGTCTTGCCCCCCACGAACTTTCTGAGGTAGCCTCTCCTTACCAGATCTTCATCTGTCTTTTGAGATGGCGGCATTCCTCGATATCATGATCGTGGTCACGGTGAAACTTGTGGTACTTTATTTTGTCCCGACCGTTGGATGGCCTCAACGGGGAAGGGCGGCGTAAGTAGCGCTCGCCCTCAATTTCCATGAGAATTTTCGACCTCGAGATGAGAAGAGATGTGTATCTTTCTTCTGGGATGGGGCCGTTCTTCGGCTTCGGCCCTAGTCAGAAGTTCGAGGTCGGTCTGGGCCTCCGCATCCTAGACGTTTCTCCCGGAGGCTGCTTCTTTAATGGCTTCCCATCCAACTCTCTCCTGGTGCAGTCTGCCTCCTCGGCGCAGACATATTTGTGAATGCGGAGGAGGAGGTCGGAGTACGTCTTCGACGACTTCTTGTCTAGGGAGTATATCAGATAGGAGGTCCCGAGCCCACTCTTCAACGTCAACATAGCGACAGGCTCGTCCAGGTTGTAGATCTTTGGTGCAGCAACCTTGAAGCAGGTCACATAGTCCTGCAATGATTCGTGGTCCTGTTGCCTGATGGAGAAAAGACTGTCTACTTTTTGTAGCACCTTCCAACAAGCATTGAAGTGAGCCATAAATTTTCTTTCCAGCTATGCAAAGGAGCTGATGCTTTCGAGCTCGAGACGGGTAAACTAGACCCGAGCGGCCTTTCGAAAAGTGGCTAGGAAGGCAATGCAGAGGAGGGCGTCGGTCGTCCCTTGGACTCTTATGAGAGCCTTGTAGCTCTCGAGGTGGTCCAGAGGGTCGATGGTCCCATCACAGGGATCCACCTGGGGCATACAGAATCGACTCAAAATCTGTTCTTCTTGGATTTCTCGGGAGAAGGGGGGACAGGCATCATGGCCCACTGGCTCACGGGAGGAGCCCTGCATGTTTGCAAACTGGCGAGATAGTTCCGCCAGCTTACGCTCCTGTTCCTCCAGGCACTTTTCAGCCATGTGTCTGATGGCCGTGTCAGTGGAGCCTTCCGTCGAAGCCATCGGAGGAGATGAAGATGACAGCTGAGGGGGGTCGCGACGGGGAGCCTTGTCTCGATGGCTTCGGCGATGCTTAGCAGCGGCGCACTCGAAGACCGGAGACCGGCTCTCCCGGTCAACTGACCCGGTCCACTGTCTCCTCACCGGGATCCGGTGGCTTCCTCAAGGGTCAGTCACGGTCCGCGATAGTGATGGCCTTCCTTGGAAGGAACGCAGGCTCTCGCAGGGTACGGTGGCTTGGGCCACAGGAGTTCCTGGCTGTTGGTGGGTGGCTAGAGACCAGTGCTGATGCTGTAATTGTCGCACTACCGCAGTCAGAACCTGCATCTGTTGGACGAGCGCGGCCAACTGGACATCCGTCGGAGGTGGTTGCGGTGGAGCGGTGGTTTTCCTCTCTGGGCTGTGTGGGCCCCCGTAAGAAGGGGGGTCTCCCGCGTGGCTAGTGGAGACCTCCCACGCGCGTGTCATCAACATGCTTCGGGTGGAGTTGTATGTGAGGGGATTGGCTTGAATCAGAATGTGTTCTGCCCCCCTTTCTGGCATGCCAATCTGTTGCCACCTACACCGCCATGGCCTGCAGCTCAAAGATGACGCTGGACGTCGACCTCGTCACCTGGAATCCAGCTCGTGCTCCCGAACCTGCAAAAGTGAAGAGACCCGGGCCGGGGATCCCGGCAGGGGCACTCCGATGTCAAGTCAGTGGGTGATCTAGGGGAACAAATCCTCCATGGTCGATCCCTGTCCGGTCCCCACGCTAGGAGGAGGTTTAGGGTTTAAAAGAAAGAGTAGAGTTGGAATGGCAGTGATGGAGGAGAGCTTGAGCTGTGATGGCTGTCTGTCAAGACTCTTCCGGCGAGTTCTCTGATAGCCTCAGAGTGCTCTCTCTCACTAACTCTCCTCTCTCTTGCCCTTGCTTGCTTACCTTGTTCGAAGGCCCTTGGAACTTTCTTTTAGCCATGGATCCTCTCAGCCTTCTACATCGGTTCTCCCCCTTCTGGGTGCTCGAAGGTCAACGACCGCAGTGTCCCGTGAGACGTGCCTCAGTGCCCCCTTCCTCCATGGTAGGGAGTTACGTCGCGGGTTCTGACTTTCTGGCTGGTCGCCTTACTTTGAAAAATTTGATGGACTTCGATCCGGGGATAGCCGCTCCCAGGTTTGAATCTCCTGGTGCGGTTTTCTTCTTCTGGATGGTGCCAACGGTCGACTGGGAAATGCAGCGCCTTTATTGGAGTGCTTTTTCCTATCCGGTGTAAACAATGATAGATGAGATCCTGTCACCCGGGGGGGCGCCCCTCCATAGGCCTTAGACAGCATGCCGCCGCCCAAGGGATGCAGTGGTGTCTCCTTCTCCCCATCTTAGGATTTCTGAGGCACAGTGGACCTTAGCCATTGGGGCAATTTCGGGTCGGTAGACCTCTCCCACTGAAGGGCGTTTGGCTCGAGGAGAGGTCGGCAGACCTCTCCCACTGAAGGTGCAGTGGACCCTGGCCATTGAGCCCGAGGAGAGGAGTTAACGTGGTGACATCTGCCAGCATAGCCGCCAAATCTACCAGCATGGCCGTCAATTGGATTCGAAGTGAATTCCACGTCAACGATTCTGCCACATCAGGCCAGATGGCTGGCCTGTCTCCTATTACCGGCCAGATTTTGGATCCATTGATTAACGGACAGAAGCTTTATGTTGGATCTCGGATCCGATCCATGAACAGGATGTGATACACGGGGCTGCTGGTTCTGATGTGACCAATGTTTGTTTTTAAGAAAGAATACAGCCTAGGTTTTTAAATAATGCCTATTTACTTAAGATAATGGACTATGGACCCGTCCATTATTATTAATTATATTTATAGTTGAAAATAATTGTATGGATCGGAAATATATATGGAAACAAACGAATAAAACTTAATGCTTACTTTGTAATAATCCACTCTAATAAACTATAATAATTAATGATGATCATTGCCAGATGTTATTTTTGAGAAATAGGAAGGAAACGCAAATGGAATTTAATTACCTGAGCCAATCCCAAGGTGTATCACTGCGGACTCGAAGAAGAACAGGACAACTAATCGGTTCCACGAGGATAACATCAGTGGTTGAATTTTCTCTGGAAAAAAGCATGGGAAGATAACCTGAGATCCGGATCTCAACTTGATCATCTAGATTTCTTTTGGTAGTTTATGTTGCTGTCTAGAGATTTTTTAAAAAAAAAAAATCAAAAAAAAAAGAAGAGAAAATCTCTAGACAGCAACGTAAACTACCAAGTCTCCTGAACGTGAGACAGCAACAACTAACGTGGAGAATGATTGACTTGGCTTTTAATGGCACTATTATTATAATAAAAAGGAACAAAAATGCATTTCATGTCTCCCAAACTCAAAAGGCCTAAAATTTTATATATTGTGCGAAAGTTAATTTATCAATTACACTCATCTTGGTGCAGAAGTAGGAACAATCCTTGAAATTTGTCCTAAATTTTGTAGCAAATCTTATGATTCTCTTCCTGCCCTTTCTTTTCCTGTGTCGTGCACTTGGATCCTATTTCAGAAAGCAGAAAAATCCAATTTTCTCCATCAATATTTACAGTTAAGGAGAAACACATAAAAAATAGATATTGGTATTCAGCATCATTGCCAAAACACAGGATATTGGTAAGAAATCATTGCCAAAACCTTAGCTCACCAGCATTTACATAAATACACAAATCTTCAACACTGAAATTTGTCTTCACATCTCAGAACTTTAGCCAGATCATAAAAGTAACCACCCAAAAGCATCAAAATGATTACCACTAGACCAGCTATTGTACCTTGATATTGACCAAACGTAGCAAAAAGATAATCTTCATACACCAGAGGAATTAAAGTGAGAAATTATTGAATGCAAGAAGACAATTCAGTAATAATGTTGCAAGCACACTCAGATAGTATTGTTGTGGGGCGGCGCAATGAAAGCCAGGCCTGAACATATTCAACAGTTCACTGCTCCATGGTACTGATTTTTAGAAGTTTACAGTCGCGATTGGCCATTTAGATCTCACACCACCTATCCCATACCAAGCAATGCAGTGCTTTCTCTATAATGCATCTACTTCATTCATTACTCATTTGCAGAGATAAGTAAACAGTGGGGGGGGGGGGGCGGGGGGGGGGGGGGGGGGGGTGGGGGTGCGCAAAAGAATCATGAGCTCCTCTGCAATTAATTAAAAGTTGCATCTGCTGTGCTGCTCCCCCCACAAAGCCTTTATAAAGGAAGTAGCTGAGCTGTTCTCCCACCAAACCTTCAAAATTGCAGTTAAGCTTAACCTCTTTGGTTAATGGCAAGCGTGTAGTATATCAGAATCATGGACCCCATGCTAGACCTGTAAAATAATTTCAGAAATGTAAATCATGGCAGAGAGTTATATCCAAGTTGCTTGTTTCTCGTACATAAATCGAAAGTAGGGTGAGTATTGGGTGATCATATATTCTTCTTATGTTTTCATGGAGGAGCCACAGCATTGAAACTGTTTGATAGAACTTCTGAATCTAGTAGATATCGACACCTCTCCATAAGTAAAGCAAATAAAATCAGGCATGAGTGTTGATCCCAGATATTACAGAAGTGTGTTTTTCAGCAATTTGAGTTGCACAAAGTCTGTTCTTGGAAAAGAATGGGAACATGAGGTACTAATATGTCGATGGAACTCAACCAGGGGAGCCAAAAAGGCAGCATACTGTGCAAGTGAATACTAAGTAGATGCAGAACTGCAATCAAGTTCTATTCCCCTCTTGGCTCCTGTAATGCACTTTAGCCTATAGTTCCATGGAGGCCATCACCACCATTGGAGAGTACTTTCGTGGATTGAGGGTTTTAAGTAGATGGACCAGAAAACATGATGCTAGCCACACATCCACAGAATACCCTTCAAGTAATAAAGTTGGTGAAAGGTTCAAGTGTATGATTGTAGTATTCACCAGCACGGTAATCAGATATTGCAGGTGATGTCATGTGTCACAGTTATCAATAGATGGGGACACTCTGAAAGGTGCAGTTAATGATGAAAAATTGATACAATCCCCACATATAATAGAATTTTTCCTAACTCTTATACCCTTTTTTCCTTTTATCCTGAATTTAGTCTGGAAGGTCGGGGCCTTGTACATCATATCTAGATCAAAATCTTTGTGGGTCTGGGAATCAAAAGTGAAGTCCCAGCAATAAAGACTGGAGCATGAAAACAGTTTCCATGCCTGCTGGGAGTGATCATGATGAATAATCCAAAGGCTGTAAAGTTCCTTAACCATGCAACCTAGCTTTAAAGTCCAAGTGCTTGATCAAATAATTTCTACTTTCCTCCATCAAGGCACCATTCGCAACCATGAATAAACCATGGTTACAAAATTAATTGAGCAATCATATGGGATAAAGATACATGATTGAATAGATGCACTAGATCAACCATGGAAACCAGTTCTCCGCTATTGATAAAAGGCCCAAAATGAGTTGATGAATCTGAATTGACTAGACAACCTTGGTACAGTGAGGAGTCTTAATAGCACTTACATGGTTGCAAAGAAGAGAAGAATCTTCCTGGGATGGATGGTTGTTAAGTGACTGAACCTCTTAGTCCTTCCTTCTCCCAAGTCTGTGAGGACAGGACTATTAGCTGCAGATCGTGCAGATACGAGAGCTTTGTTTAATACCAGGGGCAGCTTCAACTGCTCCAGCTGAGAAGGCATCACTGTGGAAGTGGAATGCAATCAAGTTCAAAACTTAGACAGCACTGATGCTAATTAATGGCCTCGAGCCATGACTAAAACATCAAATTCAAAATGATATCCATTTATGGAAAGCATAATTAAATCCAGATGGTCGAGGGTACATTAGAATGGATTTATATATCAGATTTATGTTGCAAGATTTACAATATGTTGCGTGGGGCTTTTAATTTGAAATCTAGAACTCAATTGGGTGAGAATTCACCAACAAGAAGTTACACATCAGATATATGCAGTAGGATTCGCAATCTGGTAGCTTAGAATATTTCAAGTCTAAATTGGGTCATCAGGTAAGTTATGTGGTTGGGGCCTTGACGCATGACGTGAGGTCTCAAAAGGGCCATTATAGGGAAAATATAGCTGCTGTTGGCACCAAGATCACATGCATTAGAACTCTGTAACATATACAGCAGGAGTATACCATATAATTAACAAGATAACTACCTCCTACCCACCCACCTTTTCCATGCTAACAGCTTGGTCCCACAATGATTAAAAAAAAATGTTCAGAAAAGAACATGTACCTTTAACTACAATCTTTTTGGATGCATCATCTGTTTCTTGCTCCTCAACAGCATGTCTCTCCATACGGCTAGAACCCTTACGAGAAAGAACCTGCTGTAGATCACTCCCCAGCAAAATGTCATTGTCAGATAAAAAATCTTGCATAGAGGTAAAAGATCAAAGCAGAGTTAGTCATACATATTTATTATGGTAACTAAAATGTCAATAGAATAATATCGAAAAGGAATCGCTCACAGTCATATTTGGACTTCCCGAGCAGCATCTATCAGGCTGCTGTGTCAGACTTTCAATATCCAAAATTACATTTCCCACTTTATCCATGGCTGTAATCTGGCTCTGGAAAAAAAAAAAAAGAAGAAAAAAGAGAGAATGGCATAGTCAAATGATAACCCCCAAGAAGAAAATAGTGTTAAATTGCAAGTAGAAGTTGGTAGTGGTAATTGGTAATAGAACTTTTGCAAACTTTTCGCACATCTTATTACAGTCAGAAGTCTACTTCTATAACCACTAATCAAAAATTATAGAATGCACCACTTTAGAATTATCTGTTCCCACTTGCTACTCCCAGAATCAATAATCCTAATCCAGCTTCTTTTGTTTCAATTTAACATAATATATTTTTCAAATAGCAAGCTTGTTCCATCCCTTTCTCATCATTGTCATCCAGGTGCCTCTTGGATGGTTCCTCCGCATTTTAAGATCTTATTTATCCAGATTGTAGCCTACTGTAAATTGACTGCACATGACCAAACCATTATAACCAATGCTTTATTCTTGGTAGCCAAAACTTTTACTTAGAGTGCTGCACCTGCTTCAAATCTTTCTGAAAACTTGCTCCTGCACCAGTTGCTCAAGTGCTCTTTTTCTAATTTTTCGAGAGATATCCATATTTGCACCAGAATCCACTTGATGCTCCTCCACTCTACTAATTCAAATACATAAGCATCTATCAGTTTCTCCTTATTATTGTTCACCTTATGTTTCTGCTATCGCAGTCCTTCTAGTTACATCATTATGCATATCAACATCATATTTATGAAACTCTTATAGACTGTAGCATGTCTTGTTACCATTCAAAACATCACTATGAGAAATTTATGAGTCATACAGAAACCACAAACAAAATCAGTCGGATGAAAGGGTCCTATACGTATATATTTTTGCCCTTACCTGAAGTAAAACCTCATCCATTTCCAAAGCTACCAAGTAAAAGCTCCCAAAAGTAGAGTCCACATCAACTGCCACCAAAGATTAACAGTCTAATTAAAATGCTTTTACATAAAAGAGAGTTTTTTAAAAATATAAACAGTCAGGCAAGAGGCACAAATAAAACCTGTCAATTATGATATCTCATCTCATCCACTAAAGTTCTCAGGTACCAGAGCATAGATTGTATAGAGCATTGGCTAATTACATGCGCAAAATTAACAAGATAACACTGTTGACCGATCTTTCTAGGCCCATCACTAGAAGAAGCCTATCAATTAAAATCAATTAATCAACGAGATAAGTGTCGAATAGTACATGTCATTGCCTCGCGGGGTGGGGGGGAGGCAAGCTCATCTAAAATTTTTTGGTATTTGGTGAAGGCTACCATAATAACCCATCAATAATAAAGTGAATTCCATGAGACTAAAGTGAATGTTATAAGGCTGTATCTCTTAACATAATCAAATTAAGCTGGTCTGTGATTGCTTGGATCAAAGCTGGAATAAAAAAAATGGATATGTGTTATTATATTAATATTAATATTAATATTGTCAAATCTATTCAACTTTGTTGGATAGAGGCGTTTGCCTAAAAGAGGGATAGGGAAACAAATAGATGAGATCAATATTTATATACCTCCAAACGTTTTCTGTCCACTAATGTTATTAGGTTTTCAAGAAAAGTTATTCTCCACCATCCAGGATCCCATCTTCAGCTTCAAAGCCTGCAACATCAAAATAATGAGAAAAATGTCTTTTGGCTGAAAAATATTTCAATACATTAAAAAAAAATTCTCATGTTTCTCTGCTATATCTCTATGAAATATTAACCAAAAAAGAATTGTGACAGAAGAAGACAATGACGTGGACAAGGAGCTCCAACACGGCAGGGGGAAAGAAAAGGTGTTTTTTTTTTTTTCCCTTTTTTTTTTTTCTAACAGAGAAGAACAAAATGACATGCCATGGAGAAAGACCTTGGATTCTTTCTCTCCATTATTGGGAACAAAGGACAGAAAAAACAGCGCAAGCACAGAATCATCTAAAAAGTCCAAAAATGTTTTTTTTTCCCCAATCAAAATCTTTTCAGATTTTTCTCATGAAAGAATATAAACGAGTGAAGAAAAAGGCTCCTTTTTTACAATAGAATGCAGGTTGCTGCAAGAAAGTTAATCAGAAAAAAAATGACGAAGAAAGAAGAAACTACGAATCTCTGTATAACTTGGGGGAAGGGAGAGAGAGTCCGAGGAGAGAGAAAGAGAAGAGTCGGTGAATTCACTAAATTTAAATCTGAGAAGATTAGCAGGGAGAGACGTCAAATGGCAATCAAGGCTTCCCAGAAAGCGAAAACTCTGACATTTTAATTAAGAAAAAAACGTTTTTTATTCAAAAAAACCCGCGGATGTCGCATAATCACATTTCTCTTCTTTTCTTTAGAATCTTAAGCTAAAACACCAATGCAAATATATCTATCCAGCAAAAATCATACCTTTTTGTTCTCAATAAAAGTAGATATATTGAAGCAACAAAATCCAACCAAAACAGCCGTTGGAGACGGAGTTTTTTTTTTTTTGATCCGCTTCGTGGGCGTAGTTTTCTCAAGGTGGATGACAGTTTCCCGGGCTTTGGCGCAGAGACAGAGCCGCAGATTTGGACCTAGCACCTGCAGCAGAGAGAGGTCAGGTGTCCCCCTCTCCCCCCCTCTCTCTCTCTCTCTCTCTCTCTGGTATCTTCTTCTTGATAATAACCTGGATCAGCTTGATATTTGAATTTGGGCGTGGTTAGTGTTTTGGGCCAATGTCTAAACTCTCTCTCTCTCTCTCTCTCTCCTCCAACTAAAAATAGATAGGTAAGGAACCAAAATGATATCAAAATGTCAAAATTGAACAATCTTATCAACTACATAGATGCCAGGTGATGGGATAAAATTTGACCAATGCTCGTTGGATAAAATTGTTTGTAGGTTAGGTTGGTTCAAGCGGTAGTTGTACTCACTCCAAACAATTTATACTTTAGAGTTGTGCTAGTGATTTAAACTAGGTCTTAGTCTTGTATAAAATGGGGCAAGATAGGTTGGTCTCATTTAAGGATTCCAGCTCAGAATCACCTAACCCTTTCAATCAACAGGTCTGAGCCAAGGGGATATCTAATTTCTAACAGTTCCCTCCCCCCCCCCCCCCCCCCCCCCCCATCATAGCATTTTCTTAGTTTGTGATTTATGTTCCAGATATAATTCCAAATCCAATCAAGTTCACTCCAAGTAATAATATTAAGCCTATAAAACGCACTGGCTTATGTGTTGGAAACAATTAATCTTTCCCCTTTTTTTCCCCTTGCCAAACACATTTGGAAAGTGGATTTGTGTGTGTATGTGAGAGAGAGAGAGAGAGAGATGCCATCTTATCATTAAAAAAAAAAAAGTGAGAGAGATGCCAAGCTTTATAAAAAGGCAGGCAATGATCACAGGTTCCACCATTAATTTTCTGGTTTTGCTCAAGGTGCAAACTTTGAAGGTGGGCATACCAACTTCTCCTTTTTAAACAAATGATCCTTAAGATCCAATTATATAAGATTTTTATGTCATTAAATTATTTTAACTTTATAAATCATTTGGACCTGCTTTTAGAGAAATAAATAATTAGACGTTTCACGTCCAAAATACCATCCTTGGGTTGGTAGGTTTGTTAGGTTACATAAGAAAGAACGATGGCAAGAACGGGTACCCTAAACATGGGACACTGGCTAAATATTAGAGCAGAGTCGGTGAGGCCAAGTGAGCCTTTGACGGAGTCTTCCTGCCTACCTGCCAGCATTGACAAATAAAAAGCATTATCCCACTTCTTAGCTGCCACTGCCATCAACCTCTGTTTTTGAGGCTTCTCTCGTACCAACCAAATTATTTTATTTGCCTCCGTTGGAATTTTCTCCCATACCAACCACATAAGAGGGAATGCAGAAGTTCCGAAGGCAAAAACCAAAACTTGGGAGCTGAAATGACCTTAGCTTCCTCACATGTACACTTGGTGTTGGTGCATTAGTGGCAGTGGATGGAGTCACTCTTCATGGAACAACAATATCCATGTTCGAGTTGAGAGCAGTGTAACCAGATTTGCTGCATGCAATAAAGCATCTGAAGACTTCCTGCATTGTTTTTAAAGAAGTTTTATTCATGTTGTTATCAAATCCACCAAATTCCAAGATTTCCTTTCCCTTAGTATATGGTTGTTTGAGATTGGCTTTTGCTCTTCTTTCTTATGAGGTAACCAACATCTCTGGATAAGCTAATAGTGCTACTATTTGAATGATGACTTATTTGATTAATCAAATCCATCAAATTCTGAGACTTTCCATCCATTAGTATATGATTGCTAGAGATTAGCTTTTGCTAATAGTGCTACGATGGAATGGCGACTTATATGGCTAAACATATCGGAACTATTTTTTGGACTTGACTTAAAGGCCTGGGAATCTGGGATTACTTTTAATTAACTAGCCTTGTATCATAGAAGACAGAAGGACCATTGGATGCTTCAAATAAGTGAATGGTGCTTTGTTTTTATTCATCTTCTAGGTTCCTTTGGAAGTTCTTACTGGGTCATGGTTGCACGGATGTGGGTAGTCTGGAACCCTGTATAGAAGATCCAAATCCTCAACTAAATTAAGTATGATTGAATGGTTTGTATTGGTTTCAAATTATTTTAGTACCGTCGCTCGGTTTGTTTCAAGAACATTGCCTCTCCCATCTTTTAATGTCTCCACCTACGTCCTTGACCCTTAGCATTGGCACGTACGTTTCCTGTGGACATGGGATCCTTTTTTCTTAATCATACATGCCGAGAAGAGAATGATTGGCCCACACGTGCGGTTGCAGTTTGAATCCAGCTACTAGCATGCTATGATATATTTTATAAATTAATCTATAAAAAAGTTGACAGATTGATTGGAATGCTACTGGAATGCAGTTTGAATCCAGCTACTGGCTACTAATATAAAAGAATTTGTCAACTTTTTATAAATTAATTTACTCATATCTCTGTACTCCTCTATACTAATAAATAATTTTTTATAGATAATATTTATTACTAAAAGAAAAGAAATCTTATCTACCTGGGAGGTGGATAAACAGTTTTTCATAAGCTAGAAATTTTTTTTATTTTATTCTTAATATATCTTTTATATAATAATAATAATATAATATATTTTATAATAATATATTGTGTTATGATAATTGTTGATGCTAAATTTTCACGGACCGGACGAAGCAACATGCCTGCTAGTTCACCTTTGATGAAAGCCTGCAAAACAAATTTCTCGACCGGAATTTCTTCAGTGGGGGACACTCCGATGTCAAAATCAACAAGAATTTAGGCAGCAGAATTAAGAACTTGAGAGCAGAATGAAGTGAAAAATGAAAAGAAAAAAATGAGTGGAGTGATGTTAAAAGAGCTAGTTATGGACTGGCTCTAACTTGACTGGAGTTGGCTTACCTCGAGTATCCCCTCTTATCGATATTTATAGGCGTGAGTGTAATTACTTACGGTTAGGGAAATTAGTTAATGTAACTTTCTCATAACAGTAAGTAGTGGCGGTCGGAAATTAGTTATTCCATGGTTATCAAAGCCGGAGCTATCGACCATGTGGGTGGTTGTAACAACCAGAATAACCTTCAACTGTTTCAGGTTGAAAGATCGTTCACATGTTTTAAATACACTCTCTTTAGAGGAGATCCGAAAAGAGTCTAACTACATCTTTAGATTATCTTCCTTGGAATGGTTCGAAGATGTGCTAGCTATATGCTTCGGATTTATCTCCTTCGGAGTGAACCAGAAAATAAAGAACTGCTTACCATGGAGCCAAAGGGATAAACAATACATTTTAGAAGTGTCTTCTTCGGACCAAGCTGAAGACATGAAGCCGAATGAAATAGTAATATATTCCAGAAGTATCTTCTTCGGACCAAGCTGAAGACATGAAGCCAAATGAAATAGTAATATATTCTAGAAGTATTTTCTTCGGACTAGGCTGAAGACATGAAGCCGGATAAAATAATAATATATTCCAGAAATGTCTTTTTCGGACCAAACTGAAGACATGAAGCCGAATGAAATAGTAATATATTCCAGAAGTGTCTTCTTTAGACTAGGCTAAAGACATGAAGCCGAATGGAGTGATAATATATGAAGTAATAATATATTCTTTTCATTGAGATAGATTGTATCCCTCGTTAAATTAAAAAGATATCATCTTCAGGTGCACTGATATGGTTGATGGGTCCAAATAAAATCGATCCAACTGATGAACCAGCAATTATTTTGTATCGAACCAGATTACCACAACAGCTGCCTCCCACTCCCAATTTCGAAATAACTTTATTTCAAAAAATGGGAGTAGTTAGAGTTTGTCGTTTATGGATGAAAATAAGATAATCAATGATGGCGAATCGTTGATCCTTCCTATCATCTGATTTATGATTCGAAGATCGTGCTGGGGACAGGTATGAGCCCCTCATTGATGCTTCAAAAAAGATGGCGCAGATTCAAAAGCCTGGCTGATCCTTTCATTAAAATGACTTTTATGGAACTCTTATTTGATCGAGAAAGTATACTTGGCGACATCTTGAGCCTTAGTTATCATGCTGAAAATTCATCTTGGCCATCTATGGCATTTCTCGCGGATCGTAACTGACAATCCATTGATTGATGTTCCTTAAATTCGTACCCATGATCGGCGCAGCCAATACGTTGCACGATTGAGAAGATCATCAGTTTTCTAAGAAAAACCTTATCATCCCGCACATATAAAAAAGGGGGTGATCCCACGAAACAAACTTTCACGTTTTCTCTGAAACTTCCTTCTTCTTCCTCTTGTCATGCACCATTGTTCTTCTTCTGCAAGTTATTTTGTTTTTACCTGGAGGTAGGGGTCCTTCTCCTTTTTCTTTCATAATGTCTAAGTCGCTAGATAACCCAACCATTAGCAAGGGTTCAATGAGAGATGAACCTTCTGGGAGTGGGGGCCCTATCAGAAGGAAAGGTTTTGAACATTCTCAAGGAACAGTCGTTAGCTCCTTATCTCATACCAGGGTAGAGAATCTTATGAATTGCTATCACATTCCTAGGACCTTTAAGGCATTTGTTCCCAATCTAGATGAGAGGATTATTCGTCCTCCTCCCGGTGCAATTGCCGTATGTGAAGATCATATAAAGGCTGGCCTTAGGTTTTCTCTTCATCATTTCTTTGTGAAAATTTTTAATCTTTACCAAGTAGTCCCAGCTCAACTGACACCGAACAGTTTTAGAAATATCCGTGGATTTTTAGTTCTTTGTAAACTCCGTAAGGTAGAGCCTAGAACTTCTTTGTTTACTTCCCTTTTTGTACTGAAAAAAGACTTTCATGATGAAGGATGATGGGTCATCGGCCCTCGTCCAGGCCGAAGACTTCTTTGTTTACTTCCCTGTTTCTTTTTCATTTTTTATCCATCCTGGGGCTTTATATCGAATGGAAGACTCGTTTTAGACACAAACGTCAGAAAAAAGATCTTGAAGGCCGATCAGAAGGACTTCAAGATATTATCAAGTCCAGGAGTTTCTCTGGCCAAGGAACTGTTAAGAGAACAAAACCTTCATCTCGCTCAATCAGCGAGGTTCTGACATTAGGTATAGAAGATAGTCTTCTTTAGTTCTTCTTTCAAAATCTATTATGTTCTTCCGATGAGTGACCTGAGAATCCTTTCTCTTTGATTACAGGTGAAACAATGAAGCCTAACCTTGAAAGACTTCGGTAGGAATCCAGAAAGAGACCAGTGCCGGTTCAACAGAAGGAAATCGAAGTCCGAAAGAAGGCTAGAGCTGAAGGGACTTCCAATATAGCTCCAACAAGGGCCACACCTAACGAAGACAATGCACCCTCAATGGAACCTCCTTCATGGAGTTCACCCCCATTGCCCTCCTCGGAATGACCCATCCTAACTCTGATTGTCGGAGAGCCACTCCTTGCTTCTCCAAAGGATAAAAGAAAAGCAAAAGAAAAGGCTCCCCAAACCGAAGAGGGTACAGAAGAATGCCCCAACGGATAGGGAGTATAACGTTGATTTTTCAACATTTTTTCGACGGACGGGGCTTAGAGTACCCCGAATTAGCGAGGGAGATACTGAAGCACACTCTCCTCCCTCAAGACTGGGAAATTAGCAAAACCTGATGCATCGAGGAGATATCCGATTCAACATTCTCATCTATGCTAAAGGTGAATATCGCTTCTTCCTTTCTTCCTTTTAATATAATGTTTAACTTTGCTAACTTCATACTCCATGTGTTTAATGCAGTTGGTTCATGATGTCACCCTTATGGAAGAGAGTATAATTGAGTTCAGAGACTACCATAAGGGAATAAAAGAAAAACTCCAAATGGCTAAGGCCGAGAAAGAAGTAGTCGAGGAGTTGAAGAAGGCCATGGAAGACAAGCTTGCTTTAAGCAATGCTACAGTTCATAATCTGAAGGCCGAACTAGAAAAGGCATAATCAAAGGCTTTTGAACAAGAGGCAAAGCTTAAGAAGAAGATGATGATGATGATTCGGTCCTTGGAACATTCAGCCAAAGAAGCTCAACAAAAACTGAAAAAGCAGTCAAAAAGATCGATGAAGCGGTTAAAAGAGCTGAAGTAGCGGCTGAAGAAATAAAGACTTTAAAAGGTCAAGTGAATAGGGCGATCGAGGATGATAAGAAGTCTTCGGCATTTGATGATGAAATGACCGAATCATGGACATTCAGCTACCGTGCAGGTTTTAATGATGGGATAAAAGAAGTGCAGAATTTTTATCCAAACCTTGACATCTCGAATGTCCAGCTATTCGATCTCGAAGAGGCAGAAGAGCCTGGATCTACTAACGAAATACTAGGTCATACTGAAGAGGATCATGATGCAATCGAAGGAGCTACTGAAGATGAAGCATTAGCAGCTATAGACCCAAACAATTCGACTCAAGCTGAAGAGGTTCTGGCTGAAGACAACCCATCATAAGTAGCTGATGTAGAGAAGCCACCCAATTTCTGTAACTTTTTTTTTTTTTGACCATATTGTAAGAAGGATAGCATATATGTATTTACTTATTCATGAATGAAAATATCTTTCTTTCCAGATAGATTATGCCATAATGAGATATTTATCAAGTATAAGCTCATCGGAGGTAATATGTTAAATGATGGTCTTATCGATCATATAAAATTTGTGAATAAGCAACTTTCCTGACAAGTATGTTAACTTTCAACTCCGAAATTTCGAACAAAAATTTGTTTAAGGATAAAGTCTTCAGACTTAAAAATAATATTGAGTCTTCAAACTCAAATAATACCAAGTCTTCGGACTAAAATAACACCAAGTCTTCGGACTTAAAATAATACCAAGTCTTCAGACTTAGTCATAATGTAAACATGAGCTTCGAAGAATCCAAACAAGTTAGCTCATCATATAGGTGATCTCCTCAATTTCAGAATTCGGATTCTTCATATCACGTTAAATAGAATCGGCTGGATAGAACCAAGCTTTGAATAATTCTGCTATTAATATTCCGAATAAGAGAACTTGATATGTGAAACCATTCCCTTTTTCCAAGAAGATATAATAAATAATCATGTAAATGAGATACCATAACCTTGTTTCTTCTTCTTTAAGAAATGAGAAGATCCGAAGTAATTAAATCTATCATTTCATTAACTCCTCTGCTAGGATTAGCTGCTTAGATTATTGCTGATGGAAAACATATACATACTAAGTGGATATACCTCTACATGTCGCCGAATTTACTTTGTACTTCATCGGATTTGTCATAGAATAGACCACATAGGTCATCCCTGTGTTTTTGACAGAGAATGAAACAGGCTGGTTAAGCCCTCCTTGGCACTTCATAGGATAGATCACGTAGATCATCTTTATGCCTTTTAATAGACAATAAGACAGGCTGATCAAGCCACCTGGATATTTCGTAGGGTAGATCACGTAGATCATCCTTATGTCTTTTAATAAAGAATAAGACAGGCTGATCAAGTCCACCTCGGTACTTCATAGGGTAGATCACGTAGATCATCCTTACACTTTTTTATAAAGAATAAAACAAGCTGATCAAGCCCACCTCGGCACTTCATAGGATAGATTATCCTTATGCCTTTTAATGAAGAATAAGATAAAATGATTAGGTCTATCCTTATGCCAATGGTGAATCCCTTGGCACTGCAACCACATTTTTTCAAACCTAAACGGAACTTTTACATTCCGCTTATGAGTCTCAATGGAAAGAAGTATCGGATAGTGGTCCGATGCAAACCTCGTACCTGGAAGACAGATATTAGTGGTAATCCTTCGGTAATATTATCTAAACTTTTGTACAAAACAAAGGTAGCTTTGAAAAAATGGAAGAAGTGCTTGGGGAATATTTTCTGGCAAGGTAATAAACTCCAACAAAATATTCTGGATATGCAAATTAAGAAATATCGTTCTGATGATTTCTCTAATGATGATCACATGCACCTTCTTAATCTCATAAGTCAATTTAATGAGAATCTTCGATTACAGGAAATGTTCTGGAGCCAGAGATCTCGACTGACGTGGCTAAAGGAGGGGGATCTCAATACCAGGTTCTTCCACCAATCAACAATAATGCGCCGAAGACAGAATAATATACTTTCCCTAAGGGACCAACATGGAAATAGGGTTACAGGGGATGATCGGATTCAGGAGCTGGTCTATGATCATTTTAAGCAAAGATGGCAAAGGGACGGGCATGAAGATAATGAACCCCTATTTACTGCTAATACGAAAGTTACAATGCTACAGAATGATTGTCTAATTAAGCCTATCACCTTGCAGGAAATTGAAGAAGTAATCAAGCAGATGCTGTCCGATAAGGCGCCTGGACCTGATGGTTTCCCTCCCTTGTTCTTTCAGCACTTTTGGTACATCGTCCATAGGGAGGTTAATCAAGCTATTCATCACATATTCCAGGAAGGTCAGATGCTGGCGACCTGGAAAAGGACCTTTATAGCTCTTATACTCAAGAAAAGCAAGCCGGAGGAGATTACGGATTACCGTCCAATAAGTCTTTGTAACACTATATATAAGATTGTGGCCAAAATTTTGGCTAATCGTCTGCAAAGTGTCCTCCTTCTATTATTTCGGAGGAGCAGGGAGCCTTTGTGTTGGGTAGAAGTATCACGGAGAATATTCTATTGATCCAGAAAATCATGCATTCTATGCGAATAGCTTCTAAAAAGAAGGCTTTGATGACTGTAAAATTGGACATGGAGAAGGCCTACGATAAAATGCTTTGGTCTTTCCTTATAAAGGTAATGCAGCAACTTGGGTTTCATCCGCAGTTTATGCAATTGATCAAACAATGTGTCACGGGATATGATTATGCTATTCTGGTCAATGGAACCCCTACTAACTGGATGAAGCCTGCTAGAGGCTTTCGTCAGGGATGCCCCTTATCTCCTTCTTTATTCTTTTTAAGTTCCATTGTTTTTTCCAATATGCTTAATTATGCTGTTAACCATCAATTGCTTAGACCGTTCAAAGTGGGTACCAACGGGCCGTTTCTTTCACATTTACTTTTTGCGGATGATATGCTTTTAGTCACTCGAGCCACTATTACCGATGCCATATGCTTAAAAGCTATCCTTGATGCATACAACAGCCTCTCTGGTCAGGCGATCAATACGGGAAAATCGCATATCTCCTTCAGCCCCTCTATCAACCAAGATATCAAAAATCGTATCATCTCTATTTTTAGCATTAATGAGAAAAAAGGAAAGATTAAATATTTGGGTATTCCTGTGTCAGGCCGCAAACTGCTCTCTACTGATTTTAATTTTGTGTTGGATGCAGTGAACACCAAAATCGAAGGGTGAAAATGAAAAACTTTGTCCTTTGCTAGACGTGTGACGCTTGTCACCTCTGTTTTAGCTTCCCTGTTCAATTATACCATGGCAGTTCTTTATATTCCTCATGGAGTTATAAAGAAGATTGAAAAGACTATCAGGGCATTTTTGTGGGGACATTCTAACGGTAGCAAAGGCCTCCATCTAGTTTCTTGGGACAAGATTTGTAAGCCGAAGGATGAGGGGGGCCTTGGGATTGTTCCTCTTCTAAACAAGCAGAAAGCTTCGTTCGCAAAGCTTGCGGCTCAAGTTTGGTTGAAGCCTCATTCCTTATGGGCTCAAACAGTCAAGGTTAAGTATCGCCTATCCCCTTATTGGGTCAACTACAAAAAGTCCCGCAATTCGTCTTACATATGGGGCCGTATCGCAGACTTCGGAAAAATGATAAGTCACAGGGTTATGTGCTCTATTGGCTCCAGAGAAACAGTTAATGTGTATAGTGGTCCTTGGATATCTCACATTCCGTTATCTTGCTGGCCTACAACTATAAATATGGAGACGGAGATCCAGGATTGGAATGTCAGTCGGTTAATTACCCTTGAAAGGGAATGGGATTTCTCCGCTCTTAACAGAATTTTCTCTGAAGATCTTCTTCAGACCATCATTCCTATCCTTATTCCTAAAGGTAAATGGCAGGATACTCTTATCTGGGAGCCGACGGTTAAAAGCACGGTTAATCAGAAAGACATGCTCCCTTTTATGAATCAATCTAGACAGGTAACACCTTTCCATTACTATTGGATCTGGAAGCTTCAAATTCCTCAGCGGGTCAAAACCTTTTGCTGGAAGTTGGTTCAATACAAATTACAGTCCAAATGGTTTCTTTGTAATAGAGGTATTTTACCAGCTGACAGTATTTATTGTAACATTTGCCCTGCTCAGGAGGAGGACACTGATCATATTTTTATCCACTGCCCCTTTGCAAAGGATAGTTGGCGCCTATTCAAACATAACTTTAACTTTCATTTCCAATTGATTTCTGTTCTAAATCTTCTAACAATGATGTCGACTTCTCAGTTTAATCAAGTTACCAACTCCATCATTGCTTATTTCCTTTGGCAGGTTTGGAAAGCGCGCAGTGAGAGGCTATTCTAGAACAAATTCATGACACACACTCAACTATCGATGATGGTTGTCATATTTGCAACATCCAGATATTCGTTAGAGGACAAGCGAATTGACATGCCCTCGAGGTACTGGGAAGAACCAAATCCCCACCGTTCCATTGGTAGGGGTCCCAAACAGATTTGTTGGCTTCCCCCCCCTCTGGAGCTATCAAAATTAACTTCAATGCTTCGGTTAGGCCTGACGCTACTACGGTAGCCTATATTATTAGAGGTTCCGCTGGCAATATGATAAAGGTGGACGGGAAGAAAATTTCTAATACTTCCATACTTAATGCCGAACTGAGTGCGGCTTGGTATGGGATTCAGAACTTTTTTGAAGATACTTCTTCTCATTTCATTTTGGAAGGTGATAGCGACTTGGTTATCAAGCTTATTAATAAGTTCTATCACAATCATTATAAGCTCAACTCTATGTTGCTGGATATTTTTCACTGGAAGAACTTAAATCCCAATTTCTTGGCGAGGTATATTCCGCGCCAAGCAAATCAGACGGCCCATTATCTTGCCAGGTATGCTAGTCAGGGAAATTTTACCTTCTACCAAGGTAATCATATCCCTGAGGCCTTCTTATCGGAGATTCTTAGGGACAAGTTTGGAGGTCAATATTATCCAAATGGAGCATAACAATCGGGGACGATTTCAGATTAATGTCTATTCTAAGTTGTTGTGTAAGGTCTATGCTGCTCGGGTTATTATGATTTATTATCATAAGACTGATACGATCATATTTCCACATCTATCTTGGATGCTGAACTGCTGGAATTATATTATCCCACATCACTATGTCCTTCAGCTTTCAATCTTCATGTATCGTCGGACTACTGTTTTTTCTTTGCAATCAGCCAAATGGTCTATTTATAATTACACCTATGATAAGGATGGCAATTATCTCCTCAACAGAGATGATACTGGTCTGAGTATTTCAAGAGGGCTGCTGGGAACACCGACAAGGACCACTCCAGTTTTTTACTGGTTTATCTACAGAAAAGAAAGAATATCCACACAGTTGGGAAAGGAAAAAAAAAATAAAAAAAGAAAATATCAAAGAAAAAAGGAAAAAATGAATATATGGCTTTCTAACAATCTTTGTTCTTGCAGGTTGGGCTTCACTGATCCATTACAAAGTTTGGTCAACAATTACTATATATTCTATTTATCCATCTAATGGTTCGCAATATTCCTTCCTTATAGTTATGCATCTATTGCAACTCTCCACAACTATTACTTACTAAGGCATGAATGCATGGATTACTGTTCTCAATGCGGGGAAATTTGCTGCAGAATGTTTCTTTGCCACATAACTAATGTCTTACAAGGTTCGGTCAGCTTCTGTCTGCTGTGCTTCTTTCTTCTGGTCCACAAAATTGCAAATTTTATGGATGGAAATTGGGCGCAAATGCTCTGTTTTAAATTCCCTAAATTCTATTGGTTTTCTGTTCCAGCTGTAGTGATGCCATATTATACTTTTGATACCTTCACTATCTTTCAAGCTGTTTGGCTGCTACAATATATTCCATATTTCCTTCACTGATAGGATACAGGAAAGTTTTAATTCATTATGAGTTACAACATACGATTTATTCTTCCTCGGATATTCAGAATATCTTCTTGTATTATCTGCCTTTGAAGTTTAAAGGAAGGACAGCTATGCTTGCACATGTTTTATCTGGCAGCCTGACAAAGAGTTTCAGCAACCATTAAGCAATCCCTTCAGTTTCATCATGTCGGTATATGCTGGGAGTCAAAGGTGTTTCGGAATGATTGGATCTCAAGCTTATTATTTTTCTCTGCTATATAATTCAATTATACCTACTTACATTCTCATTATGCATACTCATGATGCTATTTGGTTTCCTATGAGCTGGGAAGTTAATGGCTTTCAGATTTATGGTTACGTTTGCTTCTTATCCTCTATGGCTTCTTCCAAATTATCAATCATTGGATCAAGGATATTCAATACATCATGCAGCCGAAGTCTTGCTCTCTATTGCTATGTGCATTCTACTAATACTTCTCAGTTATTATACAACGTCCCTATTTTCTCAGTTTTCAACATTAATCAGGAGGATGCCGATCTATTGCTTCTCATCATCAGGCGTTATTTACATCACTTTGCAAAGGAACATCTACAATGTCATCATAAACTCTATTGCATCATTAAATCTATTTATTTCATTAAGTTCTTTTCAGATAAACTGTTGCTGTTTGGGAGGGTGGAGGACATTCCAAACCAGTCAGCCCAGAAGGAAATTAACAGCTATCATATCCTAACTGCTGCAATTACTCTCCCCAGATTATACCATTTTTACAGAACTTGGGGTCTAACTTCTCACTACTCCAACTATAACTCTTGGACTGCTTCCATCTGGGAAAGTGCTAAAATTCTAATTCTCCAGATATCACTTTATCCACATCGAAGGCTCTGCTCCAACTAAGACTCTTGGACTGTTTCGATCTACGACAGTGCTACAGTTCTATCCTTCAGATTTAGGTTTCCCCACATCTCTTGCTACCAAACTGGATTGTACAATTGTATGAAGGCTCTGCTGTGTTTTGTTTTGGGAGGAGGTTTTGGTATATAGCTATCTTGAGTTTGAGTATCTGTATAAGTTCTTGCATTTTGTAAACACTCTCTATTACAGCTTATAATACGGGAAGTTCTGCTCCTCCCTTTATCAAAAAAAAAAAGAAAAAAAACATCAAATAATTTATGGACCACTTTTCTAATATGAAAACCTCGAGAACGAGGGATATTTAAAATTTCTTAATTTTCTGCTAATGCTGCAACTCGAATGGTATTCATTATCTAACAGCTTCCAATTCTAAGCTTTGTTAACATTAATTTTAATGGTGGTGTAGTTGACAAAGGAGCCAGACATAATACAGGTTTCTTTATTAGAGGGCATGGTTCAGCTGCAGGTAGAGCTCAATTATTCAATATCTTTGTGCCCGATGCCGAGTTGTGAGGAGCATGATGGGAAGGTCCAAGATTCGCCAAAATAATCTTAAATGTTATGCATATTCTTTTAGAAGGCAATTCTTCAATTATAATTGGTTCGATATCGGAAAAATCTCGCAACACCATTTATCATTTCCTGTTGATTGGTATATGGAGATTAGCCAAATGGTGTGCTTCATTTGGTGCCATGCATGTCTATTAGATAGCGAATAGTGTGGTAGACGGATTATATCTTGTTTCCAATGAACATGTTGTTTCCTGATTCCATTAAGCCAAAGCATAAAAATGTGGTTGATGCGAGGATCAGAGTATTGCTGAGATTGTGTGCTGCATCTCTGATTGCCTTCGCTTTTTCTTGGCTCTTCTTGGTTGTACGGTTGGTTGACTATTTTTTTTTATTTTGGTAGAACGAAAAAGAGGGGGGGAGGAGTTAGGCCCGGGCGTGGCCACCCCCAGACGGTCCCCCAACCCCGCTAGGGAATGTTCGATACACGATGCATATTAATTTTTCACAACCGTCCCCGTCCGAAGATGAATATGGTTGGCTGACTGTTAGACTTCAAACATAAGCCGGTTCTGTAGAATATATTGCACCAAAGATTTCAAGTAGTACTTCTTGTAAGGAAATTATAGATGTCCAAAATCCAAGTTTATCAGCTTCAAGTTCACAGGTTAAAAATAGTAGGGTTTTCAGCTTTTGGACAAGAAGGAAGGCCCTCTCTTGGAGGTGCGGTTCCCACAAAAAGCAATAAGCGACAACGATATATATATATATATATAATATATATATAAGAAGCCAACCTTGGTTTATGCTCCACGTCTAGCTTGGGCTTTATGCTTGGCGCATGATGATGCATTTGAATGTATTTGAGGGGGTGATAGATATTGATAGATAAATTAGGTAGACAATCGAGAATAAATTAAAATGTCAATCAAGTTTCATATTAGATATTCAAATTCAAATTTTGAATTGAAATTGAATGATATGTATAAGAAAAATAAGAAAATTATTTCATCATTAATTAAAATTTAAATTCAAATTTGAATTTTAAATTTGAATTCAAGTAAACAAAGAATTTGTATTATTTTAAATTCTTATTTTGTAGCATGATCATATTTCTCCTATTTTGTATCATTATCGTTTTTTTATATATTCATAGTAATAATGGGGGTGAATTTACATCTATACCTATGAAACAATTTTACGTAGCTCAGGACATAGCACATCAAATATCTTGTGTTTATACCCCTTAGCAAAATATAGTAGTAGAACGGAAATATGGGCACTTGTTGGAAGTGGCTCGAGCACTCAGATTTCAAGCCAATTTAATAATAAGATTTTAGGAGGAATGCGTACTTACGGTTGCATATATAATCAATCATTTGCCAACTTCAGTTTTATAACAAAAATACCATATGAAGTATTATAATGAACTACCCTTTGTGATCACCTTCATGTTTTTGGTTGCTTATATTATGCGTATGACCATACAAAGTCATGTGCTAAATTTGATTTAGAGCCATTCGATGTATAGTTCTTGGTTACCTATATGGACAAAAAGGTTATTGTGTTTACGATCTTGAAAATCATAGTATTTTTATCTCATGAGATATAATTTTTTATAAACATGTTTTTCCATATTGCTCTCCTTTCATAATATAGTCTATACATAATAGCCAAAGAACTAAACCAGGTATTCCATTGGCTATTTTAGATGATCTACCATCGTTATACATACCTACTGCCAATCCCATATTTGAACCTTCTACGGATACAAATAACTCGTCCAAAATGTTTCCAATAGAACCTCTTCTTGTTGAGCATAACCAAATTCTAGAACCACAGTTAATTAGATCCACTCGAACTCGATAGATACCGATCTATCTGAAAGATTATGCCTTCCAATTGCTACTTTCACTCGATCCCTTACAGTCTGCTGCTCCAACAGCTCCTTCAGGTACTCTTTACCCTCTCTCAGATTTTGTTCATTATAATAAATTTTCTTCTCAACATCCAAATTTCTTGGTGGCCATCAGTTCTACTGACAAGACAAAATTTTTTTACAAGCCACCAAAATCCAAAGTAGCGTAAGGCTATGACAGTAGAGATTGTAGCATTAAAAAATTAGACATGGACTTTAGTTGATTTACTATCCGGAAAGAGAGCTACTGATTCCAAATGGATGTATCGCATAAAGTATAAGACGGATGGGTCGATCGATTGCTATAAGGCTCAGCTAATTATTAAGGATTATATCCAAGTTGAAGGTCTTGACTACCACGATATTTGCACCTGTGGCTAAATTAGTCACTGCACTATTTGTTGCCAGTGGCAACTGTACGTAAATAAAAATTGCACCAATTTGATGTCAATAATACCTTCTTGCAAGATGGTTTGCATGAAGAGATTTTCATAATATTCCTTAAAGTTTTACCTGCCTAGATGATACATGAGTTTATTGATCGAACAAATCTTTGTATGGACCCAAACAAGCATCTTGTAATTGGTTTGAAAAATTCTCCTCCTCGCTGTTTGGTTTAGTTTTAAACATTCTAAGGCTGCCGGTTACTTCTTATTCGGTCATTGATAATTACATTATATATATAAACATTAAATTAAGAATTAAGTTATTTTTATTTATTTAAAATTAATAATTTTATATATTTTTAATAAAATAGGAGATTGTCAATATAAAAAAAACTTGATTTATGAATTTAAATAAAAAATTCAAAATAAATTGACTTAAATGAATCCAGGTTTGTCATTTAGATTTGTACGAATTTTATAATGATCAATTCATTTATGATGGCCCGATCGCTGTTTTACAAAATAGCTGAATAGTCTATATATATCATCCATTAACCGTGGTCTACAGCTAAGCATCGTGGACCACGGAAGAGTTTGGCCGATCGCCAGCTAAGATGGTGGCCGGCAACCATTCCACTAGGTTCGGCAAGGCTCACGACACGAGTAGTGGCACCGGCGATGATGTGAGGTCTCGACGGCAAAGAAAGCAGTCCATGATCACGACAGTAGCATCGACAAGCGATGGTCCTTCCGATGACGGTGGTGGCACGACAGCAAGGCGGTACTCGAGAAACCGTTGCTTGCCACCTCCGTGTCCACCGGCCATCCTCATCGCCTCCCTTCTCCCGCCATCGTCTCGAGATGCCGTCTGAAAAGCTTCATCGTCGGTCATCTTCATCATGCTCGATCATCTTCCTCCTCTAAGATGCCGCTCCGATCTTCTTCCAACCATATCGCCGCCATCATCGCAGCCCATGCTCCCTATACATTAACTCCGCCTCTGCTCATCGCCATGGCTACCCTCTGCACTGCAGAGACCCCAACATTGCTGCATCCTTCCTATGATCGCCGGTCATCACCTCCTATCCTGAGCCATTACCATCTCTACCATTAGTCCTGCCACCTTCTTCCCATGATCCATCAACCGCCAGCCTTCCAACCCCAAGCTTCGGTCCTTACTGAGCCCTGCGTCCACCCTCCATGCCACCTCCCTTGGCATGGTCCATGGCTAGTGGAAGATGGTGGCACCAACGATGAAGGTGGTAGTGTGATCCACAGTCACAAGGGAGTACCCGAGTGGTAGCGGCCATGGTTCCAGTGATGAAGGAATACGGTGGCGGCCGGAGGGTATTGCCAGTTGAAGGAGGCAGAATCCACTATAGGAAAAGCTCTCGATCTTTGTCACAGTTCAGCACTGAGAGGAAGCTGGGAGGCACCATCGTGTGGTTCTTCCATGCATGATCCAATAGCCCAACAGCGACCTACTGGGAGTAGGTACAGAGAGCTACGATGGGCACACGTTCCGACGATGATGCAGTGGATTTCTTGGCTCTCTGATCAGGAATTGGAGACTAAGAAATTCATATCGTCCAAAGCAACTGGGAAAGGAATTTTTTTTTTGGACGAATTTGAATGGGATTCCGTTCAAGGCTTCCTCCACGAAATACCCGGTATCCTCTTTGATGTTATGACAGTTAAAAAAAATAATTATAAAAAAAAAGATGAGGCTCGCCATCCACTCCCATCACGAAGACGAGCCATCATGGGCTGCACATACGAGAAAGAACCAAAAAGATGAGAAGAGAGGTTAGGATTTTCGGAAGAGACCTAGTCCTAAAAAACTTCTCCCTCCGAGTCACTCGAGAAAATTCAAACCCGAGTCCATGTACATCCATGTCTCACCAGTTCTCTCTATCCTGAATCAAAATCCTGGCCCAATATGATCCAGATTCCTGGAAACTTATAAACCCCTTCCAGACCTATGTGACTCCAATCAAGACTTGGAGCGCCATATTAGTCCCAACAATGTGCATAAGTCTCGATATGCTCCGCGTGATCGTTCTACACCCTTCCTGTTATCTCCAGAGCTGACATGCATTTCCCCCGTGAAGCCATCTCGCCTCCCTAGCTGGAACTCAATCCATGTTCTAGAGCTCTGAACTCGTGCTCGATATTGATTAATCTAATATTTAAGAGTAAATTTGGGTAGACAAAAAGTGGAAAGAAAAGGGTGCTACGAGAATGCTGGACTTCAACATTGCACGCTAGATCAACATCTGAATTAGACAAAAAAAACTGTACACCAGTTCAGCCAAGAAAATTATTACATTATTGCTTACAATATATACTTGTGACTTGGGACCCGAATGTTTGAGTAACCGTTCATGAACATTATGTCCACCAGGTGAAATTTATAGCAATTCAGTTAGTTTCAATTTCTCAAGCATAAAGTTAGACTAATCAATATCTAACATAGACTTGGGCAACCCAATCAAAAAGTATAATATACAAAAATGATTTGATATTTTCAATACATGGTATTCTTGGGGGGGGGGGGGGGGGGGGGGGGTGGGGTTTGGAAAAATAATGGTGTGTTGCCATTAATCAACCATCACCAGAACTCGGACATTATGTGAGGATGTTACTCAGATGAAAATGTGATGTCATCCTAATAGCTCTTGAATGGAGATATGTAAAAATAGTTCTTGGACCAGAATTTCTGATAGGGGAACTCTCTGACACTCAAGTCGAAAAAGAGTGAAGTGTGCTACAACAGTCGGAGTTAAGAGCAATAGTGAGAAAAATGACTAAATAAACATGAAAGAAAAAAAAAATGTATGACCTTCATCGTGATCTCTTCTTATCAATTTATAGAGCTATATAAGATAACTGAATGTCGTTAGGGAAATATCACATTTCATAGGTATAACATATTTTAGTTAGGATATAAGATCCTGTCCCCTGGAGTCTTTTTGTTGAGATTGTGGCTAACATGGTGATCTTATTCACCACTACTTTTGTTGAAATGGTTGTAACTTGTTGGTCGTGACATTCAACTGGAATTTGTTTTGCCACCTCATTCGGGTATCATAAACTTCGAGTATTATGATGGCTTGCTAGGTACCTAGAGAGAGAGCGCTTAAATATTGTGTCTTGCCATTCCCGACTAAGTATGCTAGGATAGTTAGTCGGGACTAAAATTTATTCAGTAAATATACATGAAGGGATGTTGACGGTCAAATATATTATAATATCTGAACATGAGATTTTGCAGTTTACTCGATGCAGTGGACGAATTAGTTGACCTTTATTTAGTCGGTTTAGTGGGTGGATTCTCTAGCAATGTCCATCTCCTCCTTGGTTGGTGTCATGGTCAATGGTCTGATAGTCATCTTCTCCTTCTTTGATGGCCCGACCACTTATCGAGGTTGTGTAAGGGATTGCATCATCACTTTGCAGCTCACGCGGCTTAGTTCCTGGTGGATTTGGAGTATTTTTGAAGCAATGTTTATTCACTCTAGCCATTTTGATGATTTTTAAAAAAGAAATTATGGCTAAATATTGCTTGCCACTAAATAATTATCTTAAAAATGTTATAATTGCAACCACATCCGACCGAACCAAACTAACCTAAATGCTTAACCCACTCCAAGACATGCTTAATAGCTTGCAGGCTCTTTCTTTTTTTTTTTTTTTTTTTTTTTTTTTTTTTTTTTTTTTTTTTTTTTTTTTTTTTTTTTTTTTTTTTTTTTTTTTTTTTTTTTAAATAAAGAAAGGAAGGAAGGAAAAGAAAGAATAAGAATAAGGAGGAGGAGGAGGAAAAAGTCCATTAACATGCTCAGATTTTAAAAGAATGACACACTAAGCCCATAGATTCTTGAATTTTCTAAGAATCCGTTTGGAAAATCAAACAGATTTGGCTAGATTTTCTATTCGATTTACGGAATGAGCAGTCTATTTGAACAAGGCCCAAGATGTCAATCTCAGTCCAAATCATGCAGGAGAAAAAAAAGATTTTACGGATCTTGTTTTCTGTCTTTAGTCCAACAATCCGCATATAAATAGACTAAGATTGGGATGGTCTTTTAAAAAATATAGGCCGGAAAGGCCAGCATGCTCTAAATAACGTATAAATCCAATTTCTATGGGGCAGAAGCAGGATGAAATTAATCTCACACCACCCATGAACCAATTCCTCTAACTTCCAGGGTGAAGTCCATTTGGGCGACCCATTACCCGGCGTTGCATTCAAGCTAGATTGGGTTTGAGTGTTTGAATTAGTCTAGTTGGGCGTAAGTGAGTCTTAATCACGTCCAACCTTTCTAAATTACACCTTTCTCGATACATGTAAGTAGTTTAACACGAAGCTTAGGATTGAAGTTTGTTAAGTAAGTGAAACGTGAACGTCAAATCAAACCACTTGCCCAAAAAAGAGAAATTAACACCAAATCCAACCATAAGATCCCTCCTTTAAACGGAATCCAGTCAATTACGGCTGTAGCTGGGTCACACCCTTCTCTCCTCACCCGCAACTTCTTCCTCGAATCGCGGGGCCCCGCATCATATCACCAGGACGTGATGACTGATCAGCTGATCCAGTCGTTCTGTTCGACGTCCACGGACCTGGTGGCCTCCGTCCGCTTCCCGAGTAATGCTACGGGGCCCAAAACTGCTACCAAACCCTGGCTTTCAACGTGGCAACAGAATATTGGTTGCTCAGATGATGATTAGGAAACAAAGAGCCGTGCTTGACACATGTCCACCAGCTGTTTCCGAGCTCATCGTTTTCGCATGCTTGGGTCTTGATTAGCATTTAAAGGTTGCAGCCACGTGCACCCGGCGAGGCCGACCGGCACAGCTGGCGATATCCGGTGAGGCGGGCCACCACATTTCGCACCCAAGGACGGCACCCCAAACGCACCCAACGCCCCACCCAGACCCGGAATCTGAGCCACGAATCCTGTCCTTCAAGTGGAACCCACACATGCCTGGATATCCGCCACGTGTGAAAAGGTCCCCGCGCGTCACTCTTTCTCTCGTGAGAACGACCCTCCTTTATGGTCCAACGTGTGTCTCACCACGCCGGACGCGTATTAAATGACCATCCCGCACCTAATTTCTCGACCAAAAAGCAGCTTGGAGCTTTCAACTCCCTCACTCCTTTCATGAGCTCTCTCTCTGTCTCTCTCTCTCAATCCTCTTCTTCTACTAGTTGGCTTTGATTCCTATGATGCTTCTCCCCATAAGCCTGAGATGAAGTTTTGACGCATTTCATTGGCTTAGGTTTGTTCTCCTGAGCTCCTACGTCTGGTTTTTTTCGTCTTGTCCTTCCAACTTTCTTCTAAATTTTATGAGTTGGAGTTTTTTCGTTTGCTAGTGCTGGGTGGCATTGGTTTTCTCACGACCATGGAGATCTGGAAACCCATCGGATCTAATGCCGGAGAGAGAGAAAGGCAGAGAACGACTGCAATGAATATTGAGGCCTTTAATGTCCCAATGTTTGAGAACTAAAAAAATTCGTTTTATTTATAGCTTGGAAAGGGGGGGGGGGGGGGGGGGGGGGTGGGGGAGAAGAAAAAAAAAAAGGAAGAAAGCCATCTCCTTCTCTGCCATCTCTGAGACCAGTTCACGGGAAGCCATTTCAATGCTCAGGGATCGACGAGTTCCCTACCGAGCTCGCTCGGTCGAGTCTTCTTTTTCCTGGAGAAGCTATGTGACTCGAAGGAGAAGCCATCCTTTTTCTCATACATGGCGGCTTTCAATACATTGGGGAGTGACTTATCGCTGCATTGATTACCATTTACTTGTTTCTTTACTCTTTTCCTGGTACTCCTCTCCATGGAGTCAGAGACCATCTCTCCGAGGTGTTTGCTTCTTTTTCTCTTCTTCTTCTGTTTCTTTCTTGCTCACATTTCCTCTAGTAGAGCTAAATCTAGCGACGCGGAGGCCCTTTTAGCTTTGAAAGCCTCCATCGATCCCTTGGACGCCATCCCGTGGCGGCGAGAGGCCTCGCCGGAGCTCTGCAATGGGTGGTACGGAGTCAAGGAGTGCTCTTCTGATGGGAGGGTCACCAAGCTTGTGCTCGAGTACCTCAACCTCACCGGCACCCTAACGACCGAGATCCTCGCTCCCCTCGACCAGCTCCGTGTCCTTAGTCTCAAGTCCAACTCCCTCTCCGGCGCCATCCCCGACCTCGCCCCTCTCGCCAACCTCAAGTCCCTCTACCTCCACGACAACCGCTTCTCCGGCCGGATCCCGGCCACTCTCACCGCCATTCACCGCCTCAAGATCGTTGTTCTCTCCAGCAACCTTCTCTCCGGCCCCATTCCAGTGGCCTTCGCCGCAATCCCCCGGCTGTACGCCCTCTGTCTCCAAGACAACCTCCTCACGGGGGAGATCCCGCCCTTCGACCAGCGGAGCCTCCACTTCCTCAACCTCTCGAACAACAATCTCTCCGGCGAAATCCCAGCCACCGAAGCCCTCGCCCAGTTCAATCTCTCCTCGTTTCTCCACAATCCCAGCCTTTGCGGCCCCCAACTCAAACTCCCATGTTCTAAAAAACCGATCTCTCCGCCCTCCAGCAGTCCAGAATCCTCCATTTCTTCTACCGCCAATGCCTTCCCCCCTCGTATCGCTTCTAATCACAAAAAGCGCAGCAGAAAAAGACTCATTGTCATCGTCGCCTGCTCCATCGCTGGAGTTCTCTTCCTATCCACTTGCTTAGCATTAGCGGTATGCTTGGTGTTCAGAAGAAAGCGGCAAAGAGTAACAGGGGGGAGTAGATCTCGGGGAGTTGGAGTGGACAAGTCCTTAGAAGAAGGCGGAGACGGCGGCGGCGGAGGAGGAGGAGGAGGAGTGCAAGGTGGCGACGCCGGCGGCGGAGGAACGAAGCCGGGGTTCCCGTGGGAAGGTGAGGGGCTTGGAAAGCTGATGTTTTGTGGGGGAGTCGGGGATATGTATAGCTTGGAGGAGCTGCTGAAGGCATCGGCCGAGACGCTGGGGAGGGGTACTGTGGGGAGCACCTACAAGGCGGTGATGGAGTCAGGGTTCATCGTCACAGTGAAGCGGCTCAAGGACTCGGCTCGGCCAGGGGTGGAGGAATTCCGGCGGCGGATGGAGGAGCTCGGCCGCCTCCGCCACCCCAACCTGGTGCCCATCCGGGCGTACTTCCAGGCCAAGGAGGAGCGCCTCCTTGTTTACGATTACTTCCCCAATGGAAGCCTCTTCTCCCTCGTCCATGGTACTCTCTCTCTCTCTCTCTCTCTCTCTCTCTCTCTCTCTCTCTGAGTCTCTCTCATTCATTTTCATAAAAGACCCTAACAATTCTCTTTTTTTGTTCGCTTCCTCATCTTTACGATATCAAAAATGCTGCACCATTACGTTCACCACCCACCCCCTAAGCAAACGTGGCAAGAGGTGATTGGTGTGGTTGATGGGGATCCGTGGCAGTCACTTGGTACCCTCCCGGAGCTATGCTGGGTGGGGAATGTAGTGGTGCCGCATAGAATTTTTTTTCATATAAGTCATATGTTTTTTCATATAAGTAAATTCTTCGAGACAATATATTTGGTGTCTTGCTGTGTGAAGCGATAGGATGAGTCTGGAGGCTCATTAATGCTGGCTAAGATACAAAGTTGAAGAAATTTCACTGTGTGAATTAAATTCATCCATGTGGCGTGAGACACGCAACGCATTGCCACCTTTATTATAATTATTATTACTATTATTATTTTGGAAGGCCCAACGTGTGATGCAGGATGGATTCAGATTTGCTTGCATGTTTCCAAACCTAGCAATAATCTATTCAAAAGAACTTATATTATTAACAGCTAAGATATGTGGCCTTGTATGATGAAAAGAAATATGTATATTGTAATTTTGAGAATTAAATTTAGCATTTTAGAAAGTATTTCTATAAAAAGATATCAAGAAATAGGGTAATGAATTTAATCTTCGTCCATGCATTGATGCATACGTTTGTGTCAAATCAACCTAATAAGAGCTGTTATGTTATGCATACCGTAACCTTAAATTCCATCTACTTGTATACTTCTTTTTGTTAACAAGAATCCTAGAACGTGTGACATAGATTTAGTAATGACAATGTATCTTAAACCAAAGAAAAAAAAAAAGTAATTGCAATGTATTCCACTATTCTAGTGTATGCCCTCCAAGAAGGAATGAGTTTTAGGATAATAAGCAATGTGATATACTTGTTTTCACAAATTTAGAATGTGTATGTTTTTCTTTAAAAAAAAAGAGTACATCCTCCATTCTCCCCCACCTCCAAACGGCTAAGGTGTGGCAAGAGAAAGGATTCTATTAAGCGTCCTCTCCTAGCGAGTCTCGGAAAACGTACGTTTTTTGTGCGGTGTGGAGCAACAGTACTCGTTGCTCGTGCCACCACGTAAAATACGATCGAAACAAATCACGAGTAATATTCCATGTCCACAAGGTCACAGAGTGGGGTATCGGGTCAAAAGATACTGCTGTCCTTTGCCTAGTCATCTGACAGAATTTAAAACATTAAGATCCATAATTGTTATCATTAGATGGCCTTCATCAAGGTAAGTCTTGTTTCAACTTTGTTGTTTGAATAACTCCTCGTTAGCTGCCTTTTCTCGTGAACCTTTTAATGAGTTAGGCCCAATGTTTGGACTTGTCTGTGTGATTCATGGAATGACCACGGGGCCAGTGCTTGTGCCTCGGCTTATTACTTCGTCTCTTTTCCTCTGGAAAGCCTTTGCGCTGATTTGGCTCATTCCTTTTTTGTTGGTTTGCTCCGCTCGCTCCGCTGCTCGCATCCTTCCGTTTCCTTGATGGTTCCACTTCCCCCTCCTGTTTAGAACTCTTTTGGTTCTTTGTTGGTTGAGGACTGCCCATTTCTCCTTTCCCACCTCCATGGGAAGGGGGGTGGGGGTAAAAATGCTCGGGTGAAACACAGTTTATGGATACCAAATTATTACATAGGAATGTGATTAATGCACAGCCAAGGAAGTATGGATGATTGTGATTTCATGTGTGGTTTGCGTTTTTTTTTTTTTTTCTATTTATCTGTGAATTCTATTTACTTTCTCCTTTGTAAAGGGGGTAAAAATGAAGCATGATCAAAGTACATATTTGTTTCTTAAACAAAATTATTTGTAAAAGTAAAAATTGAGAATACACTTTATTTATTTATATTTTTTTTTTTAAAAAAAATGTTGATTGATTGAATTGGCGAAGTCTACCGTGTTGATGTTGATATAAAACTCGATCCTCTCGAACTCTCAATTTATGTAGTTGTAGTGGTAGAAGTATTTTAGAGTGGAGAGCTATGCTAGTGCAGCACATGAAGTTGCTACTTCAATCCAGGAGGAAGAAAAATTTTTAATTCATTTAATTCTAAATATAAGTAGCGATCAGAGTGGTATGTATACGATTTTTCAAGATGTTTTTAATGATAAAAATAATCTACATCGAGTTTAATAATTTTCGGGATTTTTTTTTTTTGCTTTCAAATATAGTAGATAGTATAATGTCATTTGAAAAGGAACTTGCAAGGATATATATGATGCTTAAGAATTTAAGTTTCCTCTTGAACTTGCAAGGATATATGATGCTTAAGAATTTAAGTTTCCTTCTTGTTCAAGATATTGTTTTCTGCGAGTCCTGATGGAAAATTTTTTTGAGTGCTTGTTGCATGATAGGCCGTGAATCAAGATGAACAAAATAGAAGGATTTGTCATTGATGTGCGGCTGTGATTTCTTTCGACAGGATCTCGGTCTTCTGGAACCGGGAAGCCCCTCCATTGGACGTCGTGCCTTAAGATCGCGGAGGACGTGGCCGCCGGCCTCGTCTACCTCCACCAATCCTCCCCGCCAGTCGTCCACGGTAACCTCAAGACCTCCAACGTCCTTCTGGGTGCCGACTTCGAGTCCTGCCTCACAGACTACGGCCTCGTCCCTTGGCTCCTCCCCTCCCCCGACGACGACCACCACCTCCCCTCCTCCTCCTCCCTCTTCTACCGCGCCCCGGAGACCCGCCACCCCCGATCCCGCTCCTTCACCCCTCACTCCGACGTATACAGCTTCGGCGTCCTCCTCCTCGAGCTCCTCACCGGGAAAACTCCGTTCCACGACCTCGTCGAGGAGCACGGCGCCGACATCCCCCGGTGGGTCCGCTCGGTGCGGCAGGAGGAGACGGAGTCCGGCGAGGATCCGGTCTCCTCCGGGAACGAGGCCTCGGACGAGAAGCTGGCGGCGCTGCTCAACGTGGCAATGGCGTGCGTGGCTGTGGACGCGGAGCGGCGGCCGACCACCAAGGAGGTGCTCAGGATGATCCGGGACGCGCGGGTGGAGGTCATCGTCTCGTCCAATAGCAGCGAGCAGTCACCCGGCCGGTGGTCGGATACGGTGCAGAGCTTGCCGAGGGAGTACGGCTCCGAGCATGTGAATTTTGGAGAGAGGGATTGACCTGGGCTTTTCTTTGGGTTTTAAATGATTCTTCTCTTCAACGGCCAAGTTGCAGAGTCACTAAAATTTGGTGTGGTGTGGTGTGGTGTAAATCTTGAGATTTTTAGAGTAGAATTTTTCTCCCTTCATTTGTTTTCGATCCTATTGGAGTCTTCTGGCCCTTCTCCGACACGGTGGTTGTTTGATTTCTATGCCTGGATTCATCAGTAGCCGTCAATAAGAAATCCCTCCAAAAGTTGATAATTGAAACTTATACCAGAGTGATCAATCTGATGTAAAAATATATATATTATATAAAACATTATTATACAACAAATACATCCAACTGATACGTGGCCCCTCGGAAACTTTGTAGGGGACTACCGTGAATGCACGATGCACTGGGGTAACATTATGTTCCGTCCTGTTCCTGCAGCATGACAGCCATGTTTACTGGAAAAGAATTATCTCGGAGCAAGTGGTATTTTGTATGGTGTGAATTGTGGACCAATGCTCTGCCAAAGAGGAAGATAATTGCTAAAGAGCAAAGACAATGCAGCCATGTTGCTCGAAACAAAATAATCTATGTGCATCTGTGCATGATAATAATAGGAAATACGGACTGGTTCTCCAGCTATGTGCAAGATAATTGCTAAAGAGCAAAGACAATGCAGCCATGTTGCTCGAAACAAAAAAAATCTATTTGCATGATAATGATAGGAAATACGGACTGGTTCTCCAGCTCAGAGGCAGATGAAGGCTAAGCAGCAAGGTTAGAGCTACATGGCTCAGGAAAAAAAATTCCAATGCGAAAACCTGGTGTGGTAGTGAGGGTTACCCAATGCTGCTTCAGGATAGAGAGCTGGTTGCTGAATGAATGACAAGTACACAGATAGTTTGCTAGGATAAAGATATCCAGGTCCAATCATGCAGCATAATGGAGAGAATCATGACTCCAGGATAAGGGATGATGACCATTGCTGAATAGAGTGATGATGCGTCTCCGAGCACGGGCAAAAAAAAAAAAAACACTAGGAAATCCTTGGTAGGAATTACATCCAAAAGGAACAGAATTTGGCTGCTTTAGATCAGTCAGTCCGTTAATATTTGCTTAATTCCATGTGGTATAACCGGCAAACAAAATTTAAAATTTTAATATAAACGATCTGGCTTGCGAAAGCAAAGTGATGTCGGACAAAACATAACAAAAAAGAAGAAAACATTCTAGAAGCCTGTGAGAGATGAGCCTCGAGCTGCAGCTCTTTCTGATGCCTTTTGAGTGGTTGGCTTCCATGTGGGTGGGTCCTTCGCTCCTCTGTAATCTGACTTCTGCCAGGCAATGTCGCATTATTAAGCGATACTTGATACTGTGGCTCTTCCAGAGATCTAGACTCCGGGTTTGCTTCAGAAGCAGCAATGCCTTGTGAAGCTTGAGAAGGTTCCTGCAGTTGCAAATGGCATTTTCAGAAACAGAGGTGTTTTAATCTGGACGATGGATACAAGGAGATTGCAATTGTTGTGCAAGCTGAAATCTGCAGTGTCCTGCATATGAGTTGACAGAAGTTGTAAAAGACCAAGCTAATGGACAGTGCACAGAATATAAAAATAATGATGGCAAGCAAGGCCGATTTGACTAGCATGAGAATAGAAAAATTTGAACTCCCTAATCCACGGATGAAAGATCCATCCCAGGATGCAACTTGAGTCGAAAGCTTAATGATTGCTATCATTATTGATCACCGAGGCTTTAACATGCATAAAGTTCGGGACATGCTGCTAGTACGAGTGAAAGAAGAGTTCCAACTAACAGGAAAAATCATTGAACATGAAAGTAGCTTTTAAAAAGTGAACTCTAGCTCACATGATCATTCAACTTCCTCGTATACTGCAAGCAGAATGAGGGCCATCTAACTTTGAATAAGAACGATCTGACAATTCATGTTTTTACCTGAAAGTATAATAAAAATGCTTCAAAAAATATTGTTGGTTCTCAAATTTTGTTCATGAATTATAGATCTACAAGCAAAAATAAGAAGGCGAGCCTTGTCATCTTCATTTGGAGACAGCTACTTGTTCATATGCATTCCACGATGCTGTTAATTCCTACCCTCGATGAAAGCGAGGAAAGGCACCCTCTTGTGTTCCTCAATATTACCTTTGAGTCTCCATATTGCTCCGGTCTCTGCTTACCTACCTATTCAACATCATTTCCATTGTATTGCACAAATTAATACATCATCTCGGTGATTCTTCCTGATTCCATGACCTGTTAGACACTATAAATTGAGTTTCCCTGCTGTATGCATTTTAAACTCACCATTCCCCACTTTTACCATGCACATTTAGTTATTGTATGTTGTCGAAATATTAGGGAAGTAAAGCAAGCTTTATTAGGTTTTAAAAAATCGGCTGAATAAAAATAAATGACTATCGTATTTTCTATTGAATCTCCTGATCTCAGTTAGACAAATACTTATTGAAGATTACACTTCCATTCCTCGTGACACCATTCACTTATTAGCTTTTGTGTTCCCCCAAAGTCAGTTACTTGACATATTCATGAAATTTCATATCAATTTTAACCGAATTTAAATTTGCAAAACAGAAAAATAGTTCAAAACCGACTTCAAATCTACAATATATATACCATTTTGGGACTAACGTTAAGCCCATGCTCCAATATTCTTGAGCATTTACAAGAAAATGTATTTGAAAGCAAGAATGTTGGCTCCAGTTATCAAGATATGCGAGGTGAGGGCACATGCACAGCTTATAACTTGATCTGGAATCGGTGTTCAAATACAATCACAGAGCTGTATTGGCCACAGCTGGTAAGCTATAGTACAGAATCTAGCAGCAAAGCATCATTCAAGTGCACTTAAAGAACTAAATGTCTGAAAAGATAAGAAATATAAAACATATAGATATGTTCTACCTTAAAAATATTTATGCCAGAATTGTTTTTCCCATATTCAGCATGTATAAGCACAATAATTGACAAAATGCATGCATAAAAAACAATCTTCATTTGGATTCAGCAGGCAAATGTTAATCAATAAATTTTTATAAAAATAAAGATTTTTTTTAGAAATGTAGTTTTCTATTCAAGGAAAGTAACATTCTAATATGAAAATGCAATTTCCAACAAAGAAATCTTATTGGGAAAGTTATATGCCCATGATGATGTGGACATTGGGGAAGTTAATATACAGTTTTTGTAACTGTATATAGATATATATAGAGAGAGAGAGAGAGGATACTTTGAATGCATAAAGTGGGTTTCGTTTTTTAAAAAACTTCCTTCTTCTCTCTCAAAAAAAAATGTAAAAAACTTTTCTATCCTCCCCATCCAGAAACTCTCAACTGATCTCCTAAGATTTCTTAAGAGATTTGTCCTGTGGCTTGTAAATGCCTTCCTACGTGAATTCGCTAAGATCAGAAGTAAAGCAATCCTGATCATGGTAAGAAAATTTCAACATTGATATTAGAGACATACGTGGTTGCTTTCTTTACTGTTATCATATATTTTTAGTATATCAAATTTTTGCCGTATATTTAGAATGCATGATGAGAATTTTTTTTATTTGTTTATGAATTAATGTCTTGCAATGCCTGGAGGAATGCCAATCCTCATCTTTTTTCTATCACCAGCAATTGAGCGATGGAAGGCCAGGGAGAACTCCTTGGGCTGCCGCTTGAGATTGATAGCCGGCAGTAACTAGTCCTCTCTCCCTCTTAGACCAAACGAAAAGAGGAGATCCGTCGCTGAGAGCGTGGTCATGGGGGATCAATGGCAATCATTTTTTTTAATTTGGTGGGACAAGCACCAAATGCCCTATTGAGTCTATCAGACAACCTTGAAGCCACCCCAACCCTTAGGGAGCTGAGAATGATCCTCTACAGCAGTCAATCTCGTAGGATCTGAGCCATTAATCATGCTCTGATAACAAGATTTCGTATCATCCCCATACCGAGTTACCCATCTCCTTTGCCGGTTTGTCATTTTCTTTGTTTCACCATTTTGGTCTCGCACCCACCACTCTTTAGACCACTGGCGGTAGGGAGAAGGCCGCTGGCAATCGGGAGAAGGTCGCCGGAGTTTTTGGTTTGACCAGTGACCCACTAGCAAGGGAGATACCGAGCTTGGAGACTCCATTAATGGAGCGTAGGGAGCATCAGTCTTGCTCCTGGGAGAAAGATGGGTTCGGTTGTTTTGGTTATGGGTTTGATTGTTAACCCATTTAAAGTCTAAGCCACTACATACTTGGCCCTTTTAGAAGAAAAAATGTTTCAACATGTTCTGGTGTATCCAGACTAAAGTATGGAGAAATGGGATGGCATGCATGGGAGTGGAGGTGTTTTGCATAGCAAATTGAAGTGTGGTGCTGTGCCATCAACCTCCAAAAATGTTTAAAAAAAATTGTGGTGTGATCTAGCTATACACCTTAGACACTGGACCATAGTCACAAATTCAACATTTCAATCTTTTAAAATCCCTTATCTAAGGCAAATATTATTATTTTTTTAATTATTCATGCTCTTCTATTCATGATAATTGAATCAAATAATATTAAAAAAAAATTATTGTTGATATTAATTTTTTTATTATTATGATTATAGATGGCAAGACAAATATTCACATTGAGCAAACAAGAACTAAGGCAAAGGCTACTAAGAGAAACAATGGAAACCTTTGAGTATCATCCTAGAAGTGATATGATCGATCATATTGCTAAGTTCAATCACATAATTATTGAGTTAGAGCATGATTATAAGACCATATCAGAATATAGAGTCTGGGTACTCTGTAAATCACTTCCATCATGTTGGGCAAATTTTGTGTATGACTTTTGGACGGGTCATTTGAAGTATCAGTCTCCCTTAGATTATTGTCATGTGGTTGATGTTTTTCTTAGAAAATGGTATCAAAAAAATCAAATAAATTCCGGAAGAATCTCAAAGCCTGTTCTTCTTGGTGGTGCCTATGGATTCATGAAATATTTGTTGTCTTTATGATTATATGTCTAGTCATTTTAGTTTATGTTTTTTATTAGATGTTTAATTATGTAATCAAAAGAGATCATGTAATTCTATTGCTATATTCTTCTATTATGATGTTTATTATGTTTGAGTGGGAGTTGTTTAATATATGACTTTTAATTTTTTGTGAATTATAATTATATATTATGTTATTTTTATCTTTTAATTCTCTGTGAATTATAATTATACATTATTTTTGTTCAAGAAAACCAAATCAATAATAAATCATTGAACAATGGATAATGATCGGAAGCATAGCGATATTTTCATTCCATGTCATTTGCTGAGTTATTATTAGGTTTGGTTTATACCTGACAAAATGATAGTATAGTGTGCTTTGATAAATGAACTATTCGTTTCATTTTTGTTTAGATCATGGTATTAAAGAATATCATAGCTGATTTGAACAAAGGTGGTAAGCTGAATGATGATAATTATCATGTCTGGCATCTCAAGATACAATATGTACTTGAGGAATAAGAGACTTTAAGTCATCGACCATACCATGGTTGACCCTTGTGTAAGTGTTACTGTTCAGCAAAGAAGGGATTAGAAAGCATATAAAACTTAGAAAAAGAAAGATTCCACGGCTAAGGAAATATTAATAAGTTTAATAAAAGATGACCTAGTATGTGGATATGAATAGTATTCTACCACTTATGAGATCTAGGTTGCCCTTACAAATAAATTTGGAGTTAGTGTGACCAAGCTTAAGCAGTTGACTATAAAGTTTGACACTTATAAAAAATGTCCAAATCAAGGATTTAAGTCCCTTCGGGACTGGGGCCATCCCGGCCGTCTCGTCCCGTATCTGTGAGTTTTTGGCAGAGGGGATGGGTGCGGGACCCCAAAACAGTCATCCGGCCTCCATCCCAGCTTCATTACGGCCGGATTAGGTACCGGTATGGCCATCCCGGAGAAATCCTAAATTTTTTTTCTGATGTCATGAGTAAGAAGGAGAGGGGACTGGGGAGTACTAACCCATTTGCTTCTTGCTTGCAGATCCGTCAGCATCGGCGTTGGCATCCGGCATCGTCGCTAGGAAGACGAGGAGACGAGGATAGAGGACCTCCCGAGAACGCAAAGGGAGGAGAGAGGAGTCTGAGGAGGGAGTAGGGAGGTGGAAGGAGGGAGGGAGGGAACCGTCGGGCGTCGGCCATAGGGCGACCAGTCGAGCAAGGGAGGAAGAAGACATGGTCGCGCATCCCATGGGGCTGGGTCTTTAATCCCATTTGAAGGGTGGGGCGTACGGATCATCACGAGAAATCGGTCACGGACTGGGATATATGTCCGATTGAAATATGCTGTACCAATTAAATAATAATTTGATATTTGAATCAACAGGGATCACGAGATATATAAAATAAATTATACGGATGGACAAGACATGTTGCAGACCTATAATTATTTTTGTAAATCTTGGATTTTTTTTAACGGTTAAATTAACAGTAAAATGAATCTATCAACTTTTATCCGTTTTCTAATAGATAGGCCTCGGATTCCTTTTTAACATTCATTTCAACGATAAAATAAAATGGATTATTTGTAACGGTCTAATCGATATGAAACAATGGTAAAGTTAACCTGCAATGTTAAATAGGGATAAGCTATCTCACAGAAGGCAGAATGCAGAAGGGAGAAATCCATAGTGATATTGCTCTTACAAAAGAAAGACGGAAGGCTTATCTAAAGAAGAAGGTTGCTTTGCTTCTTTTAGAAAGTAGTAATTCTTTGTACCTTGATCCAAAATGCTATACTACTTATTAAAATTAGAAATATTTTTTTAATTAATAAAATATGATTTATTAAATTATTGTCATTATTTTTTAACTATGTTTTATTTTATATTAAAAGATTTTACAGGAGGGAAAAGAAGGGAGGCATCTCAAACACATCATTTCTTAAAATTTTAACGAGATTCGCGAATGGTATTCCTACTTTTCTAAAATTTTATATTTAGATCTTGTACAAATATAAAAACTTGTTCCAATTTAATTTGGTTCTTATTTGATAATATTAAATAAGCTCATGCAATTATAAATATAATTTCTTATTTAGTTTAAAATTATATATAGAGAAAGATTTCTTGTCCATAATAAAATAGAATAATGTATGAGTTAATCACATAAAAAGAGTTAAATAAAATATAAATTAAGAGCTTTATATGACATAGATAGTATACCATTGCAAGAATAATATCATTCTCGACAATATAATGATTACTTTTTCTTTATTACAGTAAATCTGCACATGAAAAGAAAGACTATTTTATTTTATAGTATATGATCTATTTTGTTATGTTAACAATTAATAAATTAGATTAAATTATCAAACTAAGTATGTCTAGAAAGAAATACATACATAAACCCCCTAAAGTAGAAAAGGATATGACTGTAATGTTTCACCATGTGAGTTAAACACATGTGTTAACTATTATTAAACAAGATATCAAAATATTGAAGCTAAATTTCTGTGCAAAGAAAACATATATAAACCATCTAGAGTAGAAAAGGTATGGCTGTTATTTTTGACTACGCAAGTTAAAACTTATGTGCCCCAGCAGCAACTTTTCTACTGAAAAAGATACATATCGAAAATACAAAAAAAAAGAATAGCAAAAATTGAAATAAGACAGAAAAATATAGACAAATTAAGCATGAAAATCAGATAAGATATATAAAATTAGAAAAAAATATATATAATATAAAAAGGTAAAAAGCAAAATCCAAAACAAATATAGATAATTGAATATGTAAAGACAGAAACAGAAAGTAGAATAGATGTAAAAATTTAATTAACAAGAAAAGAAAAATAAAGAACAAAATTTGCAACAAAAAAATAACTGACTTGCAGAAGAACAAAGATTACCGAATAGAAGACTTTGAAAAAATGTGTGAAACTAATTTTGTAAAAGTGAATATGAAAAGAGTCAATAATAAATAATATATAAATTTTTTAAAAAAATGGAATATAAGAATACAAAACAGGACGTACAAGGAAAGAATACATAATTATTAGTTTATAGAAAAAGAAAATACAAAAAAAAAAAAAAAAAATGAAAAACTGAATATATATAGATAAAAAATAAAAATACATAAATGAATACTCAAACAGATGCATTAATATACAAATAAAAAAATGGACAAGTTAGCAAATAAAAATTTAGAAAGTGAACTAAAAACAACATAAAATATGAAGTTTGATTAGTAAAATGAACATCTATGCAATAAGAAAAATAGAATGAACAAAAAAGAATCGATACAAATAGAACAAAATAAAACCACAAACTTTTTATAGTCATTTTATGCACACGGGCTTGTGATTCACATGTCATGTATTATGCACATATAGATCAAGTGCTATCATGGATACACTTATCATGATACGTTCTGCTATCTTTGGCACTAGTGGCACTACATGATATGAGTCTAAAAAGTTTTGCAACTAGGTTGCTAAGATATGCTACCTTATAACTTTATTTACTAATTTTATTTGCTTCATATTAATGTATAAATATGTTATTAAATACATATAGTTTTCAACTAATAATATGGATATTTGTGATTTTAAATCATCTTAGGTATCTTTACTTAGTACTGTTGAATGTGTGCATCACACAAACTTCAATTTTTAATACAAAATAGCGATGCATGACTAATTTAAACATCAACAGTACAATGAAAAAGGGCTTAAGATTCATATGAAAACAAAAATTTCTAGCGGACATGCAATCAGTTTTGCATCAACATATTTTTATGTGATATATATACAAATATCTTTTGTTTTGAGAAACTCATATTATAGGTAATACCATCGAATATACTAAGGGATATGATAGTATTAAAGTTTCCTAATGTAAAATGATAAATTTTTATCATTATTATATTCAATTAATAGACTGATTCTCCAAGTCTTTATAAAGCAAGAAAAAAGTTAACAACGAAGAGTTTACTTAAAGTAGAAACCAAAATTGTCAAGATGCTATATTTAAAATAGTAAAACATGCTACAAGCTACAATTCATTTTTGCTATGAGTTGTCATGTATCCGTTTGTGTGGAAGCATTATATTTTAATAGACCACACATATAATGTAAAGAGGGAGAAATTCTTGTACCATGATGATAACCCATGGCATGAAATCTAATTTCGAGATACCCATTAATTTTATAATTTATTTTAAATTAGATGGAGCTCGATAACAAGCAACAAAGGATCCGGTATTAGATGGCATTTTGGAAAAATGGGAAAGGATCGGCATCAATGGAAATGTAATTTCTGTGGACATAAAAATAGAGAAGGTGGAGTCACTCGATTGAAACAACACTTGGTGGTGGCTTCAGTGATGTAAAGAAGTGTCCAAAAGTACCTGCAGAGGTTTGAGTGATGATGAGGGAGCATATTGACAAAAAAAAGAGGCAAAGATAGCATCTAGAGCTCGAAGAAAAGTAGTTGATCATCGCACATCTCAATCATTTATTCATGTAGACTTAGATGATGATGATTATATTGATCCAGATGATTTAGAGCCAACTCATCTACAAAGGCTATCCGGGCCTCTCGACAGGACCAGTGGCAACAAGAGGAGGTTTCGGACAAAGCACAATTTTGATGTTCTCAATTTGAGAAAGGTGGTGGCTCTGGTGCAACAGCAATGTCATATTCACATTTACAGTCTGCTAGATTAGAGAGAGTCAATCCATGAGAATGGAATCATCTTCAATCAAGTCTTTGTTTGGTGCATTTGGAAAGAAATCAAAGAAAAGCTCAAGAGGTCCCACCATCTATGATCTAGATCCTGCAGCATATCTAGATCCAAAGTCAAAGCAACCAAGAATTGATGACTACATAAAAAGGACAAGAAAAATAAATAGAAGGGCAAGTGCCAACTGGTTTCATTTTAGCCATATTCTAGCATGGACAGCGATGAATACGTACTTTGATCGATGATTAGTACAGTTTAGAAAGCCGGTCCGGGTATTGATCCTCCTACACCCTATAAGATTCATGGACCATATTTACAATAATAGGTCGCAGATATCAAAGCCTGGATTGAAAGTTATAAAAGAGAGTGAATACTTATGGGGTGACATTGATGTGCGATGGTTGGTCTGGCCCTACTAAGAGGAGCATTATCAACTTCTTGTATATTGTGATAAGGTAACCATCTTTCATACTTCAATTGATGCTTCAGATAAAATATATGACTCCAATTACATTTTGGGCTTGATGAGGGATGTAGTTGATGAAATTGGTGAAGAGTATATCATCCAAGCGGTCATAGATAATGAAGCAAACTATATAAAAGCAGGAAATAATTTGATGTTAAAACAATATCTATATTAGACCCCTTTGCATAGCACATTGTATAGATTTGATGATAAAAGATATTGGACAGCTACCAAAAGTAAAATCTGTAGTAGAATGTGGGCAGGCAGTATCCAAATACATCTACAATCATACCTAGGTACTTGCTCTTATGAGAAAACATGTACAAAGGGAGCTGCTTAGACCAGGGTTGACAAGATTTGCAACTAATTACATAGCATTGAAGAGTCTTCTTGATAATAAGCCTGGTTTGAGGGCTATGATGACTTCTGATGAATGGAAGGCTTCTAAATATGCAAGAACTAATGATAGACGACATGTTGATGGCATTATATTGAATAATAATTTTTGGGACAGATGCTCAGAGGTGATTAAGGCAATAAAGCCCATGTATGTAATGCTACGGATGGTAGAGACCGAGAAGTTTCCTCATATAGGCTATGTATATCACAAGATGTCTGCTTGCGAAGAAGAGATCATACAAGCAGTAGGACAGAAGAAAGCAGTACTATATTTGCATATTATTGAGGACATATAGGATACTCAAATGAGAAAAGACTTGCACTTGGTAGGTAAAACTTGTTTGAAGCATAACTATCATATATCCTTTGTTGAATAAGTTATGAATATCTTTGCTTTTCATTAATATTATTCTTATTTTCATGCAGTCTACTATTTAAATCCAAATATCAGTATGATCATAACATTACCTTGGATGAAGAGTTTTTGAAGGCCTTGAGGAATGTCGTGTATAGGCTAGAAAGTGATTTGGACTTGGCTGCGGAAGCTATAAGTGAGGTAATAAAAGAATATATACCTATCATAGTAGGAAAGCCATTATATTTTTGAAGTATATTAAATTTTTAAGTTTAGATGACCTTTAATGAGAAGTCCATATTGATTGGACAAGAAAAATTTTCAAGAGTGGAAAGAAAGCTTTGGAGAACAAGGAGCATACAGATCTATATCTAAAATGTCACCAGGTATAAATATAGATATTTTTTATTATCTATACATCTATATATAGCTGAGGAGGTAAGTTTAATAATATATATTATTTTATTTGATATTTTGAATACAGGAGAATGGTGGGTCTAGTGGGGTACATCCATGCCAAATCTAAGAAAGATTGCTATTCGGATCCTATCACAAACCGTCTCATCAAGTGGATGCGAGCGCAATTGGAGTACATGTGCCCTGATCCATACAAAAATTAAAAATCACCTAACCTCACAAAGATTGAGAGATCTAGTCTTTGTACACTATAATATGAGGTTGAAGCTCAAGTATGTCAATGAAGAAAAAGAGTCTAAGCAAGATGATCCATTCAAAGAGGACTTTGTCCATGATGAGGAGGAACCTATATTGAACTGGGTCGCGATCAAGAAGCATGGGATCCACCAATGTTGGATGAGCTAGAGATCCTCTCGACCATATAAAATAATAGCACATGAGGTAGGAGTACGAGATATAAATCGATGGATGGTCTCTCATTTATCTCTCATTCAGAGTGGAATGCAAAATACTGCTAGAGATGATGATCGATCAGGTAATAGACGATCTGAAGATTTCGATCAACGATTTGATCATGAAATATTTAAATCTAGACATCAAACATAGATTTCCATGAATAGCCAAGACATTGGGATCAGTAGCAAAGGCGAGGCAAGTCAATTTTGAGGAAGCCAAAGAGCTACAATTGAAGACAGATATGGAAAGTCCAAATCAAAGATGAATGTGGCAATTGATCTAATAGTAGCAATTGATGATGTGCCAATTAGAGATGACGATAGTGAGACACCTGATTCCTCCGATCCTAGATTGCCTAGATCATCTCAGGATAATAGTGATGATGATAATGATAGCAAGAGTGATGATGGATTTGATGATCATGATAATCAAGGTGGAGGTGGTGAAGCATGTAGGATTAGTCCTTTTATCGAAGAAACATATTTCAGCTATGCTACACAGGACCAGAATCATAAAGCCAAACATAGTTCTAGATATCGGAATGAGGAAGAGTTGCTGGCCTATAGGAGGAGAAAAAAAAATTATTGCAGGACATGGCACACGGACTAAAGATATTTTGGATCGTTTTCATGAGGAGTTGCAAATAACTGAGGAACATCGACGTCAAGCATACCCGAAGTTTATGGCATGGATGGAGCAATACGAAACGTAGATTCGAGTCTGAGCAAGTTAGATCATCATCATCATCAACCAAAATAGAACTATTGGAGTGAATGATTCAGATGCATATTCTCAATGGTCATATCCCGAAGAATATTCTCATCCACCTTATGGAAATACTTCCAGATCACAATATAGCATTGCCTCTTATTATCCTCATCAAGGATGGCCTATTCCTTATCAAATATACTATCAAGAAGGTTATCCTAGACAATATCAAATACAAAATGAAACAAGGATTCGTCCAGCTCCGAATTGGCAATATATTCAAGGCTCTGATTATGAGCAGGACCCGATGTTTATGAGAGTCATAGGCATTCCACTTGAATTTGTAATGATTTTGATATGTTTATATTAAACTGATGACCCATTTTTTGTAATATTGAAAATGATTATTACATAATATTAACATCATATTTTTTGATACAAGTAACTAAGCTCAAGTAGTATGCACTGCAATTTTTTCATCTAACTTCAATATTTATGCTTTATCAAGAATTCATGCTGCATCATTTATAAGAAATCGTTGCTCGGTAATCAAGAAAGAATCTTCAACAACCTGAAAAATCATAATACATTATAATGTTAGTTTTAAATAGAATAAGATTATCATAAATACATTATTTTGAAAAATCAAATATATTTAAACAATAAATAAAATAATAAAAACTCAAAATAAATTCAAAAAATTATATATATATAAGAACATTACAAGTACGTACCGGGATGTCCTATCGAGACGGCCACTTGGATGCCCGATCGAAACGGCCACCAGGACGAGGCGGGACGCGGGGCGTCCCGTTCCGAGGAAAAACCGAGATGCTCCCATCCCACGGGATTTAAAACATTGATCCAAATCAAATAATCAAGCAGCATCTGAGAGAGATGTCTAATATGATTAGGGAGTTGAAGTCAATTGGTCATGAGCTTACTAATGAACAGCAAGTGCAAACTGTGATTCATTCTTTTCCTGATAGTTGGAAGCATATATGAAGGTTAACCTAACTCATAATGATAGTATCAAAACTTTTAATGATATCGCTTATCATGTTGAGCTGGAAGATGAGCAGTTGGAGTCGATCAAATCCACAGGACAAGCATTTATTGTTGAAAGTTTCAAAAGTATTTCTGGTTTCAAATGCAATAGAAACTGGAACAAAAAAAGCAAGGAAAAGGGAAATAAGAAACAAACTGCTGAACAAAAGAACAAGAACAAGCACAAGTTTTTCAAGAAGCAAAACAAAGTAAACATGAAGTGTTACAATTATAGCAAAAGGGATCACTTTGCTCATGAATGTACCGAGCCAAAGAAAAGGGTAAGTTATTTTGTGCTTTTCTTCATAATGTATATGTTTTGAGTAATATGATGCTTACTGATTCTTATCCTTTATGGACTGTAGACTCAGGAGCACCATCCATATAGCTAGAGATAGAATAGCATTTATGAAATTCCATCAGATATCTATTGGAAGTAGATGGATATATGTGGAAAACAATGCTAGAGTTGAGGTCAAAATAATTGGGACATGCAAGCTAGAATTGCATGGTGGCCGAACTATGAACCTGCATGATATCCTTTATGCTCCAGACATATGAGACATATGATGAAATCTTGTTTTAGTTGTTGTTCTTTTGAATTTAGATTATGTACTAAAATTTCATGGTAGACGTATTGATGTTTATTATAGTAATGTGTATTATGGATCTGGATATTTGTTGTTTTATAGTACTTGATGTAAACTATAGTACTTTGGATTCTATTAATAGTTGTTTTTCATTAATTACCTATTATAGCAATACAAATGTTGATGTTCATATTTGACATGCTAGGTTAGAACACATTGGATAAGAAAAAAATGAACAGATTGGCTAGAGAGGGTTTATTAGGCTCACTTGTTAAAACTAATTTGTCCAAATGTGAATATTGTGTTATTGGAAAATCAACTAGAAAACCATTTGGCAAAGCTATTAGAGCTGAATTTTCATTAAAATTGATTCATTCTGACATTTGTGGCCCGATGAACATAAAAGCTAGGCATGGTGCCTTATATTTCATTACATTTATTGATGATTATACATGTTATGGTCATGTGTACCTTATCTCTCACAAATCTGAAGTATTAGATTATTTTAGATTATACCTAAATGAAGTTGAAAATCAACTTGAAAGAAAGGTAAAAGCTTCAAGAACTTATCGTGAGCGAGAATATTTATCAAATCAATTTAAATCATTATGTAATAAAAAGAATATATTAAGGCAGCTAACTATTCCAGAAATGCCATAACAAGATGATGTTGCTGAAAAAAGGAATAGGACCCTTCTTGAAATGGTCAGGTCAATAATGGCACTGGCAAATTTACCAATCTCCTTTTAGGGAGATGCATTATTGATTGTTGCATATATACATAATCGTATACCTTCTAAATAGGTTCTATCCACTTCCTATAAATTATGGACAGTCAGAAAACCTAACCTAGGTCATTTAAGACCATGGAATTTAGGTGCCCATGTTCATGATATGTCAAATAAGTTTGGCAAATTAGATCCTAGAGAAAAGGAATATATTTTTATAAGATACTAAATGATATGTATTCATAGATGATCAAATAGATTGAAGTGTTTCTGAAATAGAATCACGAGATATTATATTTTTAGAGAATAATTTCCTAGTAGGGTTGAGATTGACAAAAATACCTCTGTGCGAGTTGAAGGACTTAAATAATAATGTCAATCAAGCAGTTGCAATTAAAAATATTCAACCGAGTGGGAGTAATTTAATTCATATTTCTTCACAAAAACTTGAATAGAGGAGTGCTAGAAAAAGCATTCCACATCAAAGGTTTGAAATTAAGGGAGAAGTCCTCATGGTTACTCTAGAAGATAAGGAGGAACCTAACATTGTGAATGAAGTTTTATTATGCCCTACTAAGGAACAATGGAAAATTATCATGGAAGAAGAAATGGAATCCATGGAAAAGAATCGAATATAGGAGTTGGTCGATCTACCTATTAATCGCAAAGCCATTTGGGAACAAATAGGTTCTCAAAATCAAACAAAAAATAGATGGATCAATTGATTGATACAAGGCATGACTTATTGCTAAGGGTTACACCCAATAAGAGGGTATAGATTTTGAAGAAACATTTTCTCCTGTTGTAAAGTTTACTCCTGTTCACTTAATCCTAGCTATTGTGGCGTAATTGGATTTAAAATTGCATCAGATCCTATTGTGGCGTAAGTAGATTTAAAATTGCATCAGATGATGTCAAAATAGCTTTTCTTAATAGAAAGCTTGATGAAAAAATCTACATAGAACAACCTGTAGGTTTTGTTGTTAAAAGCCATGAACATAAAGTGTGCAAATTGAAAAAATCAATTTACGGTCTAAAACAAGCATCAAGATAGTAGAATTTGAAATTCCATGATGTTATTTTCTCATATGCTTTGAGATGATTAATGAAGATTATTGTATGTACATTAAAAAGTCTAAAAAATTTTGTGATATTATTACTCTATGTGGATGATATTCTTTTGGCTGTGAATGATAAAGAATTCTTAAATTTTATTAAAGAATGGTTGTCCTCAAAATTCGATATGAAAGACATGGGAGAAGTGAATTATATATTAGGGATCAAGATCCATAGAAATTGTTTAAGAAAGCTCTTAGCATTGTTGCAAGAGACATGTATAAAGAAAATACTTGAGCGTTTTCATATAAAAAACTATAAACCTTTTGATATCCCTATAGCTAAGAGAGAATGTTTAAATAGTAGCACGTTTCCGAGAACTCTAGAAAAAAATGAAAAATGTCCAAGGCACCATATTCAGTGCTATTAGAAGTTTAATGAACAATATATTATGTACGAGGTCAAAAATTTATTATGTTGTGGGACTTTGTTAGCCATTTTCAATTAAATCCTGGTCAGTTACATCGGAAAGCAGTAAAAAAAATATTCAGATATTTAAAGGGTATAGCAAATTACAATCGAATATTCAGATACCTAAAGGATATAACATATTACAATCTTTGTTATCAAGGATTAGACTTATATCTAAAACGATATTCTAACATTGATTGGGTTGAAGATCAAGATGAGAGAAAGTCAACTTCAGGTTATACATTCTTACTAAATAATGAAGCCATTTCATGGAATGGTAAGAAGCAAACATGTATAGATTATCAACAATGAAAGCTGAATTTGTATCTTGTTCAGCACCAGTACAAGAAGCTATCCGATAGAAAAGATTTTTTGAATATCTTGGATTCTCTGATGATAGTGGGAGTCCAGTGGTTATTCACTGTGATAATCAAGCAACTATCGCTTATACCAAGTGTTGCCTCTCTTCCTATTGAACCGAGCTCGGCAGACGCGCTGGAGGGTTCCTCGACCGGACAACCTGCAAGAAGTCCCTAGATGCCGAAGGGGGCTCCGGCGGGGGACACTCCGATGCTTAAGTTAGAGGAGGGTTGGAGCAACAGAACGGGAAGAACTCTGGAAAGAATCAGAATGAAGGGAAGAAGAACGTTACCCTTCACGGAGGTCCCCGGGTGCCTTTTATAGGCACGGAGCGCTGCTAAATTCTGTTGGGGAGTAGGCTGGAAAAACCCGAATATGCCTCCAGGAGAACAGGCGTGGCGATGAGATCATGGGTGGCGGCGTGCCAAGTGTGTCAGAGTAGTGGCCATGCGCTGGAGTTTGTTATAACAGAATGTCAGAACTGTCGGAGAGGAAAGGTTCCTGAAAACCTCGGGCGATTTCTTCAGCAATGGATCAACTGGCTCCCCAGGAGCCGACCGTGACGATAAAAAGGGCCGTCGCACGGGCGGTGGGTGCCTATCAGCCCTCAAAGCCCCCGGGTCGGCTCTTTGGGAAAGCCTACCGGGAAGTCGAAATCCGCGTGGGGACCAAGCCGACCGGACGCCGGGGGCCGGTCCGACCGGGGACTAGCCGAATGGGCGCATCGTTGCCCCCTGCTCCTGGCGTTGAGGGGCCATGTGGCACAAAAGGACAGGAGCATGATCATGCGCACCTGCGGCGGACTCTGGACCAAGGCGTCGGGTCGCTTTGAATCCGCCTCAAACGTGCCCTGGACAGTTGTCAGCCGCTCGTTGGGACGCAGGCGGGGCAGTTAATGCAAGTCCGATGCCATGATGAAAGCCAGACTGTCCCACGTCGATTCGGGGTGAAGTGGAGCGTCGCATCACGCGGCAACATCTAGCCGGTTGGCGCTACCCTTTGGATTAGTCTAGCATCGCTGATCCGGCGTGCACGCGGATCACGATCCGCGTAAGAGGGTGCTTCAGCCACTTCGATTCTCGCAACGCAGGCGATTGCGGCCCTCGACGGACGGCTGAGGCGTGCCCGAGGCGGGCAATAACTTCTCCCCCCTCTCCCCCTCCCTCGAAGGCCTATAAAAGGAGGAGGAGGCAGAGCGAGGGGGCTTTTCCTGCTATGCCTGCTCTTCGCGAGATCGAGTCCTCCCTTCCTTCCTCCGCGAAAACCGGCACCTAGGAGTCCACCCCAGGTTAGTCCCAGCCATTCCTCTTCTCCTTCTAGCTTCCAATGGCGTCCAGCAGTAGGGGTTCGTCCCATAGACCTAGGGACCCAGGGCCGAGCGCGGTATCCTCGACCATGACCCGGGAACGGGTCGAAAACCTCATAACGGTATTCGGTATCCCATCCACCCTGCACCTCACTCTTCGGGCCGAGAGGGGAGAGCAAATAACCCATTAGGTCCAGGGACCCTTCCGGTGTACGATTCCTATCTTAAGGCCGGCCTTAGGTTCCCACTGCATCCCCTGTTTATAGCCATCTTCAACCACTATAGGGTAACCCCGGTGCAGCTGACCCCAAATAGTATTCGGGTGATATGCTGCTTCATAGTACTCTATCATAGGAACGGGTCCGACCCAGTCTGTCCCTCTTCGATAACTTCTTTTACCTGAAGAGGGACTTTAGGAGCCGAGAGTGGGTCCTATTCGTCACTCGTCAAGGCCGAAAGATCTTGAAGTGCCTCCCGTCGGCCGTCCATGGGTGGAAGGCCAGGTTCTTCTTCGTCAGCAGCCTCGAACCTTGGGGGTTCGAGCCGTTGTGGAAAGAGCCACGGGCGAGGGTCCGCGAGGGGAGGTCGGTATCGGCGGCCGACCTGGGCATATTCAATATGCTTAGCAGAGCCGGCCCGGTGGCGGCCTTTGAGTTGTTGGGGGAAGAGACCCTTCATCAGGCGGGGATCAGCCCCCAAAGATTTTTAGGCAAGGGCCGACCCCTCCTCTCATAGCTCTCTTAACTTTTCCTCCTTTGTCTGACTCTAGATGTTTGGTGATAGGAGGAAGGATGCAACGGATCGACAAGTCCAAGGTCATCTGGCGGGCGGTGCGGAAGCGCGCCGCTCCAGAATCGGCCCCCACGCCAGCCGCTGAGCGGCAAAAGAAGAGGCGAGAGGAGGAGCGACCTGCCCCCGTTGTTGATGCCGAGTCGGACGGGGACGACATCCCCTTAGTGAGCGTAGGGCAAGAAATACGGCTAAGGCGTCGGCCCCACCCCCCGGTGGAGCAAGAGAGTCCGGGAACGCCCGTCGCGATCGTGGCGCCTGCGATCCGGAGGAGGCCGCCCCTCCAACCGACAAGGGCAAGGGGCCAGTCATTGAAGGGACAGCCGGCAGCGGGCTCGAGTTGTCAGAAGAGGAGGTATGCCAGGAGGAGTTTCAGCACTGGCGTACACTGGACCATCCCAGGCAGGCACGGAGCCTGCTGAGGGGGGCGATGACCGATGCTGACTGGGAGGCGTCGATCAAGAGGAACCTGGTCGACGTGACCGTGGAGAGCTACCGTGACCTTATGAGGGTAAGGATTTTACCTTGCTTCTTTACCCCACTACCTTTCCGTTTTTAAGTAAAACACTAATTGGGTCATACTTCCGTAGCTCCTCCACGGCATCTCCCTCATGGACGACGCCATCTGTCAAGTAGTACAAGCCGCTAAGACCTCTGCGAAGAGGGCCCAGGAGCTAGAAATGGCCCAAGAGACTGCTCTGGCATCCCTGAAGTCGATCGAAGAGAACCTGGCGGCAGCCCAGGTGGAGACAGAGTCGACGAAGGCGGCTCTGAAGGAGGCCGAGGGCCAGCTGGCCGACTGCGAGGCCAGGTTGAAGAAAAGAAAGGCGAAAGCCGACTCTCTCGCCCGCAGGTTGGGTGAGGAAAAGCGATCGGTGGAGGCCGACAAGAGAGTCCGGGCCGAGCGGGCGACGGTGGCACAGTTGGAGGCCCAACTTAAGGAATCCAAAGAGCTGACCACGAAGCAGGTCCAGGAGGCCGTGGTGGCGTACAAGGCCTCTAGTGCCTTTACCGAAGATGTGGAGGAGGCGGCGGCCGATTTCTACCAGGAGGGCTATGATGATGCCCTGAAGAAGGTGGGTCTGCTGTTCCCGAAGCTAGACCTGGCGGGCACCGAGCTGCGAGACCCGTCCGAAGGGGAGGGGGCCGATGCGGAGCCCCTAAGAGAAGGTGAAGCAGAAACGGCCAGGGTCGAAGCTCCGATACCGGCTGACACGGAGGTGGTGGTCCTCCCGGAGGACTCTCCCGTCGCAGTAGGTCCGGTTGACCTACCAGTTGTAGCTGACAGGACCAAGGTTGTGGCCCCTGAGGCATCTCCCGTGGGTCGGACCTAAGGGTTTTGTAAAGGTCCGACCCATCTCTTTTGTACACACTACTTTTTGGAATGAATGAAAAGGCTCATTTCTGAAACTCTTGTAATGTGTTCAAAGCTTTTATTTTCAAAAATTCTTTTAAGTACCCCCGATCGGCTTCGCGGCCTTGCAGGGTCGCGAGCCGCTTTGAAGCAGCCGGCGGGCACGGGGCAAGTGCCTTTTTTTGGAATTTCTCCAAGTACCCCCGGTCGGCCTATTCGGGCTAGAAGCTGGTAGGGTAGTTGAGAACAGTAATTTGATTTGGGCCGGATACCTGGGCGCTTGCTCCTGGTCTCCGTCTGCGAGTCGGCTCACACTGTGGCTCATCTTCTTTGTGGTCCCGCGAGAGTTGTCTTCGGGTGGTTACCGACCGAGGTCGGACTTTCGGAGTGGGCTGCCCTAGAGCCTCTGCCGACCGGGGTCGGACTATCGGAGTGGGCTGCCCTAGAGCCCCTGCCGATCGGGGTTGGACTTTCGGAGTGGGCTGGAAGGAGTTGAAGAAGTTTGAAGAAACTTGTAGACTTCATTGATAATATTTGCGAAGATTATCTACATTCCACGGGCGCGCTATCTGTTGCCCATCCAGGTGTGCTAGTCGATAGGTTCCAACCCGGACTACTTCGATAACCCGATACGGGCCTTCCCAATTGGGGGAGAGCTTCTCCTGTTCGATCGCCTCGAGACCTCCGTCTTCCGCAGGACCAGATCTCCAACTTGGAAGGTGTGCACTTTAATCCGCGAATTGTAATACCTGGCCATCCTCTGACGGTAGGTCGCCATCTTCATACTTGCCCAGAGTCGGGTCTCGTCCAGGAGATCTAGGTCAGCCCTTCGTTGCTCCAAGTTGACCGGCTCGGCGAATTGACCAGTCCGCAGGGATAGCAGAGAGACCTCCACGGGGATGACAGCCTCACTTCCAAAGGTCAGGTTGAACGGGGTTTCTCCCATTGCTGACCGTGCGGTCATCCGATATGCCCAAAGCACTGAAGGGAGCTCCTCCGCTCATAGCCCCTTGACTTCATTCAGCCGGATCTTCAACCCATGCAAGATCGTCCTATTGGTGACCTCGGCCTCCCCGTTGGATTGAGGGTGAGCGATCGACATGATCCGATGGGTGATGTGATATTGTCGACAGAAGTCCTGGAACTGGGAGTTGTCGAACTGTCTTCCGTTGTCAGTGATGATCGTCTTCAGAATCCCAAACCGGAAGATAATGCAGTTCCGGACGAAGTTTTCCACTTTGGCCTCGATTATCTGCGCCAATGCCTCCGCCTCCACCCATTTAGTAAAGTAATCAATAGCCACGAGGAGGAATTTTCGTTGACCGGAGGCCAGGGGAAAAGGTCCTAGGATATCCATCCCCCATTGAGCGAATGGCCAAGGCATCGTGAGCGGGGTCAGCTGGCTGGCTGGCCTCCTTTGGATGCCGAAGAACCACTGGCACGCATCGCACCTTCGTACGAAATCCAAGGCGTCCTTCTGGATTATAGGCCAGTAGTACCCTTGGCGAATGATTTTGTAAGCCAGGGACCTTCCTCCAAGATGATCACCACAGATGCCTTCATGTACCTCCCGGAGCACGTAGTCCGCATCGGCCGACCCCAAGCATTTCAATAAGGGTTGGGAAAACGAGCGCTTGTAGAGAGCCCCATCAAGGATGACGTACTTGGAGGCCATTGAGCGGATGCGCCTAGCCTCCGTCGGATCATCCGGAAGGGACCCTTGCACCAGAAATGCGCGGATTGGGTCCATCCACGAGGCCTCTTGCTCAACCTGGTGGATCTCCGTCGACTCCTCAGTAATACTTGGATGCTGGAGATGTTCCACGAAGGTTCGGTCGGAGGTGCCGACCGCAGCAATGGCCAGCCGCGACAAAGCATCCGTCCAGGAGTTTTGCTGCCAGGGTATATGAAGAATTTCAAAGAATTTAAACTCACCCTTCACCTGATTGACTACCGGCTGGGAGTCGGAGAAGGCGCAGATCCTACCAATGCCCAGTTCATTCGCTATCTTCAACCCCGCAAGCAGAGCTTTATACTCCGCCTGGTTGTTCGACACCTGGAACACAAAATGTAGAGCATACTCCAAACATTGCCCATCAAGGTCAGCTAGGATTAAGCCTGCACCGCACCCTGAGAGGTTGGAAGCTCCATCTACGTGCAGGGTCCAGGCGGCTCGACCTCTCCCGCCGAGTCGGCCATGTACGTCTCGACCGTTGCCGGGGGTGGCTCCACCCCCCAGGTGCATTCTGCAATGAAATCAGCTATCACCTGGGCTTTCAAGGCCGACCGTGGCCGGAAGGAGATGTCAAACTCGCCCAACCTGACGGCCCATTTGGTGAGCCGTCCAGAGGTATCGAGGCTTCGGAGGATCACCTTGAGGGGTTAATCCGTCAGCACGACGATGGGATGCGCCTGGAAGTAAGGTCAGAGGCGCTTCACCGCTATAACCAACGAGTACACCAGCTTTTGCACCTTAGGATATCTGACCTCGGCATCATGGAGAACCGTGCTGATGTAGTAAACAGGTTTCTGTTGGCCACCTTCCTCCACCCGCACAAGGACGGCGCTGATGGCCTCACTAGAAGTTGATAGGTACAAGTATAACACTTCCCCCTCCGTTGGCTTGGCCAGGAGCGAAGGGTTTCTCAAGTAGTCCTTCAAGGTCTCAAAGGCCGTCCGGCATTCATCAGTCCACTGGAAGCTGTCCGAGCGGTGCAAGGTCTTGAAGAATGGGAGAAATCTCTCGACCGACTGGGAGATAAAGCGGCTAAGAGAGGCGATGGGACCCGTAAGCTCTTGTACCTACTTCTTACTGGTCGGATGGGTCATGTCAATGATGGCCCATATCTTCTCGGGGTTGACCTCGATGCCTCTTTGAGTAACTAGGAAGTCGAGAAACTTTCCGGAGGTCACCCCGATGATGCACTTGGCAGGGTTCAGCTTCATCCTATGGCGCCTCAACGCATCGAAGGACTCCTGCAGGTCCTTGATATGGTCAGCCTTATGGAGGCTTTTGACGATCATATCATCGACGTACGCCTCCATGTTTCTCCCAAGCTGATCTTTAAAGACCCGGTTGATCAGCTTTGGAAGGTGGCGCCCGCATTCTTCAGGCCGAAAGGCATCATTTTGTAGCAATACAGGCCCATGTCTGTGATAAAGGCCGCTTTCTCCTCATCTTCGGGATGCATCCTGATCTGGTTATACCCAGAAAAAGCATCCATGAAGCTCAAAAGTTGATGGCCGACCGTCGCATCCACCAGCTGATCAATTTTTGGCAAGGGAAAGCTGTCTTTGGGGCACGCCTTGTTGAGGTCAGTGTAGTCCACACAGATCCTCCACTTCCCGCTAGCCTTCTTCACCATGACGACATTGGCCAGCCACTCTGCGTAGTGAGACTCCCTGATGAAGCCAGCATCGAGAAGCTTCTTCACTTCCTCTTCAATGGCCCTCTGCCTTTCGGCGGTGAAGCTCCTCTTCTTTTGTCGGACAGGCTGGTAAGGGGATCCACCCTGAGCTGATGGGTGATAATATCCGCCGGGAAGCCTGGCATGTCGGACGCCGACCAGGCGAAGACATCCGCATTCTTCCTCAGGAAGCCGACCAGCTCCTGCCTGGCTCCCTCGTCTAGGGTGCTCCCTATTTGGAGGATCCTTATAGGATCATCCTCCCTAAGGGGCACAAATACAATCTTCTCGACGGGCCGGCCGTGGCTGTCGGCCCCGTCCCTAGGGTCCAGCTGCTCGAGCATGGAGCGCTCATCCAACTGCTTGTCGTGGATAGCTAGACATTGCCGGGCCATTCTGCGGTCTCCCCTTAGCTCCCCAACTCCGTGGCGGGTCGGAAACGTGGCCAGCAGGTGGTAAGTAGATACAATAATCTGGAACTTATTGAGGGCCGGCCGTCCTAAAATTGCGTTATACGCGGAGGTCGTACGGACGACCACAAAGTTGATGGAGAAGGTTCGTTGGTAAGGTTCCGTTCCGAGGGTCACGGGTAAGGCAATCTCCCCTTCGACCCCGACGGAATTCCCTTCGAAGCCGGTGAGTGGTGCCACGGACTCTCGCAGTCTAGACTTGAACAAGTTCATCCGGATGAACGCATCATACAGCAAAACCTCCGCATAACTTCCATTATCGATAAGGACATGCTTTACATCATAATTGATGATGACAGCCGACACAACCACAGGGTCATCGCCCGAGAGAGGATGCTCCAAAAGATCCTCATCAGAAAAACTAATTACACTGGATCCTCTGGGCCGCTTTACAATGTTCTGGTCCTCCTTCCGGCCCCAGTCGAATCGTCGATGCAGCATGCCAACGCCTCCATCAGTTGGGCGCTGATTGGGAAGCTCAGCCTCCCCTGGGAGGTCTCTAACAGTTGAAGTCCCGGCTCGATCCCGGCGGGGTCAGACATACTTGTTCAGAAACCCCCTGCGAATGAGGTCCTCGATGGCGTCCTTCAACTGGAGGCACTCCATCTCGTGCCCATGGTCCTTGTGGAACCGACAGTATTTGTTCTTGTTTCTGGAGGCAGGAGGTCCTCTCATCGGTCGAGGTCTCTGGAAGAAGACCTCGTTCTCAATCTCCATCAGGATCTTCTCTCGCAGCAGGGAGAGGGGCGCATAGTTATTGAACTGCTTGAGATAGTCCCTCGGCTTGAGGCTCTGGCGCCGGGCGGATCGGCCGTCGTTGCTGGGGGGTCAGACCACAGGGGCCTTATCGCCCCGCTTCTTCGAGGTCGACCTCCCCTTAGCCTGGCGCCGGCTCGCCGCTTGCTCTTCCGCCAAGGCATACTTATACGCCTTGGCCAGCAGATCGGTGTAGCTTGTAGGAAGCTTCTTGTCCAGGGAAAACATGAACCTGGACGAGCGGAGCCCCTTCTTGAAGGCCGACATGGTCACTGCTTCATTTAAGTCAAGGATCTCCATAGCGGTCGAGTTGAAGCGGGCCATGTAGTCCCGGAGGGTCTCTCCCTCCGTTTGCTGGATGAGGAAGAGGTAGTCGTGTTCTTCGGAGCCCGGCTACAGGTCCTGAAATGAGAGAGAGAAAGGGTCTCGAGCTGGGAAAAAGAATGAATCGTACCTGGACGGATGGCGGAGAACCACATCCGCGCGGCCTTCTTCAGGGTCGCGGGGAAGGCGATGCAGTGGAGGGCGTCAGACACGCCCTGCACCATCATGTGGGCTTTGTAGGCGCCCAGGTGATCTAGGGGATCGGTGGTACCGTCGTAGGGGTCCACCTGCGGGATCTTGAAATAGCGGGGGATGGTCTCCCCCAGAATCTCCGCGGAGAAAGGCGGACAGGTGTTGTGCACCGGCCTTCCCTTAGCGTTCTGCCGCTCGGCTATCTCGGCAATGCGCTCCTCCATGCGCATGATCTTGCTGCCGTAGTCGTGCGGATCTGCAACAGAGCGCCGGTCGCCAGGATGAGCAGAGTCAGCGAAAGAGGGGAAGGCCGACCTCGCCCTCTTCCCTTCAGCGCGGGCCCTCATGGACCCTTGGGGTTCTAGGACTACCGGGGACGATGGCGGAGGTGCGTCCGGCTGCTAGCTGACACCGGCGACCGGTTGGTGATTGATGCAGGAAGCCGCCGGCGACTGCTGCTGGCGGTCCGCCATCTCCTGGAAGCGCTGGACCACCGAGGTAAGCGTCTCGATGCGGTTCACCAGCGTTTGGAATTGTTGCAGCCCCAGGGTGATGGTGGGCTTTACGGCGGCGGCGACATTGCTCTCCGCGAGGGGTGCGCTGGGCCCTTGGTGGGAGCGCGCTCCCCTCACGAAGACGCTCTTGGTTCTTCCTCTTGCCATAGCTCGATCTTTCCCGTTTATCTTCCCTTTTAGGGTAAGGAGCGCAGCGAAAGTTCAGGCCCTCCTTCTAGCGCCAATCTGTTGCCTCTCTTCCTCCTGAACTGAGCTCGGTGCAGGCCCTTCTTCTAGCGCCAATCTATTACCTCTCTTCCTCCTGAACCGAGCTCGACGGACCCGCTGGAGGGCTCCTCGACCAGACAACCTGCAAGAAGTACCTAGATGCCTGAGGGGGCTCCGGCGGGGAACACTCCGATGCTTAAGTTAGAGGAGGGTTGGAGCAACAGAACGGGAAGAACTCTGGGAAAGAATCAAAATGGGGAAGAAGAACGTTACCCTTCACGGAGGTCCCCCGGGTGCCTTTTATAGGCACGAAGCACTGCCAAATTCTGTTGGGGAGCAGGCTGGAAAAACCCGAATATGCTCCCAGGAGAACAGGCGTGGCGATGAGATCGTGGGTGGCGGCGTGCCAGGTGTGTCAGAGTAGTGGCCATGCGCTGGAGTTTGTTATAACAGAATGCCAGAACTGTCAGAAAGGAAAGGTTCCTGGAAATCTCGGGCAATCTCTTCAGCAGTGGGTCAGCTGGCTCCCCAGGAGCCGACCGTGACAATAAAAAGGGCCGTCGCACGGGCAGTGGGGCGCCTATCAGCCCTCAAAGCCCCCAGGTCGGCTCTTTGGGAAAGCCGACCGGGAAGTCGAACTCCGCGCGGGGACCAGCCGACTGGACGCTGGGGGCCGGTCCGACCGAGGACTAGCCGAATGGGCGCATCACCAAGGATCTCAAATATCATAGTAAGTCAAGTATATAGACATCAAATGTAATTTTGTAAGAAATATAATTGCACAAAAGGAGATAGTTTTGCAATATATCTCTATACAATATATGCTTGTAGATCCTTTTACCAAAGCCCTTGATAGAGACTTGTTTCAAGCTCATGTAAAGTCTCTTAGATTATGTAGAATATAATATTCGTGTGAATATAAAGAGACATTCTTATTAAGTATGAACTTCATATTCTTTGTCATGATAATTTATTTAGCACACTTAATATGGCTCCATAAAATGCGATATGGAGATAGCATCTATTATAAAAATATGTCGTCAGGATGAGATTGATCTTCTCGCATGGACAATCGTCTTTGATGTTTGTGAACATGCAGAGATGATACAGCTATTAGCTAGAAATTTTAAAAGAGAAAAGCTAAAGCTTATATCGCCTTAATTAAATATTAAGATGGGATCATTATAACAATTACAATCAAAATAAATGTTTCCATCATTTACTTTGCTTGTTTAATAGCCAGATATGAATTCACATAGTTAGGAAAGATATGGTTGGTGAATTTAGATTAGACAATGGAGTGTGTTTGAACTCAAGTCTATGCGATGATTATAATAAGAAGACATATGCACTTATTAAAGAAAAAATATCGTAACACGTGATTTATACCATGCGTGCTTAGTTAACTAATAAGGTTAGCAAAAGAATGGTTGCCTACTTCTCTATGCAAGATCTTGGAGATTTAAATTATCTATTTTTAATATCCTCAAACTTTTTGACTATCTCTTAACACTTCATTATAGTGTTTGCTACTTTAGCATGTTACCAATAATAAAAAATGATACGATTTGCAAGACATATCTTGGAAAGCAGCTATATGGAATTGAAAATTTCAAGTTGAGAAGGAAAACTGATTTATTTCACATCATAGTATATATTTATAAGTCAACCAATTATGTCATTCGCTTGAGATGCAAAACATAATTGTGGATACATTATGCTTACGAGAGATTAAGCATATTTTTTTATATTATAAGATATCAGAGATGTAATGATGTGAGAAAAATTTTGATCTAGAATATAAGCAAGTTTATATGTGCTTGTTCTCTCTCTATTATTGAAGTTGCTATGTACTCCAAACCATTGCATAACATTGTAGCTCAACTGAACTTGCTGGTCATATAGCCCATTTTTCTAACATGAATTATATTTAGAAATCTAAATGAGAGATATATTATGAATGAAGTTATCATCATGTGCAAGTAAAAGATATTGGGAAAGTTATATGTCCATGATAATGAGGACATTGGAGAAAATTAAGATGCAATTTTTGTAACTACAAAGAGAGAGAATAGGTTGAATGCATGAAAGTGGATTTGGTTTTTTTAAAAAAACTCCCACGCTCTTAAAAAAAAATACGTGAAAAACGTTTTCTATCCTCCCCATCCAAAAACTCTCAACCGATCTCCTAGGTTTCTTGAGAAATTTGTGATGTGGCTTACAAGTGTCTTCCTACGTGAATTCACTTAGACCAAAAGTAAAGCATTCCTGATCCTGGTAAGAAAATTTTAACAAATCTAAATTGAAAATCAAGAGCAAGGATTCAACTCCACTGAGATAATAGTTGCTATGCTTAAGTAGATGTCTAGTACTATGAGTTGCATAAAAAGTTGAAGTTACCATAACTTTTAAGAGTGCCGCTGATTTAACAATTTGTTACTTACAAATTTCTTAGAAAATTATTCAAAATATGGCATCTGTTTTACAAAGCTACAATCAGTAAACAACTCAAGAAAGAACAGTGACTTTGACCATAAATATGATGACCAAGATATGGAGCAGGTCATGCTATGAATATCAAACAACTAAACAACTTACGTTAGGAGCTTTTTGATAAATCCCACTAAACATATCTTCTTGTATATCATCAGCATCATGACTCTCCAACGGTGGATCTACGGTATCAGCAATTTGGCCCTCCATGGCAGTACCTTCTATGGCAATAGATTGTTTATAAAAAATTTATGAACGTTTTCATTATATGTTGGTTCTAACTTCTATTCGACATTAAACAACTAAAATCAAAAACACGACAGCAAATGCCATATGATGGTAGTTGCTAATAATATGGAATATAAACCCTGCTTCAAGTCTAAACAGTGAATAATCTCATCAAAAGAGCCGTCTACACAACAATACGCACATAATTGAGTAATACATGTCTTATGAATTTTGACATAGGGAATGGGCAGAACATGTTGCTCAAATGGTCACATGGTCATCAACAAGTGGCATGCTTGAACTACAAATTTTGCAACAATAAAGTAGTTTAAACAAAGATGATCACCAAGAAATAGTGTTAATACAATATTATTTTAAATGAAGAATTCATACATAGATAATGTTGCACACCTACTTCACACTTTGGAGCAACTTGTTCAATTGGTGATGCATGCAATTTTCTGGGGTCTCCTATGGCAACTCTTTCTCTCAATTCGACATTGCATCTCTTCATAAAACAGTTTAAGTTGGAGAAAATTAAGCAATACTAGGGGAAGAGAACGTGGGGTTAAAGTCGCTGTCCTAGAGTTCATAATATAACAGTAGAGATGATGCATAAATAGGCCTGCAACCTTTAGTTGGAACCTGAAAAAATCAATTAGAGGGTAGCTGGGATAAGAATACAATTGACAAGTTGCATAGATTTTACTAGTTTATTCAGATTCAACATTCGAAAAAAACATACACACACATGCGTCGTTATCCTTGCATAAAAAGCTACTGAAGCAACTCCTACACTGATTTTGCATCTTGTTAATAAAGTAATTTACAAAGATTTTGCAGCTAGAAAACAAACCTTATATTCATAAAATCTGGCCAAAGATAACAAGCAACCATGAATTCTGATCTAAAATAAATCACACTAGCCAGAAAATGATGAAAGAAAACTAAAAATCTCTTGAGATGTCAGTTATTATCAAACTCAACCTCTCAAATAGAAAAAACATGATGGATCAAGATGCAATGAATAGAAACTGAATTTTAATCTTTTGAATAGCAATATTTGCACAAATCTTCTTAAAGAATTTATTGAAAATAACTAATGACGAAAGATTAAAACACATGGTGATCTCGCATTGATTTTCTATGCTTGTTTTATGTTTATAAGCTTAATGGAGCAATCTTTTCTCCACATCCAAACACTGGTCCTGATTGATTCAATTAAGACGACAAATCTTGAAACTGTTGCTTTGTATCAGGGAAAAAAAATGGTTATGCAACATCAAAGCTAGCAATAAGGACAAGTATTATGACAAAACATACAAGAGATATAACCTTTCCATGAAAAATGACAGTTAATCTTGTACCTGTGAACATGATTAGAATATAAAAGCCACAGTGGTAAATCATGAAAAAGTAGAGCAAGAAGCATCATAGAGATCTCTTAAATACCTCACAATAGGAAAAGATAAAAGAATAACTTCATGCAGATTGACATATACATGCCTCCTTTTTGATAAACCTTATAAACCCAGCTAAAAAAGGTAACTTTGTTTGTTGAATAAGGAACAACAAGCCTGTGAAATGGTTTGGTCTGAAGATTTTTTGAAGTAATTTCAATTTTAATGTCCAAGCAAATACATAGCATGTCCTTGGAACCAGAACCAGTTAGCCTTTTGCTTGCATCCACATGTTAGACATCCCAACGATATCTTATGCCCCCAGTTTGGTTCCATAACAATATATCAGAAATATCATCGATGCACATCACCAAGAGACATGGTAATAATGCATAATAGTTGTACTCTAAAATCTTTGTTAAGTCTTTACATATTAGTGTACCAGAAAAATTCTCTACATCTTAGTAGAATCAGCTTACCTGACTTGGTTGGTGGAACCCACATGCTCAACTTTGTGCACAAATTGATCAAAGGCGTAGTAAGGGATCAAACGAGCATGCCATTGCACATAATAAACTAATCAAATTACCCATATCAGTGACCTGCACAAGCATGGCAAATACTCATTCCTTATTGAATGCCCGAAGAAAAAGACCAAAGGGACAGATTTGTAGATTTGCAGTAAACTGACAGTTCTGACAATTCATATAAGTGGTGCCCATCGACACAGGTAGCCCTATAATATATATTTGTCCTCAAAAAAAAAAATGACGATGAGTCAAGAGTTCATATCTAGCCATCAAGAACTGAAAGGCTTGCGGAAATGAGATTGGAGCCTTTGTCACGTCCCGAATCCAGCATTGAAATCGGCTACGCGACCGGCCGCATAAGTCATAGATTTTACTCTAGAGATCATACAAGGCCTAATCTTCAATTCAACATCCAAATAGTGGTAAGAAACAAATTTCACTAATTATTTATTGATTCCAAGAATTTTTCATAAAATTCAACTAAAATTTAATATAAATTCAAAGATTAACACCTAAATCCTAGCTCCTCACTGACTGGTCCCAAAGTCCAATTGATCTTCGGTATCTGTAACAAAAACATAAAAAAATAGGAGTGAGCTACACAGGCTCAGTAAGTTATCAACACCTCCAGTATAAATATATAAATAAGCCATTAATAAATAACAAATACAAACACATCATGCAACAAGATGACCATGAATGTAATAATATAATCAACGACATGATGCGAATATGTACACTTAATCTCAACCGACACCGACACGACTATGAATGGCAAACCATTTACTTTACTCTCCTAGTCCCTTTGACTATGGCCACGATCGGCCCGTGGCTCGTCCCACAAGAGACTAGATCCTAACTCACATATCGAAACCGGTCATGTGCCAATGATCGCCCCACTGGAGGCCCACAAGGAAAACTAGCTCTGAGTATCACACGAGAAACATGCATCCTTTGCATGTGCCTGCCACGCATGGCTAAAATAAGACAACTAGCTCCTGACTCACATACCGCTCATCGGTCATGTGCCAGCGATCGCCCCGCTGGAGGCCCATAAGGAGACTAGGTCCTCGTATGATCATAGTCGGACTAAAGAGCGACAACACCAACAAAATGCATGCAACCCAATGCAATCCAATTCAATCCAATACAATCCAATACAAATTAAATATATTACATGCATTTAATATTTTATAAATACATAACATATTTGGCATATAATATCAGATATCAAGATAACTTACCGAAAAGGATTCACCAACAAGTACAATTCAAACTTAGATCTGATCTTTCAAGAACAACAACGATCCTGACCAACAAATTTTAAACATATAATTAATTTCTATTTAATAAAACTAAAAAGATAACTATGTTATCATGAGGCACTCTCATCAATCCAATTTCAATTCTGATCCAGAATTTACCTTTCCTCCCTCTCTCCTCTTTCTCTCTCCTTTCTCTCCTCTTTCTTTCTCCTCTCTCTCTCCTTCCTCGCCCACAATGACGGGGGACCTCGCGAGTGAGCCACCGACAGCAGCTCCAGCCACCGGGAACCACCCCGACGATGGACTCTCAAGTAGGTTTCTCTCTCTTTCTTTCTCTTGATATATTTTTTTCCTTTTCCCCTTTTTTTTCTCTTCTTTTTTTTATTTTCCTTCTTTTTTTTTTCTCACGGAACAAAGCACCCCCCCTTTTTTTTCCACAAAACGGAGGCTTTCTTTTTTTTTTCTTTTTCTCCCGTTCCTTTCTCCTCCCATCGTCTCCGCCCAGACCAGCGTCTTCTCCCATCCGATGGCACCACCTCTGGACTCTCATCCCCCTCCGCTTCCTCGACGACGACCGCCTCTTCTATGAGCAACCCCCCCTTCTTCTCCACAGAAGGGACAGAGGGTCCTCCTTCTGTCCACGAACCAGTCCCTCAGTCCCATCCATGGCAATCGTCCTCACCACGGGAGACTCTGAGCTCGTCGACGGGTACTGGGGGAAGAAGATCCATGGATTTGGATTTTAAAGAGAAGAACGAGGTTCTCCTTGCCGTACGGGAAACAAACTCGACCGATCGAAGTCCTTAACCATCCCAAACACGACGTCGACGAAATCCCTCCTCCCCACGGCCTCTTCTCCGTTTTCACCGGCGAAAACAACGGCCGGATAAGGATGAGGAAGTCTCCCCTATTCCCGTTCTTTCTTCTTCTTCTATTTTTTTTTTCCTGGGTTCCAGGTGAAGTCGGCAAGGGCTGTCGACTTTAGCCCAAAACGGCCCTGGGCCTCACATTCTTCCCTCCTAACAAAAATTTCGTCCTCGAAATTTAAAAACAAATTTAGGTCTTCCGAAACTCAAATATACATAATCCAAAACTCATATATACCATTTGGCCCAAATTCAATAATCCCAATAAGAGCTCCTATTCACACGTCATAGTACACTTTAATCCTAATATCTTTAGTCACCACACTTCTGCTGCACACTCTGATATAACTTTTCAAATCCTCTAATATTTTTCGATACCATTTCTCCGCTCAAAGTAACATTAATAACAAGGTAATCTAAATCTTCTCATATATCTTAAATTTGACTTGGAGTTTAACATATCCATTAAGTTCCATAAACATATGGAAGATCAAATAATCCAATCCATAACTGCCAACATAAACCATCAAAGATTCTATTAGAATATGCATACCATGTTCACATAATATCATTAAATCCGTCAATAGCAAATTGCAAATCTATATATTATCCCAAACACATTTTTATTATATAATCGAAAGATTCTCTCTCTTAATATCATTAAACTCCTACATTATAAACATATTGCAACAGTCCCCAAATTTATAATCCAGAATTTAACAAAACTTGCAAGCTATCATAATCTTCATCCATATCAAATTTAGGATCCCAATATTATTTAATTAAGAACTGAATACATATATTCAGCATAACATAATACACTATACTTCCAGGTCAACACTTCTGAAGCTCGATCTAATCCATTTATCAGAGATAAAAAAATACATCTTATCTAGCGCTTCAATATCCATAATATGCTTACTTATCATGATCAAATAGTATCAACCATTCAGTCTCATCCAAGATCAATCTCTACAAAAATTATATTCCAGATCTTATGCACAGAACCTAGAGATTAGAAATCCAACTTTGAATCCATTCCAATTGGTCATAACATTAAGTTCAAATATCACAATCCATAGTGATCACAATCTAAATTTTAATATCACTCAATTATATCCTAACTACTTATGTTGGTCTCAAGTAATCATAACCCAAACTTCGATATCATTCAATCATGTCTTAATAATCATCATACTAATTCTTAATCACCTATATCATAGTCTGTAATTACATCAAAATTAGACTTCCAAATTAAATCAAATCCATAATATAACTCAAAATACACCTCCATATATCCATTATCTAGTCTCGATAATATCCTTCCAAAAATTAAGCTAAGCGAATTTAATCATTTTATTTGTGCAAGCCTTCTACACTTAACAAAACCCTTGAAACTATAATATACACCTATCAAAGGAACTTAAATAAGTCAAAATTTTACTTCTACCCCTCTCACTAAGTCATCTTGATCTTAAACCTTTGCTCTAATACCACTCTGACACGTCCCGAATCCAGCACTGGAATCGACTACGCGACCGGCCGCATAAGCCCTAGGTTTTATTCTAGAGATCATGCAAGGCCTAATCTTCAATTCAACATCCAAATAGTAAGGAACAAATTTCACTAATTATTTATTGATTCCAAGAATTTTTCATAAAATTCAACTAAAATTTAATATAAATTCAAAGATCAACACCTAAACCCTAGCTCCTCACCGACTGATCCCGAAGTCCAATTGATCTTCGATATCTGTAACAAAAATATAGAAAAATAAGGATGAGCTACACGGGCTCAGTAAGTTATCAACACCTCCAGTATAAATATACAAATAAGCCATTAATAAATAACAAGCACAAACACATCATGCAACAAGATGACCATCAATGTAATAATATAATCAACAACATGATGCGAATATGTATGCTTAATCTCAACCGACACAGACACGATTATAGATGGCCAACCATTTACTTTACTCTCCTAGTCCCTTTGATTATGGCCACGATCGGTCCGTGGCTCGTCCCACAAGAGACTAGATCCTAACTCACATACCGAAACCGGTCATGTGCTAGTGATCGCCCCACTGGAGGCCCACAAGAAAAACTAGCTCTGAGTATCACACGAGAAACATGCATCCTTTGCATGTTCCTGCCACGCATGGCTAAAATAAGGCAACTAGCTTCTGACTCACATACCGCTCATGGGTCATATGCCAGCGATCGCCAGCTGGAGGCCCACAAGGAGACTAAATCCTCGTATGATCATAGTCGGACTAGAGAGTGACAACACCAACATAATACATGCAACCCAATGTAATCCAATTCAATCCAATACAATCCAATGCAAATTAAAATATATTACATGCATTTAATATTTTATAAATACATAATATATTTGGCATATAATATCAAAGATCAAAATAACTTACCAAAAAGGATCCACCAACAAGTACAATTCAAACCTAAATCTGATCTTCCAAGGACAACGACAATCCTGACCAATAAATTTAAACATATAATTAATTTCTATTTAATAAAACTAAAAAGAAAACTATGTTATCATGAGACACTCTCCTCAATCTAATTTCAATTATGATCCAGAATTTACCTTTCCTCCCTTTCTCTTCTCTCCACTCTCTCTCCTCTCTCTCTCCTTCCTCGCCCACGATGGCAGGGGATCTCGCGAGTGAGCCACCGATGGCAGCTCCAGCCACCGAGAACCACCCCGACGACGAACTCTCGGGTAGGTTTCTCTCTCTCTTTCTCTCTCTTCATATATTTTTTTCCTTTTTTCCTTTTCCTTTTTTTTCTCTTCTTTTTTTTTATTTTCCTTTTTTTTTTCTCATGGAACAGAGCCTCCCCTTTTTTTCCATGGAACGGAGGCTTTTTTTTTTTCTTTTTCTCCTGTTCCCTTCTCCTCCCATCGTCTCCGCCCAGACTAGCGTCTTCTCCCCTCCGATGGCACCATCTCTGAACTCTCATCCCCTCCGCTTCCTCGACGACAACCGCCTCTTCTACGAGCAACACCCCCTTCTTCTCCACAGAAGGGACAGAGGGTCCTCCCTCTGTCCACGAACCAGTCCCTCAGTCCCATCCATAGCGATTGTCCTCACCATGGGAGACTCTGAGCTCGTCGGCGGGTGTTGGGGGAAGAAGATCCATGGGTTTGGATTTTAAAGAGAAGAATGAGGTTCTCCTTGCCGTATGGGAAACAAACTCGACCGATCGAAGTCCTTAACCATCCCAAACATGATGTCGACGAAATCCCTCCTCCCCACGGCCTCTCCTCCGTTTTCACTGACGAAAACAACGGCCAGATAAGGATGAGAAAGTCTTCCCTGTTCCCGTTCTTTCTTCTTCTTCTGTTTTTTTTTTTTTTTTCTGGGGTAAAGTTGGCAAGAGCTGCCGATTTCAGCCCAAAACGGCCCTGGGCCTCACAGCCTTGAAGGTCAAGAGGAACACAGCAATCTCAATTCGAGCAAAAAAACATAACAAACAACCTCAAACTAAAAGTTGGGCTTTTTTGGATACTGATCTGGGCTTTACCAAAGAAGAAAAGACTTTAACTGCTCGAATTTAATAAACAACGGGAAATCCGATGCGGAGAATAAAGAACCCGTAACTCTGAGATCATAGACGGCACTACTATCCACTACACAAAGAATTACCACAAATAATCATTGATTAAAGAATTGGGAGAGATGCAAACTAGCAGAACTGTTACAAGAAATGAAGATATAGAAAGTATTTTTAAAGAATCCACGAAAATGGGCTCGGAATCGAATGCAAGATGGGAGCTTCACCTCGTGACCACGGCCATGGTACTTAAAAGGAACAAGGGAAATGGCGAAGGACATAGCCGATGCCATCTTCGGAGAGTAGAAGGTCGGCCGGGAGCTTAAGCCTCGTCCTCGGACCTTCTTGGCGGCTGTTGAAGCATTGGCGCGGGCCTTCCCTGGGGCTGGCTGTTGAGCGAATTTGGATGAGGAGAATGGGGTTTTAGAATTAGGGTTGGGATTCGTTGCAGAAGGAGGAGGGCAGTCGCGCGACCGGCATCCGGGTCCCTCCCATTTGAAGTATCTCCCGTCGTCGCCGCCGCTGCTCCGCTTCCCGCCGCCCCACTCCTCTACATCTCTCTCCCCCCTCTCCGTGTCTTTGGCATTTATGGCGGGAAAGAATGGCGCGCGGTCTTTTTATTTTTGTTTTTTAAATTTACATGTGCGCTGAACCAAAGGTTTTTAGTTTGATTCTCAGGTTTCGAGCCAGACTAGACCGACGCAACCAATCAAATTGGATCCCAATTATGTCAAGCCGGTCAAATTCCGTGTAAGCTAGAATTTATAAGCAAAATTATTTTGTTTGCACAAGATTTTCTGAGATCTGTTATCAATTAATGGCACTTGTCAGTTATCAGCGTCAGTATTTTTTTTATAAAATGATATATCCCATTCAAAATTTAAAAATAAATGCAACCAAAATTAACAGTATAATATTCCGAAACTATAAAGAAATATTTTATCGACAGAACCATAAAATAGAATAGAAATAATTAGCGATGTAGAAGACCACTCAATTTGTTACTAGATTTGTCTCCTTATATATATATATGTCGAATGTTAATAAAAGCACGGTATTAGATAGATTAATAGATCATGGTGTGATCTCTTCTTCCGATCATTAGATAAACCAATAAATATATATCATTCTTTACAAAATAGCAGGAGGCACTCTTATAGTTTGATATAATGCAATAAAGAGCTACAGCTAGGTAGTAGATACGGGTTATTATCTCGTATTTTATATATTTCATGTGTGAAATATAATTTTAATTTTAGATAAATTTTAGATTAATTTTTAGAACTTGGACGTCGATATGTACGGAGGGTTAGAAACTGTATAGATTCAAATAATTTTTTTAATATTTAGATTGAACAGGAATGATGTACTTGTCATTTGATAAAAAAATTATTTTTTTATTATTATCGTATGTCAAATATTTTTTAATAAAATAAAAATTTTTATGATGGGTTGGGTTCCTCGTGACCTCGTGCCCCGAGTTCAGTTTCCAGGCGTAGGGAGTCATGCTATCCGTGCCTTCCAACTAACTGCTCCGGTTCCGCTTCTACGATAGCGTACGGTATATGCTAACTAAGGAGGGTGATTCCGATGAAGAAGATCGGACGGCTGACCACTTCCTATCCGCAAACGGGGATTTTAGCAATAAGACATGCGAGGGCCTCGCATGTTCTCCCCACGCGCTGCTAGTCTCCGAGCTCCCCAATTCATCTAGGGTTCGTGCTTCTTCCCTCGCCCAACTCCCTAAGCTCTCTTTGCCGCAAGCTCTCTCTCGGCTTCCATGGCTGCAGCAGCGACGGCGGCCCCTTGGGGCCGGCAGCCCCAGGGGCGGGGGTTCGACGACGAGAACCTGGTTTTCGAGACGAGCCCCGGGGTGGAGGCCATCACGAGCTTCGACCAGATGGGGATCCGCGACGACCTCCTCAGGGGAATCTACGCCTACGGCTTCGAGAAGCCTTCTGCCATCCAGCAGCGGGCCGTGATTCCCATTATCCAGGGCCGCGACGTCATCGCCCAGGCCCAATCCGGTACCGGAAAGACATCCATGATCGCCCTCTCCGTATGCCAGATGGTGGACACCACCTCGAGGGAGTACGATATTTCAATTCGTTTTTTTTTTCCTTTTTGGTTGATTTAATGTTTTTTGGATGAAAAGATTGATTTTTTTATTGTTCTTTGTCTCGTAATTCTCATTCTTGATTCTTTGCCCGTTGAATCTTTTGCTTATCAGCTAGATTCTTGATAGTAATGATTGTTATAGACCCTCGGTTTCTATTGTTATGAACCGTAGGTTTTCTTTTTTTTTGCATTTTGAGCAGAATCACTGGCACACTTATTAAAAATCACAAAGATGTGCCGCAATGTACCTCTAGAACTTCCGGCTTGCAACTATTCTTCAAATATTCGACGGATATTTGCCTGGCAAAGAAAGGACTTTAGAACACAGATGCAGTACTTAAAACTTTGATTACATTGGTTAGGTACAAGGAGGTTGGTTTGAGGTCTGAGAGGTTGAGAGCTTAAGCTGCCTCTAAGCACCTGAAATTTCACTCAACATCCACAGTAATTCGATTTGCAATGAAGATGTGTATGCTTGCAGTGACAATTTCTTTTTTCTCCTAAGTAGGAAGAAACTTAAAGCGGGCAAGTGGAAGGATATTTCATTGTAGGAGCAATCCAGTTTGACCTGGTGATGTTTGGTCTCCTGTCAGATCAGCCTGGGATGATTAGAGTCTGGGCTTTGTAACCCTTAACATTGGATGTATTTATGAAAAGGGATTTTTTTAATGATTAAAATTCACCACGTCAGTCATGGGTGTTTTGTTCAACTTTCCCAAGCCTGACTAAGCAAATTAAAACTATTGATTTAAGCATGCTGAAAAACTAAGGTTCTTATTTTTTTGTAACTTATTTAGTTGATCATTGTTAAAACAAGGAGATGTTCTCTTCCAAGAATCCCATAATAGTGCTATAGAGTATACCACCGTGATTATTTTTTTAAAATCTTGAAAAATGAAGCATGAGCTATCTACTCAGTTGTTTAAGGACATCTGGTTAACAAGTCTGAAAGTTAAGTAAATGGATGCTAGTTTTGTAGGAAAGGCTTAAAGGATTGATATAACTAGTTTAATAACATGTGCTTGGTCATCTCTCATGTCTTCATTGAGGGGAAAAAAGTTGAAAACTGTAGGAAAGAATATGCACATTATCCTTTCAAAGCCTACATATTTTAGGTGCATTTTTCCAATTTGTCATTTGGAGAGGAAGCTTTATTGGCATATGGTCATGACATCAGGGGAGAGAGAGAGAGAGAGAGAGAGAGAGAGAGAGAGAGAGAGAGAGAGAAGGGGGGTTCCAACAAGAGAGAGAGCGGTGGGAGGGTTCAATGGAGAGAGAAGGGGGGTTAGGGTTTCGATGAGAGAGAGAGGGTTGGGGGGTTCAAATAGAGAGAGGGGTGAGGGGTGGGGGGGGGGAGAGAGAGAGAGAGAGAGAGAGAGAGAGATGGAGTGTAGTTGGTTTGAAAGGAAGAAGCTGAGGGATGGGAGTGCATGTTTCCTCTTATCCTATCTCATTAAATGTTTTTTTTTTGATTTTCTTCCCAAACAACTAATGCTAATGTTAAAGAGGAAAAGTGCTTGCTGTGACATCCATGCAGATCGGACAATAGGGGACCCAAATCTGGTTGGCTGAAGCCTTACTCTCTCTCTCTCTCTCTATATATATATATATATACACACACACACACACATGCACATACCCACACAGACATATATTATGGGTAGATTATCACAGCAAGTTCAGCCATCAAAATAAGCATTAAAAAATTGAGGCCCCAAGGTTATTGGACAAATGGAAATGTAAGTTTGATCGAAGCTCTACCCAAAATTGATAGTTGCTAGCTACTATTATGTGATCGATCTTGCCATGTTTGTTGTACAAACAGATGCTGGAAGTATGTAGACATTTCTAATGCAAGTGGGGTTAGTATATGATGTGGGTGGTGCTTTTGAGATCTTACGTGAATCACACATTTTGTGTGGACTTAGAAGGGAAAATGTTTCAAAGTGCAAGAAGACCCACAAAGTTGTCTGGTTAAAAATATCACAGAAAAAAGAGTCTCCAGCAGATAGGATGAATGTAAAGAAACCCTAACCCTAAGATGGATGCTAGGTGAATTTAGGAAGGATGGGATTTGGAATAATTATTTTATAGGAGTGAGAGTTGCACCAATAAAGCAAAATGATAGAAGATTGTTATGATAGTATGAGTATCTGTAATGACGATCTAAGGAGGCTTTGACTAGGAGTTGTGCTCTAATCTGTAAAAGGTCTAGATGAGGAGGGGAAGATCAAAGCTAGCATTGATGGCTGTGTGAAAAGTGATTATTGAAAAGCTTGCTATAAGAACTGGAGCAACCCTTAATAGAAATTATTTGCATTAAGAATCCACAAAGTTGGCCATGAATAATTTGGATAATGCTTTAGTGGTCATTACATTAGTTTCATGAGAAGTAGGTTTTAGTGATCCGTCACATCAAACTTTTTATCCTTGAAGATTGATCATGGTAGACATATGAACATGAAGTTTTGTATATTGTCTTGCATGAACAAGTATGTAAGCAGGATGGATGATAGTTGTATTTAGTGTTACAGAGCAGAAGGCCTTGTATTGTGCAGAGGGAAAAAAATTCCATATTTCAATCACCACATGCCAAGTCAAATTTCTCTGTTGTTTTTAACATGAACTGTGTTTCTTTCACTTTTGGCACATCATAACACCCCAAGAACGTCGTTTCATTCTTCTGTATTGTGGATGTCCAATAAGCTTCTGTTTTTTTGTTAATCATGACTGGTTAGCTTGAGCTAGGTGTCTTTTTTCCCCAGAGTTCAGGCATTGATCCTGTCACCCACCAGAGAACTTGCTGCCCAGACTGAGAAAGTGATATTGGCTATTGGTGACTACATAAATGTACAAGCCCATGCATGCATTGGTGGGAAAAGCATAGGTGAGGATATTAGAAAACTAGAGTATGGAGTTCACGTGGTTTCAGGGACACCAGGCAGAGTCTGTGATATGATCAAGAGAAGGACCTTACGCACAAGGGCCATCAAGCTCTTAGTCCTCGTGAGTATAACATTTCTTCTTTGGAAGTTTGCATTATTGTAGATTTTGTTGCAAATAATACTATGTCATTGGAATAGGATGAATCTGATGAGATGTTGAGCAGAGGTTTCAAGGACCAAATATATGATGTATACCGATATCTTCCTCCAGAACTTCAGGTATGATCAGAATTAAAAGTTCTAGTGCCCTTGTTATAGTTCCTTTTTTGGCTTCTGGATCCTTCCTAGGTGGCTATTTGTACTTGATACCTATAGATTTTGTTTGATTTTCTATTTCTGTAGCTTATATAATATCTTGTTTATCCTCTTACTTGATTTTGAGATAATGGAACAATGGTGTCCCTTGATCTGTCTTGCCTGCCCTTCTGCTTCCTCTCCTCAGCCATCCTTATCCTTATCTACCCTTTCCAAACAGGCCCAGAATCTGTCTTATAATAGGCCTATCCACAGCTTTTAAAAAACAAAACATGAAGACATTTCAAAAGGTGTTTCTTGATGCAACACCAGATGTTTGTAATGTGTTTGAATTACTTTTCTAGGTTGTTCTGATTTCTGCAACACTTCCTCATGAAATATTGGAGATGACCAGCAAGTTTATGACCGATCCCATTAGAATACTAGTCAAGCGTGATGAGTTGACATTGGAGGTAAATTATTTGTTGTGTTTTTTTTTATTTTAATGATTTTCGCTTGGTTGTTTTGAATATTGAACTCATGCCCTTTTTGGTATGTATAGGGGATCAAACAATTCTTTGTTGCTGTCGAAAGAGAGGAATGGAAGTTTGATACATTGTGTGATCTATATGACACCCTCACAATTACCCAAGCTGTTATTTTCTGTAACACAAAAAGAAAGGTGACATTATTTCAGCATTTACTTCTTCTTCTCTTTACACTTTACAGTTATGAGCAACTAGCCTATTATTTTTATTTCCAAATTTTTACTATAGTGCAAAAATTTTGTCTGAATTTTTAACTTCATTACATTCAGATTTTTGACAATTGTGATTAAACTAGAAAATTTCTTTTACACTAGCAAGTAACATTGTGCCTACACATAATTTTTGCATATTTACTAATCATCCTTGGTTCTTTTCCTTTATGACTCAATTGATTTCTGAACTAAAATAATTTGTTTGATTAGTGGAAACCATATATTTATGAAGTAACCATTCATTTACCTATGCATTGAAAATAAAACGTACCTTCTGCTTACTAGCTTTTTTTTTTTTTATTCATTTAAGTTCATGTCATTTGTTCTTGGCCACTCCTTGAATTACTCATTTTAACTTCCATTATTTGTTGAGTGTCAATAGATAATAATAAATAGCATGATGTAAAAACAAAAATCAACATAGAGGGCTTTGTATGATGTATAAAAAGGTTGAAGCATTAAAACTTCGAAGAAGGTAAGCATGCATGTTATGATGATTTATACAATAGATTTGACACAAAAAAGGCACTGTTTGACACAAAGACCTTAAACTAAAACTAGATGCGATAAGATGAAAGATCTAGGTTTAAGTAGATGTCATGCTTTTGATCAATAAGAAGGAATGTTTTAGTCAGTTTGAATGGGAGCATGAAGACACGTGGAAATGGTTAATGTGGTACAATTATTTGTGAAACATAAAATAGTAGTAGAATCAGTGTTTTCTTGGTAGTGCAGGTATTATTCCGCTCTAACAATCAAATGGAAGCATATTGCATAATCAAGAAAATCCTAGAATAATGAAATTCTACATGTTACTCATCCAAGCAGATTGTTGCTTTTTTCAGATATTCACGCTCATTTTAATAACATAACATTTTTTTTTAACACTTGAAATTCCTATGGAAATCACAAGTAGAACTATTTATCAAGCGAGATAGGCTAGGCTTAGCCTAGGGGACAGCATTATTTTTAGGCCCGGCCCGATCTTCGGGCCTACTTTCCGAGCCTGCTCTATACTGGGCGGGCTTCGGGCTTTCGGGCTGGGCTGCGGGCTAAAGTTTTTTTTTTTTTTTTGGTGCTTCAACTGCCATTGAAGGAGGTGGCAGGGAAGGCAACCAGGTGGCAAGGAGGAGGTGGGGGGGTAGCGGGAAGGAGGCGGCAAAGGTGCAAGAGAGGTGGAAACCACGAGCCTCAGAAGAGAAAGAAATGGCACCGCATTCATTGCTGGAGGGGGGAGGGGCATACCTTGTGGGTCAGGCAGGCGAGGGTGGCAAGGTCGGTGGCCGGTAGTTCAGAGGGAGGGGTCTTTGACCAGGTGAGCAAATCTGCTATTGAGGTGTGAGACTTCCTCGTGGATACAAGGCGTACCTTGTGGGTCCGAAGGGTGGGGGTGGCAGAGTTGGCAGATGGTGGTTTGGAGGGAGGGGTCTTTGACTAGGTGAGCAAATTCGCCGTCGAGGTGTGGGGCCTACTTATGGGTACTCTCTTGTCCATCGCGCTTCCATCGCCAGGAAATAGGTTATAGGATGTGGGAAAAGATAGGATTAGGGATAGAAATTGGGGATTGATTTGGGATATGATACGGTTTTGGGCCGGGTCCGAGCTAGATCAAGGTAAACCCGAGTCCAACCTATTTTTAAATGTGGGCTTGATTGATTTTTAGGCCTAGTCCAACCCGTCAAACTGAAACATATGATCCAAGCCCATTTTAAAGGGGGCGGGCTCGGGCGGGCCAGGCAAGTTGCCTGTGATTTGAACAGGTCAAATTACAAGAAAATGGTGATACTTCACAGCTTCTAAGTACTCCAAGTCATACTGCTTAGTTTCTATTTTTATGAAAGAATATTCATTGATAAATTAGCTTATAGACCAAAAAATGGATGGAGGTCAGCTTTCTGCCTGCAATGACTAATTTTGAAGGAGAGGGATAAGCGCCACATCTTGACCCGCCAAATTACTTATAATAAGTCACAGAAGGTTTGGCAATGTTGTAGGTTCAATTAAGAAACAATTATTCATCTTCTTGTTGCAACTAAAGAATAAAGAGCAGTTGTTTGCAAAAATGAATATTTTGGTCTTGCTAACAACAGTCAGCGAGCATTTTGTTCCCCACCACTGGCCAAAAGAAACATTGTTCATTGACTGGTCCTTAGCAGGAATCTTCTTCTCAGGGGGAGTGACACCCACTTTGAAATATTCTGTCTGCGCCTGCTTTAGAATCTTTCAGGTAACCACATTTGTACCTGCTTTCTTGGCAGTTCCTATACAAAATACTGTTGAGAGATCTGGTTCCCCACGCTTGTACCCAAATACACTTGCACACCTGCCCATGCTTTAGGTGACTCAGGAGCCTTAGGGCTCCTAGTCACAGGCAAATGTTGACACGAACATAGAGCTAATTTAAACTTAAAATCCACATGGACTCAGTTTGAGATGGGAAATCCAAATCCTTCTGACCTCTATTTTTCTCTTTCTTTCTTCACTATAAGACTACACTTCTTAAAATACTAAAAAAAGTCATCTCCTAGGATGGTAAATCCTATACATGTCTTTGAGTTAAATTTCTTAGTCAATACTCGTTTGCTAGGGCAGCTTTATTTTGCTATAAAGCATAGTAGTTCTTAATCTCTCTTGGGAAGTGTTTTTTTTTTCAATTGTTTCACAAAACTTCAATTCAGATTGAATAATTCTGTTTTATCTTCTTCTGTTGCATTAGCTGATTGATTTTTTGGCAGGTTGATTGGCTGACTGAAAAAATGCGCAGCAATAACTTCACGGTATCTTCTATGCATGGTGACATGCCCCAGAAGGAGAGGGATGCAATCATGGCAGAGTTCAGGTCAGGTGCAACCCGTGTGTTGATTACAACAGATGTATGGGCTCGTGGGCTTGATGTTCAGCAGGCAAGTTTTTTATACACATACTTTGAGTTGATGTATCGTTCTGTCTGTTAACTGTGCAACTGATTAAAAAACATTCATATTCCTGACAAAGTAGCAATCAAGATGAGCACGATGGATGCTTGAAAAAAATGAATTAAATTATATAAATTCTGAAAAGAATAGTGAGAGAATCTTTTTTTTTTCCCTTTATGTTATTACCCTTGAAAAGAAGGATCAGATTTGATATGGATTCAAATTAGAGAGGAAGAGAGGGTTCCAGAAAGTTGGCTCCCTGAAAGTAGTTATTAGAATCCAAGTTCTCTTCTTCTTTCCTTTTCCTAGGGGTCAGCATTTTGTTTTCCCCTTCTTAAATTAGAGGAATTTAAATAGCTAGAATTATTTAAATAAGAATTAGAATTTTAAATAGGATTTAGCTTTGTACTAGCATATAATGTATGCAATGCGCGGGTGCGATTTTTTCTTCCTTTTCCAACTATCATTAAGTGCAACATAGCAATATAGTATATTATAATAAATAGAAAGCTTGAGTAGTCAAATTTCTGTTGCACATAACTAATGAACTTTAATGATTGCCGAGCAGAAACTTCCATTATCAATGCAAGTGTATTGCTGTCAAACATGATGAATGGAGAACTCTGCACAAGCTAATCATTTGCGTAGAAACTCCCGTCATTAATACTACTAGCATCATTAACATTGGCCCCTTGTGATGCGGGGGATACAGTTTTTTCTCCTTTTTCAACTATTTTTGAAAGACAATATGACAAAGTAATAAATTCTAATAAATAGAAAGCCAAACCTCTATTGCATATTAAACAATGAACTTTAATGATAGTTGAGCACTTAATATGAGCATCAGCCGTGCTTGACCATGAGTTTCTTTTTCTACAGGTTTCGCTGGTGATAAATTATGATCTTCCCAACAATCGAGAACTTTACATACATCGGATTGGCCGCTCAGGTCGTTTTGGTCGTAAGGTATTTTTTTCCGAGTCTCCTTATTGGATGAGAAGCTTAGTGTTTGTTGTCTTAAGCCTTTTGTCTGAATTCTAACATACAGATTTGAGCCTTTTGTGTTCTGAATTTGACATCATACTTCCTTGCTATTATTTTCCGTGCTGCTTCGTTCTGGTTTAACTTTTCATGGAGATGCCTTTGCCTACTCATTACGTATGTTGGTCTTTTGGCTAATGAATGGAGACTCTGGTTTCAATATCTGGTTAACCTCTCACATTGTAGCTCGGTACTTGGCTGTTTTCGTTGAATAATTTGGATCACTAAGCCTGTTCCTTGTGCTTCAATTAGTCTCGTAGCTGGTATATCTGATCATGATTGGACTGAACTATTGATATTAAAATAATCACTGTATATGTGGCTTTGCAGGGTGTGGCAATAAACTTTGTGCGCAAGGATGACATCAGGATATTAAGAGATATTGAACAATATTATAGTACTCAGATCGATGAAATGCCAATGAATGTGGCTGATCTTATTTGAAAAACCCGATGATAAGAAACCTACAAGTGAGGCAGGTACTGAAAGGATACACCAGGGAGCTGTTTCTCTCCATGGATGTTTTTTTTCCGTGTTCTGATGATGGTTTGGTTGGCCATTCTGTAAACCAAGACTTGCTGGTAGCTGGTGACTGGGAGCAAGGAGATCATGATTGGCTTTGCTTTGGAAGTATGCCAAGATGTCAAGATGTGTGTGTTTTGATGGACCGCACATATAAATACAGGCTGATGACGTTTTCTTTAGTACTGAGTCGATTTGGGTGGATGTTTATATTGTAGCAACCATGATGTGTTACCATCAAACATTCCAGTCTTTGATAGGTCAGGTGTCAATATTCCGGTCATCCATCTAGTTATTGATTTAACGCTTGGCAACTGATGTATTCATCTGCATGGTTAGATGTGTTCTATGATACCATGGTCTACTGGGTTTACATTACATCTGATCGGGAAACAACCATGTCTGATTGCATGGTCAGAACTGAGATAGCTTTCACTTTTAAAGTTCATATCTTTGCTGGGCTGCTCGACATGCAAGGCAATTGCATGCAAGGATATTTCCCTATGCGGATACTGCAGTTAGGCATCCTTACTTCCCCCTATTGTCTTCTTCAGTAAGGGATTAATACAAACAAAGGTGTCAGCTACGAGGTTTTTGTCTCCCCGTTTTTTTTTTTCTTTTTTCTTTTTTTCAGTAGATGCCTTGGATCACGTGATGATGTTTAAGCTATATTATCTGCTTGTGTTGGAACTCGTAAACCATCAAACCAGAAGTTTATTGGCCTCCCTGTTCATGGGGAGTTGTTCTGAGCTTTTGATATTCAGGGTAATTGGACATCAATCTGGCTGCTTGGTTATCAGGAAGAAGATTCGAGTTCGGATGCACCCTGCATTCTCTGTAATATGAAATGAAAGCCGCTTCATGGTTAGTCAGATTCTGTCTATAAAACCACTTAGAGAGGAGTCCTTCAAATAAACAAGGTCATAGGTAGAAATCTCTGCATGAAGGCAATAGATTCTCATTACCGGTGTATAGCACTTTTTCCCTTTTTTTTCCATAAAATCAAATCTTAATGCAAAGGGTAGAACTCAACGTTTGATTTCATTAAACTGAATTGACTTGGAAAGAAACCATAAATTGCATGGTCAAAAGAGAAACCTCACAAGATTGACAAGCTGCCAATGCTTAATAAACCTCCCTGCCACAATCCTGGCCCCATTCTTGATGTCTAAGTAGGCAGCAGTTCTTTTGATGTGTTTGGAATCTAGATGGGTTATGGATACTGATTTCTGGACCTGTTGAGTTTCTCCACATATGTTGCACTTGTATACTTGGTTCCCTCCCATATCATGTTACAGCATAATAGATTAAACATCTTTTCTTCTCTTTGCAGCCAAGAATGCACCTACAAATTTTCATTAAAACATGGTGGAAATAATTTGTTATTGCAGGTATGGCAATCAAGCCTATGACATTGCAAGCGCTATTTGCAAGGAAATGAGCATCAAAAGAATCTATACAGACATCAAGATGCAGAGGACTACATGGAACCTGTTCATTAAAAAAAAAAATATCATGGTCCATGTTAGGCAAAACGACAAGTGTCATGCAAACATGTAGAATATTTTCTGACTTTGATCTCTATCATACTGGCTCCAAATGCAATCCTCCAATCCAATTGATTTGTAGGCCCCTAGCTGAATTATTACCTGAATATGAACAGAATAACTTGTTCTTATCATCACCATGATCATGCTAGGTGTGATATGATGGATTGTTGTGCATTGCATATACCTCTTCAGGGCAGTAAGCCGACTATTCATAAGTGTAGTGGGTATATTGCTCAAAGGAAAAAATGAGCTCCAGTTTTTCATTTGCAGCTCAGGATTTAGCACTTCTTAAAAAACACCTGGTGCCTGCTCCCTAAATTAAGGGTGCCTCTTGTTTCCGCACTGCTCTGCTTCAATAATGATTATTAGATTCAGGCTGTGCTCATGGTCTCCATTCCAACATTCTATGAGATGTCTCAAAGCCACCTCAAGTCATCCTTTTTCAGCAATGGCACAATATTGCAATGAAAGGGCAGAGGCCAGAATTTAACCATGGATGGTTTGGTGAAGTATTGGTACAGCCTAGGAGCAACCTCTTTCTACTCAATGAGACACTCCACACAAATCCATATTCAGTCCAAATACCATGTTTGATGGCAAACAATTGTCATCTTCTTGTACAATAGTCAACCAACTCCTTGATGAAGCCAAATTGAAGGTACCTGTTTCACCAACTCAAACACTACAATGCAAATAAAGTTCAGACGTTTCCCATCCTTTCAAATTTCTCTGAAGTCTTAATAGTTCATTTCGGCAATCTTCTACATGTACATGGGAATCATCATCAGCAGAAAAAACATGAACCATATCTTTTGTCTCAATCCAGCTTAATCCAGGCACCTTCTCAAGCATTAGTCCTCTGATCTTTTTCCTCATCTCCACCACAGCATCCCATCTTCCTACAGAAGCATAAAGATTTGAAAGCAATATATGGGTTGAATAATCAGTTGGTTCCAATTTTAAGACTTGATCTGCTGCATGGACACCCAAAGACAAATTTCTGAAAATAATGCATGAACTCAACAAAATCTTCCATAACTCAGAGGACTTGTTAATGAAAGGTGATCTCATGATCAACTCCTGTACTTCCTGCAAAAGCCCTGCACGACTTAACAAACTCACCATGCAAGTATAGTGCTTTAGTCCTGGCATTATACCATCACTCAACATACAGAACCAATAAAACCTCCCTTTATCAACCAGACCACAGTGGCTACATGCAGAAAGAAGAGAGACATAGGTAACATGGTCAAGCTCCAGCCCTTGCCTTACCATCTGATTGAACAGCTTAAAGGCCTGTTCAGCATTTCCATGGTTGCCATATCCTCCAATCATCGAATTCCAGCACTTCAAGTCAGGGTTCAGAATTCTATAAAACACTGAAGTAGCACTTTCAAGGTTACCATTTTTAGCATACATGTCAACTAGACTCCCACAGACGCACATATTTGCTTCATATCCTGCTTTCACCACCAGAGAATGGATTATTTCACCTTGTTTTAGTGCTGCGAGATCAGCTGATGAGTTCAAGGCACTGCTGAGAGAAAAGCTATCAACTTTATGCCCTTCTTCCAGCATGTGATAGAAGTACTTGATGGCCAACTCACCCTCGCCCAATCTTGAATGACCAACAATCATTTCAGTCCAAATTATGACATCTTTCTCTGGAATGTAATGAAATAGCTTACGAGAAGAATCTGGCTCATCATTCATAAAGTACATATTAATTAGTGTATTTCCTATAAATATACAAAACTCCAATCCTACTTTAATAATTTGGCTATGAAGAGGTTTCCCATAATATATAGAGGGTAAAGAAGCAGTAGCAGAAACAACAGCTGCAAATGTATACTCATCTGTGTTGGGCCCTCCACATAGAGACATTTTTCGTAATTGAGTGAACATTTCCATGGCCTTCTCTCCATCACCAACGTCAGAATACCCAGCAATCAGTGAATTCCAAGAGACCAAGTCAGGTGTCTCAATCCTCTCGAAAACTGATAGTGCAGTCATTATGTCTCCACTGCTGGTGTACATGTCAAGAAGGGCATTTTGTGATGGGACATCTGGTAAAAATTCGGACTTGATCATCTGGGCATGGATAATTCGCCCTCTACTTTGATCCCCTGTTCTTCCACAAGCATTCAAAACTATGGAAAGTGTTCTGTTGCTAGGCACTAACCCAGTCTCCAACATGCTGCTGAAGAGTTGCAAGCCTCTCTCGATACTACCATTCTTCACATTGCTGAGAATTATAGAATTCCAAGCGATGACATCTCTCACACCCATCTCACTAAAAACCTGGTCAGCAGCATCAACACTTCCAACATTGGAATACATCCCAAGGAGTGCAGTTTGAACACAAACATTATTTGAAAAACCACAACTTATGACCTGGGAATGGATGGCAGCACCGGTCCATGCGTCCTGGAGAGAAGATGAGGCTTGGACGAGGCTAGAGAGAGTGGAAGCATTGGGTTTGAAGCCCTCAAAATCCATCTTTTGAAACAAACGGAGAGCAGAGCGAGCGTGGCGAGGAGCTTTAGAAAAAGCAGAGATCATGGCGTTGTAGGAGACGAGATTTCTCGTCGGCATTGTATCGAAGACCTTTTGGGCGTCGCCGAGGGAGACGCACTTGGAGTAGAGTGCAAGGAGGTTGTTGCGCAGGAATGGGGGCGAGGTTGGTGGCATGGCAATGAGGATGAGGGCGTGGAGCTGGCGAGCTTTCCGAAGGGTGTCCGGAGAGGGGCATCGTTGGAGGAGAGACGATGCTACTAAGGCTAAGGGGCCTTCGCAGCTATAGTAGAAGGGACCGGATGCTGAGGCCATGGGAAGAGAGAAAGAGGGAGTAGACGGGAGAAAACCGCCGCATTTGAAGGATGGCGGGAGACTTGAGAAAACCGCCGCGCAAAGACCTTTGCACGGAGAGCGAAGGGTGGGGTTGGGGCGGCTTCCAAAAGGTCGGCCTTGGAGGCTGGCAATGGGCCCGATTTGGTTCAGATTTGAGCCCGATCTAACAAGAGACGGAGGTTCAAGATCTCCCAAATCATATCCACTCAAAGGTCATTTCAGATCAATAGATCATTCATATATCCCTAGCCTAATCAATTTTGCAAGGCAACTAAGTCTAACCTATCAAATCCAGTTTCAATAATCTAAACTAATTTTTAAAAATAATTTGAGCAAGCAGTTGAAAAGAACAACCATTCAAAATATTTTTTTTTTCCCAAAATTATGATTCAAATTGGCTTAATTTGTTTCGATCCAAATAGATTCCTAACCTTATGACTCGAGTCAGGCTAAAGTTTTAACTTATTTCTAGACCATTTAAATTCAGGCCACAGAATTTGACTCATATGGTCCTAGCTAAAACAACTCTTGATTTGAAGCTGATCCAAATAATGTTAGGTCCGGTTGGCTTTTTTTTGGTGGGTTGGTTTTTTTATATCCTAGGTGACTAGAATAAGCTTCATCTAAAGTTTGTGTCTTACATTGGTTTTATTTAATATAGAGTTAATATTATGAAATTTTACTTTTTGGTCCCCTATTGGATGTTAACCTACTTGGAGACCCTTGTGCTATAAGTTATATAATATATATATGAAGTTGATGGGCCTTCTGTCTATGCTCCAACTAACCTTAAATTATTTCTGGATTGCTCAGCTATAAATTTCATATAAAATTAGGTAGGCATTTGCCAAAGTTACTTAAAGTATCGTCGACTCAATTGTCTATCATATTTTTTTTTTTTTCTGGTAGAAAAAAAAGGATAGGGGGATAAATCCCGGTGTAGCTATCCTCAGGCCCCCACCCCATCAGGTAATGTTCGATACAATATATTGTAGAGTCTTTCCCCACCAAATGGTAAGTATGTCAACCTAGCACCACTAAAATATCTGCGGGTAGAAACGGAGTATCTCTTAACTTTTCATTCACACTAACAATCCCGGGCCTCCAAAAATTTTTAAATTTAATCGAGTCATCCATGATCCATGAAATCATGTTTTGAATCCGTAACCGGTTGGTAGCGAGATAAGATCTCTATCAACCAGATTACTGTCTTAGTAGTAATTGTCTATTATACTTTCGGCAACGAGACAAAAATTAAAAATTGGATAGAATCTCGCCAAACTTTTGAAGAGGTGATAGAGAATATATGTCGGGACAAAACTAATAAGATACTGGTTATAATTAAATTATTTTAACCTCTAATTTATAACATTCATGGGAAGTTGGCAGAAAATTATCCACGTGCTTTTATCAATTTTGTCTATAAAAAACTATCCATCATTTATTTTTAAAATCTTAAATATTCACTAATTCCTGAGCTACGAGATGTATATGAAGGCATCCAGCACTGTAGATGCAGACCGAAAAATTGTATGCTGATGCATATGAAAAAAATGTTCTCGTAAGGAAGTAAAAATCGAGTCTACAATAAATTATATTTTTTTAAAAAAAATAATTTAATATGCATATAAGTAAAAATATTTATTTTTATTTTTAAGCAATAGAAGAGGTACTAGATACAAATAATAATCTTTATCTTCATTATTATTACATATACCATATTTTTAATAAAATGATGTATTCATACAACTTTTGTATAAATACAATAAAAAAATCAGAAAACAAAATGTTCCTAAACAGGAAAGGTATGGAGTCACCGGTATTCAAAGGACATCACCAGTATGCTATGCGATAAAAGATATAATTCTATCAATTATCGAGTTGGAAAATATGCTGAATGAAAAGTTTGGACGCTCCCCACAACAAAGATAATATATTCTATAATAGAGGATGAGTGGCACCGTTTCTCTCATAGTACTAAATATACTTAATAATCATAAAAAAATCATCCTCAATCATCATATGACCAGCATGAAGAATAGTAGTCTTGTATAAATAATGTCAGTCCACGTAGTATGTAGCCCATCTCTGAAATAGAAGAATCAAAGAGTTGACGACCCCTAATAAAACTTGAGTCAAAGTTTTGGATGATGAAGCATCTTTTTATTTATTTATTTATTTATTTATTTATTATACTATCATCAAAATTGATTTTGAAAAAATTTGAAGGAGAACCCATTATCTTTTCTTCAATCGACGTCAATTGCGAATGGATTTTAAACCAAATTTCCAGTTGCTTACTTGCCAGCTCTAAAAAACTAGGCCTCTTTACCCAAAAAAAATATATTTTTTTAAATTATTTTTTTAATCTCCGCATTACCAGTGCTAGAGTCGAGTATGGCCATAGGAGATACAGATTTAGAAAAGATAAGAACTAATTAAGAAATAATCAAATTCGGCGAGCGGCTTGCCGCATTTGGTAGAACCTGGATCGAATAATCAACTCGTCTTCCAGGTTTCCCAACTCGAACGGGCTCCCCTTCCAGCCGAGTCACCTCATCCAACCAGCTCAACGGAGACCCGGACTCGCCCTTCCCCTTCTCTGGAATTACCAGACTTCCCGGCGATCCCCGGAACGATGTCCGATCGCGTGACCGATGACATCAGAAACCTCGTCCGGCGTGTCGCTCGCCTCCTCAACCGCAAGGTCTCCGACGTCCTCATGCTCCTCTTCAACCACAAGGTAACCCGTCCAAAAAAACCTCCATCGAATCGAGCTTCGGTTCCAATTCCGGGATAAAGAATTCATCCATGACTCGTGTCTGTCTTTTTTTTTTTTTAATATTTAAGACGGCGGGGTCGCTCGGAGCGCTCACCGGGTTCGCTATCGCCGTGGTCTTTGCCTGGAAGTTCTTTCGATCGCCGCCGGGCATGCGGAGGATTACTCCATCGACGAGTCAGCCGGCTGGTGGAGTTGGTTCCAGCTCGGAAGGTTTAGCGCCGGTGCTGGACATGAAGGTATCTGACGCCGCCGAGGCGATCAGTGCTTCAATTCAGGTATATTTTAGTGGACTTTGGTCAAGAAATTGGGATTGGTTCTTCTTATGATGGTTAACGATTGCTTCTTTTTATTTTGATCGACGTGTGCAGCTTAGCCTGGACAGATTGTGAAGAAGAAACTGAGTGGCTGCCGAAAGGTATGCTATCCAAAGTCTGAACAAAAAATTCATGATGATTGTGACGTTTTAACATGTTTGGTTTCAACTGGATTTGGGATGCAAGCTTTGTTATATATACTTCTGAACCCTAGCTGGTAACTGGATTAATATAGTTTGCATATCATCACCTTTAATCTCTGTTTCACGGTCCTTTCCTTTGATTCCATAATGTGGCTGACAATTTTGCTTTAATTGGTGCAGTTTACTCATCACTCCTATTCCCATAGAGGAGTAGTCCAGTTATTTAGCATTTTCTTGGTTTTAAAACCTTCTTGTATATACTGGTCATCTGAGTTAACTGAACTCTTCCATCTTGTCTAATTTTCTTCTGGTCTTAATGTATCCTATTTGCGTCCTTATTAGGTTTGTGTTATGCTACTACGTGCTTTGAAAATGTGACAGGACATGTCAAGTTCATATGCATCATTTCAAACAAACTCCTTGTGTAGAGTTCCTTTAGTGATTTCTGAAAATTACCAACCTTGCAATCTGCTTTCCATCTCACCATCTTTCATTTGGTCATTTTTTAATTATGTGAACTATCATTGCGCAGATCTTATCTCTACCTTTTCTCTACCTAGCAGACCTTGATGTTCCTTTGCTGCCTTCTTCAGGATACTTATCATGTTAAACTGCATAAGTAGCTTTATGAACTTCTAACATTCTTCTTATCCTTTCTATATTTTTCAAAGTCCGTTTAGCCAATTCTTCACAATGTTGAACTAGCTACTTTTTTTTTCTCTATTCCACCACACCGTTTCAGTTTGTTTACATGCATGCCATTTGCCTTTAGATACTCTCAGAACACTTTTGCAATCTGCATGGTCAATTCTGATTCCACAACCTATGTAGTTGAGCTTTTAAGTTTCCTTTTTCTTTCATGGTTTATCTTTGATGCAACATCTTGTTCTTGGCATTATGTGATTTGATTTCTTGACTTAAAATTCACATTTCCATAAATATGAGCTTATGCCTTGGTCAAAATTTTTCCTGGTGTCAAAATTCACCTTTTTTAGATGATTAATGCTTTCCAGTTAATGAGTAAGCATTATTGATGATCTTTTTGGAACAAAGAATGACGAACAATAAAAAATAAAACCTGTAGTAACTAAGTCTGGTTTTGACTGAAATGCTAGTGTTGTGACATGGGATTTGTATTTAGGTGCTTGGTGCATTAAAATCCCACAAATTTGTGCACATGCGTGTATATGAATGCTTATGTTGAAGTGTGCTTGTTTTGTCAAAACCTAGAAAAATTAGGTGCACATGCCTTCCACTTGCAATGGGCCAACAAGTAACTGTGTAATGCATGTACACACATGCGTTGTGTATGCCCAATGCGAAATTAAGTTTAATTTTAAAACTAATACATGCATGCTGTTTTGATGTATGTATATGGTATGATGTATTTATCAGCACCATGGTTCCGAAGGCCATGGTTGAGAGTTCAGCCAGTTAATATAGTAAGAACAACAAAGTGTTGCTTAAGCCGATGCTAGCTAATTTTATGATCATTCATGGTAGTTCAGGTATGTTCAAATGCAAGTCTGCTAATGTCTGTCCTGAGCAAGCTTTTGTTTGTATTTGGCCTTGCAAATGTGGAATGAGCAAACCATTATGCAAAAACTTGATGAAGCACTTGTTCTTGTGGGTGGAAGAATTGCCTCATAAAATTATCTGGATAGGCTTAAGGCCCAAACTTCCCTAATCTCTTAGGGCAAGATAAAAGATTATATTTTGGAGTGAAACTTGGGTTCTATATCTTTCAATCCCATTTGCGATTGCCATTTTCAATCTTTCTTGCACATTGCAAAGCCATGATTACATAATTATGTTTGTTGCCCCAAACAACAAATTTGCGGATATGTCAACCTTTGATTTGGTATTTCTAATGACCTAAAACTGAAGACCATATTATCCCAAAATATATGTCCTTCAGGTGCTAATTTGCTATTTCACCATTGGTGGCCTTCACTCAAGATCTAACATCAAACTTCCATGCATGATGAAGATGTTTCAAGCTATATATATATATTTTAGGACCAACATACAGAATGGCTCACACAGAGAGACACAATAGTATTTTCAACATTTTAATCCTTCTTCCACCTCTTATTCAGCATAAGCCACTATAAATGCTCCATGGGAAAACATGGCTTGGTGCAATACTGTCACTCAATTTGCAGAGCTGCTACTGAGGAGATGCTACATGGTTCCTCCATCCTAGAGTTTGTTAAAATTCAAAGTTTCCCATTATCATTGCCAATTTTAAACTGACATCCCTCAGTAGTCACTCTAAGAGGTCTTCTTGGTCTACCTGGAGCAATAAACTATCGAGCTTCTGGTGATTTTGCCGTTGGACTTGGATAACATAACTAGGATCATCCAGAATTGCAGCTATATTTTGCCACTTAGTGAAGATGCTCTAATAGTAAGTCAGCAGTTGTTGTTTTTCCTCATTCTGATCATCCAATCTAAATGAACCCCAGACTTATTAGGATGTAATCATTTTACTGATAGTAGCAGTACTGGTGGTCGCTTATGAAGTTGAGATACTATGCACGGGCATAAGACATATTTTTGGGTGTTGGCCTCATGAAAGGCTTGATTCTAGGCTCTTTGAAGTAAAGACTTTACATCATGCTGCAATTTATAGGAAAGGATTATGGAAAATGTTGCAGTTGTGGTATTTGAAGGGTCAAATGGTGACTGCAGATTGGAAGACCTTGGCTTGGTGGATGCTTGGGGCCAGATTGTACCCTGGCTCATGAAGCCCACATCCCAATAATCTTCAATACAATTTCATAAACAAGTCCATCAAATTTGCATTCTTATCCACATATATCAAGGACAGAATATTGTAGTCAGGCTTACGAAGCCCAGATCCCAATAAAAAATCTGAGAAACAATTTTAAATGAGTCCACCGGAATTGCATTGGTGCCCTGGCTCATTGTGTATGTATGTTTTAATGCCAGCCAATATGGCACCCTTGCTTTCCCTCCTTATCGTCTTCCATCCTTTCCAATCTTTTAACCTCTTATCCTTTTTAAAAGACTGTTTATTAGGAAATGAACTGTAACTCATCAAACACCTCAGGAAGAGTTCTCTGATAAATTGTTAATCCAAGCTATCACACTCTTCTAATTGTACATTATGGCTTACAATCTATGGAAATACTGCATTCAGCTTCATGCTTGTGCCTCTGGTTTTATTTTGGTTTGGAAAGATGAGTTAGGTTAGTGATGGATTCATATTACTGCTCTGAACCTTATAATTTGCAAATCTCTTCATCGTACCCTATCACATAGTTTCATGGTGTTGTCGTAAATAATGTCGGGTGCTTCCTTAATTTAGCCATTCATAAAACAAATGGGAGAAATGTGTCAAAAAGCAAGAATGTGGATGGATTGTTGTCTTTTGGCAAATGGATCAAATTGATTGAACAGATGCATAGGCCTGTTGAAATTAATGCAGTTTAATGCTTTGTTTATCAGATATTTAAAAGGATTTCTATTGCTGATTATACATGCATTAATTAATGGTTGGCCCGAATTACATATTATTATTTTAAATGAAATTGTGCATATAACAGGAGCAACTACAACAAGGTAAGCAGGACCACCATCTATTGTCTCGGATTCCATGTCAGAAAATCGATGTTAAGTATATGATTGACATTCATCATAAGTCAGTATTCCTGATGTTGACGCTCATTACAACTGCCCAGGAAGGAATATATTAGGAAACCTTGCTACCAGGGGACATTTGGACTTGTTGCAGTAGTCACTCTGTCAAGTTCTACAGGGAAGAAAGCAGTTCTGCTCTTATAGTCATGTTTTGTTTGTGAGCTGAGCCTTTCTTGAAAGTAAAAATGGATGGCACTTGCTTGACAATTATTGGCAGTGAAGGAAGTTCCAGGTTCTATACTGGGCAGTCACAAGAAGGTTTGCATCATCCACCTTTGCCATGAGAGAATAAATATTTAGTGGGTATATGATATTTGTTTTTGTCATTCTATGTGCAGGCTGTGCATATGACATTTATGTATAATCTTACTATCTTTTTTGAGAAAGAAGATTTTACTACCTTCTATTTTACATATCGAGTATTTTGATGTTTTCTTTGTACATTGTTTCTTAATGTTCTTATAGCTTAAGCAGATGACCTGCCAGCTGCTTGGTGTGATCCTGGAGGAGAAAAGTGCAGAAGAGCTTCAGGTTTACACTTGATTGTACCTCAGTCATTTCTTTTTCGAATGCCTGAGTAAATTGACTATATTCAGATCATTCTTGCAGAAACATGCTACTGTTAGACCCTCCATGGTTGAAGTACTTCTGGAAATTATCAAATATTGTGATCTTTATTTGATGGAGACAGTTCTTGATGATGAAAGTGAGGTATGCTTTTGTTGAACTTCTTAGCTCCAAATTTCTTAGTTGCCCTTAAAGTCGAATTTGATTGCCCTGTGACCTTGTCCATTGTTATAATATCTCTACTTAAACCCCGTTACAGGCATCTTGCAGCTTTTCTTCTTATATGATTTCAATTCTCTCTGTGATACCTTTCATCCTACAAACATAAACTGCAAAGTATCACTGATGGTGTTGATTTCATCTGCTGCTTTGCTAGTCAAGCTTTGATCATGTTGAAATCTTTCATAATGACCTTTTAATCATGCTATTATGCCTTTGAGAATACATTTCAAGTTACAACTATTGGTTTCTACTTCACTTATTAATCTACTAATGACTTGATAAATCATCATATGCTTTCTTTCGAGTATAATTTTTTGGTAGTCAAGGGTCTACATGCAGGCCTGCATGAAATACATGCAAGGTGTAGCACAATTTAGTGGGGAAATTCCAATTTTAGATGGTTTCAGGTGTCGTAGACAAACTGAATGAGGCACTGCAGAAACAATGATCAAAGCTTGAATTGTTTTAGTGCTTCATCTGTTATTCTTAACCTTTCTTTCTTCTTTGGAAATCTTTTTTGGATTAATTTTTTTGGTTCTTAAACAATAATTAAAAGCTATTGCAATCATAATTATTATCAAAATAAGAAGCCTCATAATTAATGGACTGATGAGAAGGATTTGTTGTTTTATTTCCATGGAATGTGTTGTTTGTTACTCCTTAGACTGCATTTTGGTTTCCTAGTGTAGTCAAAATACCAATGGTCAAGCTTTGCTGTGTAAAAAACTGTAAATGGTTCTGATTTTAGTTTGTTATTCTGATGTATAATATGAAGATGTTGATGGTGGCAGGAAAGAGTTCTTTCGGCAAATGCTGGACTTTTCCAGACTGGTGGCTTGATCAAGGACAAGGTGCGCATGATTAATTTTGAAACTTGATCCACATTTCCATTGTATCCTTGGATTTTTTTTTCCTTCTCTTTGAAGTGTTTTGTTTCTCCTCCTTCCTCCTTCCCTACCTCTTTTTGCATGAGAGCATGGCAGAGGGGTGGGTGGGTGTGGACTAAGAGCTGATCAGCATATAATACTAAGTGGCCTGATGAAAAAATTGTTGGACGTTGAGTATAATTTCTTGGAAATTTCACACTGGAGGTTCATTCAATAAGAAAGGAACCCTTTAGCAGCTAAGAAAAGGAATGCAACTACTGATGTGAGTTAACAAATGCAGGAAATAATGCCCTGCTCGTTCTGTAGGAGTTACCAGTAACTTGTGCTAGGAAAAGAGAAATGAAAATGTAACAAGTGGAACTAGGAAGAATGGATTCAGGGAGCAAAATTCAACCATGAAAAATGCTATCAAGACTTTGTTAACAAGTGTAGGACTTAAAATGTTCTATTTTCAAGAAATCTAGATACAGAACATTGTTGAAAACAGATTCATTTGAAATAAACAAACTAATCAAGCCGAGACCAATCTCTGACTGTTTTTAGCTGTTGCACTCATTTTACCTTGCAAGCTATCTAGAATGTCATGTTTCCTTCATCTCGCATATTCTTCTTTTGCCTTTGTTTTGTCATGTTTTCTTCCTTTTCATCCATAAATTAGTCTGCACTCTTTGATGTTAGGATTTTATCTATCAATTTATTCTTGTATTTTGCAGCTGTATTAAGAAATCGCTGCTTGATTAGTTTGTTTATTGTGAAATTTTCCTGCTACCTTTGAGAATCTCATAGTATTGCTTATTGTAAATCCTTTTTTTTTAAAAAAAAAAAAAAAAAAAAATTGATGCTTTTGGATTAAAAATGCATTTTAGTATTCTCCAGGTCCTCTTTTGTAGCACCGAGGGTGGGCGGACATCTTTTGTTTGGCAATTGGAAGCAGATTGGCATATTGATACAAATGTTGATATAATATCTCAACTCTCTGTATGCTCCTTTCATAATTTTATTTTTTCATTACCAGTCTATGTTTTGTTGTTATGCTGCTGGTGTTTTAATGACCGTATCTTCGCCTTCAGCGATTCATCAGGCACCAACCATTCATTTCACCAATGGAACCGGGACAAATATCACCAAATGTGTTCACTTGGGCAAGTTTGGAGCGATACTTTGCTTAGCTTGGATAAAAAGGAAAGAGCTATATGGTAAATTTAGTTGGAAAAGTGGTTACCGCATCCCTTTTTTGTTTTTCTTTCTTGGTTGCTGCTGCGAACCTTCCCCACATTTACCTGGTTCTTTTGATACGAGTGTCTCAATTTATTTGGGCCGGCACAGATGTCGAATGAGAACTTTTCCTGTTAGCGCGTGGCCGTGATGCTGCTGCTTGTGATGTAATTTTTTTTTCTTGTGATGTACAGTGCTGAACTTTTTGGAGAACAATGATGATGTGCTATAAACTGATGATGTATTTCTAGTCTTCTCATGTGGCACCTCATGAAACCTTGTAGAAAAATAAAATATCCACTATTCTTAATTCCTTTATTTTTATTTGTTTATTTATTTATTTTTGGGGGGGGTGGGCGGTGGTTATGGTGAAATAAGAGTAATTTTGACCATTACTTAAGCGGGCCATGTCAGTCTTGCAGAGATACCGCACCAGGGAGATTACGTATACTTCTTACCACATCCGAGAAAATAGTGATGCTTTTTATGATGCATCTGGTCTGCAACTGGAATAAGAATTAGAATGGATTGGAATAAAAATGGGAGAAGCCACGTTTCATTTGATTCATGACAGAAATAGAAATTGGAATTGAAACAGGATTGAATACTAGAAGGTTTGAATTATGGAAGATTGTAGTATTTCAATTTTCTATAAAATAAAATTTTCTCTGATCAAACAGATGAAATGGAAATCACTTATCCTTAGTATGGAGCCTCCTAACTCCCTTCAAACTGTGTATTTGGATTCTCCTTGGTATATCCTTGCCCTCGGAGCTTCACCGGTGCTTTTGAGTCGCACCCCCTTCAAACTGGGTATTTGGATTCTCCTTAGCATCCTTGCCCTTGGAGCTTCACTCGGTGCTTTTGTGTCACATCCCCAAGCTCGTTGCTCTCCTTGGACACCGGATCCACCGGTCTCGATCTCTTGCTTACCTCCATGTCCAATGTAGAGCTGTCAATGGGTCGGATCCAGATCTGGATCTCGATATGGACCCGTTTACCCGACCCTGGATCCGGACCCGGACCCGATTAGTCATAGTTAAATGGATCCGGATCTGGATATTACATATCTAGACCCGACAGACCCGAGACCCGATTAAATAAAATAATATGATATATATTTATATATATTTATATAAATGTGAAATATTGGATCATAATCGAACGGTTAAAAAAAAAAAAAGAATAGAATCCTCCACTCTTACAAGCCCATGGGCCATGGTAGTATTCGGGTCCGGGTTCGGGTCTGGATACCCGAGATCCATTCGGGTCTGGGTCTGGTACTTTAAAATTGGACCCGTCGGGTATTTGGGTCCGGGTCTGGGTCCGGGTCCGGTAGCTAAAATCGGGTCCGGATCTGGATATCTGGGTTCCGACCCGAACCCGACCCGTTGACAGCTCTAGTCCAATAGTAAGGTTCTGACTGAGCTAGAGATGATCCGGAGAAGCAGCTGGAGAATATCAGCAGATGCATTTTTTTTATTTTTTAATTATCAAATCCGTCTCTTACCGCTAAAGCGGTAACTCGGTTGGTACGTAGAGGCTTAGCTTCACCTCCTACCAGTCACGGGTTTGAGGCATGATCCTCGCGGGTGACTCGATTAAATCCAGAAATTTTCCTGGAACACGTGATTGGGGTGGCAAGAGAGCGCACTACTCCGGCATCTTAGTGATGTCAAGCTAACTTACTCACCAATGGAGTGCGGTGCAACAAATCCAATGTGGCCCGCACCGCACGCTCCTATTGGTCCAATTGTATCCGCGGTGGCATGACGGGATGGGATATGGCATGACGGTCCAATTGTATCCGCGGTGGCATGACGGGACGAGGGGTATAACAGGTTTTAAGTTGAGCATGACTAGCATTAATTAGGATTCAGCTTTTATTTGAAATATTCATCTAGCCCCTTTCCCTCCAGCCCCTTTTTCCCCGCCATCTTGCTTGAATTTATGGAAATATTTTAGTCTGAAACATGCTCTGATTTTTGTCCAAGAAATCAATAAAGGTTGAAGAAGAATCTCTCTCGCTCTAAAATCTACTATGAGAGTTCTGTTGCAGAAATCAACTTTCAAATATAAATACTAGCTTCTTCTTCTATTTGAAAAACTACTATGTTTTGGTCCGAAATTGGAATAAGGCACCGAAGACTTCCTTTGTTTTGATCCGAGGTTAGAATAAACCACCGAAGAGTTCTCTATACATTCAAGATAAAATGTCATCTCCAATAGAAAGTAAAGCATCTTTTTTAGTTTTCTTTTTATAGTTCCTTTATTATACCAACTATTTTAGTAGTTAGAAAAAGTTAATGGCACTCTGGGAGTCATAACTCAGTCTACAAGTTATAGGTATTCCTAGTAGGAAGGGATAATAAATATAGTTTAAGTTTTTGTACAGGGATGTCGTAGGTTTATAACTAGGATATCGTAGTGTTTGAACTAGGGTATCGTAATATTGTTTCAGCATATATTTGTGAACTTTTTGTATCCATGTCATGTTATGACATCCTAAGAGTCATAACTCAGTCCAAAAGTGATAGGTTCTCTAGGTAGTAGGGGTTAGTATATTTAGTTTCATGTTTCATGATCGGGTATCGTAATCTTTTAACCAGGATGTCGTAACTTCTGAACTAGGATGTCGTAACTTGAAAACTCTTTTTTTTTTTGAAATCTTTTTTCTTCCTGGTCTTTTTATCACAATCCAACAATCTTATTCAAGCCAATGCACGGTTGAAATATCCCATGACAGAGGATAAAAGCTTTCATTTTCTGTTTTGTACCGAGTTGTTCATGATTCGATGTTTTTGATACCCAAGTTTTCCAAGAAGCATTTTACTATATTGTGGGTATCATATATCATCAATGCATACCGAAACACTTCTGTTACGGAGGATCAAAACATCCGGTTTAAGTTTTTGTACAGGGATGTCGTAGGTTTATAACTAGGGTATTGTAGTGTTTGAACTAGAATGTCGTATACTGTTTTAGTATATATTTGTGAACTTTTTGCATCCATGTCATGTTATGACATCCTATGAGTCATAACTCAGTCCACAATTGATAGGTTCTCCAGGTAGTAGGGGTTAGTATATTTAGTTTCATGTTTCATGATCAGGTATCGTAGTCTTTTAACTAGGATATCGTAACTTCTGAACTAGGGTGTCGTAACTTGAAAACTCCTTTTTTTAAAATCTTTTTTCTTCCTGGTCTTTTTATCACAATCCAACAATCTTATTCAAGCCAATGCACGGTTGAAATATCCCATGATGAAGGATAAAAGCTTTCATTTTCTGTTTTGTACCGAGTTGTTCATGTTTCGATTTTTTTGATACCCAAGTTTTCTCAGAAGCATTTTACTATATTATGGGCATCATATATCATCAATACATACTGAAATACTTCTGTTACGGAGGATCAAAACATCCGATTTAAGTTTTTGTACAGGGATGTCATAGGTTTATAACTAGGATGTCGTAGTGTTTAAACTGGAATATCGTAATACTGTTTCAGCATATATTTGTGAATTTTTTGCATCCATGTCATGTTATAACATCCTAGGAGCATAACTCAGTCCACAAGTGATAGGTTCTTCAGGTAGTAGGGGTTAGTATATTTAGTTTAACGTTTCATGATCGGGTATCGTAATCTTTTAACTAGGGTGTCATAAGTTTAAATTTCTGTTTTTAGAAATAATTGGTTCATGCCCGTATTATTGCAATGTCGTGTCATATTATATCCAATGCATAACTCATTATTTATTATGTTATACATAAAATGTCATCTAAAACTATGTATATTAATGTTTATGATTTTTTATGCAGATATTTCTATATATGGCTTTGAAATTATAAATCTGGAAAAAATTCAATATGATCATTTGGATGAGATTGCTGATGTTGTTCAGAAGAATGTACCTTCTCCTATCACCCCGATCACAGAGAACGAGTCTGTTGATCCTAAAATTGGTATGGAGTTTAATTCTACAAATGATTTATACAATTTCTGTAATAGATATGCAAGGAGAGTAGGTTTTGGAATCACAACAGTGTGTAGTAGGTTCAACAACAATAATGAAATATGCTTCAAGCACCTGGCATGTTGGAGGCAAGGAAAATCTAGAAAAATCGATAACTCCATGAATCCTAGGGATACTGGCAAAATTGATTTTAAGGCTTCGATAAAAGCAAGATTAAATTCTAAAAATGGTAAGTGGATATTGGTTGATGTTTTCCTAGAACATAACCATAAGATGTCCATATCATCAGCTGGTTATCTACGGTCCCATAGGAGGATCAGCATACCAGAAAAGGCAGAGATCAGCAATTTACATGCGTGAATATTCCCACAAGTCAAATATACTCTGCCATAGCTAGAAAAAAAGGGATAGAAGATAATTAGATTTCACAAAAAATGATGCTCATAATTTTATCTGTCGAGAATGTCAGAGTCAGCTGAAAGAAGGAGATGCATAATCAATGGCAATCCATTTCACACAAATGCAGGTAAAAAATCCAAATTTCTTTTCTACTTTTGACCTGAATGATAATGGACAGCTCAGGAATGTTTTCTGGATCAATCCTAGGTCAAGATTGGCAAGTACTTACTTTAGTGATGTACTGACCTTTGACTCAACCTATTTGACAAATACATATCAAATGCCCTTTTGTCTATTTATTGGAGTCAACCATCATGGACAGTCCACATTGCTTGGTTGTGCATTGTTATCAGATGAAATGACTGAGACATTTAAATGGATATTCCAATCATGGCTGGATGCAAATGGTGGTTAACCACCCAATGCCATTATAATTGACCAAGATAAGGCAATCGAGGCTGCTGTTATGGATGTTTTTCTCAATGCATGACATAGATTTTGTCTTTGGCATATTTTGAAAAAGATTCTTGAAAAGATTGGTCATATTTGTACTGCAAATCCCAAATTTATGATTGAGTTTGAAGAGGCGATATATGATTCAGTTACTATAGTATCTTTCGAGGAAATATGGGCACATTTAATGAAGAAATATATAGAATGCAAGGCCGTATATTGGCTAAATGATATATATAAATGTCGGGATAAATGGATTCCAGTTTATCTTAAAGATACATTTTTTGCAGGTTTGTTAGTCATTATGAATGATTAATGCTCATTTTTTAAAATTTTCAACAAACTTTTTATCTTATATGCTTCTATTTTTTGAATATTTATGAATAGGGATGTCAACTTCACAAAGGAGTGAGAGCATCAATCACTTCTTTGATGGGTTTATAAACTCAAAGACTACGCTTAAGGAATTCATCGATAAGTACGAAGATGCCTTGGAGAAAACATATGAAGCAAAAAATGAGGAAGACAATAAAATGTTGCAAATAAGTGCTTTCCTAAAGACATCCTCTCCTTTTGAGAGGCAAGTAGCAGTAAAATATACAAGGCACATATTCAAAAAATTTCAGAATGAGGTCCTTAAAATGGCTGCATCAAATGCCATATTAGTTAAAAAAATTGATAATCGTGATGTATATTCTATTAAATCATTTGAAAGAATTGAAGTTAATGGAATTAATAAGGAGATTATTAAAAATTACGATGTTTTATATAACAAAACTTTAGAGGATGTTAAATGCCAGTGTGGGTCCTTTGAGTACAAGGGTTATTTGTGTAGGCATGCCTTATTGGTTCTTCATCAAAGCGACATATTTCGTATCCCAGATAAGTACTTCTTGAATAGATGGTGTAAGGACATGAAATATCAATTTGACGATCTCGAATGCAACACTCAATTTTGTGATAAAAGCACGTGAAAATCACGGTACATACTCAAGAAATTATTTAAATTCAGATATCTTATTTTAAGTTTACATTAACCTATCATATGTCATGAAATACTAATACAAATATTATGTTTTATTGATTATAGATATGCTTTGATGAGTCATCGGATGATGAAGCTTACAGAGATAGCCTCCATGTCTGAAGATGCATTCAACTTGGTAATGGAAGATCTTACACCATTATTCAGAAGAGCTATTGATGCTAATTATGCAGCTAAGCAAAGTAGAGAACTTTTAATTCAAGATCCTGACCAACTTACTATGAAAGGTTATCCACGAGAGAATAGAATTAAGAGTGGAGCCGAGAAGAAATCAAAGAGATCAAGGAAAAATATGGATAAGGCTTCCGTTGACACTCCTATACAAAATGAAAGAAGAGGTAGTACTAGCAAAAGGCAGACTTCTCATATTGTAGTGGAAGTACCAAAAATAGTAATTGAATCCACTGTACCTTCTTCGGATCATTTTTTAGATGAATTTGATACTTATATATGCAGTCAACTAACATAAGATAGGATATAAAATACTGAATTATGGTATAGTCCTATACATGTATAGTCCTATGTTTATTTAAATTATCAGAAGAAATTTCAAATATGATGTATTGGACAGGTTATAGAATCTACTTATTTTCAAATATGAATTTTAGTACTACTTTAAGTGGCCAAAGACTAAAATAGCCCCGACTGCTTAAAGATCAATCAAAAATGCTGAAACAATATTATGACATCCTAGTTCAAAACCTATGATACCCTAGTTCAAAAACTATAATAATGCATAAAATATAAGATAAAACGATTCTAATCCCTCCTACCTGTAGTACATGTCATCATTGGCTTGATTATTGACTCCCAGATTATCAAAAATAGCCCTAGCTGCTTAAAGATCAATAAAAAATGCTGAAACAATATTACGACACCCTAGTTCAAAAGCTACGACATCCTAGTTCAAAATCTACGACACCTTAGTTCAAAAACTACAACAATGCAGAAAATATAAGATAAAATGATTCTAATCCCTCCTACCTATGGTACATGTCATCATTGGCTTGGTTATTAATCCCAAATTATCAAATATAGCTCCGACTGCTTAAAGATCAATCAAAAATGCTAAAACAATATTACGATACCCTAGTTCAAAATCTACGACACCCTAGTTCCAAACCTATGACATCCTAGTTCAAAAACTGCAATAATGCAGAAAATATAAGATAAAACTATTCTAATCCCTCCTACCTGCGGTATATGTCATCATTGGCTTGGTTATTGACTCCCAGATTATCAAAAATAGCCCCAGCTGTTTAAAGATCAATAAAAAATGCTGAAACAATATTACGATACCCTAGTTCAAAATCTACGACACCCTAGTTCAAAACCTACGACACCATAGTTCAAAACCTATGACATCCTAATTCAAATGCTACGACACCCAAGTACAAATACTACGACACTCTATCAAGAAACATAACATTCATTTATATCATCATCACAGCAATGAAGAATTTCAGAATATTGTTTGAATGAATTATATAAAACTACATGTAATAAGACAATAATATTCAAAACAATACTGGTTGAATGAACTACAGAATTTTTCTTTGAGAATGATGCTTAAAATATAAATCTCAATTGAGTTACAAATTTGTATAACGTATTACAGAAGTGAATGAATCGAAAAGAAAGAGTACATAACAAATAATTTGCTTTTACAGGCTAATTTTTAACAGCACTTTCAATCTTTTGATTCAGACTCTTTCTCAAAATTCTTGCTGCTAACTGGATGCGGTACATGCTGATATCTTTTTCTATGAAATTCTAAGTATCAGCATATCCCTGCGAGCAACAAAATTCATGTATTTCAAGCAAAACAAACCGCAATCCAGTGATCCTGTAGCTTGGGAAGGGCATTTATTAATTTCTCGCATGGATCATTTAGATACCTTAGTATTGTCATAGAATACATGGAATATTGGACCTAGTATCTTGTGCCACTTCCTTGCATTTTCCTGTACTTGGAATTGCGTTTTATTGAATTCGGATGTATCAAAATCTTTTCTTGCATGTCAACTGCTACCAGATGCCAGTGGAAATTGTCCGAGTTTATGATAATGATGAGAAATCGAAATTCATTCTTATCTACATCACTAACTCCATCAAAAATCATATTCCTAGCTATTCCAGCAAGTTCATAATATGGTGATGCTGATGTTAGGCACATGCCAGAGGTCATTGCAGGTGCAACTATACTCTTATGATATCTTTTTGCATTCTCAGTCCAGTTCTTTGTAATGAACTCCTGCCCGGCATCAATTATCTGTCAATACAATATAAACTGATTAATTATAAGTAACTTGATTTCATAAAATTCTAAAAATAAATATAATAATTATTAGAAAATATATCATAATATACCTAAATATTAAGAACAAAAAGATGTAATACTCCATTACTTACACATCAACTATCATGTCATTGTTTATCAAATCAAAAAGATTTTTCCTAGTGATAGTTTCTCCGAATTTATTGTTGTAGATGACATCTCTGAAATTAATAAACATGAAAGATATTATATATTCTCGACTATAAATTAGCATACATATTAGAAAAAATAGATTTAACTTACGAGTTCATCTTTTCTTTCAAAAATGTGTTGATCAAATTTTCATCATCTTCGATTTGAAGATTCAAATTTGATTCCTTGGGCTGAGATGTACCCACTATCTTCATCTTTTTTTTCAATGGACATGTTTTGAAAGTAGAATCAGCTGTGATTGGGGAGGCCTTTCGCAGCTTAGGTTCTTTTTTACCCTCTTAATAAGTGAAGGAATCTGGATTTTTTCTTTTTCCTGCTCAACTTCCTCACTTACAAGGATATCCTTCAATTTTTCATCAAAAATTTCTTCCACCTCAACCTCGGTATCTTCTCCCTCCACCTCTTTCTGCCCTTCTTTATTGGCATTGGTACCTTTATTTACTAATGGACTAAGGAGAGTTTCAACTATCGCAAGCCTCTTCTTTATCTCTTCAACTTCAGCCTTCACCTGTGCACAGCTTGCATAACTTTTTCTTTTTCGGAGGATGCTGCTGTTGCTGTTTCTTCAGTAAGAAGCAATTGTTTCATTATCGTAGGCTAAATAGCTCCCTCCACCTGCAAGCCAATAACAATAATAAAATAACCATATATTAATCATAATGATATATTGTTCATTAATATTATAATGAAAAAATATTTTTATTCACCAACTCATGAGGCTTCAAGTTTGTAAGCTCAATAATCTTTGTCTTCACCTGGCTATCATACCATTTTAACAGCCTAAGCAATTTATTTGGATATGCTGGGGCTCTCAAGGTACTATGCTAAAGGAACCAAACCTGTACATAATAATCATGTATGCTAAATATATGGAAGATTTAAAATAAATCAATTATACTTTTGCTGCATATTAATGATACTTACTAACAGAGTAGCTGTACACCTATACAGGGTTGGCTGCCTCTTAACCTTGTCACTTCTCTTGGTTAGGATTGGCTTCTCGGATCTCAAGCAAAAAGCAGCATCTGGGAGAGACATAAAAGTCAACTCCCTTATTGTGGAAGCCCAATCTATTTGACCCAGTTGGGATAAATCATCTAAGGGATGATAAATCTTGGGCAAGATTAATTTGACTTTGGATATAAGAACGTTGCGAATATATATGCAATCCATAATCTCACGGTGTCCTCGACATCCTCTTGTAAATTTGATGAATGAAGTTAGGCAATTAACTTCTCCAACCCTTTATTTTGCAGATTTAATTCTCTTCCAAATCATGTGAATAACCGACCCTTCTTAACTTGATCTTCCATTTCAATCTTCTTTCTGTGGCATGGCAGTTCCAAAATTAGGGTCAGGTCTTCAACACTGAATATAAATTTCTTGCCACAAAAAATAAACTTGTCTCCTCCCTTGTGACATCTAATAATTTCAGCTAGTAGATGCTCATCGATAACAAACGGTTGCATGTCTATGAACGCATTGAAAGGAGTCTTTCGGATTATTTCTAAATGATAACTTGAAAAACCTATCTTTAAAACTTGTTCAGCATACACTGCTGGCTTACAATGATTTTTAAACAATTGTGAAGCCTTTAATCTGGCAGCCGAATCATTGCAAGATCACCTAAAACATAAGTAAAATATAAATGTAAGTTAAGCAATAAATTCTAAACAAAAACTTTTATGATACTCTGGGAGTCATAAAACAGGCACGGTTGCCATGTATTAGAGGTAGAGGGGTTAAAAACTTCTTTTTCATAATTTCTGCATGGGTGTCATAGATTTTGAACTAGGGTGTCGTAGGTTTTGCACTAGGATATCGTAATACTGTTTTGGCCATTTTGATTAATGTTACAGCATCCGTGACAATTTTATGACACCATGGGAGTCATAAAACAAGCTACGTAATACTGTTTTGGCTATTTTGATTAATGTTACAGTATCCGTGACAATTTTATGACACCTTGGGAGTCATAAAACAAGCTACGGTTGCCATGTATTAGAGGTAGAGGGGTTAAAAATTTCTTTTTTATAATTTTTGTATGGGCGTCGTAGGTTTTGAACTAGGACGTCGTAGGTTTTGAACTAGGGTATCGTAATATCTGAACTACGGTGTCATGATTTTATACTATGAAGACTTAATATTTTTTAAAAAATTATCGTGGCATCCCTCTGTAGAGATAAATTTCAAAGCTTGAAATTAAAATAGTAAAACAGAAATTACGACATCCTAGTTCAAAACCTACGACACCCTAATTCGAAACCTACGATACCCTTGTTCGAAACCTACGACACCCTTGTTCAAAACCTGGGGCACCCTAATTAAAAAACTCCGACACCCATGCAGAAATTGTAAAACAAAAAGTTAACACGCCAAATGTAACTCCAAGCAGGAATCAAAAATTTTCCTTACCTGTTTCTGCTTCTGTACCATCCTTTTGGACGAATCTTAAGGGAGTTTCATCACCTCCTGAATAAACAACGATTGCAGTGCTTCCTTCCTCCGTCTGCATTTCTTTCTTGCATTGTTTTTATGTTCGTCGTTTGCGTTGAAAGACGAAACCACTTGTCTCTATTTTTCCAAGATTTCGAAGGCGTATCAAATATTAAAGGAAGATCACCAACGGTTTCTCGACCACCAAAGAGGAGCAAAAACACAAAATGGAGGTATCTGGGATATTCAAAAATAATGGACGAACTCTTGGATGGGGCTTCGTAGTGCAAATGAATTTTTTTTTCCTGTTTGTATAATAAGAACCGTTTTTCGCATCATAACATATACCAAAAATGATGAGAGCAGAATGGTCATTTTGCTGGTTTGAAAAGATTGCAGGACGACGTCTTTACATTACATAATCGCAGAGACCCGTCCCGTCCGTCATGCTACCATGGATATAATTGGATCAATAAAAATATACGGTACGGGCCATGCTAGATTTGCTGCATCGCATGCGGTGCACAAAGAATTACTCATGATCAGATTATTTGATCTCCTAGCTAAGCCCACTTAAATGTTTGTGAGTTTTAAACTTTCCTTGGATCGATTACGGTAGGCTAGACATGGGCTGGGCCCAAAATTTGGCAACACAAGCCTAGCTAGGCAGACGCCGCATGGGCCATTCCCATTCCTCCCTCATCGCCGTCACGTACCTGCATTATTTCAACCCGCCTTGGCCGAGGACCCGTCCACTTTCTTTGAAAAGGCGAGGCGGTGGAAAAGCTTGCCAAATCCCCTCCTCTGGGAGCAACGAATCCGTCGGAATTATTTATTTAACAAAGAAAACCCCTTAACAAAGAAAACCCCTCTCCCTTCTCTTTCTTCGATCAGATAATTGGTACGTTCTTCGATCGGATCTCCTTTTCGACTGCTCTTCCATCGGTCGTTTCTTTTTTCTTTTTTTTTTCTTCTTTTTTTTTCCCGTCCAGTTCGATCCGATCCCTGCTTTTTTATTTTTTGTTTCAGGGAATGTCGGAGGATGCCGGCCCCGCGTCGGGGGTCGATCCGGCGAAATCCGTGGCCAATTCGAAGCAAGAGGGCGAGCCGGTCGTGACGCTAAAGAAGCAGCGCGGGGGATTCGTCTCTCGCCTGTGGAAAGGGATTTTTGGAACCAGAGAGGATTTCGAGAAGAGATTGCAGTATCTCTCTAAAGAGGAGGCCTTGGTCCACGCGAGGCTCAAGAGAAGGTCTCAGGCGTCGAGGAAGATGGCCAGGAATACTATTGTTCTCTCGGTCATTCTTGAGGTTGGATTCCCTTTTTAGCTTCTTGCAAAATAACTGAGCTGTTTAAAGTTAGCCATTTTATATGAGATCGTCGATTCTTTTCTGGTTGTTCTTCTAATTGTTTAGCTGAAAATTCCGATTTCTATGCATGGCATGAATCCTTCTTTGCACGATTGATTAATATGAAACAAATATTATCTATATATTATTATTTTTTACTTTTATCCTTGTTTTAAATTTTTGATGTCTCCTTGTCACTCAAATCAATTACCTATGTATTCAAGAGAATCAAGAGCTCCCTTAAAAGAGTCTTTTGGAGTCTGCTCTATACATATATGAACTATTTTAGGCTCTTTCCCCAACTCTGTACATTATTAATGCATCTTACGATCTTATTCTTTACTCATATATTGTTTGAAGCCTATCTTATTATTCTTTACCCTATTAACAAGTCTAGCCAGTATAGCTTCTTTATATAGTCTCATTATCTTTTGCAAGTATGCTATCTTCTTTATTTTTATGCAATAATGAGATCCGAATCAGTTATTTTCTTCCATTGTTTTCTCCTAAACATGTCGTGTTGTCTTATTTGAGCTTACCTTCTTATAGAACGTAAACGATTGCTGCTAGTTGTCTTTCTCCTCTTCTCCCATTCATTAGATGCTATCCTGTGAGTAACTCCTTTAATGGTTATCTCAGTTGTATCAGAGATTTTTCCGTCTGCATGGGTCTGTAACAACTTCTGGGCCACCGTGGCTTGGACTTTGTCCTTCTGCCCAATTTATCACTTCTCGATCAGGAGTGGTGCTATTAAAATGGCTGTCCTGGTAACTTTTGAACTTAACATCAACTAGAAAAGTATATGGACATATGGTGCTAGTTAAGTAAAAAGCTGTTGCCTAGTGCTTGTTGAAGTTTTACATGTTTGATTTGCTGTTTCTCTATACAAACATGTATTTACTAGTGCTTGGTGATGTATGCTGGTTTAGTTTATTTGCTAGTGCTTTATCCAGATATAGGACATTATCATTAGTGCTTGATTAGTCTCCATATTTTCTTGGTTTTGAGAATGGCATGACCGTTCTTATCTTTGAATAAAGTTGGTTGGTGGTTGTGAAATACATTTTCTATTTGAACTAGGTTTCTTATGATGGTTGATATTTTTACCAGGTGGTAGCAGTGGCTTATGCTATCACGGCAACAAGATCAGTGGATTTGAGCTGGCAGATGAGGGCAATCAGAGTGTTGCCAATGTTTGTTTTACCTGCCTTGTCAGCTGCTATCTATTCAACACTTGTAAGCTTCACAAGAATGCGTAAATATCATGAACTCGATGCCCAACATGAATTTTTACTTAATTTATATATCAGCTTCCCATTATCGATTGTTCTTTAAATTTTGCTTGTATTCTATAGAAGCAATTTAAATCATGCTTTATAAATATATGCTTAGGCGACTTTTATCCATTTTCTGATATTTTACTTATACGTTAACTGTGAAATGACTTAATTCTGAGGAAGTTATCCATTCCTAGTAGATAATTCTTTGGATGTCAGATGGTGGTAGCACTGTGAAGTCCAAAACTACAGTTATCATGATGAATAAGCTGACAAAGCTGAATTGCTTCATCTCAAATTGACAGATTAAAGATAACATACATGATTTTCAATTGGTTATGCATTTCTAAAATGCTTTGGAAGTAAATTGTTAAATTTTCTACTTATAAGCATTATGCCCAATAGATGCTGGCATTTCAGGAGGCAGAGTTGGACTGGGAACACTTGGAGATTGACCGAAATTACTTGGGAATGTTTGTTACCGGGAGATGGCCTAGATGATGGTTCAGGATTCCCAGCTTGTTCTTGTTTGCATCCTCATCCTCTGCTCCATTTATATCAGACACTTCGGTCTTGGAACTTTTAGCCTTCCTTTTTCACACCTATTTTTTTTCCTGACATTGTAATTTATCATCTGTTCCTCATATCTGTTGTAAATACTCTTGGATCTTTAATAAAAGCTGGGTGTCTCCTTTTGCCTCCTTTACCATCGAAAAAAAGAAGCATTAGAAATATTGCTAGATCTATTAAAATGAGCGGTTTAATTGTGACATTTCAAAATGTGCTTCAAGATGAAAGAAAAGCTTACTTGAGAAATATCAAGGCCAAATATTCTCTCCTAATATGTTTAGTGCATGATTTTTATTAATTGTATTTCTTGATATGCTTATCAAGCAATCTCTGTATAAGTTCTATTTTCAAACATAAACTCTATTCTACCATGGCAGACAAGTAATTTTCTGTAAAATTTGGAAATTTTCTTTAAGATAAAAGGTAAGCTAACATGAGTGATGCTGAACCTTCTGGGAAAAAATATCTTTCTTTCTGAAGGTTTGCTAACCTCTATCATTTTGGCTTGTGGTATAATAGTTTTGTACATGATATTTTCTAGAATCTCAAGCTTATTTGATTCACTTTTTCAAGTTGTTAGTTGCTTTGACATATCAGAAATCTGGTTGGTGGGGTGCTCTTTTCTTACTGTTGAATGAGAATGATATCAGTGGTAAACCGGTTAGCTTAATAGAGGCATACTTTTCTCAGCTACCTGGATTTTCTTTTGCTCTGATCTATTTTCAAGAAAATTCTAGCAAAGTCTGATTCTTCAAACATTGGTTATACCATCAGATCCACTGCTGTATTCCATAAATAACCGGGTTTCAAAGATATGATCATGGATCAGAGAATAGGATTATCAGCAAGAAAAGAGTAGAATACAGTATCCAATACATCTAAAACCAACAAGGGGTTCTTGCTTGGGGTAATGTTTGCCATTCTTTCATGCAAAAAGATTTACCTTTTGAATATAATTAATCTGGCATTCATTCCCCAAAATTAATATCATCTAGATTGGGGCCCATGCTGCAATACAGAAGACTGATGCCATGTTATTGAAATATCATTTTGCATATGGTTGGCAATCTCCACAGAATCAAATACCATTAGTAAGTTAGATGAAACGGTAACATCATGAAATTTGAGGAGAATAGGGAGTGGGGAGGGGATGCTAGGAAATTCTGGGCTGTTGTAATAAACTTTTTATATTAGCTATATGGGTCAATTTTGTTGAAATTTTATCTGTATGTTCCTTTCATGTTTATGTGGAGAAAAAGAATTAAGTTTAGAGTGATATTTGTGATAATGACTTCCCAAAACATAAGATTTCTTGGTTAGGCCACATGAAGTTTATATTACTAAATCTTCAACTTGCCCTTACACGAGTTTAGCTTTATGCCCCATTCTTTGCCACTTGTTATTCCTTTCTATTTAGAGCTATATGCACTATGCTTGACTCTTTTTATCACTTATATCCCATTTTCCTTTTTTCCTTGATGTCCACTGAAATTCAATGGTTTCAATAGAAACAAGAATTCTGCACCTACCACTGTCCTTGATGCACATCTACCACTGTCCTTGATGATTTTGTTTTCTGATTAAGGTTAATCTAATGTGCTTAAAGTTTCTGCTGTTTCACTTCAATCCCCTCGTGAGCAGTACAATCATTTATACTGCTGAAAACTGTTCCATGAGCTCTCCTCTTCTCCGTATTTGAATGGTGAGACAGGACTTGACTTGTGAGTAGATATCATGTAGCAATTTTTGATGTGCAATGGTTTTGGTATTACCTGTATGCATGATCTCATGGTCATGTGTGTAAGTAGCATTTCCTATTCAGTTTCTATGATAGGATCTTTTTTCTTTCATACACAATACAAATAATGCATTATACTCAAAAAATAACCAATCTTACAAAAGAATTATTTTTACATGTACACATATATACTTGATTTCTTGCTATACTATTTTTAAAGTATCTGATGTATCACAACTTCCAGAGTTTAAGATGCGCATAATGGAGCATCAGTATTCATGATTAAAGCAGCTGCTGTTACTTTCAGTAACTTATGGTGTTCCCCTTTTTTTCAACTTATAACATAGCTTATAATATCACATTATGTTCGTTTAGCTTTCGTGTAGATTCTGTGTGCCAAGTTTATGTGATATATGTTTAGATGGAGGGGTGAAACACTATATATTTCTCTGTGTGGGCTGGAGTTGTTGATAGTACGGTCAAAAAAACTCATCCCTCATTTTGCTCTGCAGTTGATCACAAGGACCAGAAAACGCTTGAAAGGCTTCGTGCTGAAAGGCAAGAAAAAATTAATGAGCTGAAAGAGAGAACAAACTATTACACTACACAGCAGCTTATCCAGGTGTGTTCTGCATCTCTCTCTATTTTTGTATTTCTGTTTTTCTGCATGCTCGTGTGCATTGAACCTTGTGCAGACATGCTTTTGTGTATGCTAATGACTCTTTGCTGACTGTGGACCTTTGTGAACCCAGAGATACGACCTTGATCCTGCTGCAAAGGCTGCAGCAGCAACTGTTCTGGCTTCTAAGCTGGGGTCAGATTCTGGCTTGAAAATCTATGTGGGAGATGAATCTAATATTAGCACATCACTGGCTAAAAGTAGTGATGTTGACCTGGTGCAACCTACCGGGCTTCGGAATAGAAAGCCATCACATGCTAGAAGCCATAGCACTGGGAGTGGCCCAATGCCTCAGTTTGTTGATGAAACCTTGGATGAATATGGTGCTGATGCCCAAGAAGCTTCTGCTTCAAATCAGAGAGTTGTTGAGCATTATAAAGGTTCAGGCCCTAGTGATGGGGGATGGCTCGCTCGAATTGCTGCCCTGCTTGTGGGAGAGGATCCAACGCAGTGTTATGCGCTTATATGTGGCAACTGCCATATGCATAATGGTGGGTAGATTATATGGCTTCTTTGTTTCTCTGAAAGTAAATTGCACAGAACCGACTCACTGGTTAAATATATTTACAGGACTGGCCAGGAAAGAGGATTTTCCATACATAACATATTACTGCCCACACTGCCATGCATTGAATGGTTCACAACAACCAGGGGAGCACGAAGTAAGTTTGAGTTCAGGCAAGTCCACTCCCACTTCTCCAATCGATGGTTGTAGTGGTACTCCCAAAGCAGACAACATGAGCTCCATTTCTGGGAATGCAGTCAAGAGCAGTTTAGCGACTGTTGAAGAGCTGCCTGGAGGAGAGACCAGTGAGAAAGAACTTGATCCGCATGCTAGTTGATTCTTGTGTAAATAGGGGAACTGGTGAACACGGTGCCATGTTTACCATGTTTGTGATGTAATATGGTTTGCATTGGATGGATGGTTGAGTATTTTGTGGTACCCTTTTTTAGTGCGTGTATTGTGAGGAGTGGGAGTGACTGGTTTGCGCATGTAACATGAAGTTAGAAATTCCTGTTAGATGAATCAATAATTGCAATTCTCACTGGGCTTACAGCTCAAGGATACTGTACGATGAGTTACAAACTTGCATATATTTTTGTTCCATGTTGCACCATGTTATTATTACCCGATAATCTTGACTCCTAGAAAAATATGGATGCTGTATATGTATTAAGTATAATACTGCGAACTTGCTTGTTGGTAGGCAGTTATGGAATGGTGATTTGGAGGACCAAACCCTGAACCCATCCAGTGAAGCTACCCACATTTTCAAACCTGAGAAAGAGTGGCACGGTGAGGTTGTAGTATAATAAAGTATGGGATATTTACCCTTCTGGGATGAGTTTTGGATAGTTTCTTGCAAACTATGCAATATTTCAGATCAGAAATCATGAACAAGGCCATGATGGTTAATGATGCCTATCAAGTTTAGGCAATCCGATCAAGTGACACCAGACTCAATTGTATCAAACAAGCAAAATAATTTATTCGACTCAGAATCTTGTAGGAACTGTTCAGTGTTCACGCCTAGCTGTGCATGCATGCTTATCAGTTACAATCTACAGCACTCAGGAAAGGTAGCATCACGGTGGTGGAATGCACGGATGGCAGCGATTTGACAGTGTAGGAATACAATTTCCGATGTTCGAAATTTTCAACAAGGATTTTGCTGTAAGATTCCAGTCATACCAAAGACAGAAATCTAGGCGTCAGCTGAAATATGATATTAACTCTATTAAGACGCTAATTGGCGCTTGGCTCTTATTTAACTCTCAGACAAAACCATCTCAGGGCTGGACCATCAGAGAGAGTAAAGAAGAAGAATGATGGGATGGCTTTAGAATCGATCTTTTTGGTATTTTGATGGGATTGAAATGGCATACCCATTCAATATGATGGAGGAGAGTGGAGCCATCCTTATTAAAGGGCTTCGATGGCTATGCCTAAAAAGGTAGATATGCTGGAACCTATCATTCCTTTTTCTCTTATAAAAAAAATAAAAATAAATAAAAAAAAAGAAAGGGAAGCGATGACACCTTTGTGTCTTTCTCTCTATCTACTCAAATATCTTATTTAGATGCATCCTTCCTAATTTAATTTGTTATTTTTATATTCTTATAAAAGAAAAGAAAAGAACTGCATCAATCAAAAATGTGAATCCATCAATTAATATACAACACTTTTTTTTGGTAAGAAATTAATATATAACATCACAAGCAATATATATATATATATATATATATATATCAAAAAGAAACAATAAAATCAATTTGGCCGTACTCCTTCCTTCAAACCAGTCATGCGCATCTCTCCAACGCTTTGCAGAAATTTTGACTGACGAGTCCGGCCCGAAGGCCCGGCCCAAGCAGTACAAAAATCGGCCTACAGGAAAGCAAAGCAAGATACCGGGACGACAGGACAGGCATCGTGTTTATTCGCACGTGCAGGCGAAAGCAGCCTTTCCCCCTTTTTTTTTTTTAATAATATATTTTTTTTAATAATGTGGATCCCATGTATTAAGTTAGCCCGGGCCCACACAAAAAGAGGGAAAAAAAAAAAAAAAAAGACGAAGCACACTGCGGGCGTGGATTTCGCTCCGGACTGGAACCAGAATCCACCAACCACCCGTCGGAAATTTTGGAGGTCTCGGGGGAGGGAAAGGAAAGGAAACGAAAGCCGGGCTTTCGGGAACCGGCGAGCGCGACGGCCTCTCGGTTGCAACCGGAACAAAACGGCCACTAGAGCAAGGGGCCCACCCCTTATTAAAAACGCATCCACGACCCAAACCGTTTTCTTACACGTATTAATAGCCTTATATTATTTCCGATTGTACGGAAAAAATTCCCTTCACTGTTCATCCGCTTTAAGGTACAACTGCTTTTCTTTGTTTTTTTTTTTTTTCGAAAGAAAAAATAATTTAATACCAGTCGTGAATCCTGGTCATTCGGGGGAGTCTTGCAAGGCTGAATCCATTAACAAGAAACAGGGAAACCCAGTAGATTTTGAGGAGGCCAAGGTGGGTTTCTTTGACTTGTTGATTCTTATTATTTTCAAGCCTAGGGAGGATCTTTTTTATATTATAGATTGTTTGTTATGTATCAAAACCTCCATTTCTCGGTGGTTTTTAACTTTTGTTTTTGGGGGTCTAATATCTGTGTATTTGAAATATGGACTGTTGTTCTTCAGCGAGTTTGGATTTATTGGATTTTTGGTTTATTGTGTGGTAGAAGGGAGAACGCTTCCTGATTTGGTACAGCTCTGCAGTTCCCAAGCAACTGCTATCTATATAAATCCTTTCTGTTTATTCTAATTTGTTTCCTTTTCCTTTTTCTTCAGCCTCTTTCTGGATTTTGGGGTTTGGTATAGAGTTTTTGATGTCAAGTGTTTTTAGTTGGCATACTCCCTGATTGTTTCTTTGCCATCAAAATTGGGGTTATGGGATTTTTTCCCCTTCTTTCATGGTATCTTTCCTTTTTTTTTGGTATTATAACTCATAAGTTTTAGTTTGATGGATGATTTACTGGAGAGATTTTGTGCCATGGCAAGCAATGTTGCCACTTTTGGAAATCCATATGGAACATTACTGATGCCCTTGAAGTTCTTGGGGTTTGTAGCCTTTCGATTAAAAGATGTATGTCTGAGATTTCCCCTCAATTTTTTTTTTAATAAAAAAAATAGGGTTTGTTTCGACCTTGTTATTAATCTTGACTACTTTTAAGCCTCTTCAAACTTTTATAGGAGAAGCAGCAGCGCGCCTTTTCAAATTTCAGTGAGATAACCAACTCATCCTTAATTTCTTGCTCAGGATTCTGAGTTTTATATCTTTACATCACCTGCAAAGGTTTGCTCTTTTTAATTCTTGTCATTGCTTTGCCAATTCTTATTCTTTCCTTCAGACTGCTGTCCATGGTTGTGGTTACAATTTTGCGTATAGAAATTGATCTCTATTTAGGCTTTGATTCAATGGTTGCTTTTCCACATGAGACAAAGTTCCAATACCTTCCTTTGTTGATTGCTCTTGTATTAATTTATGTTGCAGATACCAAATCCAAAAACAGAGGCTCCCCATGTGTTCCATATATAGACTAGGGAACTCATTTGATCCCTTCCTCCATGACTAGGTTTCTGACCATGTTCCATCTAGTTTCTTTATAAATTTTCTGTCCTTTATTATGGAAAGTTAGTCATAGCCTTCTAATTTGGTACCTTTCTTACTCTTAAAAAAAAAAAAAAAAGAGTACCTTTCTAAATAGTGGCTTGCTTTCATGATTTGTCCTGGATGTATTAGAGGACCACATAGCTCATTATCTTGCAACTTTGAATTTTATAATGATTAGATTACCCTCTTCCATAGCTGTTTTCTTAGGGTAGAGTGAACCCTATTTTCTGAACGAATTTTAGGAGGTGCTTCTATTCAGAACTTCCCTATGTTGCTATTATAACGGAACAGTCAGCTCCTTACCTTGTCAATGGCATTGTTAATATATCTTTGAATTGTGTTTGGTGAGTATAGACCATCAGAATTCGAATGGGTTTTTTTTTATCCTCAGGCTAAGAGGAGCAATGGAGGACATGGATTACAAAGGAAGCGTCCTTCGGATTAAGAAGTGTGCATTTGATCTCCCTTCACTGGAGGATATGGTAGATAATGATGAGGACTCATGGGAGCTGATGGGAAGGGATCTCCGCCTCAAGTCAACCTTTTTGTTCTGTGATCTGAACCATGTTATCTCAAGTGTTCGTGATGAGCACAAGAAGACTCTCACTGACCTTGCCAATAAGTTGTTTTACTACCTGGAAGAGGTAAGCTAGCTTCTTGTTTTCCCTGTATTATAGTTATTTTCAGTGATAAGCAATCCATGAGGATCACAGTATACTCAAATTTGATGTTCAAACTCAGCTATTTGAATTGGTATTCAGGTGCATATGGATCTTATTTTGTAGGATGAGTATTTTTGTTAGGCTTGCATATAATATCGATCGGGTTGATGTTACTAATACAAAGTAATGTTAGGACATTTGTTTATCAGCAATTGAATAAGCTCTCAGGTTGTCAAAGGTGATAGGGAAGATACTATCTGGTTCCTCTTCAATGTTGGATGGTGCTTACTGTGAAAGAAATTCCGGAGATTGCTAATTATGGATGAGTGATCTTCTCATCCATCAAACATGAACAATAAAATTCACATTATACCTTTTAAAGTCATGGGTAAGCAATAAGAAGCTGCCAATTTTTCAATTCTCTCCATAAATTTTATCTCAAAATAAACTCTCTTCATAAATCCAAAATTGAACGCATACACCAAAATACACATTTTGATCACAACACTAGCACCCTTGATCCTTAAACTTGGCAATTCTAGTTCCATAAAAGTTTCAGCTTCAAATAACCTCTTGGAAGCATTATTTCACCAACAAAATGGATCAATTTACTTATCCGTAAGCTAAATTCTCATTTATGAAATTTCTGTTAAGTAAGATCTTTAATTCTTTATGCCTGAATCGTACTTTTATGTACATGTAAAACCATAAATTATAGATGATATATCTTGAGCCAATGATAGATCGCGCATCTTTTAGATGTCCCTCCTTCGTTATGAGATAACTAGTCTTCTCTCTCCTCACTCTCTTCTCCAAATATGGATAATTGATGGAAAATCGTTCACCACTGTTATGAGAGTTGGAGAAAAGGGACCAGGTAAGCTCTATATTTATAGATATATATGTTTCTCACATCAAAAGACTAAAATCTTAGTTGAAGTTTCATTCCAGTTCTGTTTGATCAGTTTCATCAGGAATAGTTTTTTAATCAATTGGACTCTGATCCAATACATATGATCGATTCAAAAGTTAAACATGATAAGGTGATAATTAGGTCACATATTAGATATTAAATCTAACATTCTCTTACTTGGCCTATATTATTACTTTAAAATATTTTTTTTTATTCTACCAAATTATTTTACTTTATAAAAATAAAATATTTTAATTTTCAAAATAAAATAATAGTGCTTAATCAAATTTTAAAATTGATCCAACGAGTGCACTCATTTTAAAAATTTATCCAATTATCTATTCCTTCACAAATCCTTTTTACTTTGATTAAGTAGAAAATTATTGATGCAGATCATGACGATCATATATCTTGATTGATATACTCCCTTTCATGTATCATGATATCAACAATTCTCACTTAATATAGTCTTATATACTTGAATATATAAGCTATCAAAATCATGATGCACATCATAATGGTCCTACTTTAATATTATATAAATGACCTTTCTATTTATTTTAATTTTAATAAAAATTAACCATAATATATACAAACAATAATTGAACAGAAGTAATAGTAGTCAATAAACTATTAAGAGATCTCAAATAAGTATTTATTACAAATTAAATATTTCAATGATAAATACCTATAAATTTTATATACTCTTTAAAAATTTTAGACACTATACCTTTAGTCGATGGATCTGCTAACATACAAATAGTACCAATAAAATTATTAGACACTTGATGACTACTAATTTTTTCATTTACTACAAGATATTTAACATCAATATGCTAGTTTGCATTGGAAATCTTGCCACTATTAAAAATGAAATTGCAGCATAATTGTCACAATAAATTCTTGGTAGCTTGGAAATAGAATCTATACTCCTAGTTCCTGAGATAATTTTTTTCAGCCATAAAGCATGTGAGGAAGCCTCATAGAAACTTATATATTCAGCTTCCATAGTAAAGCAGGCAGTAATGCGCTATTTTGCGCTCTTCTATAAGATTACTCCACCAGCTAATAGAAAAATATAGTATGATGTTGACTTCCTGCTATCAAAGCAATCGGCATAATCTGCAACTAAATAATCGATCATCTTCAACTAATCGATCATTCTATAAATGAGTATATAGTCTTAAAATTTTTGAAGATAGCACATCACTTTCTTGGTAGCCTTTTAGTGGTCCATACCTAGATCATCTTTATATATACCAAGCATTTCTAGAGCAAAACTAATATCAGATTGAATACATACTTGAGCATACATCAAACTATCCACTACAGATGTATAGGGTATCTCTCAATTTTGTTCATGAAATATTAAAATTTATTGAATTTATCATCTTTAATAATTGATACTTTACTTGATGAGCAACTTGATATTTCAAATCTTTCTAGGATCCTAGTATTTTTTTTTTTTTTGATAAACAAAGCAATCTCTTATTTCTATTACGATGAATTTTTTTATCAAGAATATAAGAAGCATCTTTCATATTTTTCATATCAAAATATTCAGAAAGAAACTTTTTAGTTTCATACAAGAGATCCGAATCATTACTAGTTAGTAAGATATCATTCCCATGTAGAAGTAAAAATGTAATATTACTCTCACTCATATTTAGATATATACATTGATCACCAATATTTTTCTTAAATCCGAAGGAAGCAATAACATCATTAAACTTTAAGTACCATTGCCTAGAAGCTTACTTAAGATCATATATAGATTTCTTTAATTTACACACCAATCTTTTATTTTTTTATATTGAAAATCCTTCTGGCTATTCCATATACACCTCTTCTTGTAAATCCCTATTTAAGAACGCAGTCTTGACATCCATTTAATATAGCTCTAAATCAAAATAAGCTATCAATACCATAATAATTCTGAATGAATCCTTTCCAAAATAGATAAAAATGTTTCAAAATAATCAATGTCCTTTTTTTTAATGAATCTCTTCGCTACAAGTCTAGCATTATATTTTTTGATATTACCTTTAAAGTCTCGTTTGATTTTAAAAATTTACTTACAACCAACGGGCTTAAACTTTTCAAGTAATTCGACAAGTTTCTAGACTTGATTTTTATTCATAAATTCCATCTCATCTTTTATGGCATCTAACCAAAATTCAGAATTATCACTATTCATGATATTTTTAAATAAAATCGAATTATTCTTAATTCCAATATCATAATTACATTCTTATAAAAAATAATATAATCATCTGGAATAGCTGATCTTTTAATTCTAGCAGATCTTTGTAATACTCAAGGTTCAGTATTATTGTAATTATTTTCAATCGGGTCAGGTTCATTGACAAGCTATTTAAGAGATGATGTTTCAACTTCTTGTTGATGTTCTACAGCTTTAGGATAAATAATTTTATATGAAACATCTCTAGATACTACTATAATAGGAAAAGATTCTCTTATTTCCTCTAATACAATATCACGTGATTCACCACTCTCACTATTATCATCATCTTCCAATTTCAATAATTCTTATGGTGTATGATAGATAATAAAATTTAAAACCTTTTGACCTTTCTAGATATCCAATAAAATAATAACTAATAGTTCTGGGATCCAATTTTTTTTCTTATAAATTATATAATCGAGTCTCTGTAGGACAATCCCAAATATGTAATGTATTAAATGTGATTTCCTATCCGTCCATAACTCAAGGAGTTTTAAGAACATCTTTAGTAGGAACACGATTTAAGATATACATAACGATTTTTTGAGCTTCTTTACATAAATATAAAAATAATGATGAATTACTTATTATATTTCTTATCATGTCCATCAATGTGTGATTACTCTTTTCAGCCATACCATTTTATTAAAAATTCCGGGTACAGTGTACTATGCTACAATGCCACACTATTCTAGTAATTTGACAAAAAAATCTAGGATTACAGCCAGATTCATCATATCTATCATAGTATTCATCACCCCTATCAGATCTCGCAACTTTAATTTTTTTATCTAGTTGATTTTCTATTTTAGTTTTGATATCTTAAAGACTTTCAAGTTTCAAACTTTTCATGTAATAGGAAAATATAGCCATAGCGTGAGAAGTTATCAATAAATGTGATGAAATATCTTTATCTTCCAAAATAAGATGAAAAATAGTCATAAATATTGATATATATCAATTCTAAAAGTTCTTGATTTCTGGTGGCATGTTTGTTGGATCGTCGCCCCTAACCAACCTTATAAAAAGAATGTCCCTATCATAAGAGATGGGTTTAACTCTCTTTAAAACCAGCAGAGCAGCGATCGAAGCGAACGAACTTGGCTGCTTTGCCTATTTAGTCGACCCAGATGGAAGGAGCCGACTCGGCCTCCAAGACCGTGACTAAACCCAGTCAAACCAAGCCCGCACCATGCTGGCATGGGGTCCCTGGGACCCGAAGATGTTTGGTTGACCCTAATCAACAAAATCCCCCCCTCAGCTAAGTGCCTGAGGATTTCGCCGACTCCAGGTTTCGAACCCGTGACCTCTGGCTTTGATACCAGTTGTTGGATCGACGTTCCTAACCAACCTTACAAAATGAACGTCCCTATTATAAGAGATAGGTTTAACTCTCTTAAACCGGCAGTGCAACGACTGGGGCGCATGGGCTGGGCTGCTTTGCCCATTTAGTCGACCCAGACAGAAGGAGCCGACTCGGCCTTCGAGATCGTGACTAGACCCAGTCAAACCAAGCCCGCACCACGCTGGCACGTGATCCCTGGGACCCGAAGGCATTTGGCTGATCCTAGTCAACAATGTCTTTTATTACTTTTTAATTTATTTTTCTTTAATGCAATCGATGCACATACCAAAATTACTAAAATCTAGATTTCATAAAGTACATTTCTTAACCAATTTAGTTATCTTTTCTTTTGATATGTGACCTAATCATCTACACCATAACATCGAAGAACTTTTATTTACAATATCATGTTTCATTCCGATATTGACATTTAAAACAAGTAAAGATTGTGCAAAAGAAGAATTCAAATTTATTTTATATAATCCATTACACAATATTCCAGTACCAACTAAAATATTTTTTTTATTAATTTAAAACTCGAATTTATAAAAGTAAATAAAAAACCTTCTAAATTAAGTTTTGCTAATGATATCAACTTCCTAGATACTGAAGGAACATAAAGGACATCATGTAGATCTAATTGAAAATCGATATCTTTAATAAGTCTATGACGCCCAACTGAAATAATCTTGGACTTCATCTAATTTTTCATAAAGATCCATCGTTCTCTATTATTTGATTTTCGGCTTAAAAAGACTCCCCTTCTTTTCGAACCATTTCCTTATTTCTTCATAATTCTTTTTGATATGTCTCTCCTTATTACAGAAAAAATATTTCAATTTATGTGAATCTTTCTTTGATGGATTGCTCGATCATTTATTTTCTTTCTTTGCTTTCTTTCTTTTAAAATGTTTTTCAAAAATTATATGAACAATTAAAATCCCTTCCTATCTCAATCTCTCTTCATCTATTGGAAGATAAGTTCATTCATTGACCATGATTCCTTATGTATTATAGTAGATTTTCAATTGAGTAAACTTTGATGGAAAAGAGTTTGAGAACAAGTTGAACAAGGAAGTTTTCAAATACTGTCATTCCTAGGTTATTCAATTTTTTAGCTATATCATGTATTTCCATGATATGCTTTCACACTCCAGAAATTTTATGATATTTCATAAAAATTAACTTGTTTATTCATATACCAGCTAGGACTTTATTTGATTTAGTCAATTATTGCTCTACAAAAAAAAAGTATCCCGAAGCTAATTCATTATCAAGAATAGATCTCTTTGTATCTCTCGTTATAGAGCTCTTAATGATCATAAGAGACAATCTATTAGAGCACTCATACTTTTCATATAATTTTTTTTATCAGGAAAACTAGTAAAAGTTAGTGAATCAGGCTGAGATTTATGAAGAGCCAAATCTAAGTCTAGGCATCTTAGAACAATAAGAAGCTACCCGTGCCAATCAGAATAATTTGATCTATTCAGTGTGAAAAAATTAGTTAGATGCGATGAGAATGAAGCAAGGATCATAGCTTTGAATAAAAGAATATCCATGCAGTTACTTTTATGATGCAGATTTCAAACAATAATAATTCTGCCAATAACACTTATCATATTACTATAAAATATTTTTGGACAAGAATTATAGTATATAATAAGTGTTATAATTAATTTAATCATAAATTTAAATATAATAATACCAAGACATGCATTATATAAATCATAAATATAAATTTTTCATAATTAACAATAATATAGAAAATATAAGCAAGAATAGTAATTATGGCATAAATATATAATTTATATTTAAATTGTGATCCATTATATTAGTTATACCTTCACTGGTTTAACCAACTATGATGACAAAAATTCGAAATTATTCCCATCTTTGGGTGTAGAATTTTTTGTCTTTATGTAATTCAAGTTGATCAACCTATAACTATCAATTTTGTATCTAGTTACAGTCACCTTTGAGTCAACTATAACAGACATATCTCTATATGATTCTAAAATATAATGAGAGAGAGAAAACCATTAACTTTCAATAACTTAGCTACTCAAGATCCATAGAGTACTTCGGACCCTTGAAGCTATGCAAAAATACACTTGAATAATATAATAATGAAAAGAATTATGTATAAATAATTTTAAAAATATTTAAATATTTTATTATATTTGAAGAACTCAATAAAAATATTTTTTAAATCATTATGAGTCCAACGATTTAAAAATTGCTAAAATCAGATGTAAAACAAGCAAGTTATAACAATTTTAATGAAATCCAATAAGAAAGGACTAAAATGTAAATAGTAAATAATATAGAGGGCTTTTTGTAAAATAGAATTAAAAAACTAATAGGGACCTAAATATAATTTTAATTTGGACTTATATACAATTTAATATTTTGTAGGGACTAAAATGCAAAAATTCCTTAATCCATATTGAGTTTGATCCAATGTAATTGGGATTGATCATTTCATTCATTGGGCTTTCACATAGTGGATCTTGGTTGTAACCGAAACCTGAAAACCTATTAAAAAACTTATCTTCTTCCTATTTTCTTCCTCACTGATGACTTTCCTCAAGCTGCCATTAATGGCTACCCAAAGCTTGGGATTGTCTCTGCTGGTGCATCATTGCCCGATCCAACAATCCGGCGATCATCTCCAAGAAGCACCGGCTTGGGGACCAAATAGACATGTGGACAGATTTCATTGGTTGTGTACTTCATCCAGTTAAGTTTGCATCTTGATAGCCCTTCACATCAGAGCTTTCAGTCCCAGAGAACTTTTCTTGATACTGCCTCCATCTTAAATAATGTCACATCAGAAACTTGACCGAAAAGAAGGAAGAACACCAACTTCATCATTTTATATTTTTTTTTATTTATCTATTTATTTATTAATTCAAACTATAATCTAATATAAATAAATAAATAAAATATAATAACATGATGGATTTCGGTATGGTAGCCCAATGATGGACCACCTAGCAGGTAGCCGAATGGGAAAGAGAACCAGGATCTTTTTCACATGAAATATTTTATTTTATTTTATTTTATAAAAAATCAAAATTAATTTTCTTATCTTTAATTTAATTTCAAAATATAAAATATAATTTTAATATTTTGAAATTAAGTCAAATTTTATCTTAAATTTTTGCATAAATATGAAGCATGAAACAATGCTCTGATACCATATATTTGATAAGACCTTTAATTTTTTATGTCTGGATCGTACTTTTATGTACATGCAAAATCATTAATTATGGAAGACATATCTTGAACTATTGTTTCAGTCTATAGATCGCGCAGTTCTTCAGGTATCCCTTCTTCATCGTGAAGTGACTGGTCTTCTCTTTCTTCACTCTCTTTTCCTTATATGGACTATCGATGGGAAACCGTTCACCGCTATTAGAGTTAGAAAAAAGATAACATCTATATTTATAGTTGTATATGTCTTTCCCATCAGAAGACTAAAATCTTAGTTAGAGTTTCACTCCAATTCTATTTGATTAGTTTCGTTAAAAATAATTTTCTTTAATTAGTTGGACTCTAATCAAGTACATATGATCGATTCAAAAATTAAATATGATAAGATGATAATTAAGCTATATATCAGATATTAAATCTAACAATTTTATCTACCTTTTGCTCGACTTTTTATCCGGCAAAGTGATGAAAAAGAAGATTATAATGGACTAACTTATCATGGTATTTAGACTATTTGGGAATTTTATTTAAGCTGGACCGTATCCTGCTGAACAAAATAATATATACCGGTTAGTCTAGTTGCCAAAAGTTACTGGGAATTGGTATTATCAGTATGACTTGGCTTTGAGTCTGTTTATTTGAATTTCAGTTGATTATCATTCTTTCTTCCTTTAAAAAAAAATAAAAATAAAAATAATACTAGTGGTAACAGTAATAGTAATAATAATGATAATGATATAAACGTTATCAGGTAAATTAACGGTGTGCCAACTAGTTAGTTCGCTGAATGGTAAGATTAAGTTTCTGATGTTGGGTCTTTGTGATGGCAGCTGGATCTGGCAGTGAAGAGCAGAAGCATCCCTCTTACACAGGTCCGTTACGATGATGCAGCTCTTGCGTTGCAGGAAGTGATCATGTCACTTCATTAGATCCAAAATAGACTCCAAGAACAGAACTTTTGTCGGAGGAAATGAAGAAGAGAAATATGTCCCGACTTGGTTTCCATTTTCCTTCATGATTTCTCCTTTTTTTTTTTAAGTAGAATTTTTTCCCCTTTTTTTTTTTTTTTTTTTTTAAAAAAAAAAAAGCATGCCTGTCGTGCTATTATCTTTGTGTAGATAGTTACTGCATTAAGAAAAGCAAAGCAGAACTCGGATCTTGCTCTCTGAAAGCTTTGTTGATATTTTAAGTCTCTTTAGCTACGGTGCTGTAACCAAATGCATAACCTGGTTCAGCAGTTTTGAGATAAAAATCCTTACCCAGCAATGCATCGGAACACCCTCATATCGCGGAGGCAGTTATAAACGCCTCGGTGTCTCTAAAACCAAAATGAGCACATCGGGATGGCACAGAAACCTCCGTTCTGATCTAGTTGACAGTGATAACCAGGTAAAATTCTCTTGTACTGAAAGAGTTCAAACAAGCAGAAGCCGGAAATGGGTGGAATTTGTTTCTAATCTTATCTGACACCTATTATAGCATTTTGAGGCAATTTGCAGGATCGACAACAGCAGTTTTTGCCATGCAGCTTGAAGCAAAAAAAATTTGTAAATCTGCTTTGCTACTGCAACAATATTTCAAGTTCATGTAAAATATGGCTGCAATATTAGCGGAGCCATGATTCAGATTTTGCATCCTTGTTTGGGAGTCTCGGTCCAAATAAAAGATAGAAGAAGACTGCGTGGTATGAAGAAACTCGGTAGGAAGATGGTGATTGTCATGCATTTATGGTTAGCTCTTTCTAGTCACGATTTCATATTCATTCTAATTAATTCAGCACGGACAGTAACTAGATTCCAAAATGGTACTTCATGGAGCAATTCTAGAGAAGAATGTGATAACAATGTAAATCAATTGATGACATGAAAGCACCAAAAATGTTTTCATTCCAAGGTTCCTTCTCCCTTTATGAAGAATAGATATTCAAGCATCATGCCAGAAACCATACATACAAACTCAGGTTACGCTCTAATTACCAGAGGAGAGAGACTTTTATTCTGGTGCTCGGGTCAGCGGAGCCCTTTATTACCTGGAGCTCGGGTCAGCATAATGTGTTTCTCCATTCTGTAATGGGATCTTCCTCTTGGAAGATATTTTTACATAATAGAGAAAGTTCTTACCACTTGACTAAATTTACAGAAGATGTTTTGAATAATTACACGAACCTGTTCACACCTCATCCTTCGATTGGTTGTCAGCACCTTGGCTCCTGCCGGGAATTCATGCCACTCGGTGCAACATAAATAGCATCCTTCATAAAAATTGGACACAATCAATGATAAGTGGTTGATGTTAGTGCCAAGACCAATCATGACCAACATTTGATTATTTTAAGTATAATTGCAAGCAAATCAGAATTCCAATTTTCATTAACTGAGGGTGAATAACTAACAAGACATTCTATCTAATACATGAATTTATAACATTTAATCAACAAACTCTCTGTAAAGAATCACATTCTCCACCATAAAGCTGAACCCAGACCCTTAATGGATGAAACTGAGGCAATAATAGAATGAAATCCCGTTTGGTTTCACACCACCCTGCCATAAGACCCACTTATAGATGTGGTCGCATGCCCTTGAAAACCACAGTCAGATAGCTAGCTAACTCAACAAACATCTTTGCAATAAATTGAGAGGGCACCATCCTCAGGCCTTTCCCCCTTTCCCTCGATCATTTGATTTACTGAATGAAATGGTGGTGATTTTTATCATTCTTTGCCCAAAAATAGGACACCCACGTAAAAGCAAGGGAATGGTCAAGCATTCACTAATTTTTCAGGAGATACTCATGAAGGTTGAAATCACAAAACAGATCTCTGTTCTTGCCAAACTATTGTGGTAGAGGTCTTCTATGAAATACGTGACAGGGTGAGATCTGTTGGCATTACTACAGGGTACATAACAAGGGAGGATGCCACTACCTACCTTCAGATTTGTAGGCAATACCTTATTACATGATGATAAGTGATAATCAGGCCAACAACCGTTGGTTCAATCAGCGCCGAGGATTTGCCCTTGGAGGAGGTCCAGAGTTAAAATCCTAGATATTGCTTAAATAAAAAAAAAAAAGTAACAACTTGAACTTGCTCGTGATGATCGCACGCAGACATGACAACTTAGAGAGGATTGGTAATGTTTTACAAGGTGGCCTTTCCATCTTGCCAATCAATTGGAACATTAGGTTTTATCTTACTTATATCAAAGTAGCCATTCTCTTTCCCCCTTCTAATCTTTTCCATTAGATATATGCCTATCTTTCAATCTATAACCATCAAGCAAAGACTAATTCAAAGCTTCTGTTTTACCAGCAATCAGACATCCGGACAGAAGTAATTTGAGGCAATAAGGTTCATCCTGATCCCAAAGAGAAAGATGGAAATATTGGATTCTTTATGCCCCATTTTTTTAAAAGATCAGCATAGATGGTCAGATAATGATATGATCTAACTTCCGCAAGAAAAGGGATTAAAAACAAAAAAAAGAGCATCAAACTACGGAGCAGGCAAAATCATTACCTCTGTGTTAAAAGAAACAACAGCTTTGAGAAGTTCCTCATTGATTGACAATGGCAAAGGAGGCAATGGACTCATTATCCCAGGAATCTGATTGTTCATTGGAGGCATCTCGCTTAAACTGTATAAAATCAACATTGGTAATTATGCAAATTATATTAACATATTTGAGAAGATATAACAACAAACAACTGCAATGCAAGTAATTTTTTTAAAAAAAATTGAATGGCATCATACCTACGCAAAATGGATGTGAAGTTGTTTCTCATGTGAAGAAATAACTTAATGCTCTCCTGTATCTGCAAGATCAGGATGACTTCAATAGCAACCACAAGCTAAGCATGACATTGTTAGAGACATTCACTCAGTTTAGATATATTACATCAGAAAATAGGACAAGAAACAAACTTATAGACTAGCACTTCGAAATAAACTGCTCCTGCAATGCTGGGGATACACAAGAATCTAGATCCATAACATTAGCATGTGATGCATTTCGTACGAGAGAAGAAAGCTTTAGTACATCGTGCAAAATGAGCAATTGGTGCTTGATGGTCGTGCTTTACGACAAGCAAGGTTTATAGCTCAAGACTTTCAGTTTAAGAATGGCGAGGGGGATAGAAGACAACAGTACATTACACAGATGAAAATGAGAGTTCTTACTAAAATTTGTGTTCTTTTTCATTTTATGCTTCTTTTTTGGGTGACCTAGCGCTTCATTTGCAATATATATAGTCATGACTATACTTTGCCATGTAGTCATGCTTATTTTTGCACTCTCCTTTTTCTCTCAGTTTTCAGACCGGCTTTCTGAATGGTATGTTCATTTTGTTTGACACCATTAGTAAGTATGAGAAATCTTGATCTAATGCGATGAGTTTGTCCAGCAAAATATCTTGCATTTTTAAGATCAGGAACTTAAGCACTTTATGTGTTCAATTTATTTTATCAATACACAAAAGTAACTGATACTATTTTCATGTGACTACTTCAATCCACATTTTTGTGGCTACTTCAATCCAGATTTTTCAGTTTTGGTCTGTGAATCATAGTTCTGTGCTAGAATAATATGATGGAGGAAATCTCCTGTAGAGCATGTTATGTGTATTGGGTGTTAAAGAAATTATAAAATGACTAAAAGACAGATCTCCATGTTAAGCAAATGGGAAATGTGAGGGTTCCTAAGCTCGAGCTGTGAAGCTTGGCTTCCCCTAAATTAAAGTGCATTTTTTGCACGAGTCAGCCTTCTCAGGCTCCTTCTCGTGAAGCTTTTCACTGTTTCCCATTCTAACATTACATTTATGGCACCAACTTTACTCAAAAATTATCAGCCTGAAACAAATGAGCACATGTTGTACATTCTACTCAATCTTTCTAAATGGACCTTAACCACAAATGCATAACAAACCCCAAAAAATTGTGGAGGGTTGCATGATTTGCCAATCCTCCATCCAAGAGTCCCCTCCAATTAGTTCCCTAGCTTGACTCCCCAGTTGGAATGCCCTGCATCAATGTAAGATCTTAACCTTGAATGCTTATTTACTTGCCACAGCTCTCAAATTTATTGGTATTGCTTGCATTAAAGAAAAAAAAAAGAAAAGAGGATATAAATACCAAAAATTGTTCTATCCTACCCAAGAACATAGAAAAACATTTCTTCCTTATAAACCTCGAATATTTCCCTCAATAATTTCATAATGCAAGATTTTTTACTTTTTGTTTCCTCGAATTTTCCATATTTACATGCCATGAAGAAAAGTTATTGAACCTAAAATCATGTGCCATTTGCACTCATATGTGTACACTTGTTTATGTGGCATTCCATGGTATATAGCTGAGCCAATAAGAACAACTTGGCGGAGTAAGCCTTGATGTCGGATTAATTCTTTTAATGGCTTTCCAAATTTTGGAAATATGTTTAATATGATCTTCCAATCTACGTTCTCTTCCTTCAAACATATGCATCCAACAATCTTGAAGGTGAAAGAACTAGACCTTTGCAACAATAGGAGTCATTGCACAATTGTTTATGTGATAACCAACACCCAGAAACTCATGACTTGTTTCTCTACTGGTATGAAGAAGAATGAGCCCATTCTAAGCATTAAACTAGACAAAGATGATGGTTAAATTACAAACCTTGAATGTAGAAAGATTTGCTGAAATCTGGCATAAAATTTGAACATTTTCATTCAGAAGATGCTGCATTGCACCATCAAATGCTGGGCCTAATAAAAACAAAAAAAGTGGCAGATAAACAGGGTGCAAAGGACTTTTACAATGTAAATGCTTTAGTTATTCAGTAACAGAATAAAAAGAATAGTTAGGTAAAGAAGAACTACACTAAAAGAAGGCAAACTAAAATCCCGCACATCCTTTCCCATCTCATGGGAAAAAGCTTGGCATAGCATACTTCTGGTTACTCTCACATACTTGGAGACATAATAGGTTGATAACTAGCATATCAAGATATCTTGGTGCCAGAGGAGCATTAGCCCATACATATACAATAAATAATTAATCAAATTAAACAAACAGAAAAGAACCCCAATTAACTTATTCTGCATAAAGATGATTTTCAAAGTATTTAATCAGTTTAACAAAATACTGCTAGGGCCAATCCCAAGCCTAGACGAGAAAGGCGGAGGGTTGATATCAGATTGATAGCCATTCGTAAAAATATGTCAATAACTACAAAATGGATCATAATTAGCAACCCTATATAGTTGGGAAAAGGCTAGATGGTTATGGTCATGGCTATTTAATCTGTTTAACCAGAAAGGAATACAGCTAAAGAATATAAACTGAACTCCATCTTATTAGGTAGTTAAGATTACCAGGTACATCTGAGAAACTGTGTATGTTTAGAAAGCATCATTTTGACCCCAAGGTTATCTAACAAGTTGTGACAGAAGTATCATATCATGTGCCCTAATCTAGCCAAAGTGCAGTAGAAGATTGGCATTTAAATGATCACTATTCACCGGAAGAAGACTCTCTTGGGAGGGCTTGAATATTCTGTTATAATTTGTATATCACCTTTTTCTATAATATGCAAATTTCCACTTTGTCCCTCTCTTTAGAAAAACCTTTCTAAGAGAGAAACAATTGGTACGCATATCAGGAGGGGTGGTACTTTTTAATCACAAATAAATAAATAAATAAATATCAATAGCAATGGAGGCACAAGTAAAATAATAGAAATTTTCTCATCTATCATGGCAAAACAAACCATTGATTAGTTCTGTACTTGTAGGGAAGTGAGAAAAAGGTGTATATCACCTTTTTATATTATATGCGTATTTCCACTTCATCCCTCTCTTTACAAGAACTTTTCAAGAAAGAAACAATTGGCATGCATATCAGAAGGGGAGGTGCTTTTTAATCACAAATAAATAAATAAATAAATGAATAACAATATCACTGAGGCACAAATGAAATAACAGAAAATATCTCATCTAACATGGCAGACTAAACCATCGATAAGTTATATACTTGTACGGAACTATGAGAAAGGAATTCCACCAAACCATTTGCAAAATAAGATTCATAAAAATTCAAACACCCCAGTATCTATGTTCTCCAATCCTCCACAAAAATTCATTGCTATAAGTACATATTCTCACTGGCGTGTCTGTGCTTCTGATTTGTATAGACTTTGGTATTAAAATCTAATTAATCTCAACTCATTTTTCTCAAGAAATTTATATATATATTCATATGAGACTGCATTGAGAGCCTGTTTGGATGCCCTGATATATATTATCCATGGATAACTTCTTCACACAGTTGAAAGTTAAGAGAATTAATGATTGGAAAGAAGAATTTGACGAAGCAAGGGAGCCCCGAGACCAGGGATCCCAAAAACGTGTCGAACCGGCCGGTTCGATTTGGTCCACCAATCGAATGGTTCAGCCTAATTTTTTGGTTCCTCCCCTTGCCGTATAAAAAATTCAATCAAACCATACCTGAATCGGTCCCGAACCGCATGTTTTGGCTGGTTCGAACTCGGTTCAGGAATGGACCAGGTGTACTATAGCAGGGCGGAGGTATGTATTTTTTATATAACTGAGAGCTCGAGAGGCTTTTAGTTTGATAGAAATAGTAGAAAGGCATTTGGAAAGCTTTTTTCTCTTTTTCAAGCCATCTAAACACTAGAAAATTAAGAAAAAAAAATGAATTCAAGGTATGTAAATCCTTTCCCTTCTCTCTCTCCCTCCTATCTCTTTTTTTAAATTCATAGAAAATAAAAAATAAGGAAAAACTTTGTCAATTTTTTTTATTTTGGCATGATTTTAGAATATGTTGTAGATATATGAAAGATGTACACAATGATGCTAAGATCATTATTTTTTGTTAAGTATATAATTTTTAAAATTAAAAAATATTTTTGGATTAAAAGATAATAAAAAATAAATTATTAAAAAATAAAAAATAGATTATTATTCTAAGACTTGTAGGCTACTTTCACTATAAATTTGATATCAATTTATGCAAATTTTGATGCATCGTATGAATAGTGCTCCAAGCCTAATCTCGAAGAAAAAGTGACCTTTCATGCATATACACTATCTTAAAAAAATATATGTAGCATCCATGATAGGATCCTACATGAATCTAAAATCATTTTTTTTTATATTATTATAATATTTCATATTTTTTATTTCAAAATATTAAAATATATATATAATTAATTTAAAAAATAAAAAAATAGATAAACAAAATACTAACTAATTTTATGTAATTATTGAGCTTTTATGCTTTTTCAATCTTCAAGAATAAATTTATCAAGGAAAAAGAAAGATCCAAAGCATGACATTGATTGGACGCATGAAAAAATACTCTCAGGTCGGCATTATTGAAGGTATAACTTGTGCAATATAAAATTCAAGGATTGTGGGATGACAAGGTTGAAGCAGCACTTGGCTAGTGGCTATTTTAATATATCTGCATGCCACCAGTGTCCACAAGAGGTCTGTCAATTGATGAAGAAATACTTCATAATTTCAAAGCAAAACAAAAATTGAAGAAAAAGGTCGAGATAGACCATCGAGTCATAGAACCACATTTTTATCATTCCAGGAAGTCAGATGAAGTATCTATTCTTTCCAATAAAAAGACAAATCGAGGTAGACATTCAGGCAAGCTTGTATAAACAAAACTAGCTAGAAGAGATGACCAAGCATAAGAGCAATCTGGACAGTCAATTTTTAAGTCTGGATCGAAGTCGAGCTCTGAAAGTGTTGTAGGACCATCAGGAGAGGCATTGACCATATTGCATCCATGTTGGAAGCATTTAGTAGTAAAAAAAAAATCTTCCAAGGACATTCTAGTAGGAGCTATTTTCCACGACGTCGATCCGCATGTCTTTCCTAACAAAGATTCCAAGCAACAGAAGATTGATACTATACTAAAAAAGGATAAGAAGAAAGATATATAGTGGGCTATCGGATTCTAATTTCACTTTAGTCATATCCTCATGAGCACAATAGACAACTCATATTATCGTTGTATTATTGCATCTATATAAGCTGCTAGTGCAGGTGTAGATCCTCAATGATCCAGGGATATTTATGATCAGTTTCTTGACAGTAATAAGGAGCTAAAAAATTGGATTACCTTCTATCAAAATAAATTGCCCGTGTATCGATTGACGGTGATATGTAATGGTTGAACTGGTCCTACTAATCGAAACATCATCAATTTCTTGACTTATTGTGATGAAAACACTTTTTTTCATAAATCTATTGATACTTCAAATCATGCCCACGATACCAACTATATTTTCAAATTGATGAAGTGATTGATCAAGTAAGAGACCAGAATGTCGTTCAGGTTATCACAAATAATGGACCACGATAAAGATCCGCATGGTAGCTCTTGATATAGCGGCGACCGCATATTTTCTGGATTTCTTGAACTGCACATTATATTATACTCATGTTGATGGTTATTAGAAAGATCCGTATGATACAGAAGATAGCTGAATTAATATAGAATATTACTAGATTCATCTATAACTATACACGGATCTTATCATTGATGCGGAGCTTTACAGGAAAAGAAATATTAAAACTAGGGATCATATAGTTTGCTACGAATTATATAGCGCTTGATAGTCTTCTTGGCAAAAAATTATAGCAGCATTAGATGTTTGTCAGTCAAGAATGGCAGCAGAATAAATATGTTAGGCCAAATACTGAGATGAGCATTATGGAAAACTTTGTGGCAGGACACATATCAGCAACGGACTAAGAGAATAGTAAAAGCTATCAAGCCTCTATATAAGGTACTTCGAGCTGTGGACTCAAAGCGATATACTCAAATGAGCTTCCTTTATTACATGATGGAAAGGACAAAGAAAAAGATCCGAGAAGCGGATCCATCACATGTCATTGAATATATTTAGATCATTGATGGATGGTGAATTTATCAAATGAATTCAGATTTGTATTTAACAGATAGGTAGTAAATCATAAAGGCTTAAATTTTAAATACAATTATATTTTTAAGTATATTTGACTAATTCTGAAAATATATGTACAATTAACTATCTGAATCTGAGATTCCAATACTCTATATCGGATATTGCCATGGATGAACAACTTGTGCCTGCCACATACAATGTTATATATAAAATGGAGCCCGATCTAGATGTCGTGGCTATGTACCTACAATAAATTATGTTAAAATTATTGAATAATTTTTATTAGTAGTAACTTCCACAAGTAATATAATAATATTTTTTTCAGATAATTTTTTAGGAAGGACAGATTCTTTTAAATCCAATTTAGCCATCAAAAGTAAATCAAAGATGAATCCTAATAAGTACTACTAGGTCTAAATTAGATTCAAAATGATTTTTGATTTTGCTGAATCTGAAGTTCTAAATAATTTAATATCTTTTATAGCTAAATGGTGGATGTATTTTGGTGAATAAGCAGAATATTTGAAAAATCTTGATGTCAAGATCCTCTCTTAGACGATATCGAGTGGATGTGAGTGTAACCAGTCAACCTTCAGCTTTATCCACTCCAAGCAAAGGAACCATCTAAAACAGAAATATCTAAATGATCTTGTATATGTACACTATAATTTACCATTGAGACTAAAGTATACTAAAAAAAAAATTGATTTGAAAAATTTCGATCCGACTGTGAATAATTATATTTATGAGGATGAAGATCAAATGATTGGATAGGGAGTTAGTAGCAGGTGCTAAAGCTTAATGCATCAGGATTGCTTCCTCGATCAGCCAATTTTATAGCTAGCAAGGCTGGGATGAATGTTGAACAAGAGCAATAAGCAATATTCCTTTCAGGACTCCAGCAAATACACCACATCATCCCTCCCTGCCATTTATTCGGTCCAAAAATTGGGAAAAGGATATTTGTATCTTCATTGGAGCACTCAGTTAATTCAGATTCAGATACTAGGAAGAGCAATCTAGTGGTTCTTTTGATAGTCGAGGATCTAATGATTAGAAGGGGATCAAAGGACAGGAGATGCAACCGGCTATTGATCTTCGATTCACTGGTAAGTCATAGTTTGCTCATGTGACACAGGATATGGACCATGATATACCAGCTGGTAGAGCCCATGATGATACGATTCCATACAGATGACATGCTCTGCGAGATTATTCAAAACACGATACAACTGCAAATCTCGCACGTGAAACATGATCCATGAATGTATCAGGCTCATCCTCGATTCTAAATACTCTTTCCAGCAACCACCAGTAGCTTATGATCCATATGGATATGGATGTGGTACATCCGAAACATTATCTTCTAGTGGTTATTATCCCATGAAGCTTGGAATATCTTATGGATCTGATTTTATTGCTGGTATTTTCAAATGGGACCCTCCATAGCCATATCATCAATCTCTAGATATCTCTCAAAGTCAGAATCTTAATAAGGGATTTGCTATGAGTTACGATCCATTATGCATACCTCCTAGGATGAGCTTACAGAATTACCATGCTGCCTGGCTAGAGAGATTTACCGATTTTCCTGCTAAATACATTAATGATCACAATATTTATGGATACTGACACTTAATCTGATTCTAAATATTGATATGTAGCTACGTTTATTTCTCTTTTCTTTTGATCTAATTCTAAATATCCGATTCTAAATGATCCCGATATTTATAGACATCGATACTCAATCTGATTCTAAATATCCATACAGGTGATGGGCTCCATAAGATTATTCAAGACACGATACAACTACAAATCTCGCATGTAAAATAGAATCCATGAATATATCATGCTCATCCTTAATTCTGGATACTCTTACCAGGAGGCACCAGTAGCTTATGATCTATATGGATATTGATATGGTACATCAAGATATTATCTTCTAGTAATTATTATCCCATGCAACTTAGAACACCTTATGGATCTGATTTTGCTACCGGTATTTACGGATGGACCCCTCCACAACCATATCATCAATCTCTGAATACCTTTCAGAGTCAGGATCTCAGCAAGGGATATGCTATGAGTTACGATCCATTACACATACCTCCTAAGATGAGTTTACAGGATTACCATGCTACCTGACTAGAGAGATTTACTGATCTTCCTACTGAGTATATTAATGATCTCGATATTTATGGACATCAACACTCGATCTGATTCTAAATATCGATATGTAGCTATGCTTATTTTTTCTTTCTCTTTAATTAATTATTCGTAATCTTTCTTTATGAAAATTTTTAAAAATATATTGTGGCGTAGACGGAGGCTAGACAGCATTTCGTAATGATTTTTGATAATTTAGTCTTAAGAATACATCTATTTGAATATCAAAATATTCAATAAATTAAAAAAATTGATTTGATTTCCATGAGATAATACAACTACTAGGAATCATCATCCATAACAAAGGGCATCGTTGAACCACATATTAATAATTCAGAAGATGCCAATATTAAAAGGGATATGCCATTATTGGATCTTTTAGTAGTATGAGCAATTCAGAGCTTAGTATTCAGAAATTAAGAGAAGCTGATGTTAAAAAGGATATGCCAATCATTAGATCATCGAAGAGTTTAAATGCAAACTTGAAAAAGCTATACAAATCAATAAATATCCTAGTTGCTTGACCACTTCTATCATTGATTGAATTAATGCAAACATCTAAACAAGTGAAGATCTGCTCTGATTTCAGTAATAAGAAAATAAATTATTGCTATAATTTACTTGACTTCTTGTCTTTGAGAAAAAAATATAATGAGAAATAAACCAGTCCTAGAAAGGTATTCTTGACCATGTTAATGTTCATGATCCTATCTTATCATTTCTTTTCTAAAATTCAATTCAACTCTTTACTTGACTTCTTTTTCTAGGAAATCAAATTGACGTTTCACATGATTAAAAGTATTTTGAAGTGATGCAAACATCAATTAGCACCAAAAAATATTTATTTGAACCTAAAAATAGTTAATAAATCCTAAACAACTGATTTGAGATTAAAAGAAATAAAAAAAAATTTTGGCATACTGATTCCACCTGTACCATATGTCGATGCAATATGGTACCGGTATCGTACCAACTGATGACCGGTATGGGTACCGATACCGGGAACCTTGCCTGAGACCACAAAATATGCAACAAATTAGGATGCTATGTTCCTCTTAAAAGGTGATTTATGATATTTGTGGTTTTTAAGGATTGTGAATTAAAACATATTCTTTCATAAAAAATCTCTCTTTTTATATCTTCGACCGATAAACATGTTCTCACATTTGCCATGCCATATATGGATAAATACCAAATATTATTTATCAAAGTCCAAACAAGCCCTTCATTTGGTCCATCAGCTTATTTGTATTTGAGATAAACATTGCCACCTACATAAAAAGTTATCACCTTAACCCTTCATCGAGACCCTTTGCAAGTCTAAAGAAATGTCGAAGGGCCATACATTAGTTGCATAAGTTTATCTGGTCCATAAAATATATCTTACAACATGCCAACCAGCAATATAGGTCTGGGGCAGGCCCATCTTTTGCCTAAATTTGCCTTGGCCAAGAATTCAATGCCAAATTTGGAGGGCTGACGTTAGGCTGATAGCCAGTCATACAACCTTCTCAAACCCATATTTTATGGCAAAAGGCTTGAATGATAATGACGATGATGATGACTCTATGCACAACATTTGTTTCCTGCATGCATCATTCATATTCAAAATAGCAGAATTACAATTTGAATCCACTTAATTTCTAACATAATTACAATACTTGGAATAATATGTTGCACAAACTCCTTGAAAGTGGAGCATCAATGTTATTATCAGAACTTGCTGTCTGGACAAAGGCAAGCACCATACATACTAACTTCATAAAACTTATTAACATGTCAATCAAACCATTTGTTAAATGCAACATCCTTAATTGAAACGTAAGGCCAAGAATAAATAACCAGATAGGCCCTATTCCAGCCAAAAATGCAGCCCCTTACCCTGCCACTTGTTCCATGAAATTCAAGTTTTCTCGGGATTATTTATTCCACAGAAAGGGGTGGCATTAGTTATTCTTGAGAGAAAGAAGCATTTATTCCTCCCAATCTTTTGGATTGCAACCTGTTTCAACTTAACACAACCAAACAAACTTCAGAGTCAACCCATGGCTAGCACAAATACTTGGGAAGCAGAATACTTATCGCATGTTTTATCATGCCTCAACCAAACAGTCTAAAGGGTTTATTCAAATGCCTAGCAATACTGCCAAGTTACCTGTATATGGAGATTCATACATCCAGAAATGGTCAAGTCTACGTGGATCTCGTACGGCTCGCCACCTCACTCGCCAGCTCGGAATAAGACCACCTCACTCACCAGCTCAGCACAAGTAGTTCCCTTATATCCTGACACGTGGCCCCAGTCATCATGCAAAAGAGCCTGGCATTCCCTCCTATAGAGGGACAAGTAACCTTACGCCATGACTCTTTGACACATGTCACTATCCATTAATGCGAGCATCCTACGAAAGCATGCCTGTTGTATAGACGAGCTCTACACCATCTCTAGCCACTCCTCCAGGAACATGCGCTCTACAACGACGTGCCAACCACTACTCCTTGCACCACACATTTCCATAGATGTCAAGTACTCCATATACCTCACCTACAAATTTATTTCCCGGACCTTCTAGGTAAGGTCTTCTCCGGTGGGTTTTTTCGGAGAAGTCTTTCCAGAAAGTCTTTTCCGCAAGGCATTCCCTAGGCAAGCGTCCCTAAAAATCTTGAGCCCTCTAAGAGGCTCGATAGTCTCTTCAGAGTTATTCCAGATCGCTATTCTGGTGATGGCTAGGACTACCTTACCTCGCTTAAATCCCGCCCATTCTCCTAAGCTTCGCCCACAACCATCTCTATTGCCTCGCATACGTCCGCTTGCCATTCCCACTGCCTTGCCTACACACCACTTCTATCTGCCACTTCCATTGCCTTACTCCAACTCTCCCGTTACACCACCCACCTAGAAGCAACAGGTTCCTCTCTTTTCTGTTTGCTTCAGCTGGAGACCGACTTGGCATCGGAGGGTCCACCACGGAGAATCACCCCATTATGGCTGGATTTCCATATCTTTCTCATTTTATAGGTTCCGGAATGCCCGTGCCCATAGAAGGAAATCCGGAGCCATCCACCTTAGCAACCACTTCTAGCCATGTCAGCAAGTTTCAAGTGAAACCGCAACAAACATAATGTACATAAAATGGAACATTAGTGCTAGAGACCATGATAATGTTAATAATGTGCAGAAATACATTTCATATTTGGACAGAACTGAATATTCTTCTTTAATGGTGGTCAAAGGGACAAGAGAAAGAAAAAGAGGAGAACAATTGGATTAGTATAGATAGGAGACATACTGGCGGATGGGAAAAACCTCCACATACCTGCTAATTTATTCAGCATAACTCATAAATCATACAAATTTCATTAATCTCCAAGGGCTCAATCTATACATGCTAAAAGAACCTAAAACAATGTTCCTTGATCATAGGACTCCCAACTTATCTCTAACAAACTTGAGCTCTAACACACATGGCTTGACCCAAAATTGAATGTCGAATCAACCTGAAACTCATGAACAATAAGATTGTGTACTTGAGCGTGCTACGGTGAGCAAGTCTAAGATAATGCAGCAATTTTACAAAAGCAGTTACATTAAATAGCATGGTGTAACTCTCCTACTGGGACCTCCCATGACAGTCAGTACCTAACACAGCACAGGTTGTCAATGAGAGGAGAACTAGGAAAGCTGCACATCAGCTGTGTAATATTTTACTGTAAGATTTTTTGCGTTACTTTAGCACCTTCTGTGAATACATCCCTAAAAAATATGACCAAAAGGTGTAAATTTATGTTTTTTATCAAACTCCATAATCAGAAATACTTCAAACCACAAACAAATCCTAGCCCAACAGAGGCTTAAAGCATAAGTTATGGAGGCTAGTTGTACACAAAACCAGGGAAAAACCACTAAAAAAGTAGTCCTGACAATTAGTATGAAATTGCAATAAAAATATATATATATGACTTGCACTTAAAAGACAAAGATGAAAGACTCCTAGGACTTGATAAGAAAGGCATAATAAGTGAAAACAAAACTCAAAAATTAAAAATAATTATATATAAACTTAGTTTGAACCTAAATTACATTATTAATTAACATTCAGGTGATCAAATTTCAATGGTATTTACATATGGGATGCCTAAATTTGCTTAAAATGTGGTATGAGGTGTTCGGATAATCCTGGGGTGTTTGGATAATGCCTCTTCAATTTTTTCATCTTCTCACTTCCTCCACTTACTCAATTGAAGGCTTCAAGTTATAGTTCCACACAAGTCTCTGCTAATATCAAGTAAACAGAGTGGTTCCCCATTTGAACAATGTAAGTTGCTGGTTGAATAGATTGAATTTGCAAATATGCTAAAGCCAGCAGAGATAATTCAATAAAATAGCTCGAATCTACTAATGGAAGATATGAAGCCTTTGCTGAAGTTGGTTGATACGGTTTGAATTAATTGGATGTCATCTGCATGCTTAATTGCCACTCAATACTTCACATGGGTAAACTGTCTTCTTGCTCAGTGAGCTGCACTTAGTACTTATAACGACTGATAACTACTTTATACACATATATAAAAATATTAATTTAATAAGTAAATTATCTTTATTCATTTAAAATTGATACTTTTATATATCATTTGCAGGAAAGGAAAGCACCAACATGAAGAGCTCAATTTATGGGTTCAAATGAAACAAGTTTGAAGCAAATCGGATTTGAAATGAATCTAGAATTGATTTTTAAAAAATTTAAAAAGGAAAGGCACGAATTTTGGAGCAACCGATCCACCATGGACCGGCCGCTCGGTCTACAGCGCGCCCGGTGGTCCACGAGCTACCATGGCTGCAGTCCACGAAACAGAACCGTGGACCGCGAGGCTCGGTTTGACCAAAAGTCGCCGGAGCTACTTTCCCGTCGCTGCCCAAGCCTCCGGCATGTTCACCGCCGGCCGGAGAAGCCTCTGATGGCCAGAAAACTGGATGGAAGTTGCTACTCATCTTCTTTCTCCTCCACAGCCATTCCACGCCGCCGGACCTTCTGCCCAGTCCATCGCCGAGGCTAGAATCCATGATCCCGGCCGTTAGCAAACCTCTCCTCGCTGGACCCTCTTCCTGCCGCTGCCATTCTCTCGGTCATTCCTCCTCCTAAAACCCCCATCACCGACCTGCTGCTCATCGGTCATCCCCAGTGAGTGAAGCTTCGTCGAGTTCATCCGAGCCATAGTGAGTGGAGCTTCGTCCAAGCCACGGAGATGGCATTGGGCCAGGTTGTTAGATGATCTGGAGACCGTTGGAGCTCAACTGAAGTTAGGTTGATCGTTGGAACTAACTGGAAGATAAGCAGAGTTCGGTTTAACCGTTGGAACGGCCACAGAGTTTGGGAATGAGATGCAGTTGGAGCTTAACAAATTTAGTTGGAACGGTGGAACAGAATTCACCGTGGGTTGTTGGAGCTCATTGCCTATAAAAGGGAGTCCAGGAAGTCCAGTTCAGGGGCCATCCATCATATCAGCGATCAGTTCATTAGTTCACAGCCCTCACTTTTCTCAATCCCTTCTCTTGTCTCAATCCTTCCTCCACTCCACCTCATTTCTCTCTTCTCCATTTTTCCTTTCCTTGCTTCCACTCTTTACCATCTTTCCGACCCCCTCCGTCCTGACTGGTTTTCGCTCCCTGCACTGACCCTGGTTATCCAGTCTCCGCTCTCCACCGCGTCACTGGACTGCTCCATCTTCAGATATGCTGCAGTTTCACTTTGGACACCTGTTTGGGAAAAAAAGTTTATGTTTTAGTGTTCATTTAATGTACTCATTTCATGAAATGAAAGGGGCTTTTGATTAATTCATATTTTTCTTTATCTTGTTTGAAGCAGGTTCATGAGCAGTGAAAAGCTCTAGAGGAAAGTTACTCTACGTAAATATAATTTTGACTGATCTATTCCCAAAAGGGACGGATCGTGATCTACGGGTACGGGCTGTGCTCTCGCTAAGATAGATCATATCTTGATTATTTTCACTGCTAGCTTTCTTTACATGAATATATAATTCTGATTGATCTGTTCCCAAAAGGGACGGGCCGTGATTTACGGGTATGGGTCGTGCTCTCGCTAAAAAGATCATATCCGGATTATTTTCACTATCATTTAGATTGATCTAATCCCAAAAGGAACGGGCCGTGATCTACGAGTACGGACCGTGCTCTCGTTAAGATAGATCATTCCTGGATTAATTTCACTGCTAATTCCCTGTTAATTCCCTTTTCCATTGCGCATATCTGGATTGTTTTACTTTTGAAATAACTCAAAGATCCCTGTGAATTCGACCCTTACTCTCACTGCGCTTCATAAAAATAGTAAAATTAAGGTATTAAATCGGTGCATTACGACGCGCATCATATTTTTGGCATCGTTGTCGGGGACCTTTTGGTATCATTTTAAAAAAATAAAAAAAAAAATCAAAATTAAAAACAAAAAAACAAAAAAAAAATTTCCTTTTAAATTTAATCTCCTAACTCAACTTAGTTTTATTTTTCCTTTCCTGGACATCTGTTTTCTTTGCATTGCATAATTCATAAAATATCTTAAGGGTACTAAACCCCTAAACAACATGAGGTGGGGACGTCATTACCCTTCCTTGGCCCATAAACCACCACCCTGCATATCGCATTGACCTAAGCCTTAAAATTAAAATCAATTTGACGTTGGCCCCTAAGAATTTTCGAGCTCAATAGGACAAGGAAATCCAAGAGTTGGACCGGATTCAGATCATTTAGTTGCTCAGCGTCTAAGGCAAGTGGTTCAGAGACAAGAGCCTGAAAGAAGGTCATTCTTTAATTGGTTCCGTTTGCTTACCTGGCCAATTTTTATTGATGTCTAAGGCAAGCAACGGGGGGACCCCACCAACCTTACACTTACCTGGCCGGGTCAGTTGATTGATCTTGGACTTGGAGTGCTCGAAGGCAACCTTGGAATAGTTAGGAGCTGTCGAGAACTAGGGACCCTAGGATAGAGAGTCCATTGACTGCTAACTTGTTTGCAATTAACCTGGAACTCTAACTAATACTCCTCCCTTATCACTCTTAGCTTTAGGACTCCTTAGGCTCTCATCTTTAGTCTTCTTTCAATCTTTCTTCTCTCTTCTTTTTCTCCTCTCCTCTCAAAAAAAAAAAAAAAAAAAACTTAGAGGATTGCTCTAATCTAGGACCTTTGATTAAATATTCTAGAATCATCAGAACAATCCGATGAATTGGAACAGTGCTAGGACATGTATCCCAATAGTAGAGTAGATAAGTTGTCCCATGCCCTCGATGCCGTATCCTATAAACTCAATCTTCTACAAACTATTAGACACTCTTTCACTCAATTTTTTTTTCCTGCACAACAGGCATGCTCCACATATATGAGTTCAACTCACTTTGTAAGTGCCTAGCCATGTATCAATTTCCTGAGTTTAGGTATGACCAAGTTTACCAAGATCAAATTCATATGGCTTATAGACCAGGAGAAAACCCACACTTCAATGCTTACAACCAAGGTTGGGGGACTCAACCAGATTTGTCGTGGCAACCACACCCAGTGGTTACCCCGATACCACAAAAACATCCGTTTGCAGATAAGTCTTATTACGATCAACCCTATCCATGCTATCAACCTTCTCTTAATTATAGTCTATCATTTCAAGAGAAGGCTCTGCATGCAATAAATAGAATCGAAAAAATTAATCAGATCCCATCTTTCCAACAAACCAATCCAGAGGATGTTATAATTGCTCAATTACAATCACTCATGCTTCAGCAACAGTCTATTGATGAGCATATAAATCGGACTGATCGATTATTAGCTGAAATTAATAGGGAGGAGGTAGGAACACTGCCTAGTCAGTCTAAGAGTAACTTAGAGAGACTACCAAGATGAAGATTTCAATAACCCTTTATTTTTTTCTAAACAATCAAAACCATAACTCTCATGAATGAATTGGTCATAGAACAACCCTGCACTATCATAAAGACCCATATAGATGATTCGACTGAGGCAGCGAAATCAAACCGGTAGGATAAACCACTTCCATCATCATCCTACTCACCAATAGTCCCCTTTCCAAATGCCCTAGAATCATCACCTCCTTTTTATGGGATGGAAGAAGAAATTGATGATATGAGGGAATTAATTGAGGATCCCCAAGAACCGCAATAGAATAACACAACAAGGGAAGCCATACCTCCAAGTTGTTTCCTGAAGTCATTAAATCCCTATATGGCTCAGTGTGATGTAGATAATTTTAAAGAAGATGAATATATCATAGGGAGGGATAACCTATTCGATACACCGCATTTCAAACCCACCCCATTTTTGATTAAACAAGTTAAGCCAACACCTAGCCCCCCAATAGCTCCTCCGTTAGAATCACCACCAGATCTAGAATTGAAGTCGCTTCCTATCACATCTACTGATACTGTACCAGTGATCTCTAATCAGGAAAACCAAATAGTTAGGTGTTCTAAGGATGCATAGACAAGCTGGTTGGGATATTTATGAAATGAGGGATAATGATCTTAAAGATTTTATAGCTGATTTTTCTATATTTGACACTACTTTCGAGGATCGCTTCAAAAATCTATATTTTATTCTGAAACGATGTATGGAGACAAACCTATAATTAACTTAGACAAAGTGCCATCAGGAAGGGATTAGAATATATCTTTCTAAAGTTACAAAAAAATTTAAGCTACCACCCCCACTCTCGGCCCAACACACAATCCTTTTAAATCTTTGTCTAGCAAGCTTGCCTGCTACACTCTATGGATCAGGATAATCATCATCAAAAACTCTACGAACGTTTTTCTGCCATGATGACAAAGCCTCCTGATTGGTCCTGTCCTCTTAAAGTCTTGAGGGATGTATCTAACTTCAATATCAGTAACACTCCCTCATAACGTCCGGCTGAAGACGTTAAACTTAGCGCTCCTAGAAGGCAACCCAGTTTCTGTTTTTATTTTTAACAAGTTACTTTCTTTTCTTTTAAAAGAACAATAAAGTAAGGGGAGTATGACAATAAAAGAACATCCGGTTCAAGCACCCTTCCAGGTGGTATATCTTTCCTTGTCGGGTACTTTTTTTATCTCCCTCCATTGAGAACAATGTCGATTAAGTTGGGAAGAAGAAAAACTTGACTTAGATCTTTGAGTATAGTTAGAAACGATCATGTTATATGTACTTAATTATTGTCTCGAATTGGAGTTATATAGGCACCTTAATCAATGATTGTTTAATGGTTTAGATAATACTAGAGGTAAATTATTAATAAAACTCAATAAATGACAAGGTTTAGATCATAAATAATTTCGTGGAGTAATTCCAGAACCTTCTAACCATTGATCTTAATGAAAAATCTACTTTATAGGGATATAAATCAAAAGGTCAAGTATGCTGAAGTTTTTTCTTGAAACAAAAAAAAAAGAGTAAAAGAGTTAGTCCCACCTCACAGTTTTGCTTGAACTCTTATTGAATAACCGGGCCCCTTTGCCTAAGTAAACGTTGTAGTTCCTGTCAAAAGATGAGAAGGTCAAGAAATCTGTTAAGCAAAGATACCTTCTTGAGTAACCGAGCCCTTCGCCTAAGTAAGCATTGTGGTTCGCGTCAAAAGGAAAGAATACTAACACTTAAGAGGCTTGGACATGACACTATACTTTAAAAAAAAGAGAAAAACCAGGTAGCAAAAAGTTACTTAACTAAACCCCAAAAGTTAGAGGATTTAAAGAGAGGTGAAAAGTTGGCAAAAGAAGAACTCTAAAAATCTTTATGGGCTCTACCCGACCACTAATTGAGTTGAATTAATAATTCGATGAAGTATCTCAGTAATAGTCTGACCAGGTATCATCTACCACGAGGGTTGCTTAAGTTAACATCCAATTCAAGGACAGGTTGATACACATGGATAATCTATCTATTTTACTCAAGGACGAGCAAAATTCAAGTTAGGAGGTGTAATAACTACGTTATACACATATAAAAGTATTAATTTAATAATCAAATTATCTTTATTCATTTAAAATTGATACTTTTATATATCATTTGCAGGAAATGAGAGCGCCAACGCGAAAAGCTCAATTTATAGATTCAAATGAAACAAGTTTGAAGTGAATTGGATTTGAAATGAATCCAGAATTGATTTTTGAAAAATTTAATAAGGCATGAATTTTGGAGCAGCCGGTCCACCATGGACCAGCCGCTCGGTCTACAGTGCGCCCGGTGGTCCATTAGCTGCCATGGCCGTGGTCCATGAAACAGAGCCGTGGACCGCGAGGCTCAGTTTGAACCGAAACTCACCGAAGCTACTTCCCCGTCGCTGCACAAGCCTCCGACATGTTCACCGCTGGCCGGAGAAGCCTCTAATGGCCGGAAGTTGCTGCTCATCTTCTCTTTCTCCTCCACGACCATTCCACGCCGCTGAAACTCCTGCCCAATCCATCGCCGGCCAGAGAAGCTGCCAGTGCTCTCCCCCTCGCCGCCGAGGCCGGAATCCATGATCCTAAGCCATCAGCAACCCTCTCCTCGCTGGACCCTCTACCTGCTGCTGCCATTCTCTCAGTCATTCCTCCTCCTGAGACCCCCATTGCCGGCCTGCTGCTCACCGGCCATCCCTAGTGAGTGAAGCTTCCTGAGTTCATTCGAGCCACAGTGAGTGGAGCTTCGTCCGAGCCACGGAGATAGCATTGGGCCGGGTTGTTGGATGATCTGGAGACCGTTGGAGCTCAACTGAAGTTAGGTTGATCGTTGGAACTAACTGGGAGATTAGCAGAGTTCGGATTAACCGTTGGAACGGCCACAGAGTTTGGGAACGAAATGCAATTGGAGCTGAACAAATTCAGTTGGAATGGTGGAACAGAATTCACTGTGGGTTGTTGGAGCTCATTGCCTATAAAAGGAAGTACAGGAAGTCCAGTTTAGGGGCCATCCATCAGATCAACCATCAGTTCATTAGTTCACAGCCCTCACTTTTCTCAATCCCTTCTCTTCTCTCAATCCTTCGCTCCACCTCACTTCTCTCTTCTCCATTTTTCCTTTCCTTGCTTCCACTCTTTACCATCTTTCTAACCCCTCCATCTTGACTGGTTTTCGCTCCCTGCACTGACCCTGGTTATCCAGTCTCCACTCTCCACCACGTCACCGGACTGCTCCATCTTCAGATATGCTGCAGTTTCACTCTGGACACCTGTTTAGGAAAAGAAGTTTATGTTTTAGTGTTCATTTGATGTACTCATTTTATGAAATGAAAAGGGCTTTTGATTAATTCCTATTTTTCTTTATCTTGTCTGAAGCAGGTTCATGAGCAATGAAAACTCTAGAGATAAGTTACTCTACATGAATATAATTTTGACTGATTTATTTCCAATACGGACAGGTCGTGATCTACAAGTACGAGCCGTGCTCTTGTTAAGATAGGTCATATCTTGATTATTTTCATTGCTAGCTTTCTCTATGTAAATATATAATTCTGATTGATCTGTTCCCAAAAGGGACGGGCCGTGATCTACGGGTACAAGCCGTGATCAACGGGTACGAACCGTGCTCTCGCTAAGAAAGATCATATCTGGATTATTTTCACTATCATTTAGATTGATCTAATTCCAAAAGAGACGGGCCGTGATCTACGGGTACGGGTCGTGCTCTCGTTTAGATAGATCATTCCTGGATTAATTTCACTGCTAATTTCCTATTAATTTCCTTTTTTATTGCGCATATCTAGATTAGTTTACTTTTGAAATAACTTAAAGGTCCTTGTAAATTCAATCCTTACTCTCATTACGCTTCATAAGAATAGTAAAATGAAGGTATTAAATCGGTGCGTTGCGATGCGCATCAACAACCACATCATTTTCATTCCGAAATAAATCAGCCTTATCTAAGATATCTAAGGTGGTGAATAAATGGCATCATCAAAGAATGTAAACAATTTAGAGTGACAGAAAAAGTAAACATGAAAGGTGAAACCTAATAGTTAGCAAGATCCTGATAGTAAATGAAACATCCTCATAATAGATGAACCCACCTTTATGCGAAAACTGAACATTGCAGTTCATATTATGCATCATAAGTGAATAGGGGGACAGGCTATCTAATCGAATATTTGCCGTTGGGGAAGAAGCCACCATCTTTCCCTGAAATTATTATTAAGAGACTGAGTTTGTATAAAGACTGAACTTTCTAAATATTTGAAAATTTAACAAGTAATTTAAAGAGAGAAATATAGTAATATCTGAATAGTTTTTTTCCCCTTAATTCAATATTAAAAGAATATAAGGATTTTAGGAGAAGAATCATGAGAAATCAAAAGTCAAAATATGGCATTATCATATAACCATACACTAAAGTTATTAAGCCACCAGTGACAAACTAAGATTCTGCCTTGATATATGAAATTGTTAACATAATCATAAAAACCTAATACATGAATTGCTAAGCTAATTTTTTTAATAGATAATCAAATAATATAGAAGGATATGAACAGGAATTTCATAAAGATAGGTACAGAAAAGTTCACTAGAAAAAGTAAAAAGTGTTACCTTTGTGTCCTTTATTTTCTTTCCCACATAATGTTCTTCAAGCTTCCGTCGTTTACCACTTTCCTTATTCTATAAAGATACCAATATATTAGTATAGTGTCTCAAAAAATATTATTCAGGAGTCTTTGGGATAAATCAAGGTACACATGATTAAATGTAAATCAACATCAACAAAATCCAATGAAATTAAAGTTTTTAATCCAATAGGTAGTGAAATAATTAAATACAAGATAAATAGAAGCATTGGCAATATAGTATCTGACTAAATAAATTATAATGTTTATACAGTACGGTAATAAAATAAGTCTAGAGAATTTATAACTCAACTCAACTAAGCCTAAATCCCAAACTAGCTGGGGTTGGCTACATGAATTCTTCTCCTCCATTCTGCCTGGTTTAGGGCCATACCTATGTCCAGATAATTTACTAGAGGTACATTTATGGATGAGGTATATCCATAATGTTGGTGCCGAAGAACTTACACTCATACAATGACACCTCAATGCAACATCCCTTATAGTCTTTTCTGGAAGTGTAGCTGCTATCTTTATATACTTCATAAAATTTGGTTCATGAGCATATCTGAAATTGTTAAAAGAAAAAATTAATTCTTGGTCCAAAAACTAAAGGGGAAAATGTAGCAGCAGAAAATGGAGGGTTACATTGTGTACATGTTCAAAGGAATACCAGATAGTATAGAGAAGCAAGAAAATACAAATCACTGAATTAGATGAGCACAAGCTATTTAAATAAAACAATTCATATGATCGAATAATTCATATGCTAGTAGTGAACAATTCATTAGAATGAAACTATAAAGACACATAAGTAGCTAAACTGCACAGATACAAGAGAATCAGTTACAGCTTCTGCAATCTTTCTTGAATGAAACACCACCAGTAAGCATGAATCTGCTCAATAACATTTGATCAAAGAAAGATCAAAAACTTGGTTCATCACATTAGTCAAGTAAATGTTATAAATCAATACAAAGTTATTGAAATATTTCAAATATCATATCTCCAGCATTTGCCTCATTTACACTAGACACTTCAATGAGTTTTCCAAACAACCAATACTTCTATGGAATTATTTGCTTTCCAAATTACCAAAACTAGCACTAGAATTAAAAACTTCAATAATAAAGATTGCAGGTAGCCAAGATTTGAACATAAGCACAAAATGATACAGAAAGTAGAAAGCAGAAAACAGAAAATCAAATCAATAATTACACATACTTGATAAGACCTTCATTCAATTTAACCACTTCTTGAGCAGACCAATCTGAACCTGACACAGTACCAGGTTTAAACCTGTGCACATGATCAAGATGAACACCGCTTGAAGAGCTTCCAGCTGCACTTATTGCAGGCATGGTGTTAGTCATGCTGGGGTTACCAGGCAGGAACATCCCAGGAGTGTTACTGTTCAAGCCTGCACTGCTCATGCCCCCAGAAATCATCATTGTGCTGCTATTTATTGCCCCTGACTGGAAAGAAACCATGTGCCGATTGTAAAAGGAGGATGGAATGATCCCTTGCTGAAAGCCCATATTCGAATCAGCTGCCATCAGTATACTAAGCCACTAATTTACTTTGCCCTGTCCAGATTACACTATGTTTTACCTTAAAGAAACCTACACTACACTCATCAAGCTTATAATTTTTAGATAACCTTACTAGCAGATAACAAACCTGATCACAACAGAACTCTCCAAGAAAAACCATAAATTCAAGCATCTTTCATTGTTTTTGACCACCTAGGACGCAGCATCCAAAATCCAAGATATCAACCATGACGCCAGCATCATCCTCGCGCAACAAAATCCCACAAGCAAGTTGCCACTTTTTTCCTGCAGTCAGCTGAAGAACAACAATACATCTAGCCACCATCTCAATTTCCAGAGCACGATAAGATTTCACAGACACCATTTCACCGTGCCCTAGAACTCACCCCTCTACAAAACCCCAAACCCTCCAAAATTCCCATTCCCACGGCACGCCAAACTTTATTTTGTTCTTTCAAGATGCATGCAAATCAAAACCCTAACTTCCACCCACCACTCTGAAGAGCCCATCTCAAACAACCCTCCCTCCACACAAACCCCAAGAAATGCACCCCAAGAACCAAACAGAATCAAGAACATCTCATTAACAAACAAAAAACCATAAAAACATCACCGCTCTGAGTTACTCACCAGGCTCTCCCACGCTCTTCTTCCTCCTCCGTGGAACAGAGAACGAAATCACTAACAAGATTCGGGCCCTTCCACTCCTACCCTGCGCTCTTCCCTCGATGCCAATGGGAAGAGAGCGAGAGGACTGCCCTTATTCGCGAGGGAAAGCGATAAATGAAAATCGGAGGATCCTTCGAATTCAGCGAAGCTGAACGAATCTCAACACCGGCATTAGATCCTTCTCCCTCTCCCAATCTCTATATTTTTATTCAAGTTCTCTCAATCTTTCTTCCATTCTCTCTCTCTCTCTCTCTCTCTCTCTCTCTCTCTCTCTCTCTGCGCGAGAGAGCTCTGCAACCGGCGTAGTGCCCATCCCGTTCACCTTCCACCTAGCCTACTTTAGTTGGTCTTTTCACGCAATCGACCCTGCATTAGCTTTTAATTACGGGAATGCCGATTGGTGGCGAGGCGTGCCGATCCGAACGCTGACGCTGGTGAGCGATACCCGGCCGTTGGATCTCTGCGTCCCCTATCTCCGTTGGACGGTGGGATCCGATGTTCTAGCTCAGGATAACTCGCGGGTAAGGATAACGTGATCATAAATTGTGTCCAGCCCGATGAGGGGACGTTGAATCTGTCTACTACGGTCACTGGTCGATAAAAAAAAAGTGGGAATCTCAAACCGCATGGAGGAGTAATGTTCGGGTAAGCTAACGTGAAGGTGACCAGAATCCTAGCGCAAGGATGTAATAACGGGCTAGGATAGTGGCTCTTCTAATTATTTTCCTCCACCACCAATTTCCTAAAAGAAACTCCGGATCTTCCACAACGCATATCGTACAATTGGAAAGCAATACACGCGGGTCCCATTAGTTTCCGGTTGCAGGGAGTCGTACATGGGGGAGTCTAAGATTTTCCGTACTAGAGTGTACTTGCATGGAAGCCCGGGTGGCATTCCGAATTCGGTAAAGGCGAGGTTACGACAAGGTGAAAGGTGAGCGACAAGCTCGGGAGGTAGTCGGGACCTGGGAGGGAACGACGACAAGCACCAATGGACGGTGTACACGTGTCGAGAGTTAGCTGCAGCTAAAAAAAAAGGGAGAGCAGGTGCAGCAAAATAAAGCCAGATCGTGACAAGGGAACGACAGAACACCCTCGAGGGGCGAGGTTGACCGTCAAGGAGAATGGCAGAACAGCACAACAATTTTTTTTTTTTTTATACGGATTCGCAGCAAATTTTTTAAATATAGAGCGCTCTTATGATATTTTTATTTTATTTTAATTAATTAATTATTTTATAAGATTATATAAGATGGTAAGTTGAGTTTTCGGTTTCACGCTGTTATCTTCTCGTTATCGATCCTAAATCTTCGGTTTTGTATCATTATTTTAGTCCGAAGACGATACTTGATTGTCTGGAAAACAAATTAATTACTATCTTCGATTTCGTGAATCTGCATTAATCAGAAGACTATGCCTAAAGTGTACGGTTTTCGCATCTATGATCCATGATGCTTTTTCTGTCTTCGGATTTATATTATTATTCTTGTCCGGAGATCGTACTTATTATCTTCGGCCTATTGTTTAAAGGAGATTATACATTGAGTCTTCGGCTTCGTATTTTTATCTCAGTCCGAAGACGATGTTGAATGTCTTCGACTCCGTGCAATTGTCTTGATCCGAAAACTTATCTCTCGGGCAAATATCTTCAACTTTACTTCTTCAACCTAAAGATTGTAAGTATTTATTTTTATTGTCTAAGAAAGATCCGAAGTGTAAAGCTGACATTCTCTTCAGGAGTACTACTAAAGAGAATGTAAAGATCACTTCGGATCTATGCTTAAAGAGGAGGATTCTGGAACACGTGGGATTCTTGGATAAACGGTTGAAATATGTTTAGGTTGTTGCAACCATCCACGTGGTCCGAAACCTCAAATTAAACAAACCCCGGGTATAACGGTTTTTCCGACAGCCACTACTTGCAGTTAATAAATAGTTGCGCTTGACAACCTCTGTAACTGTAAGTAGTTACGTTGGAGCCTATAAATACTGGTAAGAGGGGACGCTCTAGGAATCCGGACTCGGGACTTGTATATCATTTTTTTGATCCCTTTCTTCCTCATTTTGCTTCTACAAGCTTTCCATTCTGCGGTTGCTTGGGTCTCTTCTAACTTTGGCATCGGAGTGTCCCCCACCGGAAAACCTCCGATCAAAGATCTGTATTGTAGGTTCTGGTTCATGGCGATCCAGCGAAGAGATCATTCCATCCGATCGACGAAGATTCAATGTCAACAGGAGCCATGGCACCGAGTAACCCCACGATAAGTTCATGGTCTTGGGTGTGGGGCATCACACAGTCACTTGTAGTGTTGTTGATCTCCAGAGGAAGTGGCCGTGGCCTTGGTGGGCAATGATTCCATGTCAGATCATTATTGTCCTGGATTCTCTGAGGTGAAAGATTCTTCTTTACAGATCCGCAATCACTTCCCGATAATTATATGTCTGATAAATCAACTTCCACCTCTTCATTTAGTGGGGGAGAAGAGCTCTCAAATTCCATTAGGCGATTATGGTAAAGAATTGTTACTAATGCACGAGATCTTTGAAAAAAAGCGTACCAATCATTGGATGTGCGATCCATCGAAGCCAAACATGTCATCTTACCTTCAGTATTTCTTCTAACATCATATTCGAAAACTCTGGAAAACCATTGCATGGCAAAATGCAGCCATACATTATTACAATGCCAAATACGTTTCAGAATTAGCAGTATAGCATCTTATACTTCCGGTTTTTAATAATTAAACGAGAAATGAATTTGTAATGCCAAATACGTTTCAGAATTAGCGGTATAGCATCTTATACTTCCGGTTTTTAATAATTAAACGAGAAATGAATGCTGCATGAAATATAATTGGCTGAGTTGTTTCCCATTTTAGCTTGTACTGCTTGATGTGTTTCTGAACGTTACACGCACTATCCACCAACTGGCTAATCGTGGCCCACAGAACAATTCCTTCAACCTTATCCAGAACAGTAATAAAATTTCTTTTCTTTCAAGGAAATTGTTTGTTCCCACTGAATCTAAAACAACAGAGGCTCCACAACTGGATTGACGTTTATCATGCAGATTCTTACCAACAAAGATGCAGAAAATCCTCTCTCATTGAGACGCATTTTATCTGTCATTTCCATCGAGTGCCGCAATGCATCGGAAAATCTTCGTTCTACAAAAGGGTATGGAGAAAGAAGTAATTTTATTTTTTTTTTAATGATGGAACCCACAGGAGGTAGATAAAAATTTAAAACAAGCCAAACCGAGGAATATGCATTGGGATGAAATCAAATCCAACTCGGGGGCAAATTTGTCATCCATCCCAGTATGCGACACGAAGATACACGTCAGAAACACGACAACAGACCCCACAAGGACCACAATATAAGTTTCACACGCGTCTAATTCAGTCCACCGTATGGTTGCTTTGCAAGGCAGGTCTAAAAGTGGGGAAGAATAGCAAAGATCTAAGCTTTATCTGCTTAATATTCGTTCAAAGCTTCCCATAATGCAGCACAAAACCAGAATTTCCTCCACCATGAACTTCCTTGGAAAGGGAATACAAGCATGCAATCCAAAAAGTGGGATGCCGATATACCAATGGTAAACTAACAACAGAACATGTCAAAAGGCATTACCAAGTCGAGCAGGTGGACCATTATTTGGATGCGGTTCCACAAGGAAAAGCACAATCCATGGACACCGCAAAATCCAAAACTCCAGGGTGTCAGCACGTTGGAAGGATGCTTGCCACCAAAACTAAAACCAGCTTTCCTTGCCCATCCAAAACATCATCCAAAAAATAAATAGCCACTACGCAATTGGGATGACGAGACCAACATTTATTATAGGGGTTTAAACTAGACCACAAACACAAGGAGACACGGTGACCTAAACAGCTAAAATATGATATGCCTCACAGGGACCACAATGCACAAGACAAGCATTTATATAGAGTAGACAGAAAAACACTTCAATAATACTGCTGCCAACGAAGGGATTAAAGCTAGAAAACCAGTTACTCTAGAATAGACTTTCAAGTTTATTCTTTAAAATGTTCAAAAACAACTAGAAAGCCAAGTTCTGCAAACAAAACTGAGGATCTCAAGTCAAGCTTTTTAAACCCTGGTACAAAATGTAAAGCTCAAGGCAAAACAGATCTAGTTAACAGCTGAATCTCTGCTTAAATGATACCAATCTTGTTTGCAACATCCAGAGCATCATAATCTGGCGTCAATCTTACATATGCCTTCTTTGTCCCATCAGGCCTGTCTCAGAACATCAGAAGGACATCACTAACACACTCGGTTCGCATGAAAATATGTATACAAAGGCTGCATGAGGAATATAGAACCTACTGACCTGATCAGGGTGTTAACTTTCTTTGCTTGGATGTCATACATCTTCTTTACAGCTGCTTTAATCTTTTTTTTGTCTGCACGGAGATCAACAATGAAGACAAGTGTGTTGTTGTCTTCGATCTTCTTCATCGCAGATTCAGTGGTGAGGGGATACTTGAGAATTTGATAGTGGTCTAGCTTGTTTCTGGGAGGGGCGCTGATTCTGGGATACTTTGGATTTCTCTCTTTCTTTAATGTCTTGGGACGATGAAAAGTTACAGAAGTACGGATCTTCTTGGTCTTCTTTTTCAGGGATGAAGCCCCTGACTTCACAGCCTTGGCAACCTTCAAAGCTTGAGCTTTGCCATCAGGCTTCTTTGCAGTAGCTGCTAAAAGATAATTGCAGTTGTGAAAAATGATAGAAAATCATAAGCTTGAAATTTGATGATACTTTCAAACAACATAGGCTAAAAGATTGAAAATGCAACTAACAAAGCTACAAAGTTATAAGCTAGTGATGATTTACAATGAAACAATTTTCACAAGACTTGCAACCATTCTGTAATGAAGTAAGACATCTACAGAAACTGATTCCATTGCTTTTCAAATTTAAAGCAAGACTGCAAAAGTTATCAAATATCCTTTACGAAGTCTAGGCATCAAAGTCCTCAAGCCAGTTGGATGGAAATCACAGGTGGAACGAACTTGCTTGTGTCCTCCATTTAGAATGGAGAGATGACAATATCCAATGAAGTTGGCTTATTACATTCTCAATCAAGGAACTCCCTCCCCAGTGCAAGTCTCCAATCCATTCCTTTCCAAGCAAGATAGCAAATTTACAATAATGCCGTAAACCAAGTCCCAACATGATTTTATAGCAATAGTCAATAGGGCAAGAAAAACCAAAGAAATGAATGATGTTAGCATGTAAGATTTGCATGAACGAACTTCTTCCCAATCTCATATGCAAGAAAATATTGACTTTGCAGATAAAGCAGCCTTTACATCGTTGCCGAAAGGAACTACTCTCTCAAAATGTAGAATTAAGAAAAAAAATAAAAAAATAGTAAACAATGTTGGATTGATACAATTGCTTTAAGAACACAACCTTTTTTGACAAATCATTTAAGCCATACCGTTTCATATAATTTCATTCCTTGAGTCATCTACTCATCAAACTCTTGTTTAAAAAATTGGGTCAGGTCTTTATTCAACACATTTATAATAATAATAGGTAAAATAGTAAACACATTTAAGAATGAAAAAGATGACAATCGATGCAGTAGTCATGCACGATAATTCTGTCCCCTTACAAAAATAAGCATTACCATCCAATACAATGCTGGTAAAATAAAATGGGTGCTATTATTATGCTCTGTAAGATTCCAAGCACCCAACTTAAGGATTTGGTTACCATAAATCATTTGCCAATGTAACAATTATATCGACATTCAAGAAACAAATATTAATAAAAATGTAGAAAACAGATAGCGTCCATTATAAGAAACATTTATTAGAAATTTAATATGGCATATTTAATCCACAGAAGAAAACAAACATGAAAACAAAGTTAACCTAAGTTGAAATCATGAATCTCTTATAACTGCATTCCACTGTTTCATAACAACGTTTTATGTTTCAAAAACCTTAATCAACAAACTGCACTTCCACTAAATGGGACCAGTTACATGAATCAAGCTATAATTCTTCAAAAAATCAAAGACAAGTATGCCCTGCCATTTCAATCAACGTCAACCTTTTTGCATTGCTTTCCAATTTCTGGCCAGGCAATTTTAGGCAAGAGGGAGGCCTAGATGGAACCTAGAAACTAATCTTTAAGATTGTTTAATGCACATCAGACTGATTCTAAAATCACTTAAAAATCAAGGTACTTTACTTGGAATATGGAAGGATTCTTCTAGCCCTTGCTACTGCCATCACCAGGTAGAAACATTTTGGTTTTTAGACAAAACAACAGCAACAGAAGACCACAATCCAATCATTTGGAAACTAATTGCCACCTACAGTGATAACAAACTTTCACCTTCATATCTATACACAAAACCATCTTTTGCAAAGTTAAATATGTCACATAGGTGACTGCAGATGTTAACCAAATAGGCTTACCTCATATGCTGATTGCATGTGATTGCGAATTTTAACATATGTGAGTATGTTAATTTGATTCTCTAGCCAAGGCACTTAGAACAAGATGGTTACCAATCCAACAAACTAAAAATATTATTTAGCAAGAGCTGAAAGCTACCTAACTGCCAAGAAAGAATTTTAGACATTCACCAAAGACTCCCTGCTCACTAAATTCCTTGCTATAACAAAAAATTAATTCAGTTTTAAATGGCCATGTTCTTCAAGGCAATGTTTCTGACAAATCAAAAACAAAGGTGATTTGCCATTTAACAATTCTTATTACATATACATTGTGGCCTAAGGAATGTGAAACTGAAACCAATCCCCGTTCTGGCCAGATGGCAGTATGAGTCGATATAGCCCATATCAGACCAAACTGATGCAAACTGACACAAAAGCGAAGGAAAGAATTGGGAAGGAAAAGACAAATAGCAAGAGAAGAGAGGGGAGATAGAGGGATGAGGGATAGGAAGCCGGAGGACATAACAGCAATGGCCACTGAAGGGAGCGGAGGTCCTCAAAGGACCGACGTTGGCCACCGGAGGGCCATGAAAGCCTCTTGGGTTCCGCATCTTTTACTAGGGCCTCTAACCAACAAAGGTGGAGACAGAGAGGGGGAGGGAGAGGGCGGGTACCGAAAGGCAAAAAAGGTGGCGGAAAGGGTGCCAAAGGATCATTGTGGTCGCCAGGTGGCAGAAAAGAATCTTGTGGAGCCGGTACTGCAGAATAGGGATGTCATCTCTGTTCATCATTTAAAAAAAAATGAATAGTGAAACCAATTATGGGTTCGTCGTGGCCACCGGACTGCAAAAAAGGCTCCCACAAAGCCATGAAGATGAATAGGGAAGCCTAAAAACACATTGCCAACTTCACTATTCATCTTCATTATAAAAAAAAAATGATGAACAACCGGCCCTATTCCACGGCAGCAACTCACGCGAGCCTTTTCATTGCTGGATGACCACTTGGCGGCCCTCCGGTGCTCTCTTTGCAACCTTCCTTGCCCTCCGGTACCCTCCCTCTCCCTTTCTCTCTTTATCTCTCTCGATTAGAGGCCCTAGCGGAGGATGTAGAGTCCCGAAGGCCTCCGCAAGCCAATGCTGACCTCCGGTTATGTCATTCTATTTTTTCCTCTCCTCCTCTCTATCTCTTCCTCTCCTTCCCTCTCCCTCCGCCATTCATCGCCGGTGTTTCAATTCGTGAGGCAGAATCGTCGAAGTTTGCTGCCGGTAAAGCTCAGAACATCCCAAACTGCTCAGTTCAGTATGGTTTCAAAAAGTGTAGTAGATACTCCACAAATTATACTGACTGAAAGTTGGTCATATAATGCTATTTTAGTCAACATGTATCCATTTATCCTTCACATTATAATTCTCACTAACTGAAATTGTATTTCAACACTTTGTGATCTTTGTTTCAATGAACTGATGACAACTTACCTTTCAACTATCTTATATGAAGCAACTAATGCAATTACAAAATAGACAAATACCAACAACATTTAAGAATCCAAACAGATGCAGTATGGCCATAAATAAGTAACAAAGCTAAAAGGTACCTGTGAAACAAAAAAATTTGTGCATTTTCTGATTAAGTTTTAGAAATTTCATACCTTTAGCTGGTGGGGCCATTTAGTAATGCAGAATTACTTCAGTAAGTAAACTAACTGCAAATAAAAAAACAAATGAACATCAGCAATATGATGTGCACAACTTTAAAGACTCCTTGATCTAACAATTATAAGCTTTGCTGAATCATTTGTCCACTGTAGAAAAAACAATGCAACTAAAACGTTACTAGATTTCACAAACAGTGAATAAGAAACAAAGTGTGACAATAAACACAAATTTTTTTTTTTAGGAGACAAATCATTCAACATTTCCTTATTTATAGTCAGCAAGACTATATGGCTTCCTACAGTATATTATCTCATAGCCATTTTGGAAGATAAGGTTAGCAAACAACAGGTATTTGTGGAAGTAAGGCATAATCATTCCCTCAAAAGTTCTGAGCATCATTGCTGCCTATCTCGTTGCGGTAAGACAGGCATAATTTGCTTCCAATAATGAATACCCCATACAACAATAATTATGCATCATCAATATCTGGGTTAAGGATCCATTAAGACACAAATGCAAGAGGCTCCTATAGAAATAAAAATGCCCAATGATACCAATAAGCACGAATGCCAAAAAAAAATTTATTGCCAGTACCCAAATAACATCCACTAACTTCATTATGACAATGCACCATACAAACTAGATATTACACGGGTCTGCATGATGCTGATAGACCAAGGCAAAGCCAGAGAGCGACTAAAAAACAGAATGGAGAAAGACAGGAAAGGAGACATCTAAATTCTCAACAATCCAAGCAAACATAATGAAAAATTAAGAGGTTGGCCTTGTGGACAGGAAAGGACCACAGGATGAACAATTCCCTAGGCAAGGTATGATACCCTAGAGCCCGTATGGTATAGCAAGGTGACCAAATGAATAGAAAAAAATACATAAAATTAACCAAAAGAGAGGGCAGAGGTAACGAAAATATCAGCAACAGCTCAAAAATTTTGCAGCAAAGATCGTGAACAAAAATTAAAGATAAATAAAATTCTCAAATATAATTTTTACTAATAACTTCATCTTGATTGCAAGCATGGACCACAAAACAAATCCAAAATCAATTCCATGGTTTGTAAACCAAGCCAAACTAAGGTAACCAAATAAGTTTCTTTGTTAACACAAAAACTACCAAAAACTTTCAATAATATTACAGATATATAACTTCAAAAACATTAAAATAATATAGCAAGTGAATTAAGCATCTACAGTCATGCATCAACTATGAAACCATGGATAGGTGTTAGCTCTTGGCTCTAACATCTACAGTCATGCATCAACTATAAAACCATATTCATGCAAAATTGAATTAAGCAGCTAACCTAGTGAATAGATGGCATTACCAAAACTTCAACAAGAAATTTAACCAAGCATATATGCTTAGCCTCCTGATTTTATTATTCTCTAATCATGCTTAACTTCCTAATCCCATTGCCCTACTTTTCAACCAAGTTATATGATTACTTCCATTAGAAATGAACTTTCCCGTGCAGCCATTGTCATGCATATTTCTTCGCAATGTGCAGCAATTTTACTAAAGGTAATCAAGCATATCTCTCGTCTTAATTTTCTTATTCACTATTTATCAGATGTGAAAAGGAAGTGGTGGGCCAAGGTTTGCCATCTCAATACTGGACCCCATACTAGCACCATCATGGTAGAATGCCGGTAAATCCAATATAGGGTTGGTTCAGCATACAAACATTCTATATGCTCCCCATACCATATGCTGGTTTGGTACCAGTACACACCAATACCAGCCAGTAAGTGTACCATGAGTGGCTCCATTTTAAAAGGATAAAAAAGGCTTTATTTCTTGATAAAACCTATATGATACAACAATTTGTTCAAGTTTCGAGTAACCAAAAAGGAAAAACATTGTGAACACGAGACCACTAGGTTAGATGGCAACTATTACGTATAACACAGAGCAAGAAATTGCAAATCACAAGCATGCAGCAATCATAGTAGGCCATCTGCTGATTAAGCTAATTAGTTAGCTCACCTGCTATACAGAACAAACCAGCAGACAGCCTCGGTCCCACAGCTGGAGTAGCAAAAATGTTCAAAACACCCCTTCAACCCTTAAGGAGATAATTAGCAAGGAAAAACTTGCAACCTAGAAGTTTACCTAAATGAAAGCCAAAGAGCTGCATCTTACCCTCCCCAACCCCATCCCACTAAAAAATAAAATAGTTCATCCACCAGTAGCTCTTGGGCAAAAAAATTTTAAAAAAAATTATGTCATCTAGCTTGCATCTAATTCTTCAACTTCTCAACAGCTAATTCCTTACTAAAATAACTCCAAGTATCAGCATTGGAATCCCTGTATTCATCAAACAGTTCTTGCTTATGGAGACAGAAATAGTTCTCATTTTTTACAATTAAATTCTTTATTCTACTGCACGTAACAATGAAGACTAAAATACAAAGGATCTAAATTCTGTACAATTACATGGCTCTAATAGCACACAAGATCTCCTAAGTTTTCTCCTATAATTGTTCAAGAAATAGAAAAAAGTGCCTCATACACTAACACATAATATAAATATTCGGCAGTAAGCTTGCCGATCCCATCATTACACCTTTGAAAACGCATCCATCTTTGGCAGTAAATAACGGGAACTAATATCCATTTCATAACATTTCACACTAATAGTTCTATTTTGAGTTGTAAAAGAAGCTAGAAATAACCCATTCCAACTTGCTACTAAATCTCACTACTCCATTGCAGTAAAAGAGATGACAATACTAACCGAATTAAATGCTTATAAGATCTCAACAAAAACCGTATAAAGAAAATAGATATCACCAAGAACCACAGAACCACGCCATTTCAAAGCGATTTCACCAAGATCTAGCAGCAAAACAGGAATCATACGCGTCGTATCAATAACCAAATGCATCTATATGAGAAGGAGAGCAACCGTTTTAAACCGAAAACCTTAAAAATCGAGACCTAGGGTTTCGAAATCGAAGAATTCAAAAGGCGAGCAGGGGGGAAGAGGCTGACCGTTTCGAAGGCGGCTCCTCCTCCCGCGCGGCCGCGCAACCAGAAAAACCCTAGGCTCAGGAGAGGAAAGGAAACGAAGACCTCCGCCGAAGCATCTATAGGTCCAGCGGGAAGATCTGGACCGTCTATTTTACAGTCGGAGATTTACGATCCGGCGGATTCCTTCATTATTTGGTTGTTCGATTGAACGGCTCTGATCATAATATCGTGCTGCTATTTGGGTCTGACCAGGAATGGTGAGGAACGCATTTCGATCCTTTGGGATCGGTCTGTTGGTGGACGCGTGGCAGTTGGGTCGACCTTAGACGAGACTGGGAGCCCAAATTTTGAGTTTGATTCTGTTTTGCGCTTGGAAAAAGTCTCTGTGCATCGCATGCGATGCAATAAATTCAACGTAGCCCGTATATTTTTATTAGTATAAATATATTTATTATAGCATGGTGAGAAGAAAATTGAATATTACTAGTATTAATTATTATTCAATTTTTATTTAAAATTTTCATTCCGATCAAAATATATTTTTCTCCAGTTTCTTGAACTATGATGTCGTAGATTTTGAACTAGAATGTCGTAGTTTTTGAACTAGAATATCGTTAGACGCCGTGATACTATTTCATGTTTTAATTTATATTTTCTGTATAGGTGTCGTAGGTTTTAAACTACAGTATTGTAGCTTTTGAACTAGAGTGTCGTAATATTGTTTCATGTTTTAATTTATATTTTTCTGCAAAGGTGTCGTAGGTTTTGAATTAGGATGTTGTAGCTTTTGAACTAGAATATCGTAAGATTGTTTCAGGTTTTAATTTATATTTTTCTGCAGGGATATCGTAGGTTTTGAACTAGGGTGTCGTAGCTTTTGAACTAGGATGTCGTAATACTATTTCTGGTTTTAATTTATATTTTCTGCAGGGATGCCGTAGGTTTTGAACTAGGATGTCATAACTTTTGAACTAGGGTATCGTAATACTGTTTCAGATTTTAATTTATATTTTCTGCAGGGGTATCGTTGGTTTTGAAGTATGATGTCGTAATACTGTTTTTAGTCATTTTTTAACCAGGATGTAGGTTTTGAACTAGGGGTGTCATAAGTTTTGAACTAGGATGTCGTAATACTATTTCAGGTCATTTTTGAAACGGGATGTCGTAGGTTTTGAACTAGGGTATCGTAGGTTTTAAATTAGGATATCGTGATACTATTTCAGGTCATTTTTTGAACCAGGATGTCGTAAATTTTGAACTGGGATGTCGTAGCTTTTGAACCAGGATGTCGTAAGGGTATTTTAACCTGGACGAAAATTTCAATTAATGCTAGTCATATTAGCTTTTGTTTCATCATGCTACAGTGAATATTTTTGGACCAATATGAGCGTGCGGTGCAGGCCACGCTAGATTTGCTGCACTTCACGCGGTGCACAAAGAATTACTCTTTGCGCTTGATATTTGAATACTAAGTTGGGCTCCTGATGGGCCAAACTATGATAGACAATTATTGGAATTTGCTTAGGCCATAAACTGCCTCCTTTAAGTAGTGTTTGAATATCCAAATTTTATTCCTAAAATAGAAATATGAATTTTCAAAAAATAGCTATTCACTTTTATTATTCTAGATTTCTATTTGACTAAAAATATGGTATTCTACCTTTATTCTAATATAATTAATGCAGTTTTATTCCAACCTGTTAGTTGATATGGGAATAAGCCTCTATTCCATGATCCACCTCTTTTTTTAAAATATTTTGTTAAATAATGGGCTGAATATTCCTGAAATAATATGACCTAGAATTATCAATTCCATGATCTTGCATATAATTGCTATTCTAGAATTAGAGAGCATTGACCAGAATTACTAAACCAGGAGGGCCAACCACCATTTTTTCACATGTTCGAGGGAATCAAGTGGAATAAACCTTTATTCTATTTTATCCGGTATAAGAAAACCAAACACTATCTTTAGCTAGTAAAATTCTAGCCATAGTGTCATTAGAGCAGATGCATGGAGTGTCCATGTTTAAATATATATATATATATATATATATATATATATATATATATATATATATATATATATATATATATATATATATATATCAATCATACATCTATTTATGAATTTACCATATAGAAAATTAGAAATTGTTGTTAATACCTGTTGCCTCTCTTCCTCCTGAACCGAGCTCGGCGGACGTGCTGGAGGGCTCCTCGATCGGACAACCTGCAAGAAGTCCCTAGACGCCGAGGGGGCTCCGGCGGGGGACACTCCGATACTTAAGTTAGAGGAGGGTTGGAGCAACATAACGGGAAGAACTCTGGGAAAGAATCAGAATGGGGAAGAAGAACGTTACCCTTCGCGGAGGTCCCCTGGGTGCCTTTTATAGGCACTGAGCGCTGCCAAATTCTGTTGGGGAGCAGGCTGAAAAAATCCAAATATTTTCCCAGGAGAACAGGCGTGGCGACGAGATCGTGGGTGGCGGCGTGCCAGGTATGTCAGAGTAGTTGCCATGCGCTGGAGTTTGTTATAACAGAATGTCAGAACTGTCGGAGAGGAAATGTTCCTGAAAATCTCGGGCGATCTCTTCAGCAGTGGGTCAGCTGGCTCCCCAGGAGCCGACCGTGATGATAAAAAGGGTCGTCGCACGGGCAGTGGGGCGCCTATCAGTCCTCAAAGCCCCCGGGTCAGCTCTTTGGGAAAGCCGACCGGGAAGTCGGACTCCGCGCGGGGACCAGCTGACCGGACGCCGGGGGCCGGTCTGACCGGGGACTAGCCGAATGGGCGCATCAGTTGCCCCCTTGCTCCTGGGCATTGAGGGGCCACGTGGCACAAAAGGACATGACCATGATCGTGCGCACCTGTGGCGGACTCCGGACCAAGGCGTCGGGTCGCTTCGAATCCGCCTCAAACGGTGCCCTGGACAGCTGTCAGCCGCTCGTTGGGGTGCAGGTGGGACAGTTAATGCAAGTCCGGCACCATAATGAGAGCCAGACTGTCCCACGTCGATTCGGGGTGAAGTGGAGCGCCGTGCCACGCGGCAACATCTGGCCGATCGGCGCTACCCTTTGGATTAGTCTAGCACCGCTGATCCGACACGCACACGGATCGCGATCCGCGTGAGAGGGTGCTTCAGCCGCTTTGATTCTCACAACGCAGGCGGTTGCGGCCCTCGACGAGATGGCTGAGGCGTGCCCGAGGCGGGCAGTAACTTCTCCCCCCTCTCCCCCTCCCTCGAAGGCCTATACAAGGAGGAGGCAAAGCGAGGGGGCTTTTCCTGCTACGCCTGCTCTTCACGAGATCGAGTCCTCCCTTCCTTCCTCCGCGAAAACCAGCACCTAGGAGTCCACCCCAGGTTAGTCCCAGCCATTCCTCTTCTCCTTTTAGCTTCCAATGACGTCCAGCAGTAGGGGTTCGTCCCATAGACCTAGGGACCCAGGGCCGAGCACGGTATCCTCGACCATGACCCGGGAACGGGTCAAAATCTCAGGACGGTATTCGGTATCTTGTCCACCCTGCACCTCACTCTTCCGGGCCGAGAGGGGAGAGCAAATAACCCATTAGGTCCAGGGACCTTTCCGATGTACGAGTCCCATCTTAAGGCCGGCCTTAAGTTCCCACCACATCCCTTGTTTATAGCCATATTCAACCACTATAGGGTAACCCCGGTGCAGCTGACCTCGAAAAGTATTCGGGTGATATGCTACTTTATAGTACTCTATCATAGGGTCAGGTCCGACCCCAGTCTATCCCTCTTCGGTAACTTCTTTTACCTGAAGAGGGACTTTAGGAGCCGAAAGTGGGTCCTATTCATCCCTCGTCAAGGCCAAAAGATCTTGAAGTGCCTCCCGTCGGCCGTCCATGGGTGGAAGGCCAAGTTCTTCTTCGTCAGCAGCCTCGAACCTTGGGGGTTCGAGACGTTGTGGAGAGAGCCACGGGCGAGGGTCCACGAGGGGAGGTCGGTATCGACGACCGACCTGGGCATATTCAATGTGCTTAGTAGAGCCGGCCCAGTGGCGGCCTTTGAGTTGTTGGGGGAAGAGACCCTTCATCAGGCGAGGATCAGCCCCCAAAGATTTCTAGGCAAGGGCCGACCCCTCCTCTCACAGCTCTCTTAACTTTTCCTCCTTCTCTGTCTGACTCTGGATGTTTGGTGACAAGAGGAAGGATGCAACGGATCGACAAGTCCAAGGTCATCCGACGGGCAGTGCAGAAGCACGCCGCTCCAGAATCGGCCCCCACGCCAGCCGCCGAGCGACGAAAGAAGAGGCGAGAGGAGCGACCTGCCCCCGTCGTTGATGTCGAGTCGGACGGGGATGACATCCCCCTTAGTGAGCGTAGGGCAAGAAATGCGGCTGGGGCGTCGGCCCCATCGGGAGAGCCAGCCCCCCGGCCGGAGCAAGAGCGTCCATGAATGCACGTCGCGACCGCGGTGCACGCCGATCCGAAGGAGGCCGCCCCTCCAGCCGACGAGGGCAAGGGGCCGGCCGTTGAAGGGACAGCCGACAGCGGGCTCGAGCTATCGGAAGAGGAGGTACGCCAGGAGGAGTTTCAGCACCGGCGTACACTAGACCATCCCAGGCGGGCACGGAGCCTGCTGAGGGGGGCGATGACCGATGTCGACTGGGAGGCGTCGATCGAGAGGAAGCTGGTCGACGTGACCATGGAGAGCTACCGTGACCTTATGAGGGTAAGGATTTTACCTTGCTTCTTTACCCCACTACCTTTCCATTTTCAAGTAAAACACTAATTGGGTCATACTTCCACAGCTCCTCCATGGCATCTCCCTCGTGGACGACGCCATCTGCCAAGTAGTACAGGCCGCTAAGACCTCTGCGAAGAGGGCCCAGGAGCTAGAAACGGTCCAAGAGATCGCTCTGGCATCCCTGAAGTTGGTCGAAGAGAACCTGGCGGCAGCCCAGGTGGAGACAGAGTCGACGAAGGCAGCTCTGAAGGAGGCCGAGGGCCGGCTGGCCGACCGCGAGGCCAGTTTGAAGAAAAGAAAGGCGAAAGCCGACTCACTCACCCGCAGGTTGGGTGAGGAGGAGAAGTGGTCGGCGGAGGCCAACAAGAGAGTCCAGACCGAGCGGTCGACGGTGGCACAGTTGGAGGCCCAACTTAAGGAATCCAAAGAGCTGGCCACGAAGCAGGTCCAGGAGGCCGTGGTGGCGTACAAGGCCTCCAGCACCTTTACTGAAGATGTGGAGGAGGCGGCGGCCGATTTCTACCAGGAGGGCTATGATGATGCCCTGAAAAAGGTGGGTTTGTTGTTCCCGGAGCTGGACCTAGCGAGCACCGAGCTGCGGGATCTGTTTGAAGGGGAGGAGGCCGAAGAGGAGCCCCCAAGAGAAGGTGAAGCAGAAACGGCCAGGGTCGAAGCTCCGGCACCGGCTGACACGGAGGTGGTGGCCCTCCCGGAGGACTCTCCTGCCGCAGTAGGTCCGGTTGACCTGCCAGTTGTAGCTGACGGGGCCGAGGTTGTAGCCCCTGAGGCATCTCCCGTGGGTCGGACCTAAGGGTTTTGTAAAGGTCCGACCCATCTCTTTTGTACACACCACTTTTTGGAATGAATGAAAAGGCTCATTTCTAAAACTCTTGTAATGTGTTCAAAGCTTTTATTTTCAAAAATTCTTTTAAGTACCCCCGATCGGCTTTGCAGCCTTGCAGGGTCGCGAGCCGCTTTGAAGCAGCCGGCGGGCATGAGGCAAGTGCCCTTTTTCCAGAATTTCTCCAAGTATCCTCGGTCGGCCTATTTGGGCCAGAAGCCGGTAGGGTAGTTGAGAACAGTAATTTGATTTGGGCCGGATACCTAGGCGCTTGCTCCTGGTCTCCGTTTGCGAGTCGGCTCGCATTGTGACTCATCTTCTTTGTGGTCCCATGAGAGTTGTCTCCGGGTGGTTACCGACCGGGGTCGGATTTTCAGAGTGGGCTCCCCTAGAGCCTCTGCCGACCGGGGTCGAACTTTCGGAGTGGGCTCCCCTAGAGCCTCTGCCGACCGGGGTCGAACTTTCGGAGTGGGCTGCCCTAGAGCCTCTGCCGACCGGGGTTTGACTTTTGGAGTGGGCTGCCCTAGAGCCTCTGCCGACCGGGGTCGAACTTTCGGAGGGGCATGTCCTAGAGCCTCTGCCAACCGGGGTCGGACTTTCGGAGTGGGCTGCCCTAGAGCCTCTGCCGACTGGGATCGGACTTTCGGAGTGGGCTGCCCTAGAGCCTCTGCCGATCGGGGTCGGACGTTCGGAGTAGGCTGCCTTAGAGCCTCTGCCGACCGGGGTCGGACTTTCGAAGTGGGCTGGAAGGAGTTGAAGAAGTTTGAAGAAACTTGTAGACTTCATTGATAATATTTGCGAAGATTATCTACGTTCCACAGGCGCGCTATCTGTTGCCTGTCTAAGTGTGATAGTCGATAGGTTCCAGCCCGGACTACTTCGATAACCCGATACGGGCCTTCCCAATTGTAGGAGAGCTTCCCCTGTTTGATCGGCCTCGAGACCTCCGTCTTTCGCAGGACCAGATCTCCAACTTGGAAGATGCGTGCTTTAATCTGCGAATTGTAATACATGGCCATCCTCTGACGGTAGGTCGCCATCTTCATACTTGCCCGGAGTCGGGTCTCGTCCAGGAGATCTAGGTCAGCCCTTCGTTGCTCCAAGTTGACCGGCTCGGTGAATTGACCAGTCCGCAGGGATAGCAGAGAGACCTCCACAGGGATGACAGCCTCACTCCCAAAGGTCAGGTTGAATGGGGTTTCTCCCATTGCTAACCGTGCGGTCGTTCGATACGTCCAAAGCACTGAATGGAGCTCCTCCGCTCAGAGCCCCTTGGCTTCATTCAGCCAGGTCTTCAACCCATGCAGGATCATCCTATTGATGACCTCGGCCTCTCCGTTGGACTCAGGGTGAGCGACCGACGTGAGCCGATGAGTGATGTGATATTTTGACAGAAGTCCCGGAACTGGGAGTTATCGAACTGTCTTCCATTGTCAGTGATGATCATCTTCGGAATCCCAAACCGGAAGATAATGCAGTTCCAGACGAAGTTTTCCACTTTGGCCTCGGTTATCTGTGCCAATGCCTCCGCCTCCACCCACTTAGTAAAATAATCAATGGCCACAAGGAGGAATTTTCGTTGACCGAAGGCCGGGGGAAAAGGCACCAGGATATCCATCTCCCATTGAGCGAATGGCCAAGGTACCATGAGCGGGGTCAGCTGGCTGGCTGGCCTCCTTTGGATGCCAGAGAACCTCTGGCACGTATCGCACCTTCGTACGAAATCCAAGGCGTCCTTCTGGATTGTAGGCCAGTAGTATCCTTGGCAAATGATTTTGTAAGCCAGGGACCTTCCTCCAAGATGATCGCCACAGATGCCTTCGTGTACCTCCCGGAACACGTAGTCTGCATCGACCAACCCCAAGCATTTCAGCAAGGGTTGGGAAAATGAGCGCTTGTAGAGAGCCCCATTAAGGATGACGTACTTGGAGGCCACTGAGCGGATGCACCTGGCCTCCATCGAATCATCCGGAAGGGCCCCTTACGCCAGAATTGCGCGGATTGGGTCCATCCACGAGGCCTCTTGCTCAACCTAGTGGATCTCTGTCGACTCCTCAGTAATACTTGGATGTTGGAGATGTTCCACGAAGGTTCGGTCGGAGGTGCCGACCGCAGCGGTGGCCAGCCGCGACAAAGCATCCGCCCGGGAGTTTTGCTACCGGGGTATATGAAGAATTTCAAAGAATTTAAGCTGTGACACTAGGTTTCGTACCCTGTCTAAGTACTTGGCCAAAGACGGATCCCTCGCTTCAAACTCTCCCTTCACCTGATTAACTACCAGCTGGGAGTCGGAGAAGGCGCGGATCCTATCAATGCCCAGTTCATTCGCTATATTCAACCCCGCAAGTAGAGCTTCATACTCCGCCTGGTTGTTCGTCACCTAGAATGCAAAATGTAGAGCATACTCCAAACATTGCCCATCGGAGTCAGCTAGGATTAAGCATGCACCGCACCCCGAGAGGTTGGAAGCTCCATCTATGTGCAGGGTCCAGGCGGGCTCGACCTCTCCCGCCGGGTCGGCCATGTACATCTCGACCGTTGCCGGGGGCGGCTCCGCCCCCCAGGTGCATTCCGCAATGAAGTCAGCTATCACCTGGGCTTTCAAGGCCGACCGTGGCCGGAAGGAGATGTCAAACTCGTCCAACCTGATAGCCCATTTGGTGAGCCATCCAGAGGTATCGGGGCTTCAGAGGATCGCCTTGAGGGGTTGGTCCGTCATCACGACAATGGGATGCACCTGGAAGTAAGGTCGGAGGCACTTCGCCGCTATAACCAACGAGTACACCAGCTTTTGCACCTTAGGATATCTGACCTCGGTATCATGGAGAACCTTGCTGATGTAGTAAACAGGTTTCTATTGGCCACCTTCCTCCACCCGTACAAGGACGGCGCTGATGGCCTCACCAGAAGCTGATAGGTACAAGTATAACACTTCCCCCTCCGTTGGCTTGGCCAGGAGCGGAGGGTTTCTCAAGTAGTCCTTCAAGGCCTCAAAGGCAGTCCGGCATTCATCAGTCCACTGGAAGCGGTCCGAGCGGTGCAAGGTCTTGAAGAATGGGAGAGATCTCTGGGCCGACCAGGAGATGAAGCAGCTAAGAGAGGCGATGCGACCCGTAAGCTCTTGTACCTGCTTCTTACTGATCGGATGGGTCATGTCAATGATGGCCCCTATCTTCTCGGGGTTGACCTCGATGCCTCTTTGAGTAACTAGGAAGCCGAGAAACTTTCCGGAGGTCCCACCGAAGATGCACTTGGCAGGGTTCAGCTTCATCCTGTGGTGCCTAAATGCATCGAAGGACTCCTGCAGGTCCCTGATGTGGTCGGCCTTATGAAGGCTTTTGACGATCATATCATCGATGTACGCCTCCATGTTTCTTCCAAGCTGATCTTTAAAAACCCGGTTGATCAGCCTTTGGAAGGTGGCACCCTTATTCTTCAGGCTGAAAGGCATCATTTGTAGCAATACAGGCCCCTGTCTGTGACAAAGACCGTCTTCTCCTCATCTTCGGGATGCATCCTGATCTGGTTATACCCAGAAAAAGCATCCATGAAGTTCAAAAGTTGATGGCCGGCCGTCGTATCTACCAGCTGGTCAATTTTTGACAAGGGAAAGCTGTATTTGGGGCACGCCTTGTTGTGGTCAGTGTAGTCCACACAGATCCTCCACTTCCCACTTGCCTTCTTCACCATGATGACATTGGCCAGCCACTCTGGGTAGTGAGACTCCCTAATGAAGCCAGCATCGAGAAGCTTCTTCACTTCCTCCTCAATGGCCCTCTGCCTTTTGGCGGCGAAGCTCCTCTTCTTTTGCCGGACGGGCCTGTAAGTGGAATCCACCCTGAGCTGAAGGGTGATAATAACCGCCGGGATGCCTGGCATGTCGGACACCGACCAGGCGAAGACGTCCGCATTCTTCCTCAAGAAGCTGACCAGCTCCTGCCTGGCTCCCTCGTCCAGGGTGCTCCCTATTTGGAGGACCCTTGTAGGATCATCCTCCCTAAGGGGCACAAATACAATCTTCTCAACGAGCCGGCCATGGCTGTCGGTCCCGTCCCTAGGGTCCAGCTGCTCGAGCATGGGGCGCTCGTCTAACTGCTTGTCGTGGATAGCTAGGCATTGCCGGGCCATTCTGCGATCTCCCCTTAGCTCCCCAACTCCGTGACGGGTCGGAAACTTGGCCAGCAGGTGGTAAGTAGATACAATAATCCGAAACTTATTGAGGGTCGGCCGTCTTAAAATTATGTTATACGCGGAGGTCGTACGGACGACCACAAAGTTGATGGAGAAGGTCCGTTGGTAAGGTTCCGTTCCGAGGGTCACGGGTAAAGCAATCTCCCCTTCGACCCCGATGAAATTCTCTCTGAAGCCGGTGAGTGGTGCCACGGACTCCCGCAGTCTAGACCTGGACAAGTTCATCCGAATGAATGCATCATACAGCAAAACCTTCGCACAACTTTCATTATCGATAAGGATACGCTTTACACCATAATTGGCGATGACAACTGACACAACCACAGGGTCATCGCCCGGGAGAGGAGGCTCCAAAAGGTCCTCATTAGAAAAACTAATTACATTGGATCCTCTGGACCGCTTTACAATGTCCTGGTCCTCCTTCCGGCACCAGTCGGATCGTCGATGCAGCATGCCAATGCCTCCATCAGTTGGGCATTGATTGGGGAGCTCAGCCTCCCCTGGGGGGTCTCTAACAGTTGAAGTCCCGGCCCGATCCTGGCGGGGTCGAACATACTTGTTCAGATACCCCCTACGAATGAGGTCCTCGATGGCGTCCTTCAGCTGGAGGCACTCCTCCGTCTCGTGCCCATGGTCCCTGTAGAACCGGCAGTATTTGTTCTTATTTTTGGAGGCAGGAGGTTCTCTCATCGGTCGGGGTCTCTGGAAGAAGGCCTCGTTCTCAATTTCCATCAGGATCTTCTCCCGCGGTAGGGAGAGGAGCGCATAGTTATTGAACCGCTTAAGGTAGTCCCTTGGCTTGGGGCTCTGGCGCCAGGCAGATCGGCCATCGTTGCTAGGGTGTCGGACCACAGGGGCCTTATCGCCCCGCTTCTTCGGGGCCGACCTCCCCTCAGCCTGGCGCCGGCTCGCCACTTGCTCTTCCGCCAAGGCATACTTGTGCACCTTGGCCAGCAGATCGGTGTAGCTTGTAGGGAGCTTCTTGTCCAGGAAAAATGTGAACCTGGACGAGCGGAGCCCCTTCTTGAAGGCCGACATGGCCACCGCCTCATTTAAGTCAGCGATCTCTATAGCAGTCGAGTTGAAGCGGGCCATGTAGTCCCGGAGGGTCTCTCCCTCCGTTTGCCGGATAAGGAAGAGGCAGTCGGTGTTCTTCGGAGCCCGGCTGCCGGTCCTGAAATGAGAGAGAAAAAGGGTCTCGAGCTGGGAAAAGAATGAATCGTACCTGGACGGATGGCAGAGAACCACATCCGCACGGCCTTCTTCAGGGTCGCGGGGAAGGCGATGCAGTGGAGGGCGTCGGACGCGCCCTGCACCATCATGTGGGCTTTGTAGGAGCCCAGGTGATCCAGGGGATCGGTGAAACCGTCGTAGGGATCCACCTGCGGGATCTTGAAATGGCGGGGGAAGGTCTCCCCCAGAATCTCCGCGGAGAAAGGCGGGCAGGTGTCATGCGCCGGCCTTCCCTCAGCGTTCTGTCGCTCGGCTATCTCGGCAATGCGCTCCTCCATGCGCATGATCTTGCTGCCATAGTCGTATGGATCTGTAACAGGGCGCCGGCCGCCGGGATGAGCAGAGTCAGTGAAAGAGGGGGAGGCCGACCTCACCCTCTTTCCTTCAGTACAGGCCCTCATGGACCCCTGGGGTTCTGGGACTACTGGGGACGGTGGCGGAGGTGCGTCCGGCTGCTGGCTGACGCCGGCGACCGGTTGGTGATTGACGCAGGAAGCCGCCGGCAGCTGCTGCTGGCGGTCCGCCATCTCCTGGAAGCGTTGGACCGCCGAGGTAAGCATTTCGATGCGGTTCACCAGCGTTTGGAATTGTTGTAGCCCCAGGATGATGGTGGGCTTGACGGCGGCGGCGACATTGCTCTCCGGGGGGGTGCGCTGGGCCCTTAGTGGGAGCGCGCTCCCCTCGCGGAGACGCTCTGGGTTCTTCCGCTTGCCGTAGCTGGATCCTTCCCGTTTATCTTCCCTTTTAGGGTAAGGAGCACAGCGAAAGTTCGGCCGCCCCTTCCTCTAGTACCAATCTGTTGCCTCTCTTCCTCCTGAAGCGAGCTCGGCGGACGCGCTGGAGGGCTCCTCGACCGGACAACCTGCAAGAAGTCCCTAGACGCCGGAGGGGGCTCCGGCATGGGACACTCCGATGCTTAAGTTAGAGGAGGGTTGGAGCAACAGAACGGGAAGAACTCTGGGAAAGAATCATAATGGGGAAGAAGAACGTTATCCTTCGCGGAATTCCCCGGGTGCCTTTTATAGGCACGGAGCGCTGCCAAATTCTGTTGGGGAGCAGGCTGGAAAAATCCGAATATGCCCCCAGGAGAACAAGCGTGGCGACGATATCGTGGGTGGCGGCGTGCCAGGTGTGTCAGAGTAGTGGCCATGTGCTGGAGTTTGTTATAACAGAATGTCAGAATTGTCGGAGAGGAAAGGATTCTGAAAACCTCGGGCGATCTCTTCAGCAGTGGGTCAGTTGGCTCCCCAAGAGCCGACCGTGATGATAAAAAAGGCCGTCGCACGGGCGATGGGGTGCCTATCAGCCCTCAAAGCTCCCGGATTGGCTCTTTGGGAAAGCCGACCGGCAAGTCGGACTCCATGCGGGGACCCGCCGACTGGGCGCCGGGGGCCGGTCCGACCGGGGACTAGCCGAATGGACGCATCAATACCTTTTAATAAAGAAGAAGAAGTAGCAGTGATATATATACATATATATCTATTTATAAAATTCACCTTATTGAAAATTGGAAATTGTTGTTAATACCCCCTGAGATGCAGCAAGGAGAGGGTTAACGGTGGTGTATTCCTTATCGCAAACAAATCAATGGCAAGGCTCTTGAAAATTATTGGTTATATTAAGTCTTGATTTTATTTTTTTTTATAATGAATATAGAACAGTTCTATGATCACCATATGAAAACATCGGGATTAAAATTATTTAGAGGCCCTGCATGATTTGTTGATTTTATCAAAATCTTTGCATTTTTATAAACGACGGGTAAATTATTGTGTGTAGAAACATTGCAGGCTTCAAAAAAAAAGAAAACCCCCTCTCTCATGGTTATATCCTCTAATTAACTAATATTCATCTCGTTGGGACTTCAAAAAATTAATAGCTATCATATCCAAAGAATAATGCAGGCCAATCCTTCTCTCCCCCTGATTAGTTCTTTTTCGTTCTCTCGTAGAGTTTTTAGTTATTTTACATGTTTTTTCTTTTTATTCCTTTGCAAATATTTTTCCTTTGGCATGGCCACCATGATATTTAATCATATGTATCTCTTTGTACTCATATATATATATATATATATATACATATATATATACATATATATACATATATATATATATATATATATATGTATGTATGTATATATATGTACATGTATATATGTATGTATGTACATGTATATATGTATGTATGTACATGTATATATATATATATATATATATATATATATATGTATGTATGTATGTATGTATGTATGTATGTATGTATGTATGTATATGTATGTACATACAGTGGCCAGAGCCAATTTGTGGTAATAATATGAAGATAAATTAATGCGAGCCTATTTTTTTTCCTATTATATCAAGACATAATTTCATATTTCTAAGGATGACTGGATATATAATAATCACAAAACCATGTATATGGTGATTATATCTACGTAGTTTATTGATCGTAAAAAATATCTACAGTCCCATGAAATAACCGTACAACCAATTTAGGGTGGCTACATAAAAATGAAAAAAATAAAATTTAGTGATCAATCACTCTTTAGCTAATAATATATCAAGACTAAATTCTATGTTTCCATAGATGATATAATAATTTTGTACTCATTATATGAAATATAAAAAAATTAAATTTATTAAGACGTCTGTCTATATTTCATTTTTATGTTAAGGCCCTCCTATATATTTACAATACAATGCTTTCATTATATTGCATATTAAAAATGAACTTCAACAATAGGTTCTTTTCAAGTTCAATAATTATAACATTCTTATTCATAGGCAAGAAAACTAATATACCGTTATGCACATATAAGATATTAGCATCACCCACCAACCTACCTGCCATGGATGCCTCACATCTATCATGTTCATTAATTTATCATTTAAGCAAAAAATGCTAACTTTTGGAATGGTTTTCCCAAACCTAGACAAACCATTCATTTATTTAAACACATATTTCCCATCCTCCTTACCTTCTTTCTTTATCCATTTCCACCTTCCTCCTCTTGCCTCCATGTCCCCCATCTTTTTGGATCTTCACCTCCTATCTATAATTATATATACACATACATAGAATCATTCTTTCATAAATAAATATTATATAAAAATTAGATAATTTTTTTTATTGATCAACTTATTTATATTTTTACAATTTTCAAGAGGGGCATATTATTTTTTCTGAATAGTATTTACTTATAAAATGGAAAAAATTTATAGACGACTAAATCATTTTTCGTAACCAATAAAGTAATCATTGAATTCTATTTCTAAAATATTTTTTTTCGTTTTAAAAGTTTTCATCTTTCAATGTCTATTAACTCAATTACCCATTAAATATGAAAGATACTACGAGAGATATAAATAAATTTTAATAATTTATTCAAGAAAGTAATATTACAAAAGAATATCAGTATCCCATTTCGAAGTTATTTTTTGACATGTAAAAAAAATATGAATAAATTATTTTTCAATCTAAATACTATTTAAAAAATATTTATATATAATATATATATTTTTAAGATTTTTTTTTATGGAAAGAATGGATCCATGAAATAATCATAAAGTGTGGTTGAGAATATATCAAGTCCCATGGTTATGGATGATGCATTGGAGGTTCATCGAGCTTGCCTCGACAAGGATGTTGTCCATTAATGAGGGACCATCGAGGGATAAGAGCAAGCTTATGCCATGCCTTGGTTTGATTTTTTTTTTTTGATAAGAAAAATGGATGGAAGATAAATCCCGATATAGCTATCCCGTAGGCCCCACCTAAAGATGAGCAGGTCAATCCGACACTACTAAGATACTGGCTAGTAAAACGAAGATAATTCATAGATTTAATCGAGTCATCCATGAAATCATGCATCGAATCCATAACCGGTTGGTAGTGAGAGAAGATCTCTACTAACCAGGCTACTGTTTTAGCAGTTTCGTTTGATATTCTTTACCAGTTATTTGAAATACAGTGTATCCGAATAGAACATCCATCATCCTGGATCCATGTTTGCATCACCAAATCTCTGACCATGGTCCATAGGATGGAGATCAAGTTCGACTCCATCTTAAAGAAGTTGACAGCCATCGTAGGAAAGAAGAATGAGAGATGGTGAGAGTGGAGGGCTGGCAAACAGAAACGACATATATATATAGAATAATTAATTTAACCAACGTACTCGGGCCCATCCCATAAGTTATTATTTTAATTTTAATTTAACTTGTTGACCCGTCATCAATTATGTCTAAGTGTCGGATCTACAGCAAATAAAAAGGCCTCATGAGGTATACCATGAACCATGCACGCTAGGAAATTATTAGTTGGATTAGATTCAACGTGGACTGATAATTAATAAATTCATTCCAGCATATATTCGTATTACACATCAAATAACAACAACAACATCAATAATAACAATAATAATAAAATTATTATTTTATTATTATTATTATTATTATATATTTTGATTGAACTGGCTTGTGAAAAGGACTCAATCTAACTACTAATTTCTCCTTATATGCATGCACTGACCAGAGAACCATTATACAAAATATATGAGATGAGATTTAATGATAAGTCTCTCTGTGATTTATTGATCTTATTAAAACATCTATTTAGTTTTGATATGATGAACATGGAACCATTCTATGGTCACTGTAATAAAAGTTGACATTGAAAAAAAAAAAAATTAATAATAGGCCTCTCTATGGTTATTTAATGGTAGGATCTTAATTCTTTGTTTTAATTATTATGTCATGTTCCAGGTTTTCTATGTTGACGATGTATATAGTCATCACAAGACCATCTTATGATCTCTAATGTCATTCACGTGAAATGGAATTTATAATAAATTTCTTGACAGTTCCTTGATTTTATTTTATTTTAATTTTTTGATGGAATGCGGAGGAAGTAAATCATTTTTTTACTCGTATCAATTAAATTAAAATAATATATATATATATATATACAAAATAAAAAAATTTCAAAAAAAATCATATACTTGAACTTACGTATTCTCTATAGATTCATTTTAATTTATTTCTCTCTTCGTATAGATATCTCAACCATTCATTGTCTTTATTAAAATTCAACATTCATGCTACATGAATTATTTTTCAAGAATATTAGGTAATATAAAAAATGTTCAAACCATTTTTTTTTTTTTATTGATAGAACAAAAAGGGAAGGAAGGAGTTAGATCCCGGGCATGGCCAATCCCAAGCGGTCCTCCAATCCCAACCAGGAAATGTTCGATACACGACGCATATTAATTTTTTCGTAACCATTCCCTATCCAAAATAAATATGTCAATCTGACCACCACTACTGCCAGCCAAATAAACAAAATTTATTATATATATTTCTAAATTTTTTTGACATGCATCATCAATGGCTACGTGGGCCGTGCTTTCTCGTGCACTTATTTTTGACATTGCTTTAATTTTAAAAATTATTTTTTTAAAAAATACTTTTTAGTAATATTGTACCATGACAATATAGCTTGCATATATATATATATATATATATATATATATATATATAGAGAGAGAGAGAGAGAGAGAGTAATCATATTCGACATATATAGAAAATTGTATGACAGCTTACTTACATCATCAAAATATTAGGTCATTTAAAGTGGAGCAATTTGCACCTAACGAGAAAGGGTCCAATCAACCAGCCACCATTTGACCAAATAATCGTAGATTTTTTTTTAAGAAAAAAAAAATGGGGATATAAATCCTAGGACAGCTACATTTCGAATCCCGTCCTATCAGATAATATTCGATACAAGATCTTTGAACATTAAATAAGAAGTACGCCATTCTGATACCACCAAAATTGAATAATTATAGTTTACCCATCTCTCTCATCAACATCTTGAACTCGTTCAACACTATGCTGGGTTTTTAGTTCGAGCATCAAGTATTAAAACGAAATGCTTTCGGTAACTCCAGAGATAAAAACTCGTCGTGGCTTGCACAGATACTCATCGGCATCAAGAAGATTAATATTTTTTATAAAAAATAAACGAGGATAACCAGCATAATTTTTTTATAATATTTAAATATAAAATATTTTTTAAAATAAAATTATTAATTTTTAGAAAATAACTATCCATTTTTGCTATTCCAAATATTTATTTAGTTAAAAATCTAAAATAACAATTTTATTTCAGCATAATTATTATAGTGGAGCCTATCATATAAAAATAAAATGATCTGAAATAAATTATTTAATAATTTATTACGGAATAATTATTTTAGAGTATCAAATATTGATTGAAATAGTTTATACTAGATAGTTCATCTCGATTTTCATAATTATTTGAAAAAATAATTTTAAATAAAAATATATTCTTGACAAAAATATGATATTTAAATATAATTTTCAAATATATTTTTTAATTTTTTAATTTATTAAAATAATATATATATATATATATATATATATATATATATATATATATATATATATATATATATATATATAGTAATAATAAAGACGATTTAATTATTTTTTATTATATAAGATAACAACGTCTAATCCAATAAAATTTTAGACGCGAAAGATACGAAAATAACACCAGCCAAACTACTTGGTGCGAGGTTAATGCCTTCGTCAAGTGTCAACCCAAAAGTCTTTGGTTCGCATTTAATACGCCTAAAACGACAAAGCCGTTCGTTTGCTTTCCACCGTCACTCATACGGTATATCTCTAAAATAACAAGCACATATGGATGATGACGTACGCATGGTCACAATTTCACGGAGTCACGAATCCCGATGCATGATGCATAGAGTATAAACTAATAAAAAATATGAATAAATGAACAACCGTAAATATCTTGTTCTGGGTTGGATGGGAAAAGCTTTGTCGGTGGATCCCAGAGCAGAGAATGCTTTTATTTTATCGCTGGTAGTCCGATTGATAAGAATTTAAATTTTTTGAATTTGAGATATGATTCATACAGATAATTCGTTTAGATTCGAGATATATCATGAAGCATGTGATCGAGATAGGAAGAAAGTATATTATTTTATTAATTTAATGAAATCAAGCTGACAATACTATTTTTTTTTTTTTTTTTTTGGTCCTTTGGGAAGTGTGTGTGTTTGGAGGGGGTTGGTTGGCAGATGTATCTTTGGCTTCTTTTGCACCAATTCACTAATCATCAATCCCATGAATACAAAATAATTATTGGAGGAGGGGGTCGGTTCCACCTTGACCGAGATTGAGCCGGATCTTTCTGCTCCTTTATCAGGTGGTGTCCGAGCATGGGTCCATCTCGATCGAAGTCGAGCGCCCTCTGTCGCTCCACCAGGTATTCGTCCAGGAGGGGTCCACATCTGCCGAAGCCGACGGCCCCCTGCTCCATCGCCGGGTAGCGCCCTGAGACAGTTCCACCTCGGCCGAGGTCGAGCCGGGCCTTCCCACTCCTTCGCCAGGTGGCACCCGGATACGGGTCCACCTCGGCCGAGGTCGAGCGCCCCTCTGCCACTCCGCCAGGTGTCCTCCCGGAGGGGTCCAGCTCGGCCGAAGCCGGCGACCCCTTGCTCCCTCGCCGAGTGGCGCCCTGAGACGGTTCCACCTCGACCGAGGTCGAGCCGGGCCTTCCTGCTCCTTCGCCAGGTGGCGCCTGGACACGAGTCCACCTCGGCCGAAGTCGAGAGCCCCTCTACCGCTCCGCTAGGTGTCCGCCCAGGAGGGGTCCACCTCGGCCGAGGCCGGAGGCCCCTTGCTCCCTCGCCGAGTGGCGCCCTGAGACGGTTCCACATCGGCCGTGGTCGAGCGGGGCATTCCTGCTCCTTCGCAAGGTGGCGCCCGGATACGGGTCCACCTCGGCCGAAGTCGAGCGCCCCTCTGCCGCTCCGCCAGGTGTCCGCCCAGGAGGGGTCCACCTCGGCCGAGGCCGGCGGCCCCTTGCTCCCTTGTCGAGTGGCGCCCTTAGACGATTCCACCTCGGTCGAGGTCGAGCCGGGCCTTCCTACTCCTTCGCCAGGTGGCGCCCGACACGGGTCCATCTCGGCCGAAGTCGAGTGCTCCTCTGCTGCTGCGCCAGGTGTCCGCCCAGGAGGGGCCCACCTTGGCTGAGGCCGGCTACCCTGCATGGTGAGGCCGCCGAGAAGCAGGAGCACGAGTTCCGAGATCGCCCCTCGAGCAGCGCGCGCCGTACCTCGAGCAGCGCGCGCCGTACCTCGAGAGGAGCATCGGTACGGTCGGCAGCAACGCGTGAAACCTCATTTACATCGGCCCGACAGGTTCCGCAGCCAAGAGGCGAAGTCCTGGCAAGACAGGGCCCGGTAATGGACGTTGTCGACGTCTGGGAAGGAGAGCGCTCGCACTCGGTCCAAGGTCTGGCCGGTGTTCTCCCTCTACCCTTTCCTCGCTGGGCTCGGCAAGCAAGACAAGGAGGCCGCCGGGTTCTTGGACCCGAAGGGGAAAGGGAAAGAGAGAGAGAAGGAGGTGAAAGCGAAGAGGGGGCCTCCCAAGGGCGGGAGGCCGAAGGCAGCGTGATGGGATAAAAGGATGGGAAGAGTGGATGACCAGGTAAGGAAAAAAAAGGCTGGAAAAAGAAAAGGCACCGAGAGCAGGATCCAAGATCCCGAGAGGGGTCCCTTGGCGCAAGCTCGGTGAAGGAACTTGGCCCAATTTCCACTCTTCCCGAGACCTTTTTTGCTAAGATAATCTCTAAGCCTGGGACTCCTTCGGGGGCCCGCCTCGGAGATTCTGTTCCATCTCGCCGTTTTCTAACTTGACCGTCGGAGCTCCCTCGCCAGGATCCCCGGCCAGGGTTTCTGACCTTGTCTTGCAGAATCGGGAGCCCGGAAACCTCGAGGCGAGACGGTCTGATCCCGCCACCAGCTCTGAAGTTACAGGCCGCGGCGGCGAGATCGGCAACAGATTGGCACACCAGGTAGGGGGGCAGGACAACACCCCCAGTGCGAGCTAGCTCTCTGTGGGACGAAACGCGCTCCGGCCATGGTGGTCACATGCGGGCGCGAAGCATCCACCAGCCGAGTAGGGGAGTTCCCCTCCCCTCAGGGGCCACGCAGCCCAGAGAGGGAGCTTCCTGCTCCACCTCCTCTTCCACCGCAGCCGACCTCGGTGGACGGACCTTTTGCAGCTGTCATCCAACAGTTGCAAACCCTAATTACAGTAGTTCTGCAGCTACAGCAGTTCGGCAGCGCTCCTTGGCCACGCAACCCCAGCCAGGGATCCCCGCGACTCGGGCTGCAGGACCGCGCGGAAGCCTGCACTCCATCCATGGTAGGCCATCCCAACCGCGGGCAGCCTCCAACCCTTGCCGGAGCCACCATACCCCCGCGAAGAGAAATTACTCCGGTTCGGCGGGTCACACACCATAGGGGTTTCTACTTGATCTAGTTATCAGAGAACGATTGGGAATGGTTCGTGGACTCACAGAGAAAAAGGAATTTTCTTTATCCAAGTGTCGACACTTGATATTCTTGAAAGTGTCGACACTTGTGTAAGTGTCGACACTTGATGATTTCGCAAGTGTAGACACTTGATGTCACAAAAGGTTATGACATAAAATTTTCACTAATAGTTGGTGATGCATGGAGGTGAATTAAGTAATGTGATTACTTGATAGCCCAATTTGATTGAGCTATAAAAATCTGGAATGAATCAAATAGGATTTGGTTCAAAATTAGGTTTGGGTTCAATTGGGTTGAACCCAATGTATGCACACTTGACCCAATTGATTTCAGTTATGAACTGAAATCAATTAACACTTTAATCTGAATTTAAATAAGTTTAAATTCAGTTTTAGGGAGTTATGTAACTTCCCATGACCATTATCACCCATAACTACCCATTAACACTCCATAACTCCCCACTTTCCCTCTCCCTCACCATCTACTTAATGGGCTGAAATGGGAGGATGAAATTAAGGAAAAATTCAGCAAAGAAATACTGGAAAAATCAAAGGGAAGAAAGGGAAAAAACTAGGAAAAGTTCTGGTTTTGTAGGTGTGAGATTTTTGGAGAATAGTGTGCATATTTGTACCTAGTGATCTAGGTCTTAGGATTGAGTGTTTGAGAAGGGTTCCAACCATTCATTCTCCACCTCTTAAGTTTCTTCATTCATTCGGAGAGTCCGTCATCGAAAGAAGAAAAGGAGTTCCGATCAAATCGTTCCACAACAAGCTAGCATTTGGAGTGGAAGTGGATTTTGAAAGAACCCTGGTGTGAACCACCTGTAGAGGCTGGACACGTGTGCGGCTAAGCAGAGTTCTTCTTCCTCCTCCTGGATCTTTCGCAGCGGAGAGCGTCTCCACTTCATACGAGGTATGGTTTTATATATATATATATGTTGCTTTGAAATGTTCATAGCATGAATTCATGATTTCATAGTTTATATTAATCATTCATGCAAAATCTTGGGATAAGTAGCATAGAAAAGTTTTAAAAGCATGCTTAGATTAAATGTTAATCCTTTTATCATGCTTCCGCTGCATGTTATTTTGAAAAAGTTTTAAAATACAAAGCATGCTCGCTACTAGTTTTCCTTTCACGTGGCGCACTTCGACGCTTGTCGGAAGGTGCCGAGAGAGGTGGACAGCCTCTTCTCCATCCGCCAGCAAGACCAGGAGCTGCTTCGGGACTATATTACCCGCTTTAAGACCGCTGCCTTGAAAATCTACAGCCTGGACGAGCCCGTTGCCATGCTGGCATTAAAGCGCGGGTTCAAGACGTCCCGCCTGACTTATTCCCTAGACAAGAAACCCCCCAGGACGTATTCCGAGCTCCTCCTCCATGTCCACAAGTATATCCGAGCGGAGGAGGCCGATCGCACCCGGCGAGAACTGGACGGGAGGACCTTGAAGAAGCCGGCCCCGAGAGATTTCCCGGGACTCGAAGGCCCGGGCCACCTGCTGACCCCCATCCAAATCCGAAGCCAAAGGGCGGAGCCACCCCGGAGCGAAGTTTCACCACTCTCCTTTCTCCCAGAACGAAGATCCTCATGGAAATTGAGGGCGAGCACTACCTCTGTCGACCTCCCCCTCAGAACCCAAGGAGCACCTGCGACAAGTCAAAGTACTGCCAGTTCCACCGCGAGCATGGCCATGATACGGAGGAGTGTCGCAATCTGAAGCGGGAAATCGAGGAGCTGATTAAAAGAGGCTACCTCAGGAAGTTCGTGAGGAACGAAGCTCCGGTGGAGGGACAGTCGCTCGCGGCCCTCCCCCCGATCCCTGCGATCGATAATTGCCCGACGGAGAAGCCAGTGGGCATGATCTCTTGTGGAATCGGGCGGGCGGCAAAGAGAGCCCGGGAGGTGGGGGACCCGGAGAATTTATCCCCCTTTGAGAAGGGGAATGAAAACAAAAATATAAATAATGATGCTGTGGTGGTCGAGATGACCATCGCAAAGCATCCTGTACATCACATTCCTCCGAAGTCTGCCGGAGCCAGCTCAAGCCGGGCCTCATCCCTTCTCAAAGGGATGGCACAAGCCTCTCCTACCAGGTCCGCGGTGCGGAAGAAAGCTCGGAGGGATGGTCCCGAAGGGGACCAAAGTACTTCGTCTTCCTGGGGGACCTCGGGGGAAGACGTAATAACTGTGGAAGGGGCTCCGTCAAGACCCCATCCAGTCGAAGCTCCACCGGTGGCTGTTTCTCCAATGCGTACAACGGGGAGCTCGCCTCAGGGGACGGAAGTGCCGCCGTTTTGCCCCCGGCTACTGATAGGGGTGAAGCGCGGCAAGCCGAAGGAGAGTTCGCGTACGGGGCTTCCTTAGCCGGAGTCTGTTCGACGAACTCCTCGGAGTTTTTGCCTACATGGGGACCACTGGTCCCGGCCGCAACTAGGCAGGTGCTGAAGGGTACGCTTCTGCCTCACCACCTGGCTATTTTTCGAAACCGGAGCCTTCCTAGGGTGTCCGATTCTGCCTTCCCCGCTCTGCAACAGGTATGATCCTGCCACTTCTCTTTGTCTTGAGGATTGTTCGATTCATGACTCTTCTCTTTTGATGTAGCTGGTCTACGACCTCACCTTCATGGAGGAGGTCCTAGGGAACGTAGATGGCCTCATCCATGACCTCAAGGAAGAGCTCCAGACCGCTAGGGCTGCCAAAGAAGTAGCCGAGGAGCTGAAGCAATTCATGGAGGATCGTCTTGCCCGGACAATTGATGAAGTTCGCGATCTGAAAGGCAAACTGAGAAGTGCTCATGTAACAATGACAGGACAAGAGGCAGGGTGGAGGAGGAGCAGGAAGCAAGTCGAATCCCTGGAGCAGGCTGCCAGGAAGGATCAGGAGAAAATAGGGAACCTGACCAAGACGGTGGAGGAGGCTTCCAGGAGGGCCGAAGAAGCGATCCTGGAGTCCAAAGCTGCTAAAAGGGAGTCTGCATCTTTGAAAAAGCAAGTTGATGATGCCGTGGCGAACTTCAAGATGTCTCCGCAATTCCAAGCGGAGATCAATGAAGTAACCTTGTATGGTTACCAGCACGGTTTCAACGATGGACTCTCCAGAGTGAAGGAGGCCTTCCCCCATCTCGACCTTTCCAGCATTCCACCCTTCGATATAGCTGGAGAAGAAGAGGAAGTGGAGGGGGCCAAAACCGTGGTAGAGGCTGAGGAGGCGCCACGCCCAGAGGAGGAGGCTGTTCTCCCAGTCGAAAATCTGGAGGTGACCCCAACTCTGACCCAAGTCCAGGAGGAAATTCTGGCTGGGGGAGCCCAAGCTAAAGGTTCCCCGGTCCCGGTCCAAATTGACGAGGTCCTCTTAGAGCAGATCGATAAGGTGCTCCAGTCCTGTGGTGTGGAGCCTTCTTCTGTTGAGTGACTTGGGTCACTCTATATGTATTTTCCACCTTTTTTTTTTGCTTGATCAACGAACTTTGTATGATAACTTTTCTAAATTTTGGAATAAATTTTTATTCCCTTGCATATACCATGTTGTGCTTCATGTGTAGCTCGAAACGATTTTACCGTTCTTTCTTCTGTTTAGTCGAATAGCCATGGCCGAAGGCCGTTCAGTCGATAAGAACCGGTTTTACCATTCTCTTTCCTGTTTGGTTGAACATTCGTAGCCGAAGGCCATTCAATTGGTGAGGACGAACTCCGGAACGGACCAGGACTCCATCATCGAAGATCGTCGCTTTCCTTCAGATGTCAAGTTTGTCCGTTGGGGCGGACAAGAGTCATTCCCCCGCCAATCAGTGATCAGGGAGATCTGATTGTGATTATTGCTGTCCAAGTGGCACATCGATATTTGTACAGTCACGATTTCTTGCGCCTCGCGAGCCGTCGGGTCCCCTTTTTCCAAAAAAGAGCCATTAATGATGCCGTCGCACGATGAGGATTTCTCCGGATTTGAAACGATGGCGGTTGTTGTCTCGGAGATGGCTCCGAGCGACTTTTTTGATTCTCGAAGCGTCGTCCGGGCACGTGGCACTTTTTGACGTGTCTGGGAAGGACGTGGAGCACGCCTCCCCGCAGGCGATCGTGGGTGCAGGGTTTCTATAAATAGGACATTGTCCTTCGCTGTCAAAGGCCATCATTTCTGTAGGCTTCTTCCTTCCATTAATTATGAGGTTCATCACTTCTGAGCTCCATCGTGCGACGAAGAGGAGGGCTATCGACCCCAAGAGGAAGCGAAGTCTGGAGCCACTTGGGCCAGGAGGCGAAGAGAAGGAGCCTATGGTGGACCGTCTCGAGAAGAAGGTCCACCTTCTGGAGGCTCGGTTGAGGGAGGCCTGGGCTCAAGTCATGGTGGCGACCACGACGACGGAAGAGGCAAAGAGGGAGGTGGCGGATGCCGTCGCAAACTTCAGAGCTTCTGCCGCCTTCAATGACGAGCTCACCGGGGTGGCCCTGGACTCCTTCCACCAGGGGTTTTGGGAGTGCCGGAGGAAAGCCTCCAAGTTTTACAACTTGAAGGGCTTGGACAATATCAAACCCTCCGTTCCCTTCCCCGGCCACGAGTTCGATTCTGACTCCGATGAGGGGTCGGACTCGAGTTCGGATGGGAACCCTGGGGGCCCTTCGTCGTCCCACAAAGTCTCTCCCCGACAATACGGGAAAAACCCATCGGGAAGTTATTGAAAATTATCCAGATTCTGCTACTACTACTCATTTTTTATTTTTTATTTTTTTATCTCTCTTTAGGAGAGTTTCTTTTCCTTTTTTTTTACTCTCTCTTTAGGAGAGTTTCTTTCTTTTTTTTGTATGTAAAATTTGAAAAGAAAAGAAAATCTTTTCTGTTACCTCTTCCCGCGTACTCTTTGTGATGTGTTGCATCATGATTTGTCTGTAATGTCGACTCCGTAGACCACTTTCGGTCTACAGGGAAGAAGTGATGTCAATTGGACCATTCTGAGAATGTTTGTTGTTGACAGAAAGAACGACAGTGGTCCTTTTAGGCACGTGTTCGGATTTCTCGTAGGGTAGGGTGCATACACCGTCCTTGTATACTTTCTGTCGTGGTTAAGGTAGGCTGTTCAGGCCCGCCTCGGCGCATGTTCGGATTCACCGTAGGGTAGGTTACGAGAACCATCTCTGCACCTTTGATCTTTTTGGTGGCCTGGTTAGACCATCCATTGCACTCGTCGAGCATACCGATAAGGTGAGTGTATCAGACTTCCTTTGTGCAGTTGTCCGATTTTTCAGATCGGATCATTCTGGCTGTTGTCGTTCAATCGATGCAACTAGCCATTCTGAGTGAGTAGGGTTGAGGAGCTTTGTACAGGAATTTCAGGAACTCTTTCATTGATAATATTTGCGAAGGTTTTGTACATTCCATGGCCGGGATAGGACTTTTCCCTCCAGGGTCTTGAGTCGATACGTCCCTGGTCGAATGACTTCTTCGACTTGATATGTGCCTTCATAGTTGGGGGAGAGTTTACCCTGTTCCATTAGCCTGGACACTTATGCTCTTCGCAATACCATGTCCCCCGTGCGGAAAGTTTGCTCCTTCACCCTTGAGTTGTAATACTTGGCGACCTTTTGCTGGTATGCCGCCATTCTTATCTGGGCCTGTAGCCTGATGCTTGATAGCAAATCCAGATCAATCCTTCTGCGATCGGAATTCTCAGGCTCTTCATAGTTGTCAATTCTCAGGGGCTATAGGGAGACTTCGATAGATAGTACGGCTTCGGTACCGTAGGCCAGGTTGAACGAAGATTTGTCGGTGGCCGTTCTCGGGGTAGTTCGGTATGCCCAAAGAACAGAGGTCAGTTCTTCGGTCCAAAGCCCTTTGGCGGCGTTCAACCTTGTCTTCAGACCATGGAGGATGGTCCGGTTGGTGACTTCGGCCTCTTCGTTGGACTGTGGGTGAGCAACGGACGTTAGCCAATGTTGGATATGGTACCGAGCACAGAAGTCCTGGAACTTCGGATTGTCGAATTATCTTCCGTTTCCGTGATGATGACATGTGGGATGCCGAACCTGAATATGATGGAATTTTTCATAAAATTTCTCACCTTGCCTTCTGTGATATGGGTCAATGGTTCGGCTTCCATCCACTTCGTGAAATAGTCGATTGCCACTAGGAGAAACTTTCTTTGCCCTGATGCTGGTGGGAATGGGCCAAGAATGTCCATCCCCCACTGGGCAAAGGGCCATGGGGCTGCCAACTGAGTCAAGTGACTGCAGGTTATCTCTGCAGATTGGCATATCTCTGGCATTGGTCGCACTTCCGCACGAAATCAGCTGAGTCCTTCTGGATGGAGGGCCAGTAATACCCCTGTCGAATAATCTTGTATGCTAGAGATCTGCCTCCCAAGTGATCCCCGTATATGCCCTCGTGGACCTCTCTCAAAGCATAATCTGCATCGGTGGGTCCTAGGCATTTTAGCAGTGGCTGGGAGAACGATCTCTTGTAGAGGGCTCCGTCTAAGATGACGTATTGAGACGCCATCTAGCGGATCTTCTTGGCCTCTGCCTTATCTTCCGGTAGTTTTCCTTCATTCAGGAACCTGACAATGGGATCCATCCAGCTTGGCTCAGCGTCAATTTGGTGCACCTCTGCAGCCTCTTCGACCATGCTAGGAGTCTTAAGATGTTCAACAAAGGTGCGTCCGAGGGACTCCGAAGCTGTAGTTGCCAATCGAGACAGTGCATCCACCCGGGAGTTCTCTGATCGTGGAACATGGATAATCTCAAAATGTTCCAGTTGGGAAGATAAAGCCCGTACCTTCTCCAAGTATTGCACCATGGTTGGATCTTTAGCTGCATAGTCTCCGTTGACTTGAATCACAACCAGTTAGAAATCTGAGAAGGCTCGAAGTTACCGGACTCCAAATCCTTAGCGATCCGAAGTCCGGCAAGTAGGGCTTCATATTCGGCTTGATTATTGGAGGCGTGGAAGGAGAAACGGAGTGCATACTCTATGGTATGGCCGTCAGGTTCGGCCAACATGAGTCCAGCCCCGCACCGAATAGCATTGGAAGCTCCGTCCACATGAAGCACCCAAACGGAGTTCGTCTTCTTTGGGGCTTCTTCTTCTACCGAAGAGGCTTCGTCTTCGGACTTCCAGGTGCACTCAGCCAAAAAATAGGAGAGCACTTGGGTCTTCATAGCTGCTCGGGGTTGGAAGCTGATGTCAAATTCACCTAGCTTCATAACCCACTTGGCTATCCTTCCAGAAGTGTCCGGAGATCGAAGAACGGCCTTGAAAGGTTGATCAATTAGCACCATGATGGCATGGGCCTGAAAGTATGGCCGTAGTCGCTTTGCCACAATCACTAAGTAGTAGATCAGCTTCTGCATCCTTGCATATCGCGTTTCTACGTCATGCAGGACCTTGCTGATATAGTAGATCAGTTTGTGGGACCCGTCTTCTTCCTTCCAGACAAGAACCAAACTTACTGCTTCGTCCAAAGCAGAGAGGTACAGGTAGAGAACCTCACCTTCTTTTGGCTTGGAGAGCAATGGCGGGGTCTCCAGATACTTTTTTAGTTCCTCGAAGGCAGCATGACAGTCTTCGAACCACTCAAAGCCCTTTGATTGCCGGAGCACCTTGAAGAACGGAAGACATTTCTCGGTTGACCGAGAGATAAATCTGCTTAGGGAGGCAATCCTCCCTGTCAACTGCTGGACTTCCCTTTTGCAGGAGGGATGTCTCATATCTTTCAAGGCTTGAATCTTCTTGGGGTTCGTCTTAATCCCTCGTTTGGTGACAAGAAAGCCCAAGAATTTGTCCGAAGTGATCCCAAAGGCACATTTTGCAAGGTTCAGCTTCATATGGTAGCGCCGGAGAGCGCTGAATGATTCCTCTAAGTTACGGATGTGATCTCTCCGGTGGAGGCTCTTGACGATCATGTCATCAACATAGGCCTCCATATTTCTTCCCAGTTGCTTTTCGAACACCTTATTGATGAGTCTCTGAAATGTTGCTCCGGCATTCTTGAGGCCAAACGGCATCATCTTGTAGCAGTAGAGGCCCTTATCAGTAATGAATGTCGTCTTCTCCTCATCTTGTGGATCCATTCTAATTTAATTGTAGCCAGAGAAGGCGTCCATGAAGCTCAGCAACTGGTGGCTAGCAGTCACGTCGACCAGTTGATCAATCTTTGGAAGAGAAAAGCTATCTTTTGGGCAAGCTTTGTTGAGGTCTGTATAGTCGATGCAAATCCTCCACTTGCCACTAGCTTTCTTCACCATCACTACATTGGCCAGCCACTCGAGGTAGCAGGCTTCTCTGATGAACCCTACTTTGAGGAGCTTGCCAATCTCTTCGTCTATAGCTTGATGTCTTTCGGGGACGAAGCTCCTCTTCTTCTGCCGCACTGGCTTGTACTCAGGGGTTACTTCCAGCCGATGAGTGATTACTTCGGTAGGAATCCCGGGCATGTCCGAAGCTGACCAAGCGAAGACGTCAGCATTGTATTGAGGAAACGGATCAGCTCCGCTCTGGTTTCCTCATCGAGTGCGCTCCCAATCTGCACAATTCTGGAGGGATCTTTCTCTTTCAAAGGCACCGGGATGGTCCTTTCCATGGGCTCACCAAGATTTGTAGTTTCATCCCTTGGATCCAGCTGATTCGGGGTAGCCGAATCCTTGTAATGCCTGTCTTCAATCATCAAACACTGCCGTGCCATCCTCTGATTTTCTCTAACTTCTCCAACACCGTTCCTGGTGGGGAAGCGTACCAAGAGGTAGTGAGAGGAGATTACGGTCTGGAACTTATTCAAGGCAGGCCGCCCCAGAATAATATTGTATCCTGAGGGGATTCGGACTACCGTGAAGTTGATCGGCAGTGTCTTTTGTCGAGGTTCGGTGCCAAGGGTTACAGGCAGTACAATTTTTCCCTCGGCAAAAACTTGGTTGTCCCCAAAACCAGAGAGCGGTATGGGGGATCTTTGCAGTTGATGTCTGGGCAAATACATTTTAGAGAATGCATCATACATCAAGACATCTGTCGAACTTCCATCATCTACAAGGATCTGCTGTACATCATAATTGGCCACTACGACCGAGATTATAAGAGGATCATCATGTAGGAGCCGAACTCTCGCAAGGTCGTCGTCGGAGAAGAGGATGGCGTTGTTGTCTTTAAGTCGCTTTGGAGCATCGTCCTCATCCCTTCTTCAGTTGGTGGGTCAGTGTATCATCCCTACACCTTCGTTGGTGGGCCTTTGATTTGGCAATTCGGCCTCTTCAGGAGGTGGCTGGGAACAGTTGCTTCCGACCGAGGGCCTTGGCGACCGATATACTGCCCTAGGTACCCTCTCTTGATGAGATCCTCAATTACGTCCTTCAGTTGGATGCATTCTTCTATATTGTGGCCGTGATCCCGGTGGAATCGGCAGTATTTGTTCCTATTCCTGATGGAAGAGGAGGCCTTCATGGGACGGGGCCGTTGGAGATAATTTTCTTTTTCTATCTCCATGAGGATCTTCTCTCGAGGGAGGTTGAGGGGGGTGTAGGAGTCGAATCTTCCTCCCAATGCCCTGGGCTTGGGAGGGCTTCTTCGGCGGTCTGCATATCTGCCGCTGTTATTATTAGAAGTTTGGGGACTTTGTCCCTTGTTATTCTTCTTCTTTAAAGGTGGTTTTCCTTCAATCAACCGTCGATTCGCCGCCTGCTCTTCAGCATCGGCATATTTCTGATCCCTTGATAGGAGCTCATCGTAGCTTTTAGGGAACTTCTTATTCAGGGAGAAAGTAAGCCTAGAGGTACGAAGCCCCTTCTTCAGTGCTGACATGGCCACGTGTTCATTGAGATCCGGGATCTCAAGCATGGCCGTATTAAACCTGGAGATATAATCTCGCAGGTTATCTCCTTCGTTCTGGTGAAGGAGGAACAGTGTGTCCATATTCCGAGGAGTCTTGGGTAGGTCCTGAAATGCAAGACAAACAGTTTTTCTAACTCGGAGAAGGAGTCGATGGTATCTGGGCGCAGGCTCGAGTACCACATCCGAGTGGACTTCTTCAAGGTGGCTAAGAACGCTAGGCAGTACATTGCGTCCGAAGCTCCTTGAATCATCAAATGGGCCTTGAAGCTGCCCAAATGATTGAGGGGGTCGGTGGTACCGTCGTAGGGCTTCATCTAGGGAACGCTGGAGTGCCGAGGAGTGATCTCGACCATGATGCGGTCGGTATAGGGTGGGCGTAGATCATCCACAATCAGGTCATCGAGATTCTTAAGATCCCGCATCCTGTGCTCTCGCACCTTCACCATCTCTGATTCGATGGCTCTGAACCTCTCATCATAATCGGGAGTCTGCTTTGACGCTCTCTCCACAGAAGTGGAGTCTCCGGAGGAGGGTGAGGGAGTTTGCTTAGGCCTCTTCCCTTTGTGCGGGGAATCAACGGACTGGGCAACCTCGAAGTTCGGCCTTTAGGAGAGGGCTGAGAACGGGGGGACGGATGCGTGGAATCCTCCCATGGAGCTCTCCTTCTTCGGGATCGAGAGCTATGCCTAGAAACAGCCGGTGGGTTTGCCACCGGAAAGGCTCTGTCTTGGAACTCTTGAACCATGGCCATTAGATTGGTGACCTGGTTCATAAGAGCTTCAAACTGCTGTGCTCCCACAACAACTGTGGGAGGTGGAGCGTCGTTCTCCTCCGGGGGTGCACCCCCCTGAGACGGAGCACGACTCCGGCTTGTAGAAGCGATTGGGGCTTTTCCTCTTTCCATCAAAAACTTTTTTCTTTCCCTTGTCTGGGAGGGAGCTTAAAAAATGTTAATGCGTCCCCCTACCTGGCATGCCAATCTGTTGGCGTGGAGTCCCTGGATTGGCCGATCGGAGCCACTGCGTCGCAGGACCGCTCCCTGGTTCACCTGCAAAATAGGTCCCTTGCCGGAGTTGTTCCGGTGGAGGACACTCCTATGCCTAAGTCAGTGGCGGATTCCAGCCACAGAATGGGGAAGGTGTCGAGAAAGAGTAGAAGAGAAAAAGCTCTTAGAGATTGTGAGTGTATGTGTGCGAGATTGTTCGCCCACCTCTCGAGCAATCCTTCTTACCCTTATTTAAAGAATGCCTCCGGCCTGCATCCCGCTCTTTTTCCGGTGATCATGGGGAGCCAATCTCTCCCATGATTGGCGATCGTGGGTTATCATTGAGCGGTTCCGGCCAGATCGGAGGCGTGGCTGCAGGAGTTGCGCGCCATGATCATGGCATAATGAGTGTCGATTGTAACCGTTGGTTACAGTTGCCTTTCTAGAACAGATTGTGATCTAGGCTTCGAATTTTCCCTTTCGTGGGCCGAAGACTCGATATTTTCCGAGGTCGGAGATCGTGTTTACGACGGGAATCGAAGTTCGTGCCTTTGGAAGTCGATGAGTAGTTCGGATTTCGGCCGGGGCCGAAGTCATTACCCGAAGGTCCGGCCACCGGATGCTGTAGTCCGGTGTGAAGCCTTGTGTTGCCTGTAGTTGGCCTGTCCCTTGCTTGGTCCGAAGTCCATAGTCCGGAGAAACAGGCTTCGACCAGTCGAACCGGAGTTTGGCTTATAGTTGAACCGGGATATCCCAACATAAACCAAGACTCGAACCCCTGCCAGTTGGTTGTGAGAAAAGTCTCACAACTAACTACACCACTCACCAGTGGTGAGCAATCCTTTTTAAATATCATATTATCTCCTATTTCAATTTATACCATATCTTATATATATATATATATATATATATATGGTTGTGCCCTTATCTTTGTTGAAAACTCTTGAAACAGAGTTTAATGCTTTTTAGCAAGGACACCAACTTGATAGAAATCTAATCTCTTGGGAGACCGTGTGTCAGCCTAAAAAGTAAAGGAGGACATGGTTGGAGACCAGCCTAAAAATAAAGGAGGACATGGTTTACATATACTTCAGACCAAACAACATGTTTTGTTTTGCAAATTGACTGCCCAAGTGGTGATACAACTATATTCTCTATGGATAGACAAAATGTACACCAGGTACAACTCCACTGGATCTTGACTAAACTATATAAAACCATGGAAGGTTTATGATACGTGGAATAAAATATATATAATGAAGACGTGTGCCAAATTTGTTATATACAACTAGCATTCTTATTTTAGCTAGCAAAAAATGAAAGGACTGGCATTCTTATTTTAACTAAAGGCACCAAGTTTGACATTCTATTAAAAGTTCTTTCTTAGTTTGTATAGTCCAGCTAGTATTCTAGATTATTCTTTTAAATTCTTGATAGCTTTTTTTATTTGTATATAAGAACTTCTTTACCAATTTTTCATGGAAGAAAATAAAAGATAATTTTCTTCAATTCTAGCTTTCTCTATTTGCCCTGTTGACACATAATCATTTTCAATTATCTATGGGTAATACTGAAAATTTAAATATCTATGTTGAGCCTTGGATTACTACACTTCTACCAAGCCACCATTGGCCAACTTTCTTAAATGTGCATAATGATTTATCAAATATGTAAGTTGCTTACATCTTATTACTTATGAAAAGGAATGGGATTTGTGATGGTAGTTTGTTATTTCAATACTGGATTTCGAACCATATTAAATATATTCCTTTATTAAGAGGAAATTGATATTATCAATTAATGTGGAACTCTTCCACATCTTTTAATCCTTCTTTAAAGAAAATGCATCACTATGAACTGTCCCTGATTGGTGACTAGTTCCGAAGGATAATAAAACTAAAGGTGCCAATAAGGGTGAGCTTTTTCTTGGAAAAACTAGCTTGGTTAAAGCTACCATATAAATCTCTATTTCATGATCAAGGTATCCTTTCTAATTAGAATTTATATCATGTACGTGATCTCTGTCCTCAATCTATTGAACATCCATGGCATATCATAAATGCTCTTTTGCAATCAACTATTGGCATATACTTCCATCTAAGATGGTTATCAGTTGATTTTATACCTACATTATTCTTGGTTTTTGTATTCTATTTGTCTAAAGCTGAAGTGGGAAAAGGTATTCAAGCTACCTATGCATCGATGTCTTCGGGGATTTCTCATTTGCAGCATTTTACTCCAAATGATCTATTAAGAATGTCACTTGTATTTTATGTATATGGACATTATGTACCTTCTATACTCGGTCTTATTCCACCTTGGAATAATGCTGAGAATTCTCTAATACAGTGGTTGTCTCCTTCCCTTGAAGTATGAAAGGTTACTTTCTTAGACAAAAAGAGGAGACAAAGCGATTGCAGCATGGTGCTATCAGGGATTTTATATATATAATCTAATTGTGGTTGTCAATAATCAATTGTCACATTCAACTTCAATTATTGTAGCTAAATTTGTTGGAGCTTGGATGGGATTACTTTATACCATGCAAGTTTGTTATGCTATTTAAGTTCAGTTCCAAGGGGACTCCAATACTATAGTTACATTGATTACTCATCTTCATTCATGCATGTTAATTATTCTACACTATTGGTTTTATATATTATTTATGATGTGTAAGACTTTATTAATTTTCCTACTGTTCTTTTGAACCATTCAATGTACCAAAAAAAAAAGAAAAAAAGAAAAACAGCTGGCTCTCAATCCACAACATTTTTTGAAAAACAAAATCTCTAGAAAAGAATTTGAAAATCTTTGGATTTAGATATAACATATAGGATTTATTACTATATCAGTTACTAGACCGCCTAGTTCCAAGTAAATTATTCAAGCTTAAAATTTAGAATCGATCTCAACAACTTAACCAATTATCAAGGAGTGCACAATTCAAACTCTCAAATCTCAATTATCTTACTAGAAGACTTTATATATACAACTATGTTAAAATTTTATTTAATAGCCACTCTATATTTATTTAATAGCGTACTTTACTCTATAATATTTCCGCATCATTTATACTGCTCTATAATATTTCCACATCATTTATGCTCAGCTGTTGATAATAGTATTTGTGCGATGCCTTGCAAGGCATTGACGATGTGAAATCAAAGTTTTAATTTTGTGTTTTAAAATTCTAAAATTAATCAATGATAGTCAGGTTGATGTACTCATCTTTGAATAAAGAACGGTTATGAAAAATAATTTATATCGTATATTGAACATCTTCTGACTACAATGGAGACCGTTTGAGCGCAGCTACGCCTGGAACCTTATCCCTGGTTTATCAAAAATAATAATAATAATAAAAAAAAACCTCTAAAATTCAAACCGTGACGACCTACGGGGCACGAAGTCAATCAAACGGCAGGCAATCCGGGCCACCCTCGAGCTCTAAAATCCAAACCGTCACATCAAACCAACGGATACGGGGTTTGCGAGAAAGAAGAATTTTCCTTCCTTCGCGTTAATCCACCGTTGGATCGCGCACTGATCAGAGAAGTTATGATCTACACCAGATCAGCCGTCTACGTTATGTGCGGTATAATTTGTGAGCTGGCGTGCGAATCTACGGCCACCGATAGCCGCCAAGCTATAAAAAAAAAAAAAAAAAGATGGAGGGCGCTCGGAAGCATACATTTTTTTTTTTTTTTTTTCGCGAAAAAGACAACTCCTGTGCCTTCCCGGCCGCCCCTGCTCGTCTATAAAAGCTTCCCGCCGTTTCCGAGCCCATACGGAGTCCGCCAACCCGGAAACCCAATTCGTTCCTTCCTTCGAATCTCCTCCCCGTCCCCAATGCAACGCCGGCCCTTCGATGCCGTTCTCCTCCTCATCTTCGTCGCCGTATGGAGTACCGTCACCGGCGACCCCCAGACCAACCTCCTAAACCTCGGCTGCAGTCAATACAAAGCACCCTCCCCCTCTCTCTTCTTCGCCAACCTTAACGCCACCTTCGCCGACCTCCGCTCCAACATCTCTGCCTCCCCGTCCGACCGCTTCGCCACCGCGCAGCAAAGCTCGGGCTCCAGCCCCGTCTACGCCCTCTTCCAGTGCCGCGACTACCTCTCCGCCACCGACTGCGCGTCCTGCCTTGCCACCGCCGAGCTCCGCATCCGCAACTGCTCCGCCGCCAACGGCGGCCGTGTGATCCTCGATGGCTGCTTTCTCCGCTACGAGAGTTCCCCCTTCTTCGACCAGAGCACCCTTCCCGGCAATCAGGGCCTCTGCGGGAACGGCACCGCCGCCGCCTTCTCCGCTGCGGCGGAGGAGCTCCTCCTGGATCTGAGCACCGCCGTGCCGCGGATGGAGGATTACTTCGCGGCGGCCGAGCAGGGCGGGGTGTACGGAGTGGCGCAGTGCGTGAGGACGGTGAGCGGGAGCGGGTGCGCCGACTGCCTCCAGGGAGCGTACGGGAATCTCAAGGGCTGTCCGCCTGATGCGGAGGGGAGGGCCATAGATGCGGGCTGTTTTATGAGGTACTCCGATCAAGCCTTCTTCCCGGCAAATCAGACGGTCGATCTCGCCCCTTACCTCGAATCAGGTAAACTCCGAGATTTCGTTCATCCTCACGGCAAATATTTACGTGACGCGAAGTCTCAAAAATTACTCCCCAAGCTTGAATCGCATTTAAAACGTTCGTTTTGTTAAAACGGAGTTGCTGGCCGTTATTTGTGCAGTTGTGTCTTGGAGGTCTCATTATTTTTCGCGGATAAAAAAAATTAGCTATATATTTTTATTTTTTTAAAATAAATATTTTTTAAATAATATTTAGATAAAAAATAATTTATTTATATTTTTATATATTAAAAACAAATTTAAATTTGTTATTCATGTTTTTTTATATTATTACTTATCTCGATAAATTACTAAAATTTATTCATATTTTCTATAATATTCTTTATAGAGACTAGTGTTTGGAACAGTAGGTAATTGAATTATCAGGCATTGAATAAAGATGCATTAAAAATCAGGAAAAAAATTTTTAGAAAGAAAATTAAATACTTACTTTACTTGATGATAAAAAATAATTTAGTTACTTTTCGTATAAATAAAATTTTTTTACTAATACATAAATAAAGACTATTCAAAAAAATTTACTTATCCATCTTAAAAATCAAAATATAAGAATATAGGTTAGTTGGTTAATAAAAAAAATAGATCAAATTTTTTATAATATTTATCTACAAGACAACAAGCCTGAATTGGGTTTAAACGACCGTGAAACTGGGTTTTATCTTTGAAGCAGAGGAAGGATTTACCTTATTTTACACAAATCCATTGTTACATAATCTACCAGTCTCTTTGAATAGATGAGTGATGGATTTGGAGTATTTTGAGATCTGTGTCATGGATGATACACCGATAAATTCATATGAAGGAGCATCAATCCTTCTTTTTCTTTGCTTGAAATACAACCCGATTACTTAATAATGCCTTTTATGGCTATATTTTTGCGTGCTTTTGAATGAATTTTTTTTTAGAGTTTAACTTAAATTATAATTTTTTTGAAAAAAAAATTACGAAGGATTTACACATTTACACTTGGTATTTTTTTCCTACTCGCGCACGTTTTTTTTCTTTATTGTGCATTAATTTACTCAAGATTTTTTTTTGATTTTTTTTTTTTTTACTAATTTTCTCGTGTTTTTTAAGTTTTTATTTTTATTTTTTTTGTCTCATGCATGGTTTTCTTTTTGCTCACATATCTGGTCACAGTTTTTTTTTTTCCCCTTTTTTTTTTGCATGGAGAAAATATCACAAATGGATTTCCATTTTGAAGAGAAAATATTACAAATTGATTTTTGTTTTTAGAAACCTAACTTGTGCATGAAATAAATATTACAAATGAATTATGTTTCCATTTTTTATGGATGGAAGAAAATACATGCATAAATTTTTTTTCTTTTACATGACTTCAAAAATAATTAAAAAAAGTTGATATATTTTTTAATGAATTTCTTTCTTTTCTTCTAAATTAGAAGAGGAAATTCCTTTTTCTTCCTAACTTTCAAAAACAAGTCAAATTTTCTACAATTTTTTTTTAGGTTTTTTGATCGTGGGAGGCAAGTCCAGCTTTCTCTTTTTTTTTTCTTCTTTTAATAGGTACAGAGATGGCCATTGTTATTTCAAAGAAAACTACAACTTGCTATTCTATTTATCAATTATTTCTTATATGGAAGTCAATAATTGGCTAAGTAATATATGGAGCCTTGATATTACTATTTTCCTGCACTATTCTTGTCTGCCACATTAGATGGTATATATCTGGGACTTTTTAATTTCTGAAATCTAGGATTCATTAAGATTTGGATAATACCGGTTAGAATAGCTATTATATAAAAAAAATAATCAATAATAATATAAAAAATATTGATACTTTTTGATTTACTTTTAGGTTGCGTTTGGTAAACGGTAATCTATCTAAATTATCGATAATTTTAAACCGGGCCCACCAGATAATTTTGTTTGGTATTTTTTTAAATCAGTAATCTATGTTGTAGTGGTAATCTGGACTACCTCTCATGTGATAATCCAGATTACCTCATGGAGGGGTGGCGATTCAGATTACCGGAGATGTGGTAATCTGGTATTTTTTATTTTTACAAAATTGTCCTATCCCTTTCGCTTCGGTGAGAACGAAATATTTTCCTTCTCCCTCTCATCTATGTTCTCTAGATACTAATTGGGACATCTTCTTAAATCTATATTTTATTTATAAAAATATATTTTTTATATTTTAGCTATTTATTAAAAATATAATTTTTAAATATTTTATATTATTAAATATAGAATATTTAATATTTTTATATTAAAATTGAAAATTTGAAAATTATTTTTATACTAAATAAATGTAAAAAAATTATATATAATCTTTTAAATATACTAAGTAATATATTAAATATATATGTATTATATTATTAAATTTAAAATAATATATTTATATTCTACATAAATACATAATTTAAATATATATTATATTATATAAAAATATATAAATATATTTTAAATAAATATACTATGTTATATAAATATATTATATTATTTTAAATATGATATAATCTAATATATTTTTTATAATATATTATATTAGCAATATTATATTACATTACTATATTATATTATAATATATTTTTAATAAATTTGATTTAGGGATATTTTGGAAATTTGAGCTTAGATTACTGGGAATCTATTTGTCATACCAAATATAATAATCAATCTTACTGATAGATTACCTGTATATACCAAACACAGTAATCAACATTACTGACAATCTATCCAATGATAATCTATCTTGCAAGTAATCCAAATTACCATTCAGGATTCCCTGGCGATTCACCAAACACAACCTTAAGTTGTGTTTAAGTTGTGTTTGGTAGCTGGCAATCTAACCAGATTATCGGTAATTTAAAAATACTCCACTACATTACTGTGTTTGATAAGATTTTTTTTGATGGCATCCATGAAACAATCTAGATTATTTTTAAAATGAATGACAATCCAGATTACCATCTTTCAGATAATTATTTAAACAATATTATCCTCCTACTATCATCGATATTATATTTATTTATTTTTAATAAATAAATAATGTATAAAATATATTTTTATAAAATAAAATATAAATTTAATTTAAAATAATTTAAAATCTTGATTTTACATTATCCAACATTATCTACATGTACCAAACATAATAATCCATTTTACCAACAATCTACATTGCTTAGAATCCATATTATTCATAAACCATATTGTTTTTCAAGATTATCATAGTGATGCCTTTTAAAACTATTTCCACAATAAAATAACCATTTTTAGTTAAAAATATTATTTTATCGTGTAAACACTAAATAATAATAATAATAATAATAATAATAATAATAATAATAATATAAATTGAAAAAAAAATATTACAATATTTTGTAAAATGGTGGGAGTTTGAAAATTTACAGGGAATTCGAATAAGAAAGGGGGCATCATTGGAGGAGTCGCTGGAGGAGCTGGGTTTCTTTTGCTTTTGGCGATTACCGCATTCTTTTGGATTAGACGATCCAGAAAGGCCGGGAAGATCGAGAGAGGTGAGGATTCCCGATCTAGTGATTTCTTTGTACATTCATAGTTTTTATTCATGAATTCAGGTGATTTATTGAGTAATTGGGCTTTGAAGGAGATATATTGGGGGAACTGACCTACGAGGTCCGGTGAATTATCGTTATGCCGATCTTAAGGCTGCGACAAAAAATTTCAGTGAAGCAAACAAATTGGGAGAAGGTGGCTTTGGAGAAGTATACAAGGTAAGATGGCAAACATTTGAAATGCTAACTCTGGTATAAAAAATAAAATAAAAATAAAATAAAAAAACATCTCCCTGCATGTTTATAAAGGCTGCACTTTTGTAGACTCACGAAGCCTTCATTTAATAGGCTTATTATTCTATTAATCAAAATTTCAAAATGCCGATGTCCCCCAAACATCAGCCACCTTAGAACATCATATTCTCAACTTTTTATTATCTCTTATTTTTTATTTTTTTTGCATATCATGTCCAAGATTCTATCAAAATGGTATGCAACATCTCTTCGTATCTTTTATTTACAAAGTGACCCAAGTATTATTGCTTTAATTTAGAAGAAAATCCTTGGATTAAGATTTAATCAATAGACCCCAAAGAAATATTATTGTAGAGATTGGCCTCGTAAAGAGTTCTTCTATGATGAGCATGTTTGCATGTGCAAACATAATTTGTCATCATTGGATTACATTGGGGTTGAGATTAATAACAATCCCGATGCAACCCAACGATTGAAAGCCGTACATGCAAATGGGCTTTTTGAAGTTCAACCCTTCTATAAAATAGCATCCCACATTTTTTATCGGATGCGGTGAACCTTTCTTTTCTTCTCTATCATATTTCTTGTTAAATTTTTTTTTTTTTATTTAAAAAAAATCAAAATTTAAAAAAACTCTCATGATTTTTTAAAAAAAGATTTTTTTTTTTTTAAAAAAGTCTCATGCTTAATAATCCAATATTTGATGTTTAAGTACGAGTAAACTTATATATTTATTGATGTTTGATTTTTCAAAGCTTATTTAAGCTTGAGGTATGGCGTGGGCTGGTGACCCCATGCTTGCTCGGCCCGGCCTTGTCGTGCCCGTGAACATGGCTAAAATGATTTGCCATGCATACCTTCTGAGTTATTGCAAGATGCCAATACTGGTAGGTCATCAAGATCTATCAAGAAAGTCATCGATTACCGTCAAGGCAATAGCTCAGTTAGTAGGGACCTCGTCTCATAATCGATCGGTCATGGATTCGAAGCATGATTTTGTGAAAGACTCGATTAAAAGATTGTAAAAATTTAGTATTTTCAATCAAATATTTCTCGACAGGATAGGAATTCATCCCCTATCTCTTTCTTGTATCAAAAAAAAAAAAAAAAAAGCCTCAAGTTTGAGAGATGACCCTTACTTTTGTTATTATTTTCCATTCTATTTTTCTTCCAATTTTCCTAGCAACAAATTCACATGCTTCAATCCAATCACAGCTTCTTTAATTTCTTCCTAATTCTTGCTAATTTATTTTATCATTAATTTTTAAAATTATTGTTTTTATATAACTATAGATATTGTTTAATTAGGAACCACACTCCCAACATGCCTCTCTTTCTTTTATTCACTTCGTTTTGCAAAGCACTTCTTTCAACAAGAACATCAGAGGCCTCTGGTCTTGCTGTGAACTATTACATATTCATCACCCGCCAGGCTCGTGGCAGCTTGGCAATGGCGCCGCCATCACCATGCACTTTGTTCCTGCTTTCTACCTGGGGCTTCGCCCTTAACTTGCTCGAGCTCGGGTTGGTGTTGGGGTCGAGGCCGTTCCGTTTGGCAATGAGGTGCTGCCCATCCCAGCACCAGGTCATCCGAGGAATATGGTAATGCGAGCAAGACCATAACCAAGGGGTCATCCTTTCGTGCTCGCTTCATGGCGAAGCTATAATCGAACATGTTGTAGCTCGTGGAAGGAGAAACCAATTAAGTTAAACAACAAAAGGTGAGAGACTAGCAGTGGGTGGCAACGTCATCGGCAATAATGATGCGAGCGGCAAACAGAGAAGCAAACCTTGGATGTTCGAAGCTTTTTACCTTGGAGTGAGAAGGGCAAGGTATGCTATGGACCTTAATCGAGAGTAACTCGGGGTAGGAGGGTAGTTAATCCCCACTAACTTGACCAGGGACTCTGGTTACTATAGGCGATGGAAGGCTAACACAAGGATCTTCTTCTAAATGAAAGCAAAATTATTGGGTCCATTTGTAAAAGAGAAAGCATTATACATAATATCAGACAAATTTTAGACAAAATTTGAGTGTTTCGAGCAAGCCTTTCTGTGACAGGGTGTATTGAAAAACGGTAAAGCGGTCGCCGTGAAGAGACTCACCATAGCCAATGTCAGAAATGTGGACAGAGATTTCCAGAGCGAGGTTAAGCTCATAAGCAATGTTCATCACCGAAATCTGGTTCGTCTCCTTGGATGTTCTACCAAAAGCCCTCGACTGTTGCTTGTCTACGAGTACATGGCGAATAGCAGCCTTGATAGAGTCTTGTATGGTACTGAATTGTTACATCCACCTTGTGATTCTTTGTAGTACTATTTCTTTTTTTTTTGTGTTTGAGGACAGTTCTGCCATCTTCTTGGTAGGTGACAGACGTGGAATTCTTAACTGGAAACAGAGATTTGATATAATTGTTGGCATAGCGCGAGGATTGGCATATCTTCATCAGGAATTCCATGTCTGCATCATACATCGTGACATAAAGTCTAGCAATGTGCTGCTGGATGACGATTTCCAGCCTAAGATTGCAGATTTTGGATTGGCAAGGCTTCTACCCGGCGATCGCAGTCATCTCAGCACCAAATTTGCAGGAACTTTGTATGTCAGAAACCTTACTCATTGTTTCAATCATTTATCGTCTCGCATTGTCTCTTGGTCTTGGTGATCGATGTGGCAATTCTTGGGTTTAGTTTGTATTAATTTATCTTCAGCTTTGATTCAGATTTCGTGATATTGTTGATCAGGGGTTACACAGCACCGGAGTATGCAATCCACGGACAGCTATCCGAGAAAGTGGACACATACAGCTATGGCGTTGTCGTCCTGGAAATAATAAGCGGTCGGAAGAGCAATGATGTGAATCTCGAACCTGTAACACAATACCTTCTTGAATGGGTAATCATTCTTCAAAACTTTGCTCTCTAATCATATGGGGTTGTTGTTCTTATCGAAAATTAGATAATGACAGCTGGTTTCGTCATCGAGAACTAAGTGGAATCGCGCAGAGAGAGATTATCAACATCAGTTTTACTTCACAAAACTAAATCTTCTCTCTTTTCTTTGACTCATCCATTCCTCAAAAACCTTCTTGCCATTTGGTAAAATATGTTGATGTAGAGGAGGAACATATGCCTCATATAATGGATTCATTAATCTAATCACGGACCTCCGAGCTCTCTGCCAATTGCTGCCAGAAATACTGATTTTAGAATCGGTCCTCTGTTGTAGGCTGATTGGCAGCATGCCAATTGCTTTAACATTAACCATTTTTAGCTTCTTCTCTCTGTTTAAGTGGATGGATGTTTACAGTGGTGTTTTCCGTTGGTTGGACAGGCATGGAAACTGTATGAGAATGGCGTGCTGCTTGAGTTGGTGGATGCATCTTTGGATCCAAATGAATATAGTCCAGAAGAAGTGAAGAGAATCATCGAGATAGCTCTACTGTGCACTCAATCCACGGTAGCAGCAAGGCCAACCATGTCCGAGGTTGTGGTGATGTTGCTGAGCAAAGGAGGGCTCGTTCTGCAGCCTACAAGGCCTGTCTTCATAGATGCCACAAGTAGGGTTCGTGGAGAAAATACCACATCCAGCAATTCATCTTCTGCTTCGAATGTAGCATATACCAATGCAGCGTATTCTACCACACAACCTTCAGCTCGCTGAACTTAAAACTTGCATCTTGGTAATAATTACTGGGGCATTACATAGAGCACTTGATGTTGAATGATGTAACATACCGTGGCATCGTGTTTACAATTTAATGGGCTAAACATCAGGAGTGATAATTAGAAGTGCATTCAAGGTTGTAAATTTGCAGAGTGACAAGGCAAAATAAGGTTTAAGATCGGTGCATCTTACTTACTTGCAGTATAATAGAATAGTACTTGATAATAAATATGTAGTGTAGCTTCCTCGGTTGTCAATATATGAATTTATGATATATGGATGGGCAAAATTGAATTAACACCTGTAGAAATATCTTATATTTGACTCGACGAATTGCAGCATTTTGAGGATCGAATGGTTTACACGGCTTACCAAGGCTAATGTAAGAAAAGGAAGCAATTAGAAGGGATCAGACTCTGGTATGGATCTGGCAAGGTGTGTCTGGTCATAAGTAGATGGTAGCTGTGAAGCCCACCTGTTTTTGGGCTTGTTTCGGCAATGGCTGCCGACTTCAGCTCGAGAAACAGAAAAAAATGGGGTGGGGGAGTTGGTCGAAACAGGGAATCTCGTTGCCCTCTTATTCGAGTGTGAAATTTGTCAGATTTTCTTGATTGGATCGTGGGGATGGAAGGAGTCCGGTGACGTGAGGAGTGTGGATAGAGGTGGAGTTTCTTTCCCTAACGGCGAGGAAATCCCCTCGTTCTTCTCTTTAAAATCCCATCCCATCGTTGAGATTTTTCACCAAACTCTTCTCCCTCCTCCGGTGGTCGATCGTTTTGGGACCGTCGCTGGTAAGCTCTCTTCTCTCTCGGTATTTTTTCTTTAGGTTACAGTCATGGTGGCGGCAAGGGGCGGAGCCCCATCCTTTTCTTTTCTTTTTCCCGATTTTTCTATTGGTGGCCGATTGCCGCCGGTAGTGCTTCTTCCCCTTCCATCCCCTCCATCCAGGAAATCTTCGGTGGACCACCACCCTTCTTCTCTGGCTCACTGGAGCAAGGGGGCGTGCTCGGCCGAACCAATGAGGAAGCAAGGAAGAAGAAAGAAAGAAAGATTAAGAGAAGGAAAAGAAAAAAGAAAGGAAAAAAAGGAAAAAGAAAAAAAAAGAGAAAAAAGGAAAAAAAGAGAGAAGGAAAGAGAAAAAGAAAAAATAAATAAAATAAATATTAAAAAAATAATAAAATTTGAACCGACTCTTTTGGTGATTTAGGTCAAGATCCAGACCGGACTAAGAGCTATTCTTCTATGCTAGTTCATTTTAGATAAACAAATTATCATATAATTAATTTTTGTCAGGATTTTCATCTTGCCTATCGATAGAGTAGTATAATAGTTGAGATTCGAATAGGCAGTATAGAGTTCTTTCAAGTAAGTTATCTTGATCTCTAGTACTACATGTTAGATATGTTATGAATGTGATGAAATGTTAAACATGTGTAGCATAATTTGAACTGCATTGGGTTGCATACATTGTTACGTATGTGGTGTTGACGCTCTCTAGTCCGACTATGATTACACAAGGACCTAATCTCCTTCTGGGCTTCTAGTGGGGCGATCACTGATACATGACCGGTTTCGGTATGTATAGTCAAGAGCTAGTTTTCTTTTAAATTTTTGTCATTGCACATGCTGAGTATACATGATTCCTCGTGTGATATCAGAGCTAATTTTCTTCCGGGCCTCCAGTGGGGCAATCTTTGGCACATGATCGATTTCGATATGTGTAGTCAGAATTCTAGTCTCTTTCGGGGCTAGCCACGAGCCAATTATGGCCGTAGTCAGAGGGACTAGGAGAGTAAAGTAAATGGTTGACCATCCATAATCGGGTCGTTTATCATTAAATGCGCATATTGCATGATGTTGCTATCATTTTGTCATTATGCTGATTATCTTAATATGTATGATCTGTTTATGTTTGTAAATTTATTGTTGACATATTGATGCATATATTAGAGGTGTTGATAACTTACTGAACCTATTAAGCTCACACCCTATTTCTATCACCTTTGTTATAGATCCGGAAGATCAATCGGACTTTGGGACCAGTCAGTGAGGAGTTATGATTTAGAAATTTTAGTTTCTTAGTTCATGTTTATTTTAAATTTTAGTTAAACTATGCTCACATTGTATCTACAATTTGTGGTGAGATTTTATCTGTTAATTAGATTCAAATGCTCTAGAAATAATAAAATTTTAGTGATTTTATTTTCTATCATTGCTTGGATGTTAATTTGAAAGATAGGTATTGCATATTCGATAGAAGTAAATCCTAAGGATATACGGCCATCTGTCGTGTACCTGGCTCGGATCTCGGATCAGGGTGTGATAAATTTTGTGGTTCCAAGATTCTATAAGTTAGAATAGATAGTGAGTGTCGGGTAGAATTGACTAGAATATAATTGGATGATTTAAGATATATATCTATGTATTAGTGAATTAAATTAGATTGAATCTAATATTTTTGTGAACCCGGTAAAAATGGTTCAAACTCGATTCATGAGGGTACCCAACACTGTAGAAAATGTCCAAGCTATTAATATGCATCGCAGTCATCCGAATGATCGCACTTCTCGAACCCATAGTGCCTCATGGATTCGAGACATCTTCCCAACCAATGGTGCTTCGCAATTTAAGGGCAATATTTCTTGAGCAGCAGGAACAGTTCGAGCTGCTAGTACTTCTAGGGTAGCTCGCAGTCCATCGCCGGATCAGGGTGAGAGTCGAGTAGCTAGCCCTATTCGTCAGCAGTATGATGTGCCCAACAATCAAGGGATCATTAGTTCTGATGGTCAGGTAGCAAATCTTATATAGGCTTTAGCTGGATTTGTTCAGGAGATGCGACAACAGAAAAGTAGAGGTGGCCAGTCTACTAGGATGGATCGGGGGATTAGTGAGTTTAATAAGCTAGCACCACCTACTTTTGGAGGCTCCATCGAATCCACTAAGTCACTGAAATGGTTTAAAGAGATGGAAAAGGCTTTTGCTAGCATGGATTGCACTGATCATGAAAAAGTATGTTTTGCTATTTATCAGTTACAAGGTGAAGCTTTTGAATGGTGGGAGGCTGTCAAGAGGCAACATGGTTATGATAGGCCAATTACTTGGAATTTATTTCGACAAGAATTATGGATATGTACTTTCCTGAGAATCTCAGATTTGAGAAAGAGAATGAATTTACAAAGCTGATTTAAGGAAGTACGACAGTGACCCAGTATGAAGCCAAGTTTAACGAGTTGTCTCATTTTGCTCAAGATCTAGTGGCTACTGATGGCATAAAAGCTCAAAGATTTGAAAAAGGACCGGTACCTAGAATTTGTGCTAGGGTAAGGCCAATGCAATTGATCTCATATTGAGATGTGGTTAATAAGGCCAAAATTGTTGAGCAGAGGTTAACAACATGCAACAAGAGAGAGCGCGACAATAGAAGAAAAGGTTTAGGTCTGATGGGCATCAGGATGGTTGACCTTCGGGCAATCAATCAAAACCATGAAATGCACCTGGGCAGAGTAAAGGACCTCACAGAGTAATGGACCTCGTTGTACAAGGTGTTGAGGTTTTCACTTAGTACAAGATTGTCGTTGGTTTTCTGGAGCATATTTTGATTATAACCAGTGGGGTCACAAGGCTATGGATTGCCCACTCCGTTAGAACATCGATTATCAGCAACCTTATCCGAGTGTATCTGGACTACCTTCTCATACCATCCAACATGCACCAGCTTCTTATCAAGGCCAATCCACAAAGCAAGGATATGGAGGATGTCCAAAACTGAAGACCCAAGCCCGTGTATATGCCATGACTCAGGAAGATGCTCAGGCATCAAATGCCATGTGACAGGTATGATTAAGGTGGCATCGTATATGCTTATTGATGTGACCGGATCGCTGACGTGGGGCTGGGAGATTGACATGGAGCCCTCATCGGATGCCATGAGGGACTCCCATCTTGAGCCCCTTCGTCGGGCTGAGCTCCCCGAGAGCAATGCAGCTGCCCGTTGAAGCCGGGCTCCATCCTCCACCAGGTCGGTCCCCGCCAGGTTAGGACACCTAGGCTAGAGCCGAGCCCAAGCTCCACCAGAGGCAGACCCCTCGAGGTCGGGCCCCGTGGTCCGAAGTCGAGCTCAAGCCTCCTCCGCCATGTGGAGCCCCTTCGAGGTCGGGTTCCCTGGGCTGGGCGGCATCTCGCCCACCTCTGCCAGCTCGAGCTCGCTTGAAGCTGGGCCCCACTGGCTCGGAGTCGAGCTCGGCCCTCCTCCGCATAGCCGAACCACCTTGAAGCGGGTTCACTAGAGGTGGGCCCCAGCTCTCCAGCTCGGTTCCCAGCTCAAATCGAGGCACCAACCACCAAGGGAGCAGCACCTCCCCTCCGAGGACAATGACGGGCCTCCCGAGGATTGTACGACAGCACCCGCCACGCCGCCATTAATACACACGGCCGTCATTCACACAAAAAGAAAGGAAACTCACATCAAGGCACCATGCCCTCCACCGGCCTGCCATACGATCGGAGAAAAGATCCCATCGGAGAGGCGGGTCCCGAGAGCGGCAGCCCACCAACCGAGGCTCCGCCAGGCTCCCGAGTGAGGGACGGACAGAAGGAATGTCAAAGGCATATAGAAGATTCCCTAGCCACCTGACAAAAGAGGCATCCTGTCTACGACATGATACCTCGTTGCACACGTCTGACAGTATGGGGAGGTCCCTAGGCAAGCCAAAGTAAAAGACCCCGCCAAAGTAAGCCAAAGAGAGGTAACCAAATCAAACACGGAGGGGGAGGCCAAACAGGGGGGACAATCACCTCGGCCACCACCTCTCCCACTTCACTCTCATTTTCCATACAAACTACTCTCACTCCTCCTAGAGTGGAGCTCATCTAGAGGGGCTCAATCAGGAGGATCTGTTTTCCTGGATCGTCACTGACTTGACCGTCGGAGTGCCCCTGCCGGAATCCCCGGCCCGGATCACTGACGTTGTTTGTTGCAAGTCCTGAGCCATCGGAGCCATCCCAAGCAGGCAGACGCGCGACCTTCGACGCCATCAGCAACTACGGGCCATGACGATACGGGTGGCAACAAATTGGCGCGCCAGGAAGGGGGGTCAGAACGATACTTGATCCAGTTCATGCCCCGCTCAGATAGTTCGTCGGGAGGATGGTGACCACTCGGGTGAGGGAAGCCTCTCCTAGCCATGTGGAAGCGCCCCCTTCCCACGGGAATCCACACGGTCCGGAGATGGAGCCACCTGCCCCGGTACAACCGTCCCCACTGGAGATCCAGCTGACCACACTTGCTCAACAGATGTACACTTTTACTGCAGCGGTGCGCCAACTCCAACATCAGCATCGATCCCTAGCTACGTCCCAGCAGCCAGAGACCCTCGCAGCCCATGCCGCAGCTCCCCGCGACAGCCTGCGTTCTTTCCATGGGAGGCCCTCGTAGCCGCGAGCCGTTATAGACCCCCGGGGTACTCATCAAGCCCCAGTGAAGCGACGGCGGGTCAGGTCCACTGACGAAGAAAGCTGCTCATCGTACCTTGACTGCGGGGTATCTAAACCCCGCCAAGGCAGGAAGGGCAAAGCTCCTCACCATGGGCGCCGCACACCCCGTCACCTTCCCCGCCCCTCTAAGTAGAAGGGTCGACGGATGAAGCCATTAGGCGCATGGCGGAGAAGCGCCTGGAAGAGGATGACCGCAAGCTGGCGAAGTTATCCCACCGATTTGCTAACTTGCCCGGCTCTGCTAGCGAGCCAGCGGGCTATGATGCCCGCTTTCCATTCTCCCAGGAGATCCAAGTGGAGCCGATCCCTCACCGATTCTGCATGCCATAGGTGGACCCTTACGACGGGACCACCGACACCCTAGACCACCTAGAAAGTTACAGGGCCCTCATGAGGGTCCAGGGGGCCATTGATGCTCTTCTGTGTGTCACCTTTCCTGCTACCCTTCGGAAGGCGGCTCGGATATGGTTCGCCCGCCTCGAGCCGGAAAGCATCAACTCATTTGCCCAGCTGGGATAGAAGTTCGTGGCTCATTTCGATGCATGTCGGAAGATGCCACGAGAGGCGGACAGCCTCTTCTCCATCAGGCGACAAGATCGCGAGCTGCTGCGGGATTATGTGGCTCGCTTCAAGGATGCCGCACTGGAGATCTACAATTTGGATGAGCCGATCGCAATGCTAGCTCTGAAGCGAGGGCTCAGGACCTCTTGCCTGACCTACTCGCTTGACAAGAGCCCCCGAAGACTTACGCCGAGTTCCTCCTCTGAGCTCAGAAGTACATTCATGCTGAGGAGGCGGATCGTACAAGGTGGGAGCTCGATGGATAGCCACTGAAAAGATCGGCACCCGTCGAGGTGCTTGGGGCGCGGAGGCCGGGACCGCCAGCTCAGAGCTCTCGATCTGGGCCAAGGCCAAGAAGCGCTCCCATCCCCGAGGAGAATTTCACTCCCCTCCTCGCCCCGAGAATGAAGATCCTCATGGAGATCGAGGGCGAGACCTATCTGAGGCGCCCACAGCCGTTGAGGCCGTCCTCCAGCCGTGACAAGATGAAGTACTGTCGTTTTCACTGCGATCACGACCATGACACCGAGGAATGCCGCAGCCTCAAGTGGGAGATCGAAGAGCTCATCAAGAGGGGCTACCTCGAAAAGTATGTGGGGGGCAGACCTCAACCAGAATCTCAGGCGCTCGTTGCCCTTCTGCCCATTCCGGTGGTCGACAATCACCCTACCAAGAAGCCGGTGGGGATGATACACTGGGGAGACGAGCATGCCTCCAAGAGGACCCGGGGGGCAGGGCATCCTGAGATTGTACTCCCCTTTATGAGGGAAGGAAAAAATGGAGAGAGAAATGTAAATAATGATGCTGTGGCGGTCGAAATGATGATCACAAAGCATCCTGTAAAACACATCATGGTGGATAGTGGAAGCTCTATGTGCTTTTCTACGATGCCTTCTCCAGAATGAATCTTTTTCTATGGATGTGCTTTTCTATGATGCCTTCTCCAGAATGAATCTTTCTTTCGCTCAGCTCAAGCCTGTACATTCCCCCCTTGTTGGTTTCACAGGAGACTCTGTAGGGATGGAGGGAGAAATCTCTCTCCCAGTCACTACCGGGATCCTATCCCGGCAGAGTACCATCATGATGACATTCATGGTTGTCAGGCTCCCTTCGCCTTACAACGTGATCTTGGGCCGACCTGGGCTCAATCTCCTCGATGCTGTCGTCTCTACCAAGAGATTGCTTGTACAATTTTCGACCCCTTATGGTATTGGAAAAATGAGGGGTATGCCCCAGCCGGTGTAGCATTGCTTCCAAACCCTCCCCGGGGCCCAGAGGCCCAAGGAGGGCCCCAAGGCGGACGAGCTTGACCAGAGGGCCCAGGACCCCAGGGGAGGCCAAGTCGAGCACCTGCTTCTCAACCAGCTCGGAGCCTACCAGACGAAGACCATACAGATCGGAGCCCAGCTGCCCGAGGAGGAGAAAGCTCCACTGTTGGAATTCTTGCGGGCAAATGCGGATGTGTTCGCCTGGACGGTAGCGGATATGCCAGGTATTCCCCCTGAAATCATCACCCATAAGCTCAACGTCGATCCGAGGCACAGACCAGTTCGACAGAAGAAGAGAAGCTTCGCCCTAGAAAGGCAGGAAGCCATCAACGAAGAAGTTGAGAAACTTTTGGCTACTGGCTTCGTTCGAGAGATACAATACCCGAGCTGGTTGGCGAATGTAGTGATGGTGAAGAAGAATGATGGCAAGTGGAGGGTCTGTGTAGACTACACTGATCTCAATAAGGCATGCCCAAAGGATAGCTTCTCTCTGCCGAGGATAGATCAATTGGTGGACGGTACCTCAGGGCACAGGCTGCTCTCCTTCATGGATGCATTCTCCGAGTATAATCAGATCCGGATGCACCCGGAGGACGAGGAGCATACTGCCTTCATTATCGACCGAGGGACATACTGCTACATGTTGATACCCTTTGGCCTGAAGAATGCTGGAGCCACATACCAACATTTGGTCAACAAGGTCTTCAAAGACCAGATTGGCAGGAACGTACAAGTGTACGTGGATGACATGCTCGTTATGAGCAAACCAAGCTCGGACCACATCGTCGACCTCGCCGAAGCCTTTCATAGTCTCCGGAAGCACCAAATGAAGCTCAACCCAGCAAAATGCGCTTTCGGGGTGGCAACCAAAAATTCCTCGGCTTCATGGTCACCTAGAGAGGCATCGAAGTGAATCCGGAGAAGGTCCAGGTGATCCTTGATATGGAGCACTCGACATCCAAGAAGCAAGTTCAACGTCTAACGGGGAGGATAGCAGCCTTAAGCCGGTTCATCTCGAGGTCGGCTGACCGCTGCCTCCCTTTCTTCAAGGCGTTGCGCAAGATGCATGACTTCACCTAGACCGAGGAGTGCAAGATAGCCTTTGAAGAGCTGAAGGAGTTCCTGACCTCTCCACCTCTGCTGTCCAGACCAGAAGAAGGGGAAGAGCTCCTGCTTTACCTGACGGTCACACCAGGGGCCGTCAGCTCGGTCCTTGTCCGCACAGACTAGGATGGATCGCAGAAGCCGGTGTGCTACACCAGCAAGATCCTCCGCGATGTGGAGATCAGGTATACCCATTCTAAAAAACTCATTTTTGTACTAATAATGTCTGCTAAGCGCCTCAGGCCCTACTTTCAAGCACATCCCATTGCGGTTGTGACCGATCAGCCGCTAAGGACCATGCTAAGCCACCCCGAGACTTCTGGGAGACTGGCCAAATGGTCCCTGATGCTAAGCGAGTTCGACAAGGCGTACCGGCCGAGGTCGTCACAGAAGGTCCAATCCTAGCTGACTTCGTGGTTGAATGTACGGGGCCCCTCGAGGAGCCAGAGCAGACGATCCCGGAGAGCCAAGCTGAGCCTGGACCGTGCGAGGACCCTTGGATCCTCCACGTGGATGGTGCCTCCAACTCCGGCGGAAGCGGGGCGGGCCTCATCCTCGCCAATTCCGACGGAGTGGTGACGGAGTGTGCCCTCCACTTCAAGTTCGCCGCCACAAACAACCAGGCGGAATACAAAGTGCTCCTCTTGGGCTTAAAGGTTTCCCGCGAGCTGGGCGTACAGAACCTGAAGGTTTTCACCGACTCCCAACTGATTGCCGAACAAGTCTCCGGAGAATACGAAGTCCGAGATTCCCAGATGGTGAAATGCCTGGAGAAGGTTCGCTCGAGCATGGCAGACTTCCGTTACTTCCGCATTTTCCACATCCCTCACGAAGAGAATGATCGTGCGGATGTACTGTCGAGGCTCGCAACCCTACCAGACTCATCCCTGGGGCGCGCCTACGTCGAGTATCTCGAGAGTCCAAGCTACAAGAGCCTAGACGAGGTGCAACAGGTAGCCCAAGAGCCGAGCTGGATGTACAAGTACATCAAGTACATCTAGGATGGCCTACTACCAGAAGATCGCAGAGAAGCTGGCCTCATCAGAAGGAAGGCCACCCGTTTCGTCTTGATGGACGGTCAGCTCTACCGTCGATCTTATTCCTACCCACTCCTGAAGTGCCTCAGGCCCACGAAGGCAGCCTTTGTGCTCCGGGAGATACACGAGGGCCTCTATGGAAATCATGTAGGAGGGAGGACTCTGGCGTACAAGGCTCTTTGCCAGGGATACTTCTGGGAAATAATGAGGGAAGATGCCACCGACTTTGTCAAAAAGTGTGACAAATGCCAATGCCATTCCTATGTACAGTGCCTGCCGGCCGCACCGATCTCCCAATTATCATCCCCCTGGCCTTTTGCATAGTGGGGGATGGACATCTTGGGGCCATTCCCCACCGCGCCAGGGTAGTGGAAGTTCCTGCTAGTGGCGATCGACTACTTTACCAAGTGGGTCGAGGCGGAGCCGCTAGCTCGGATTACAGAAGCCAACGTTCGCCAATTCTTCTGGAAGTCTGTCATCTGCCGCTTCGGACTTTCCAATTGCATCATCACCAATAATGGGCGACAGTTTGACAACCGGAAGTTCGAAGGATTCTGTGCCGAGCATGGGATCCAACACCATTTCACCTCGGTTGCTCATCCCCAGACCAATGGCGAAGCTGAGGTGACTAACCGAACCATCCTTCAAGGACTCCGCACCAGGTTGGATCAGACGAAGGGCAGATGGGCATAAGAACTCCCAAGCATCCTGTGGGCCTACCACACAACGCCCAGAACGGCAACGGACGAAACACCCTTCAACCTTGTCTTTGGATATGAAGTAGTGATCCCAATCGAGCTCGGTGTGCCCATACTCCGGGTGCAGCGGTATGATGAGACACAGAACTCGGCACACCTCCTGCTCAACCTCGACCTCCACGAAGAGACGAGGAACAAAGCCAGGCTTCGGATGGCGGCGTACCGGCAATGGGTCGCCTGATATTATAATGCGCGGGTGAAACTGAAGATTTTCCGACCTGGCGACCTGGTGCTGCGTCGGGTAGAAGCATCCCAACCCCGGGAGTGCGGCAAGCTCTCGCCAAACTAGGAAGGCCTTTATAAAGTAGCTGAGGCCCTCTCACAGTGGGCCTACTATCTTGAGGACTTGGATGGTTCCAGATTCCCCCGAACATGGAATGCTTGTAATCTGAGGAGATACCACCAGTGATGTAAGTTCTTCCTCCACTAGCAATAAAGACTTTCCTCTGCACAACGGTTTATTTGCCTTGCAGGAATGTTAATGCCCTCAAACCCAGCTCCTCGGCATTTAAGCCCGGAGAAACGTCCTCCGGCCACAAGTCCTGGGCAGCCCCCAGGCACTTAAGCCGCGAGCCCAGCTCCTCGGCATTCAAGCCCAAAGAAACGTCCTCCGACCACAAGCCCTGGGCAGCCCCCAGCCACTCAAGCCGCGAGCCCAGCTCCTCGGCATTCAAGCCCGGGGAAACGTCCTTCGGCCACAAGCCCTGGGCAGCCCCTAGGCACTCAAGCCACAAGCCCAGCTCCTCGGCATTCAAGCTCGGAGAAACGTCCTCCGGCCATAAGCCCTGGGCAGCCCCCAGGCACTCAAGCCGCGAGCCCAGCTCCTCGGCATTCAAGCCCGGAGAAACGTCCTCTGGCCACAAGCCCTGGACATCCCCCAAGCACTCAAGCCGCGAGCCCAGCTCCTCGGCACCCAAGTCCGGAGACCAGCTCTCCGGCGAGCATGTCTCCGAGCCCAGCTCCGAGGCGTCCAAGCTCCTGAGCCATGCTTTCAGGCCAAACAAGTCCCGGATACCAGCTCTCCGGCCAGCACGTCTCCGAGCGCTGCTCCGAGGCGTCCAAGCTCCTGAGCCATGCTCTTAGGCCAAACAAGTCCCGAAGACCAGCTCTCCGGCCAGCACGTCTCTGAGCCCAGCTCCGAGGCGTCTAAGCTCCTGAGCCGTGCTCTCAGGCCAAACAAGTCCCGAAGACCAGCTCTCCGGCCAGCACGTCTCCGAGCCCAGCTCCGAGACGTCCAAGTTCCTGAGCCGTGCTCTCAGGCCAAACAAGTCCCGGAGACCAGCTCTCTGGCCAGCACGTCTCCGAGCCCAGCTCCGAGGCGTCCAAGCTCCTGAGCCGTGCTCTCAGGCTAAACAAGTCCCGGAGACCAGCTCTCCGGCCAGCACATCTCCGAACCCAGCTCCGAGGCATCCAAGCTCCTGAGCCGTGCTCTCAGGCCAAACAAGTCCCAAAGACTATCTCTCCGGCTAGCACGTCTCCGAGCCCAGCTCCGAGGCATCCAAGCTCCTGAGCCATGCTCTCAGGCCAAACAAGTCCCGGAGACTAGCTCTCCGGCCAGCACGTCTCCGAGCCTAGCTCCGATACGTCCAAGCTCCTGAGCCATGCTCTCAGGCCAAACAAGTTCCGGAGACCAGCTCTCCAGCCAGCACGTCTCCGAGCCCAGCTCCGTGGTGTCCAAGCTCCTGAGCCATGTTCTTAGGCCAAACAAGTCCTGGAGACCAGATCTCTAGCTAGCACGTCTCAGAGCCCAGCTCCGAGGCGTCCAAGCTCCTGAGCCATGCTCTCAAGCCAAACAAGTCCTGAAGACCAGCTCTCCGGCCAGCACGTCTCCGAGCCCAGCTCCAAGGCGTCTAAGCTCTTGAGCCGTGCTCTCAGGCCAAACAAGTCTCGGAGCCTAGCTCTCCGGCCAGCACATCTCCGAGCCCAGCTCTGAGGCATCCAAGCTCCTGAGCCATGCTCTCAGGCCAAACAAGTCCCGGAGACCAGCTCTCCGGCCAGCACATCTTCGAGCCCAGCTCCGAGGCGTCCAAGCTCCTGAGCCATGCTCTCTGGCCAAACAAGTCCCGGAGACCAGCTCTCCGACCAGCACGTCTCCGAGCCCAGCTCCAAGGCATCCAAGCTCCTGAGCTGTGATCTTAGGCCAAACAAGTCCCGGAGACCAGCTCTCCAGCCAGCACATCTCTGAGCCTAGCTCCGAGGCGTCCAAGCTCCTGAGCCATGCTCTCAGGCCAAACAAGTTTCGGAGACCAGCTCTCCGGCCAGCACGTCTCCGAGCCCAGCTCTGAGGCGTCCAAGCTCCTGAGCCATGCTCTCAGAACAAACAAGTTTCGGAGACCAGCTCTCCGGCCAGCACGTCTCCGAACCCAGCTCCGAGTTATCCAAGCTCCTGAGCCATGCTCTCAGGCTAAACAAGTCCTGGAGACCAGCTCTCCGGCCAGCACATCTCCGAGCCCAGCTCCGAGGCATCCAAGTTCCTGAGCCCTACCTTCGAAGATCAAGCCCCGAGCCTGGCTCAAGGACATCCAAGATCTAAGAGCTCCTCAGACATCCAAGTTCGAGGCTGACATTTTTCGGCATCGGAGTCTTGAGCCCAGCACCAAGGCAGTGAGGCTCAAGCTCATGCAAGATAAAGCTCCCCTCTCCGACCTCCCCGCACTGAAAGAGAAGGAAAAAGAAGAGAAGAGAAGAAAGATGAACACACATTAATGGAAACATCTTTCATTAATTAGAGAAAATGTTTTACATTATCTCCCGGGCCCTGACAAGCCAGGTAGCCCGGTCCAAAAGAAAGAAAAAGAAGACTAAAACTATTACAGAAGTCCTATTCTATTGGGCCGGCTCCTTCCCTGGGCGGTGCACGGCCGGGACTTCCCCTTCTTCCATCTACGGTGCAGGGTTGCACGCCTGAGCAGACTCCGTCGGAGGGGCAGGTTCAGCTACTGCTAATGAGGAGACCGGCTCGGCTGCCTTCTCTTGCGATGCTGGCTCGACCGTTGCCACAACCAAGGCCGGCTTAGCTGTCTCCGGGGCCACCTGTGGGAGAGACTCGGCTGGAGCAGCTCCTTGCCCTGCTGCAGCCATCGCCGGAGCTGGAGCCTTCTTGCCTGGAGCCCGGAGCGCTGCCAGTCGCTCCTCGGAAAGGATCCCCCGCTGCTGCTGGCAGCAGTAGGCGAACCCCTTGGTGAAGGAGTCTGTTGCCGCCTCTTTGAAGTCCTTTATGTACTCGAGGGTGGCCTTGAAGGCGGCCACAGCATCGGCAGCCTCCTTCCTCATGGCCTCCTCCCGCTGCCTCGCTTCCTCCAGCTGCTTCCTGGTATGCTCAAGTTGTCGGATCGCTACCGCCATTCCCTTCTCGGTGGTCTCGGCGGAGCGGTTGGCGGTGGTAACCCTCTCCTCCGCGGTCACTGCCCTCTTTTCAGCAAAGGCAGTCCTGTCCCTCGCCGCCTCCGCCTCGGCTTAGAGCTCTTTTAGCCGAGTCCTCTTCGACTCGAGCTCTCCCTCGAGCTCCCGGATCTCGGCATCTTTCCGACCCACCTCAGCCTTCAGGGACTCGAGCTCCGCCTGTCGCTCCTTGTCCCTTTTTGCTTAGTTGCGGTAGTAATCCCTAATGAGGATCAGCTTTCTACCTTGCTGCATTAAAGGGAGCATGTTAGCTACAGTGCTGAGAAAGGTTGGAGGACATCAAGACAAGGGAAGAAGGACTTATGGCATACAAGTTGGCGAAGGACGAGCTAACGACGTCGCCCAAGAGTCACCTGCTCCCTTCTCGCTTGTCGCAAGACTGGACCGAGAAGTCCATCATCCGCTCAGCGAGACCCGGATCCTTCATCAGGGAGATGTTGGGTCCTAGCCGAAAAGGGACCCGGCGATAGTCCCTGTCCTGGTTTCTCGCCGGCTTGGATCCCTCGACGGCGGGAGGTCCGTTCAGCACCGATTGCGAGCTCGGTGCTGCCTCGGGCCGCACTTGGGGTGCCGACCTCGCTTCTCTTGGTTCCCCGTCCTCCTCGATGTCAACGATCTCCGGAGGAGGTGCTTCTACCCTGGCGACGGCGGCGGCCGACCTGGCACGGACGACCACCTCGGGCTCAGGCACCGGGACTAGCTCACGCTGCCCTAAAGGCTCATGGGCGGGCTCAGCTGCCCTCTTCCGCCTTCATTCTGAGACCGGTGCGTCCGGCCCGGCCTACACCGGCCTCGCACCGTCATCGACCCAAGCCCTCTTCGGAGCGGGCTCGCCTGCCTCGGCTGCCTGCTCTCATTCCTCAGAAAATGAGAGCATCTCGTCCATGGAGAACTTCATCTTTGCACCACAGAAGACATGATCAAATTTAGGCCAACACAAAAAAAAAAGGAAGAAAGAAAAGGGAGACAAGAAAATAAGTAAGAAGAAGAAACGAGAAGGGGGTGGCCAAGTCGAACTCACCCGACTCCTGCGCCGAGCCAACCCCGGCCTCGCGGAGATTCTGCTCTGACAGCAAGACCTCAAGCGAGGGGATCTTAGCCAATTTGAGCAGCTCGTACAGGTCGAGGTCGGCTGCTTCGACGGAGGAGTTTCTATTTGGAGACCAGTCTAGGTCGCTCCAAACCTAGTTGATCCCCTCGACCGAGGCGAAGAAGTACCTACTCTCCATCCCTTGATGGAAGAGGGGAGCTCAAATCGGATAACCCGAGGGCGAGAAGAGAGTGACCACCACCCATCCTCGGTAGGGTGGCGTTTCAGGATAAAAAGATCCTGAACAAGGAGAAACGGGCAACAATCCCGTAGAAGTGGCACAGAATGATGAAGCAAAATATCGTTCTGATGGCATTGGGGACCAACTAAACAGGAACAAGACGGTAGTTGGTCAGGAAGGAAAGAAAGAAAGGATGAACAAGAAATCGAAGGCCCCCGGCGAAGGTGTCCTCATAGAAATCAATCCGCCAAGGGCCACTGGATGTTACCCGCTCCCTAGGACGAGGGACAGAGAGCTGGACAGACTCCGGGATGTCGTAAGCATCCCGGATGGCCACAAGATCCTCGGCGGAGATCATCGAAGCGATCCCTCCGGGACCTGTCGACCGAGAAGGTTCGGGTTCAGGGATAGGAACAGGAAGAAGGGCCAAGCGAGGTGGAGAAGAAGACCCAGGTTCCCTAATGGTTACCGTACCGTGAGAGGGTCTCCTACTAAACTCATAACGTGCCACCTCCATTTCCTCTTTGGAGGAAGAAGGAGTCTTCGACCAGGAGGGTCCGGCCTCAGCTTAGCAGGAAGGACGGAAATTTGGACCAAAGGGATCCATGGAAGAAGAAGAGAAGGACAAGGGAAGACCTACGACGGCTCCTAGTCGACGAGAAGGGAGAAGGAGAGGAAGCTAACCTGCTAAAGTCATAGGAGAATGATGATGGCCCGAGAGGAAGAAGGAGAAGACCGCGGTACGATGTCGAGCGCGAAGGATTCGAAAGAAGGTTAGTTTCGAAAAGACTTACCCTTCTTCTCGAGGCAACCTGCACCCGATTGTACCGTTACGTCTTCATCAACCCAAAAGCAAGTCTTGGTTTTGCATGGACAAGAAATTCATTCTTTTTTTTAAAAAAAAAGACAAAAGAAATGAAAGGCAATCACCATAGCTTTTTCTTGGGCATCATCATTAGGATTTCCATTTCACTGAAAAATAATATATGGTTCGATCATTTTTCATCATATTGAATGAGCATATCATTCTAATTTTATCAAAACATTAATCAATCTAATAATCAATCCTATATATCCATATTTAAATATCTACAAATATTTTTTCATTTAATCACTGCAATCATAGCTCGAGTTTTGGACATAAAATGCATAGAATCACAGCAAGCATCGACCAAGCTAACATCTTCATGGTATCCATCCATTTTCTTTGATTAGCGTTTCATGTCCGTAAATGTTTGTCATCTAGAAAATACTAACAGGGATGGCATGCGCATGCTCACAAATTTAAGGAGTCATAATTCTCAATATATGATGATAGAGAGCATAAATTAATAAAAAATATGAATAAATGAACAACCCTGGTAAACACCCAGCTCTGGGATGGATGGGACATGCTCGGGTGGTGGATCCAGAAAAAATGAAGTCAGTCATAATTCCTAATATACGATGATAGAGAATACAAAATAACAAAAATTATGAATAAATGAACAACTCTGGTAAGCACCCAGCTCTGGGTGGATGGGACATGCTTGGGTGGTGGATCCTGAGAAAGTGAAAATTATTAATTATAAAATAAATTTTTATGATCATAAAAAAATATATTATATTTATTTTAGATAAATATTAATATAAATTAGATAATTAAATTTTATGAACATAAAATTAAAAATAACATTAAATAACTGATAAATAAAATTAATAATATAATAATATAATTATATATTTATTTTAAAATTTTATAATTATTATTTAAAATTAAATATAATTAAATATAAAATTAAATATTTGATACGAATTATATTATTATTTTAAATTTTTATTTATTTTAAATAAATTTAAATATAAAAATAGATTTGAATAATATGATGTCGACTCTCATTTCTACCTTATCTTTATCTCGTGCTTTGGAATTTTGAAACTTCTTAGGTTGGCTCGAGGGCTTGACCTGTCCATCAACATCGCAATAATTGGTTTTTGGTTGAAGGGTCTAACGTGAAAACGAAGTGCTTTTTGTGACCCTGGCTAGAAAAAAAAACAAGGCACGAATGCTCGTCAGCATGAGGAAGATGAACGTCTTCGTCGACCCAAATACAAAGTCTTTGTTTTGCATAGACAAAAAAAAAATCCAGCCATTTATTTTTTTTATAAGATAAAAGAAATGAAGGGCAACCAGCATAGCTTCCTCCTCTTCCCTGACATGAACATTAGTATTCTCATTTCATTGAAAAATGATATATAACGATAATAAAAATGATTCGATCATTTTTCATTATATTGAATGAGTACGTCATTCTAATTCTATCAAAACATCAATAATCGATCATATGCATCCATATTTAAGTATTTATAAATTTTTTTTTATTTAATCGACTCCAATTATAGTTCGGATTTTGAACATGAAATGCATGGAATCATAATAAGTATCGACTAAGCTAACATCTTCATGGTATCCGTTCATTTTCTTTGATTAGTGTTTCATGTCCGTGAAAGTTTGTCGTCTAGAAAACACTAATGGGGATGACATGCATGCGCATGCTTACAAATTTAGGAAGTCATAATTCCCGATATATGATGATAAAGAGCATAAATTAACAAAATATAAAATTTTTAACATTTTTTTAATAAATTTTATTTTTTTAATTTTTAATGTAATTTGGTAAATAATATATTTAAAATATTTTAATTTAATATATTAATTATTTAATAATAATAATAATAATTTTTTTTCTTTTTTCAGTAAAATCGTGGAAGGATCCGACCCTCGGTCCTGTCACCGTCCCGATTGCCAGTCCGGCTACCACCAGGATCCGATCATCGATTCACCTACCGGTCCTGCTACCAGTCTGACCATCGGTCCATCTATCGGTCAGACCATCGATCCACATATCGGTCCTGCAATTTTTTATTAATTTTTATTTTTTATAAAATTTTGATACATTCATGTATAAGTTATTCACGGGTTAATTTTTTTTCATATTTTTTTAAAAATTTTTATTTTAAATTTTTTTAATATAATAAATTAATATTTTTAAATTAAAAATATCTTTCTTTTCAATCAAGAATTCGTCTTTTGTAAAGACGAATTCTATTAAACTGAATTCGTCTTTTCGAAAGACAAATTCAGTTAAATTGAATTCATCTTTTGAAAAGACGAATTCAATTTAACTGACTTCGTTTTTTCGAAAGATGAATTCAATTAAATTAAATTTATCATGAATTCATTCATGTCAGCTCTTCTCATCTAATTCGATAAATAAATCTTGCATCACCTATTTTCATAATTTTTTTTTAAAAAAAATATTATTTTAAAAAATAATTCGACCCTTTGGCTAGAAACAACCGAGGCACAGGTACTCGACAGCATGAGGGGGATTGAACGGCTTCGTCAACCCCAAATGCAAGTCTTTGTTTTGCGTGGACAAGAAATCCATCCAACTTCTTTTTTTTATAGGATAAAAAAAAAGGCAATAAATTTAGCTACTTTTTCTGTGCCTGATCATTAAAATTCTCATTCTATTAAAAAATAATATATAATAACAATAAGAATGATTCGATCAGTTTTTATTATATTAAATAAGTATGCTATTTTGGTTCTATTAAGATATCAATCGATTCGATAATCAATTCTAAACATCCGCATCCAAGTACTTATAAAAATTTTAATAGACTCCAGTCATAATTCAATTCTTGGATGCAGAATACATGATACCATAATAAATATTTATAAATTTTTGTCATTTAATCGTCTCCGATCATAACCCGACGATTCTTGGATGGGGAATACATGAAACTATAAAGTACTTATAAATTTTTTTTATTTAATCGACTTGGAAGTGATATACATGAAACCATGACAAGTACTTATATATATATTTTTTTATTTAATCGACTCCAATCATTCTTGGATGTGGAATACATGAAACCATAACAAGTACTCATAATTTTTTTTTATTTAATCGACCCCAATCATAATCCGATTCTTGGACGTGGAATACATGAAACCATAACAAGTACTTGTAAATTATTTTTTTATTTAATCGACTTCGATCATAATTCGATCTTGGATGTGGAATACATGAAATCATGACAAGTACTTATAAATTTTTTTTCGTTTAATCGGCTCATATCAAAATTCGATTCTTGGATGTGGAATACATCATACATGAAACCATAACAAGTACTTATAAATTTTTTTCATTTAATCGACTCCGATCATAATTCGATTTTTGGAAGTGGAATACATGAAACCATAACAAGTATTTATAATTTTTTTCATTTAATCGATTTCGATCATAATTCGATTCTTAGATGCGGAATACATTAAATCATAATAAGTACCGACTGAACTAGTATTCTCGTATTGTCGTCCATCTATCTTCTTTGATCAGCGTTTCACGTGCATGCTAAGTTTGTCATCCTGAACAAAAAGCTGCGAGCCCATAATTCCTGCCTCTCTCCATGGTGCCTTGTGCACTCATTTTTTGGCATTGCATTTTTGTTTGTTAATAGTTCCTGCTTGGTTGATGCTGTAAGAATCTTGTGCAACCACAAATTTGTTCTCGCAAACACGTTAACTTTATAAAATTAGTTTCTAATAATACTGCACCATGTTTTTTTTTAAATACAAAGGGAAGTATGGTCACTGCCACCTGGCAGTGCAAACTAAAAAGAAGAAAAGCAGCCACGTAACAGACGAAAATAACAGCCGAAATAGAGAAGCAACATCATCGGAAGACAAGATATTCAATGAGAGTGACATCATCTGTACCGTGTTAATATTGTTTGTATTTATATTTGACATAGGTGGGAATGAGATATTTTGATATTATTTATATTTTTTTAAAAAAATAATAATTATAATTGTTATGGTATTTTGATTTTATTTTAATTAATTATTGGATCGCTCTCTGAACCAATTTTAATTTTTTTTTTTTAGTTTATTGATCAAATCAACTTACAAAGAAAAGTGTTTTTGGCTTCGTATGATTATCTTGGTCCGAAGATTATACCTAAAATCTCTGGCTTCATATTCTTATCTTGTTCCAGGAGAAGATATGTTTATTAACTCTGGATCTTCGGCTTCATATGGTTATTTTAGTCCGAAAATCTTGCCTGATATTTATGGCTTTGTATATTTGTCTTTGTCAGAAGATCATGCCTAACATCTTTATATCCATGGTTGCAAGCCAAGTTTATTAACTGTCTTCGGCTTCGTACTATCACCTTGATTCGAAGATTTAACCTAATACTTTTGTCTATACTTTCAAGCCAAGCTTATTAACTCTATGTCTTCGGCTTCGTACTGCCATCTTAATCCGAAGACTTGGCCTCTCAGCGAATATCTTCGACTTTATTCCTTCAACATAATCCAAAGAGTGCATGATCCCATTTTTTGGACCGTAAGTGTTTACTTTCGTTATTCCCGAAATAGACCTTTCTGAAGTGTATAGTTAACATTTCCTTTAGGAATGCTACTAAAGAGAATGTTGAGATCGCTTCGAATTTACTCTTGAAAAAGGAGGATTCTTGAACATGTGGATTTCTTGAACACCAAAACAGTTGAAATCTGTTTCAGTTGTTGCAACCACCCACGCGGCCCAAAATCTCAGATTGGATAAACTCCAAGTGTAACTGATTTTTCGACAGCCACTACTTACAGTTATGTGGAGGTTGCATTCGCCAACTTCCATAACCGTAAGTGGTTACGTTGGAGCCTATAAATACTGGTAAGAGGGGACACTCAGGGGGGATTCTGGCTTATTCTTGCAATTCGCTTTTCCCTCTTTCCTTTCTGCTTTCAAAACTCTCCATTCTACTGCTGCCTGAGTTTCTTTTGACTTTGGCATCGGAGTATCCTCCGCCAGAAAATCTTCGATCAGGAATCTGTTTTGCAGGTTCCGGTTGACGACAATCCAGCAGAAGAAGAAGAACCACTCCATCCGGTCGGCAGAGATCCGGCATCAACAGATTGGCGCGCCAGGTAGGGGAAGAAATCCATTTCCTCTGTTCTGAAGAAGAGCTTAGATAAGTAAAAATGGTGAAAGGGAAAGCCAAGAATGCATCTACAAGTTAGGAGCAGCAGGCTCCTCCGTCAAATGGACCTCCGGTCAGTAATCTTCTGGCGGTTCAGGGGTCACAACCCCCTATGATTATGGTGGAGCAGCAGCAATTCGAAAATCTAGTAAACAAGGTAGAGACCTTGACGGTACTGGTACAGCACCTGCATGAAGCTGTAGTTCAAAAGCAATGCCCTCCACCTGTTTCACAATCAAGCTATCAACCTGAGATGGAGAAAGATCAATGCCGAGAGATCACCCCCAGTTTCTCACAGATCCGGTCATCTCGTGACCGCTATGCCTCTCCACCAGATTGACAAGCAGGGGATAATGGTGGAAGGAAGAGGGTCCATCGATCTTCTTCTGTTTCTTCTAGAAGTTTTGTACCAGAAGAGGCCAGGTAGAGAGAGATCAACTATGAATTTGAAGAAAAATTCAAATCTATACAAGCACAGATAGCAAGAATTTCATATCCGAGAAGGAGCAATGAGGTCACCACCTTCAATTCTCTACCCCCTTTTTCTGATCATATTATGGATGAAGTCATCCCCAGACACTTCAAGATCCCATAGTTAGAAGCCTATGATGGGACTTCAGATCCTCTCGACCATCTGGGAAGCTACAAGACTCATATGATGGTGCAAGGAGCAACCGATGCTCTTTACTGTATTGCTTTTCCTGTCACATTGAAGAAATCTGCTCGAATGTGGTATTCGAGCTTACCCCCGAAGTCAATTCACTCCTTTGCTGAGTTAGAGCGGCAATTCATCTCGCACTTCAGGACGTGCCAGAAGATGCCGCGCAACACTGACAGTTTGTTCCTTCTCCAGCAACAAGAAGGAGAAAGCTTGAAGGGATTTATCCACCGCTTCAATTCGGCCACTCTGGAAATCCCAAATTTAAATGAGCATGTGGCCATATCTGCCTTGAAGAAAGGCTTAAAATCGTCCAGGTCTACTTTTTACCTGGACAAAAGGTTTCCAACGAGCTATGCCAAATTATTGGTAAGGGCTCAGAAGTATGCTGCCGCTGAGGAGCAAGTGGCAAGCCGAAGACTGGCAGAATGGAGGTTCCCTTCTAAGAAGAAGAATGCCGGAGGATCGAACGTGCCAACATCTTCTAACAACGCTTCGGCCCCCAGGCGCAGCCCTAGGTCCAAACAGCAGAACAACCAGTTCGATGCATACACACCCCTCAACTTGCATAGGGATAAGATTCTGCTGGAGATTGAAAAAGGAAAATACTTTCAAAGGCCACGTCCCCTAAAGATATCTGCAAAGGCAAGGGACAAGAGCAAATACTGCCGATTCCATCGGGATCACGGTCACAACACCGAAGAGTATTTTCAGCTTCGTGATGCCATTGAGGACCTGATAAAAAGAGGATATCTGGGAAAGTATGTCAATCACCTAGAATCTCAAGCTGAAGCAGCCGCCATTCCAAGAATATCTGATGAAGCCGATCTGCCTCATCAAAAACTAACTGGTGGAGACGTTGGGATGCTTCATCGGTCATCGGCATGGGATATTGAAGCTGAGGAAAATGTCCCGAAGAGGTTCAAAGAAAAAAATTCTATTATTTTTTCTGATGAGGATGTTCAAGGAATACAACTTCCGCATGATGACCCTGTAGTGGTCTCGGCAGTTATTGCCAAATTTGATGTAAAAAGAATATTGATTGATAATGGAAGTTCAGTTGATGTGTTGCTGTATGATGCTTTCCTTCGAATGGGATTATCTGGACGTGAATTGCGGAGATCTCTCGTTCCTATAACCAGTTTTGGTGGAAATCAGGTCGGGGTTGAAGGTGAAACGGTCTTGCCTCTAACTTTTGGGTCTGAACCATTCCAAAAGACTCTTTCAATCAATTTTATTGTGGCTAGAACATCTCCAGCTTATAATGCAATCTTGGGGTGTCCAGCATTGAACAAATTCAGAGCCATAGTCTCAACGTACCACTTGTTGGTTCGGTTTCCTACCAAGACAGGCATTGGAGAAGTAAGGGGAGATCAAAGGATCGCTCACCAGTGTTTAATGATTCAAAATAAATAAGCATCCATGCCTTTGGCACTTAACCAGTTAGATCCAAGAGATGAGTCTGAAGACTTTGGAGAACCAGTGGAGAAAATACTTTTTGTACCATTATCCGAAGACGACCCAACCAAGCTTCTACAAATTGGTAGCTTACTTGATGAAGAGTCAAAGGTAAAATTAATTTCCTTTCTTCAAGATAATGCTGATATTTTTGCTTGGACGGCTTCAGACATGCCTGGAATTTTCCCTGAAGTGATTACACATCACTTAGAAGTATCTCCCAACTATAAGCCTGTACGGTAGAAGAAGAGAAATTTTGCTCCAGAAAGGTAGAAAGTAATTGATGAAGAAGTTAATAAACTCCTTGAAGCAAACTTCATAAGAGAAGTCTAATATCCGAATTGGCTAGCAAATGTAGTCATGGTGAAGAAATCAAATGGCAAGTGGAGGATTTGTATAGATTATACGGATCTCAACAAAGTATGTCCAAAGGACAGCTTTCCTTTGCCAAAAATTGATCAGTTGGTTGATGCTACGGCTGGTCATCAAATGCTGAGTTTTATGGATGCCTTCTCAGGCTATAATCAGATTCGAATGGATCCTAAGGATGAAGAGAAGACTGCTTTTGTTACGGATAAAGGACTTTACTATTATAAGGTGATGCCGTTTGGTTTGAAGAATGCTGGGGCAACTTTTCAAAGACTCATCAACAAAGTCTTCAAAAATCAGATTGCAAGAAATATAGAAACTTATGTTGACGATATGATTGTGAAAAGTCTTCATAAGTCTGATCATCTCATAGATCTAAAAGAGTCTTTTGATGCTCTCAGACATTATCGGATGAGGTTAAACCCCATCAAATGTGTCGTCGATGTAACTTCTGGAAAATTCTTGGGGTATTTGGTCACCAAGCGAGGTATTGAAGTCAATCTAGAAAAAATCCAAGCACTTTGGACAATGAGGCATCCTACTTGCAAGAAGGAAGTTCAGAGGTTGACAGGGAGAGTTGCTTCCCTAAGTCGATTTATCCTTCGTTTTGCAGAAAGGTATTTACCCTTCTTTAAAGTTCTTCGCCATACTCAAAATTTTAAATGGACAGAGGATTGCCGAATTGCCTTTGATAAGCTGAAAGAATATTTGAAAAATCTTCCATTGCTCTCAAAGCCCTGTGAAGGAGAAACACTTTATTTGTATCTATCAGCTACAGATAAAGCAGTCGGTTTGGTTCTGGTACGAAGGGATACCAATCATTCACAGAAACCGATCTACTACACTAGCAAAGTATTGCATAAAGCTGAAGTTAGATACCTTAGAGTACAAAAGATTATCTTTTCTCTAGTGATAGCAGCAAAATGTCTTCGACATTATTTCCAAGCCCATTCTATTGTGGATCTGATAGATCAACCCTTGAAAGCCATACTTCGTAGTCCTGACACCTCAGGAAGGATAGCTAAGTGGGCTGTTAAATTAGGAAAGTTTGATATTGATTTTCAGCCTAGGTCAGCAATGAAGGCACAAATTTTGGCTGATTTTATAGCTGAGTGCACATGGAGATCCGAAGAGGACCAGCCAAGAGCCGAAGAAGAAGGTACCGAAGACAATCTAGAGTTTATTTGGATGCTACATGTTGATGGTGCTTCGAACGCTAACGATTGCGGTGCAGGTTTAATTCTGGCCAGTCCGAATGGGCAAGTTATTGAATATGCTTTTCGATTTTCTTTTCAAGCTTCAAACAATCAGGCAGAGTATGAAGCACTCATTGCTGGACTTAGAATTTCCAAAAAATTGGAGATCAAAAGGGTCAAAGTTTTTTCTGATTCACAGCCGGTGGTGAATCAAGTGAAAGGTGATTTTGAAGCTCGGAATCCAAACATGATCCAATATTTAGAAAAAGTCCAAAGCCTGACATCTGGGTTGAAGCATTTTGAAATTGTTCATGTCCCAAGGACAGAAAATTCTCGGACAGATGCTCTTTCAAGACTTGCAACTATTGCACCGGATTCTCTTGGAAAGACATATGTGGAATATCTTGAAGACCCCTGCATATCAAAATCTCCAGTTGAAATCTGTCAAGTTGAACATGAACCTTCATGGATGGATCCAATTATCAAGTTTTTAAGAGAAGGCACCTTACCCGAAGACAAGCTGGAAGCCAAGCGACTTCGGTGAACAGCCTCTCAATATATAATCTTGGATGAAACATTGTATAAAAGGTCCTTCACACAACTTTTGCTGAAATGTTTGGGTCCATTCGATGTAGATTATGCACTTAGGGAAGTGCATGAAGAAATATGTGGAGATCATCTGGGGGGCAGATCTTTGGCATACAAAATAATCCATCAAGGTTATTATTGGCCAACCATCCAGAAGGATTCTACAGAATTTGTCCGAAGATGTGATCATTGTCAAAGATACGCCAATATACAAAGATGACCTGCAAATCAATTAACTCCGTTGACAGCTCCCTGGCCTTTTGCATAATGGGGAATGGACATTCTTGGTCCGTTTCCTCCAGCTTCTGGGCAGCAAAAATTTCTTATTGTAGCTATTGATTACTTCATAAAGTGGGTCAAAGCTGAAGCATTGGCATAAATTACTGAGACAAAAATTGAAACTTTTGTGAGGAATTTCATTATCTTCCATTTCGGGATTCCCTATTCTATAATAACCGACAATGGAAGGCAATTTGATAACCCGAAATTCAGGAGATTCTGCACTCAGTATCACATTCTTCACAAGCTTACTTCAGTGGCACATCCTTAATGTAATGGAGAAGCCGAAGTGACAAACAGGACTATTCTTCATGGCCTTAAAACCGGATTGAATGATGCTAAAGACTCATGGGCCGATGAGTTAAACTCAGTTCTTTGGGCATATCGGACTACTCCCAGAACTGCTACTGGTGAATCTCCATTCCATCTATCTTATGGTATTGAAGCAGTCCTTCCTATTGAGGTCTCTTTGCAGTCTCTACGAAATGATCACTATGAAGAGCCCAAAAATTCTGAACGCCGAAGAGTTGACCTAGATTTGCTATAAGGTACACGACTCCAGGCACAGTTGAAAATGGATGCATATCAGCAAAAAATGATAAGATACTACAACTCTCATGTGAAAGAACGGACCTTTCATCCTGAAGATCTAGTTCTGCGAAAGTCTAAAGTATCCAAACCAACTGAGCAAGGTAAACTCTCTCCTACATGGGAAGGACCATACCGAATCAAAAAGGTTATTCGACCTGAAACTTATTGGTTGGAAACCTTGGAAGGTACTCTATTACCTCGACCTTTAAATGTACAAAACCTTTGCAAATATTATCAATAAAGGTCTTATTCAAAGGTCATCAAGATAGATTTTATCTTTCTATCTTAATTCTATTTCTTAAAGGCATAACGATGATCTCCGTGATCTACCGTATAAAATACCGAGGTAAGCATAACTAGCCTATCTTTTTTCTCTCTCTTAAAGATATAAGGATGATCTTCGTGACCTACCCTATGAAGTGTCGAGTTGGGCTTAAACCAGTCTATCTTAATCAAAAAGGCATAAGGATGATCTTCGTGATCTACCCTATGAAGTGCCGAGTTGGGCTTAAACTAGTCCATCTTAATCAAGAGGATGATCCCAGTGATCTACGTCACGAAGTGCTGAGGTGGGCATGATCAGCCTGTCTTAATTTCAGCACAAAAAGGTATGAGAATGATCTTCGTGATCTGCTCTACTAAATGCCGAGGTGGGCCTGATCAGCCTATCTTAGTCCTAGATCAAAAAGCATAAAGGTGATTCGAGCAATCAATCCCGTAAAAGTGCCAGAGATTAATCAACCTGTCATTCAAATCAAAGGTGCAGATGACCCACATGATTTATTTTATTCCTAAGTCCGAAGACTTAGCGTATTCTCAAGTTCGAAGACTTGATCTTTATCTGGAAATTTGGGATTCATTTATTCCTAAGTCCGAAGACTTAGCGTATTCTCAAGTCCAAAGACTTGATCTTTGTCTGGAAATTTGGCATTCTTTATTCCTAAGTCCGAAGACTTAGCATATTCTCAAGTCCGATGACTTGATCTTTGTCTGAAAATTTGGCATTCTTTTATTCCTAATTCCGAAAACTTAGCGTATTCTCAAGTCCGAAGACTTGATCTTTATTTGGAAATTCGGCATTCTTTTATTTCTAAGTCCCAAGACTTAACGTATTCTCAAGATCGAAGACTTGATCTTTATTTAGAAATTTAATTCATAATTATCTAAAATTATTCCTAAGTCCGAAGACTTAGTATCATTTTGTATACTTCGGAGTCCTTAATTATCTGAAGACCCTATACTTGGAAAAAATCTCATTCATTCGCATATGCATTCAAATATTCTAGAAAGGATTTTCATTGATAAGATTTCTTACATCTTTCCAAAAAGAGAAGAGAAGGAAAAAAGTCACAAGTTATCCACTATTGGGGCATCATCAGTAAGATCAATCGGACCCGCCACCTCTTCGGCTGTTGTTGGTGCTTCGGGATCCTTTTGGGGTTCGAGCTCATTTAGACTTTCAGGATCGAACAGTTGAATCCCCAAAATGTCCAAGTCTAGGAAAAGCTTTTGCACCTCCTCCACTCCATCGTTGAAGCCTCCTTTATAACTATGAGTCCCGGCTTCAACCATTTCGGCATCGAAAGTTGGAGATGCTTTGTAATCTTCTATCGCTCTCCCCAATTGATCCTTCAAGGATCGAATATCTTCAACAGCTTCTTCGTTCCTTTTAGAAGCCTCTTCGGAAATTTGGTTAGCTTCCTTGTGTAAAGCTTGCAGGGACCGAATCTTTTTCTTCCTCCTCTTGAACTTTGCCTCTTGTTCGGAGTATTTCGATTGGATTTTCTCCGCATCAGCTTGCAGACTCCGAACCAAAGCCTCGCTTTAAGCAAGCTTCTCCTCCATAGCTTGCTTTTCTTCTTCGACTTTTAATTTTCTGGCCTTAGTCGTCTTTATCTTCTCCTTCATACTTTTATAAGTATCCCTAATATTGAAAATGCTTTCCTCCATTAGGGCAATATCGTGCATCATCTGTATTGGTAAATTGAAGAATTAGCAACAGCAACTTTATATCCCGAAAGTGCAAAATCTAAAGCTTACCTTCATTGCCGATGAAAACACTGAGTCAGAAACATCCTCGATGCATCAGAACTTAGTATTTTCCCAGTCCTTGGGGAGAAGCGTACGCTTCATAAGTTCTCTGGCCAGTTCGGGGCTCTCCATGCCTTCCCTATCTGAAAAGACAGTGAAGTCTACGTCGCATCCTCCCTCTGAGGAAGCATTCCACCTGGGGTCATCTTCGGATCTGTACTTGGCCTTTTCTTTCTCCTTTCCCTTCGAAGGTGCAAGCAACGTTTCTTTATCAAAAGATACATCGCACTGATCCGGAGGCAGCATCGGAGGAGGAGGGCTGGGCCTCCTCGGAGATGGACTCCTGGCAGTTTCAGGAGCGCTTGGTATGGTGGGGGGTGTTTCTTCGTCCGATGAAGGTCTTCTCGGAGTACTTGAGCCCTCTTCGGCTCTCCTTTTCTTTCGGACTTCGAAAATTACTGGAACAAGCTCTGCCCTCTTTCTGAAAGCCTATCAGACCCTTTCAAGCTGAGGCTTCATTGGTTCACCTGCAATCAAAGGAAGAAATTGTTATATCTATATGCATAAGAGAAAGATGAAGAGAAAACGAAAACTCTGAAGACTATTATTTCTATACCTAATGATGGGGCCTCGCTGATATGGACTCGGTGAAGGTTTTCTTCTTTCAACAATTTTTTAAATAAGGGGATCTCCAGCTCTGATAAGGTATCAAAGTCTTTTGCATCAGCTCTCAGGATTTTCTTCCCGGCGTTTGCATCCAAATACAGGGTTTTTCATTTAGTATTGAATCCCCAATGGATATAATATACAAAAAAGAAACTGGGTTTCCACCCGTGTATAGCACTAAGGGTTCCTTTCATTAGTCTTCGGCCAGGCCGAGGACCTATAACCCACCACTCTTTGCCATGGAAATATCTTTTCAACATGAAAAGAGAGGTAAATAGGCTGGTCTTCGGCTCTACATTCTTCAATTTGCAAAGAACTAAAAATTCTCAGATATTCTAAAGCTATTGGGAGTTAGTTGAGCCGGGACCACTTGGTAAAGATTGAAGACCTTTGTGAAGAAGGGGTGAAGTGGAAGCCGAAGACCAGCCTTGAAGTGGTCTTCGTATATGGTGATTGAATGCAAGGGAGCTTTATCTACCCTCTCTTCGGGTTTTGGAAGGATGAGTTTGAAAGTTTGAGGGATATGGAAGTGCCACTTGACCTCCTCCATCTTGGCAAGCATAAAGGAACTTGGAACGGAGTCAGGTGATCTTTCCAGACTTCTCTTCCTACCCGAACCTCTCCCTCTACTGGTTTCACCCCCTAGTGAAGCCCTACCGGTCCCACCTCCCGGTGAACTCCTCTCGGTTTCCCTTCCTGGTATTTCCCTATCGGCTTCACCCCCTAGTGGACCTCTGCTAGAAAAGGGATTCCTACCGGACTCTAACATTGCAAAGGAGAAAGAAGAAGGGAAAAAGAAAGAAAAGGCTTCTAACCTTTGGAAGAAAGGAGAATGGCGGGCTGTGGTGCGGGGCAGGAAGAAGAAGCACGGAAGAAAGAAAAAAATTCTTCTTGAGAGTTTCTTTCCCCTTTTATAGGTGAAAGTTGAGGGATTTCGAGGCGGTTCGGAAATATTTTTCGATCGTGCGCTGTATCGACGGTTTTGATCATGGGTACGGCTCTCCAAAAAAAATTATTAATGAGACAAGCAACCACGATCCGTGTGAAATACCGCCATTGGCCGTGATAACACCTCGACTGCGATCAGTCTCCGGATGGCTGCCACATGTCCTATCTTTGTTGAATAAAGACTTTTTTTCAAAAAGTTTCTCAGGATTTTTCGGAATCGAGGCGTTCCTTTTGAAATAACCAATGATAGGATGGCACGTGTCTTTACCATATTTTTTTTGCACTACCAGGCAGTTTGGCGAAAGACCTGTCAGGATTCGGCGCCATTATCACCTGCCAGTTATCACTAGAAGATAAAATTTAAATACTCCCATTCTTCGAAATTAAATCATTTCGAACTTAGGAGTGGGGGACAGCTGTTATGATATCCCGGTTTTATTTCAATTAATTATTAGATCGCTCTCTGAACCAATTTCAAAATTTGTTTTTTGGTTTATTGGTCAAATCAACTTACAAAGGAAAGCATCTTCGGCTTCGTATGGTTATCTTGGTCCGAAGACTATAACTAAAATCTCTGGCTTCATATTCTTATCTTATTCCAGGAGGAGATAGGTTTATTAACTCTAGGTCTTCGGCTTCGTATGGTTATTTTAGTCCGAAGACCTTGCCTGATATTTATGGCTTTGTATATTTGTCTTGGTCCGAAGACCATGCCTAACATCTTTATAGCCATGGTTGCAAGCCAAGTTTATTAACTGTCTTCGACTTCGTACTATTACCTTGATTCGAAGACTTAGCCTAACACTTTTGTCTATACTTTCAAGCCAAGCTTATTAACTCTTTGTCTTCGGCTTCGTACTGCCACCTTAATCTGAAGACTTGGCCTCTCAGCGAATATCTTCGACTTTATTCTTTCAACATAATTCGAAGAGTGCATGATCCCATTTTTTGGACTGTAAGTGTTTATTTTCGTTATTCCCGAAAATAGACCTCTGTGAAGTGTATAGCTAACATTCCTTTTAGAAGTGCTACTAAAGAGAATGTTGAGCTCACTTCGGATTTACTCTTGAAAAAGGAGGATTCTTGAACATGTGGATTTCTTGAACACTAAAATAGTTGAAATCTATTTTAGTTGTTGCAACTACCCACATGGCCCAAAATCTCAGATTGGATAAACTCCAAGTATAACTGATTTTTCGACAGCCACTACTTACAATTATGTGGAGGTTGTGTTCGCCAACTTCCATAACCGTAAGTGGTTATGTTGGAGCCTATAAATACTGATAAGAGGGGACACTCAGGGGGGATTCTGGCTCATTCTTGCAATTCGCTTTTCCCTCTTCCGTCTCTACTTTCAAAACTCTCCATTCTGCTGTTGCTTGAGTTTTTTTCTGACTTTGGCATCGGAGTGTCCCCTGCCAGAAAATCTTCGATCAGGGATCTATTTTGCAGGTTCCGGTCGATGGCAATTCAGTGGAAGAAGGAAGAACTACTCCATCCGATCGGCAGAGATCCATCATCAACAATAATAAACACTAAACACCTTTGCGATATGTATGCACATTATTTTTTTCCATGATGGAGAATATTAGCAACCCTGAAATTTATTATAACTCGCAATATTTAATCTCTGTTGTATACACATGCATACATATTTACATGCATATCGTCTTGTTGGAATTGAACTTGATATTTTTCAAGGGCATTTTGAAAGAAGATACTTGATATTTTCCAAAGGAACATTTTGAAAGAGGATATTTTTTGGAAAACCAAATACTACCTTGAAACTAATTAATTGCATAGAAACTTGCTACCATTATTATGTACTTTGAACTAAGAGATTTATGTTTTTATTTCTCGTAAACAAAGAGTCCTTTTGTAATTATAAAAGGCCATGTATCCTTTCACAATTGTAAGAGAAGAAGAAGAAAATATGAAATACAATTTCTATGTGCTTGTCCTATTACCTTCCCTTCAAAAAATATTCTTGTTTTCTTCAAATTTGGTATCAAGCCATAAAAAAAAAAAATAAAAAAAAGAGAGATCCATGGCCTCCAGGAACTTTGTTCAATCCCAAATATCCAAACTCATCAAAGACAACTATGACAATTGGTGTATCCAAATGAAGACTTTGCTTGGATCCCTTGATGTTTGGGATATTGTAGAAGATTGCTACACAAAGTCGATCGAAGATGGAGCAACGCTCACATAAGAGCAAAGGAAGCAAAATAAGGAGTCAAAAAGGAAAGACAAGAAGGCCATCTATACTCTCTACCAAAGTATAGACGAAGATACATTCGAGATTATTGCCAAAGCCACAATATCAAATGAGGCACGGAACTTGTTACATAAGGTACATAAAGGAGCAGAAAAAGTAAAAAAGATTCAGCTACAGTCTTTGAGGTCAGAATTTGAATCTTTCAAAATGATAACCGAGGAATCAATTTCTAATTATTTTTCAATAATGATGTCTATAGTCAATCAATTAAAAAGAAATGGTGAAGAAATTACTGATGTTCGAGTCAAAGAAAAAATTTTGCATTCTTTAGATGCAAAATTTGATTTCATTGTTGTAGCTATTGAAGAATCAAAGGAATGGGAGGATACGACTATAGAGCAACTCATGGGCTCTCTACAAACACATGAACAATAGCTTTCTAAAAGGATAGAGAAGAAGCCCATCAAGCAAGTACTTCAAACAAAACTTACACTACAAGAGAAATGTGATCTAAAAGACAAAATAAGTTTCCATAGTAGAGGCCATGGAAGAAGAGGAAGAGGTGGAAGATTTCATCGAGATCAACCATAAAAAGTCAAGGAGGCACGAGAGACTTCCATGCTCGAGGACGTGGTAGAGGAAGATTTTCTAATCCTAGAGGAAGAGGAAGGTATAGACAACAAGCACTACAATATTTTATTTGCAAAAAATATGGACACTATGCTAAAGATTGTTGGTACAAAAATGATGCTAATTATGTTGATGAGAAAATTCATTTTACAAAAGAGCAAAAAGAAGAATTAATCCTACTTTTGGCCTACAATAATAATACTGATGTTGTCAAAAGAAATACTTGGTATTTAGACAAAGGTGCTGGCAATCATATGTGTGGGATAAAGGACATGTTTGTTAAGATGGATAAAACCTTCAAAGGCTCAGTAACTTTTGGTATTTCTCTAAAAGACCAGTTGAAGGAAAAGATAAAATTCTCATTAAGCTCAAAGATGGCACTCAAAATTTTATTTCAGATATCTATTATGTTGAAGATATTAAAAACAACATTCTTAGTTTAGACCAATTGCTTGAAAAAGGCTATGACATACATATGAAATAATTGGATCTTTCTATAAGAGACAACAATAATAATTTTATTGTATATATTCCTATGTCAAAAAATAGAATGTTTGAATTGAGTTTACATGTTGATGATTCTTCTTATATGATGGCACAAACTCTTGATGACTCTACTCTATGGCATCTTAGATATAGGCACTTAAATTTTAATGGATTGAAACTTTTGTCTAGCAAGAATATGGTGACAAGGATGCCTTGGTTGAAAATGTTCAAAGAAAAATGTAAAACTTGCATGGTTGGAAAGCAATAAAGGAGAACCTTCATTTCAGGAAGATCAAGAAGAGCAACAAAACCATTGGAATTGATACATTCAGATGTATGCGGTCCGATCAAATCAACATCTATGGGAGGTAACGAATATTATCTTTCTTTCTCTGATGATTATTTGGGAAAGACATGGGTTTATTTGTTACAAAAAAAGAGTGAGGTATTTCAGAAATTTAAGAAGTTTAAGTTTCTTGTTGAGAAACAAAGTGATTTTCAAATTAAAGCTTTGAGATCGAATCGTGGCGGTGCGTATTTGTCCAATGAGTTTTCATGTTTTTTCAAAGAACATGAAATTTTTCATCAAGTTACCATGCTTTATCACCTCAACAAAATGGAGTTGCAGAAAGAAAGAATTGAACTATTTTAAATATGGTTCGATGTATGTTGACAGATAAAAATATGCCTACAGAATTTTGGGGAGAAGCAGTTGCTTGTGCAGTTTATTTGTTGAATAGGTTTCCCTCAAAGAGGCTTCACAATATGACATCTAAGCAAGCATGGAGTTCATACAAGCCTAAGATTGATCATCTTCGCATCTTTGGAAGTGTTGCTTATTATGTCAAAGTGCCTAATAAGAAAATGGTCAAACTTGATGACAAAGGAGAAAAGTGCATTGTTTTAGGCTATGCTGAAAATTTAAGTAGCTATAAGTTATATAATCCTATTACAAAGAAAGTGATTTTTTCAAGAGATGTTGAATTTGATGAAAAGCAAATGTGGAGCTGGCAAGATAACAATTAAATGCAAGAAAATAAGGTATATATTAGAGAAGATGGAGAATCACAGTATCAAGAAAAAAATTTATCAACTCCACAACAAAGTCCAAGATATCCATCTTCACAAGAAAGTCTAAGTAGCTCATCCTTCAAAAGAGTACACAAAAGTCGGAGTGTCCAAGAGTTGCTTGACATCACAAGGAGTCTTGATGTTAATGATTATATTATGTTTTATTTTTTTACAGGTTGTGATCCAATCAAGTTTCATAAAGCAAATAAAGAAGAAAAATGAAAAATATCATGCATGAAAAAATTTCATCAATCGAGAAAAATGATACTTGGAAACTCACAAGTCTTCTCCAAGGTCATCAAACAATTGGAGTCAAAGGGTAGATAAGACAAAGATAAATGCAAGCGGAGAAATTGAAAAGTACAAAGCCCGCTTGGTAGTGAAAGGCTACAAACAATAATATGGTATTGATTATGATGAAGTTTTTTCTCCTGTTGTTCGAATGGAAATAATATGCCTTCTTATTTCCTTAGCAGCTCAAATGAAATGAAAAATTTTTCAAATGGATGTAAAATCAGCCTTTTTGAATGGATATTTGAATGAAAAAATCTATGTAGAACAACCTTTGGGTTTCATTAAAAAATGACAAGAAGATAAAGTTTATAAACTCAAAAGAGCTCTCTATGGATTGAAACAAGCTCCACAAGCTTGGAATACAATATTTGATAAGTATTTTGCTGAAAATGATCTTTAGAAATACCTTCTTGAACATTCTCTTTATATGAAGACTAATAATATTGGTGATGTTCTATTTGTTTGCCTTTATGTGGATGATCTGATATTCATAGGAAATAATCTTGTAATGATTGAAGTTTTCAAGGCTCAACAATCAAAGAATTTGAGATGACGGATCTTGGCTTAATATCTTATTTTTTGGGTATTGAAGTCAACCAATCAAATGAAGGCATATTCATTTTGTAAAGCAAATATGCAAAAAAGTTTTTGGAGAAATTCAACATGAAGAATTGCAATCCTAGCAACTCCCAATTGAATACAACACTAAATTAAGTAAAGATGAAGAAGGTGATCTTATCAATCCAACATATTACAAAAGTTTGATTAGAAACTTAAAAATATCTCATAAATACAATGCCAGATATTGCCTATAATGTTGGAGTTATAAGTCATTACAAGGAAAAACCAAGAATAAATCACTTAATCGCCGCAAAAAGAATCCTTCGATATATCAAAGGTACACAAGATTATAGTATCTTTTATTCATCTACTAACTCAATAAAGCTAAATGGATTTTGTGATAGCAATTGGACAGGAGATATTGATAAAAAAAAAAGTACAAGTGGATTTATTTTTTATATTGAAAGTGCGGCATTTGCACGGTCTTCAAAGAAGCAACAAATTGTTACACTTTCATCTTGTGAAGCAGAGTATGTTACAGCAGCAAATTATGTTTATCATGCACTATGGCTACAAAGTCTTCTACAAGAAATAGAGATTTCACATGAAGAGCCAACCAATATCTTTGTTGACAATAAATCAGCAATACAACTTGCTAAAAATCCAGTCTTCCATTATCAAAGTAAACATATTAATACAAGATTTCACTTCATTCGAGATTGCATCAAAAATAAAGAAGTACAACTTCTCTACATTCTAACAAAAGATCATCAGGTAGATATCTTCACAAAACCACTCAAGATAGAGGAATTCAAAAGGCTAAGGAGCATGCTTGGAGTAATGAAGAATCAAGTTTAAGCGGGGTGTCGAAATTAAACTTGATATTTTCCAAGTGATACTTTGAAAGAAGATACTTGATATTTTCAAGGGATACTTTGAAAGAAGATACTTGATATTTTCCAAGGGACACTTTAAAGGAAGATATTTTTTGGAAAACCAAATACCACTTTGGAACTAATTAATTGCATAGAAACTTGCTACCATTATTATGTACTTTGAACTAAGAGATTTATGTATTTATTTCTAGTAAACAAAGAGTCATTTTGTAATTATAAAAGGCCATGCATCCTTTTACAATTATAAGAGAAGAAGAAGAAAATTTGAAATACAATTTCTATTTGCTTGTGCTATTATCTTCTCTCCAAAAAATATTCTTGTTTCCTTCATAGCCGGTATTCTGGTTCAAGCATCAGGTGTCAAAATAATATTCTCCTGGTTGCTCTAATTAAAAATTTGAGGCATGGAGTAGTAGATCAGGGATCGGATTGTATCCTTTGCATGGAAAATTATTGATTTTTTTAACCACATCATATTTTGTATGGTTTTCAAAGCTCTCCGATCTTTTTCTTTTTTCTATCATAAAATAGGTATTGTATTATAAAAAATCTATACTAAACATGATTCAATAGTCCATATCGTAATTTTTTTTTTTTTTTGGGTGGTGAAAGATACAACCCACAAAAATCCATCAACGTTAGAAGGATGAATGACTTCCTCAACCCAAATGTCCCTTTACTATTTAATGTTTGAAATGATATGCCGTTTATTTGCACTTCAATTATGATCTAGGAAAAATTAACATTATTTGAATTCATATCATCCTAGGAAAAAAAAAATAGAGGGATTCATTTCTCACTATGGTCCACCTAATAATTAGTTGTCACCATTAAGATGGTTGCCCGGTTGGTAGAAGTCTTATCTCACTATTAACCGGTTGCGGGTTCAAGACAAGATCCCGTGGATGACTCGATTAAATTCAGAAATTTGAAAAAGGGAGGGGATATTTAAATATGATCCTAATAGCTCAGGACCACCCATTTTCCATAGTTAGTGCATAGCTTGAGTGGAAGTTTACGCAAGTGGGCAATGAGCAGTGTTGACGCTAAATCCTCGCTGACCAGATGGAGCAGCCTGCCTGTTGGTTCGCCGTCGATGGGAGCCTGCAAAATAAAATTCCATGACCGAAATTTCTATGGTGGGGGACACTCCGATGCCAAAGTTAGCAAGAATTTAGGCAGTAGAATGGAGAACTTGATAGCAGAGTGAGATGGAAAGGAAGAAGGTGGCTTTGAAAGAGCTGGTTGTAAACTAGCTCTAACTTGCTATTGTTAGCTTACCTCAAGTATCCCCTCCTATCAATATTTATAGGCGCGACTGTAACTACTAATGGTTATGGAAATTAGTTAACAAAACTTCCTCATAACAGTATGTAGTGACGGTCGAAAAATTAGTTATCTCATGGTTATCCAAGTTGGAGCTATTGACCATGTGGATAGTTATAACAACCAGAATGACCTTTAACTATTTCGGGTCGAAGGATTGTTCTGGTGCTTCAGATGCACTCTCTTAAAAGAGGATTTGAAGTGGGCCTAACTATTTCTTCGGATTGCATTCCTTGGAATGGTCCGAAGGGAAGTTAGTTATATACTTCGAATTTATCCTTTATGAGTGAACTAAAAAAATAAACAGTTACTTACTGTGGTACCGAAGGGGTGAACAACATATTTTAGAAGCATACTCTTCGGGCCAAGTTAAAGACATGAAGCCAAAGGAACAATAATAATATATTTCAGAGGCATACTCTTTAGACCAAGCTGAAGATATGAAACCGAAGGAATGATAATAATATACTTTAGAGGCATACTCTTTGGACCAAGCTGAAGACATGAAGCCGATGGAACAATAATAATATACTTTAAAGGCATACTCTTCGGATCAAGCTGAAGACATGAAGCCGAATGAACGATAATAATATACTTTAAAGGCATACTCTTCGGACCAAGCTGAAAACATGAAATCGAAGCGAAGACATAATAAGAATATATTTCTTTCAAGAGCCATAACTTTCATTAAATTAAGGAGATATCATTTTCAATATACTGATCCAGCTGATAGACCAAAAATTAAAATTGGCTCGCTGATGGACCAGTAAATATTTAAATTAAATTGGATTATCACAACAGCTGCCCCCCACTCTCAATTTCAAAATAACTTTATTTTAAAAAATAGGAGTATCAGAATTTGTCATTATGAGAAAGCAAATAATCAATGATGGTAGATTTTTGGTTTTGTCATCCATAATAACTGATGTATGGCATGGAGATCGTATCAAGGACAGGTGTCGACTTCTTATTGCTTGCTAAAAAGATGGTGTAGACTCAAAAAATCTGGCTGATCTTCTTATTAAAAGAGATTTTCGTTTAGTCAAAAAAATACACCTGGCACCATCTCGCACCTCAGTCATAATGCTGGAAGTTCATCCTGACCATCCATGGCCTTCTACGCGGATCGTGACTGCCATTTCATTGATGAATGCCCCTTAGTAAATCGTACCCATGATTGGCATCGCCGATACATTGCACGATCGAAGAGATCATCAAATCCCTGGAATGACCCTGCCGTTTTGCATATATAAAGAAGAGAGAGGCTGTACGGAAAGAACTTCTGCACTTTCTTCAAAATCTTCTTCTTCTTCCTTCTGCTCCGTACCATTATCCTTTCAACAAGCTGCTTCGTTTCTCCTTGGAGGTAGAAGATTTTTTCTTTTCTTTTTCTCTCTTCCCTACAATGTCAGAGTTGCTAGATAACCCAACTATTAGCAGGGGTCCATCAGGAAGTGAACCTTCCGGAAGTAGAGCTCCTGTTAGAAAGAGGGGTTTTGAGTCATATCCCGAAACCGTTGCTAGCTCTTTGACTCATAGTAGGTTAGAGGGTCTTCGAAATCGATTCCACTTTCCTAGAACCTTTAAGTCATTTCTCCCTAACCCAGATGAAAGGATAACCTGTCCTCCTCTCGGATCAATTACAGTATGTGAAGATCACTTAAAGGCCGGTCTTCAATTTTCCCTTCATTCCTTTTTCACAAAAACTTTTAACCTATACCAAGTAGTTCCAGCCCAATTGACTCCAAACAGCTTTAAAAACATCTGCAAATTTTTAGTCCTCTGTAAACTCTGTAATATAGAGTCGAAAACCTCTTTGTTCATCTCTTTCTTCATTTGGAAAAAAGATTTTCACGGTGAAAGGTGGTGGGTCATCGGTCCTCGTCCAGGTTGAAGACTAATTAAGGGGACTCCCAACGCCATACACGGGTGGAAATCCTGTTTCTTCTTCGTATATTATGCATACTGGGGTTTCAATATTGAATGGAAAAGTCCTCGTCTGGACGAAAATGCTGGGAAGAAAATCTTAAAAGCTGATCAAAAGGATTTAGAGAAATTGTTGAATTTAGAAATTCCTATGGCCAAGGAACTGTTGAGGAAAGATAACCTCCATCTTGCTCGTATCAGTGAACTTCCTACCTTAGGTATAGAAATAGTTGGCTTCGGATATTTTTTTTCTTTTTTTTTTGAATAATGTCTAATATGGTAATCTTTTTTCTTTTGATTGCAGGTGAGCCAATGAAGCCAAATCTTGATAAGCTTCGATAGGCTTCTAGGAAGAGGCCAGTACCAGTTCCAAGAGAGTCCGAAGTCCAAAAGAAAACCAGAGTCCAAGGGACTTCAAATGTATCTCCGAAGAGGGTTGCATCCGATGAAGCCAATGTACCCTCAATGGAGCCTCCTTCAAGGAGTTTTTCTCCAACAGGGCCTCCCCCAAGGAGTCCACCTCCGATGCCTTCTTCGGATCAATCTGATCCAACACCAACTATTGGTGAACTGCTCCTCGCCTCTCCAAAAGGTCAAAGAAAAGGAAATGCTCCTCTCCCAAAAGAGGGTTCCGGGCGAGTGCTCCAACGGACCGGGAGTGCCACATAGACTTTACCATCTTCAGTGACAAAAAGGGTTTGGAGAATCCTGAATTGGCTAGGGAGCTGCTGAAGCATACTCTGCTTCCTCAAGATTGGGAAAATATCAAATTTTGATGCATTGAGGATATCTTTGATTCAGCATTTGCATCTGTGCTGAAGGTAAATACCATTTTACTTCTTTTTTCTGATTCATAATTTTCAACTTTGCTAACTTTGTATACCATGTGGTCAATGCAGCGGTCCATGATATAATTATTATAGAAGAGAGCATCATCGACTTCCGGGATTATTGGAATAAAATGAAAGAAAGGCTTCAAATGGCTAGATCTGAAAAAGAGGTAGCCGAGGAGCTGAAGCAAGCTATGGTAGAAAAGCTTGCTCAAAGCGACGCAACTGTTCAAAGTTTAAAGGCCGAGTTGGAAAAGACCCAATCAAAAAATTCTGAACAGGAGGCAAAGCTCAAAAAGAAGAAAAAGAAAACCCGCTCTTTGAAATCTTCAGTCAAAGAAGCCCAGCTGAAGACTGAAGAAGCTGTTAAGAAGGCCGAAGAAGCAATTAAGAGAGCTGAATCATCAGCCAAAGAAATAAGGTCTTTGAAAGACCAGTTGAGCATAGCGGTCGAAGACTACAAAATGTTTTTGGCTTTCGATGACAAACTGACTGAAGCTGGAACCTTCAGTTATCGGGCTGGCTTCAATGACGGGGTGAAAGAAGTACAAAACTTATATCCAAATCTTGATATCTCGGAGGTTCAGTTATTCAATCTTGAAGAGGCAGAAGAGCCCAACTCACCAGAAGGTCCTTCCGATACACCTGCCATGACTGAAAAAGCAGCTGAAGAAGGAACAACCCGATTGTCGATCCGATCGACCTTACTCAAATCGAAGACACTCCAATTGAAGGCAATCTGTAGTAATTTTTTTTTGAAAGACAGTATGCATGTACTACTTTTTTATGAATGGAAACTTCTGCTTTGATGAAATAATCTCTGAGTATGAACTCATCAGAAGTAGGATGTTAAATTATGATCTCATCAACCATAGAGAACTTGTGAATAAGCAACCTTTTTGGCAAGCGAATACATTTTTACATCCAATTTTAGAATGAGAATTCATCCAAGTATAAAGTCTTCGAACTTGACATAAGATTGAATCTTCCGAAGCTTGAGATAATACTAAGTCTTCGAACTTGAAATAATGCTAAGTCTTCGAACTTAGGATAATTCTAAGACAATAATTCTGAGATCTTGAAAAAATAATACCAAGTCTTCAGATTTAAGATAATGTCAAGTCTTCGGACTTGAAAATACATTAAGTCTTTGGACTTAGGATAATTCTAAGATAATAATTCTGAGATCTTGAATTCAAAATAATATCAAGTCTTCATATTTAAAATAATGCCAAGTCTTCGAACTTAAAAATACACTAAGTCTTTGGACTTAAGATAATTCTGAGACAATAATTCTGAGATCTTGAAAAAATAATACCAAGTCTTCAGATTTAAGATAATGCTAAGTCTTCAGACTTGAAAATATACTAAGTATTTGGACTTAGGATAATTTTGAGACAATAATTTTGAGATCTTGAATTCAAAATAATACCAAGTCTTCAGATTTAAGATAATACCAAGTTTTCAGACTTGAAAATACACTAAGTCTTTAGACTTAGGATAATTCTGAGATAATAATTCTGAGATCTTGAATTCAAAATAATACCAAGTCTTCAGATTTAAGATAATACCAAGTCTTCGGACTTGAACATATATTAAGTCTTTGGACTTAGGATAATTCTGAGATAATAATTCTAAGATCTTAAATTTAAAATAATACCAAGTCTTCATATTTAAGATAATACCAAGTCTTTAGATTTAAGATAATACCAAGTCTTCAGACCTGAAATAAAATAGACCACATGGGTCGTCTTCGTTTTTGACAAAATAAAATAGGATAATCAAACCTTAGCATTTTATAGGGTAGATTGTGTGGATCAACCTTATGCCTTTTAATAAGGATTAAGACAGGCTGATCAAGCCCACCTTGGTACTTTGTAGGGTAGATCTCGTAGATCATCCTTATACCTTTTAATAAGGATTAAGACAGGCTGATCAAGCCCACCTCGGCACTTCATAGGGCAGATCTCGTGGATCATCCTTATACCTTTTAATAAGGATTAAGACAGGCTAATCAAGCCCACCTCGGTACTTCGTAGGGTAGATCACGTGGATCATCCTTATGCCTTTTAATAAGAATTAAGACAGGCTGATCAAGTCCATCTCGGTACTTCGTAGGGTAGATCTCATAGATCATCCTTATGCCTTTTAATAAGAATTAAGACAGGCTTCAGTAGGCCTTTCCTTGGATTTCAGTGGGTCCTAATAAGATAGGCTTCAGTGAGCCTTGCACATATATCGGCCTCGGGCCTTTTGGGCATTGATTGGCCTAGCGCGTGTAGATTGGCCTTCAAGAAGATATTGGCCATTAAAAGGAGATCGGCTTTTAAGAAACCATCGACCATGATGAGATAGGCCTCAGTAGGTAGACTCAAAGATTTATCAGCATACTTTGTGGATCTCTCTTCAGAAACATATAGTTGGGAGGCGATTTCAAGAAGAATCTCTTTTAACTCAAGAGCAAGCCTATAATTCTCATCCGTAATCTCCTCTGAAGCTTGTAGTCTGCATCATGAAACGAAGGATTTTATTTATGAGAAGTGTAAGGTAATGGCATACTTACAGTTTTGGATGTGGTGCATCCTTTTGGCCCATGCTTCATCTTTGAGATCCATTCGAATTTGGTTGTATCCCGAGAAAGCATCCATAAAAATCAACAACTGATAACCAGCAGTGGCATCAACTAATTGGTCAATCTTCGGTAGAGGGAAGCTGTCTTTTGAGCAGACTTTATTAAGATATGTATAATCAATGCAGATCTTTCACTTGCCGTTAGATTTCTTCACCATCATAACATTGGCCAACCAATTTGGATATTGTACTTTTCTTATAAACTTGGTTTCAAGAAGTTTGCTGACTTCTTCATCAATAACTCTCTGCCTTTCTGGAGCAAAATCCTCTTCTTCTGCCGAATTAGCTTATAGTTCAGGGTTACTTCCGAAGCTGCCCATGCAAAGATATCAGCATTGCTTCGGAGGAATGTAATCAGCCTCGCCTCCATCTCTTTATCTAACAGACTGTCAATTTGTACAAGTTTTGTTGGGTCATCTTTGGATAAAGGTACAAAGAAAGTTTTTTCTATTGGCTCTCCACAGTCTTCGGCCCCGTCTCTTGGATCTAATTGATCATGTGTTAATGGATTGACTGATTGCTTATCTTGGATCATTAGGCATTGGCGAGCAATCCTTTGATCCCCCCTTACTTCTCCGATGCCAAGTCTGGTGAGAAATCGTACCAAAAGATAGTAGGTTGATACTATGGCTCGGAATTTATTCAAAGCTGGATGTTCCAGGATTGCATTATAAGCCGAAGATGTTCGCACTACTATGAAATTGATGAGAAGTGTTCTTTAGCATGGTTTAGTGCCAAAAGTTACGGGTAAGACCATTTCTCCTTCAACTCCAAATTGATTTCTTTCGAAACTAGTCAAAGGAATGGGAGACCTTTGCAGCTCATGTCCAGATTATCCCATTCTAAGAAAAGCATCATACAGCAAAACATCAGCAGAACTTCCGTTATCTATCAGAATTCTTTTTACATTATATTTTGCAATTACAGCAGAAACCACAACAAGGTCATCATGTGGAAGTTGAACTCCATGGAGATCTTCATCTGAGAAGCTAATGGAGTTTTTTTTCTTTAAATCTGTTGGGGGTTATCTTCTTCAGCTTCATTCCTCTAGCCGATTGATTGATGAAGCATGCCAACATTTCCATCGGTTGGCCTTTAGTGAGGTAGTTCGACTTCATCGACAATTCTTTGAAGGGCACCGGCTTCAGTCTGAGTCTCTGAATGGTTAACGAACTTCTCCAAGTACCCTCTTTTGATTAAGTCCTCAATAGCATCCCAAAGCTGAAAACACTCTTCAATGTTGTGACCGTGATCCCGATGGAATCGACAATATTTATTCTTATCTCTTGGTTTAGCAAAGATTTTCAGGGGACGTGGCATTTGCAAGTAGTTTTCCTTTTCTATCTTCAATAGAATATTCTCCCTTGGTAGGTTGAGGGGTGTGTAAGAATCAAACCGAGTGCCCTATTGCTTGGACTTAGGACCGCGTCTGGGAGCTAGAGCATTATTGGAAGATGTGGGCATATTTGATCCTTTGACGCTCTTCTTCCTAGAAGGGTGTCTCCCTTTAATGAGTTTACGACTCGCAGCCTGCTCCTCAGCAGCAGCATACTTCTAAGCTCTCGCCAGTAGTTCGGCGTAGCTCGTAGGGAATCTCTTATCCAAGAAGAAAGTAAACCTGGATGATCTAAGTCCTTTCTTTAAAGCTGACATGGCCACGTGCTCATTGAGATCTGGGATCTCCAAAGTGGCCAATTGAATCGGATGACAAATTCCTAAAGACTTTCTCCTTCATTCTGTTGAAGGAGGAACAAACTGTCTGTGTTGCGCGGCATCTTTCGACATATTCTAAAATGTAAAATAAATAGCCACTCCAGTTCAGTAAAAGAATGGATAGTCTCTGATAGTAAGCTCGAATACCATATTAGAGCAGCTTTCCTTAAGGTAGCAGGAAAAGCGAGGCAATACAATGCATCGGATGCCCCTTGTACCATCATGTGAGCCTTGTAACTTTTTAAATGGTCGAGGGGGTCAGTGATTCCATCATAAGCCTCCAGTTGCGGGATCTTAAAGTACCAAAGAATGACTTCAGCCATCATCCGATCGAAAAAAAAAGGTTGATAATTGAAAGTCAGAACTTCATCACTTCTCCTCTGATTAGTGAGCCGGTTATTTGCGACTTCGGGAACTTGAACTTCTCTTCAAAATCGAAGTTCATTTCTCCTTGCTTAACTTCTTTAGGTGCAAAATCTCCATAGGAAACAGAGAGGGAATGCCTGGTTCTCTTCTTTCCATAGTGATCTTCCAAATGCCGGCCTGGTTGTAAGCTGCAATGATCATGAGATGACCATACCCGTGAATAACTTGGGGTGAGTTCTTGACGTCGATCTTCCCTTCCATCATCTTGATGGTTGGGCTGAGAGGTGGGTGGAGGACACTTCCTTTGAACGGTAGTTTTTTGCAAGGTTTGAACCAGAGCTGTCAGGGTATCAACTCTGCTCAAAAGGGCCTCGAATTGCTGCTGCCCTACCACTATCATAGGAGGTGGCATGTCATTGTCCACTGGAGGGTTATTTGCTTGAGGAGCAGGTTGCTCCCTGCTTATAGAGGCATTCTGGATCTTCCCTTTCACCATTTTTGCTTTATTAAAGCTCTCCTTTAACCAGAGAAAATAGATCTTCCCCTTCCTGGTGCACCAATCTGTTGACACTAAATTCTCGTTGACCGGATGGAGCGACCTGCCTGCTGGTTCGCCATCGATGGGAGCCTGCAAAACAAAATTCCTTGACCGGAATTTCTCCAGTGGGGGACACTCCGATGCCAAAGTTAGCAAGAATTTAGACAGCAGAATGGAGAACTTGAGAGCAGAGTGAGATGGAAAGGAAGGTGGCTTTGAAAGAGCTAGTTGTAAACTAGCTCTAACTTGCTTGTTGTTAGCTTATCTCGAGTATCCCCTCTTATCAATATTTATAGGCACGACTGTAACTACTTATGGTTATGGGAGTTAGTTAATGAAACTACCTCATAACAGTAAGTAGTGGCGATCGAAAAATTAGTTATATCATGGTTATCAAAGCTGGAGCTATTGACCATGTGGGTAGTTATAACAACCAGAACTTTTAACTATTTCGGGTTGAAGGATTTTCTGGTGCTTCAGATGCACTCTCTTAAAGGAGGATTCAAAGTGGGCCTAACTATTTCTTCGGATTGCATTCCTTGGAATGACCCGAAAGGATGTTAGTTATATACTTCGGATTTATCCTTTAGGAGTGAACTAAAAAATAAATAGTTACTTACTGTGGTACCGAAGGGGTGAACAACAAATTTTAGAAGTATACTCTTCGGGCCAAGTTAAATACATGAAGCCAAATGAACAATAATAATATACTTCGGAGGCATACTCTTCGGACCAAGCTAAAGACATGAAGCTGAAGGAATGATAATAATATATTTTAGAGGCATACTTTTCGGATCAAGCTGAAGACATGAAGCCGACGGAACAATAATAATATACTTTAGAGGCATACTCTTCGGATCAAGTTGAAGACATGAAACCGAAGGAATGATAATAATATACTTTAGAGGCATACTCTTTGGACCAAGCTGAAGACATGAAATCGAAGCGAAGACATAATAATAATATATTTTTTTCGGGAACCATAACTGTCATTAAATTAAGGAGATATCATTTTCAATATACTGATCCAGCTGATAGACCAAAAATTAAAATTGACTCATTGATGGATCGGTAAATATTTAAATTAAATTAGATTATCACAATATGCAGCATTGTATCTTTTATATAATTTTTTTTATTTTTTCGTTCGTTGGGTTGTATATTTAATTGTTCCAAGATCTATGCAACGAGCGGAAACTGTTGGATTGCTTTAAGACAAATGCAATTGATGATGGCTATGAAAGTAGAAGTGCTTTGAAAATGCCAGGTACAATCTAATGGCCAATCATTCTTTATATATATATATATATATATAAAAGCTATGTCAAGTATAATCTAATGGCCAATCTTTCATTCGCATGTAGATACGTATAAGATGGCTATGAAACTATAAAATGCTTTGAGAACTTTGCCGAGCGCAATTCAAACTCCAATCATTCTTTTTTTTTAAGGATCAAAAAATATAAAAATATTAATTTTAAAAAAATTATATATATATTTTTAAATTATATTTAATATTTTAGATTTTAAAATATATAAATATATAAATATATATTTATAATTTTAATATATATATATATATATAATGGCTATGAAAGTATAAAATGCTTTAAGAACTATGCCAAACAAAATCCAACGGCCAATCATTCTTTTGCACGTACATATTTAAGAACTATGCCAAGCGCAATCCAACGGGCCGATCATTCTTTCACATGTAAATATATATATAATCCAGCTCATCAATCTTCTTTAGTAGCCGACCCACAGAGGTCCGACTACCATTCTTATCGAGTTCCGACAAGTTCGCTTCGAGATCCTAGAGTGTTCTAGAAAGCTTTTTTACTACAACAGAATTCTGCCACTGCTGCAGCGCCACTCCACTACTTCCACGATTGTGCCCCCTCAGGACGCCACGTGGCCACTCTCCAGATTCTCGTAGGGACATATCGATCATTCTCGACCTCCCTCCTAACAACTTTTGAACTGTTCCGCGTCTATATAAGGTAACCGGGGGACCCTGTTCGAAAGTAAGTTCACTCTTCTCTCTCCAAATGCTGCTCATTTCTGATTCCTCCATTCTGTTGCTCCCACTCTTAAGCTGACTTAAGCATCGGAGTATCCCCCATCGGAACACTGCCGGCACTTAGGGGACTTTGTTGCAGGTGGACCAGAAGAAGAGGCTCTCTCCAGCAACACCGACCGACTCGGCCCAGAAGAAGAGGCTCTTCGACATCATTCGAAGAACCGATGCATTTAATGCCAAATATTGTCCTCGTACTTCGAGATCGTAGAATCGCTCGAAGCTCAAAGGCAGGGGGCAACTGTTGTACCCATCCGGCTTACCACTGAATCGCGCCGGTTTCTTTTGGCAGGCCGACGGGACCGACCCCTCTGAGAATGCCGACAGACGTGCAAAGCCGACCCACTGGGGCAGAGGTCCGACGGCCACTCCTAGGGTCCAGCTCATCAATCTCCTTCGGCAGCCGACCCACTGGGGCAGAGGTCCGACGGCCACTCCTTCTAGGGTCCAGCTCATCAATCTCCTTCGGCAGCCGACCCACGGGGACAGAGGTCCGACTACTACTCCTGTCGATTTCCGACTAGTTCGCTTCGAGATCCTAGAATGTTCTAGAAAGCCTTTTTGCTACAACAGAATTCTGCCACCGTTGCAGCGCCGCTCCACTATTCCCATGATTATGTCCTCTTAGGGCGCCACGTGGCCACTCTCCAGATCCTTGCAAGGGCATATCGATCATTCTCGGCCTCCCTCCTAACAACTTTTGGACTGTTCCGTATCTATATAAGATAATCGAGGGATCCTGCTCGAAAGTAAGTTCACTCTTTTCTTTTCGAATACTGTCCATTTTTTATTCCTTCATTATGTTACTCCTATTTTTGAGCTGACTTGAACATCAAAATATTTACCACGAAAATACTACCGGTACTTATATAGGTGACATGTGGCCACTCTCCACTAACATCGACCGACTCGGGAGTCCCAGGAGAAAATACGGCAACAGGTATGAAAGTATGAAATGCTATAAGAGTTATAACAAGCACAATTTAACAGTCAATCATATTTTCGCATATATATATATATATATATATATATATATAATTTTTATTACAAAAGATAAAAAAAGTTTAGGTAAGTCGTTGGTTCTAAAAGACGGAGGATGACGTACGCAACGAGTCAACATTCTTAATATACGATGATATAGAACATAAATTAATATAATTTATGAATCACTGCACGGCCGTGGTAAACAGCTGGCTCTGACGTGGATGGGTCATGGGTGTGGGTCCTCCGAAAGCGAAGTTCTATTTTTCGAACAATCCATGAGCGCAGTTCGCGGAATTCACCTTGCTGATTGTTATAAATAAAAAAAAATATTTTGACCGGATCAAATCAATGTCTTTTTTAATATAAATAAAAAAATAATACATAAAATATCACGCTATCAAGATGTACCAATCCTAAATTTAAATAAATATTTAAAAATATATTATAAAAGAAAAGGGATAAAATTTTTATAAAAAATTAAATTATTTAAAAAAATATTTTCATATCTTATTACGGAGATACATCTAACTTCTAGCATGCATAATTTTTGACATAATTTCATGTTCATATTATAAAAAATAAAAGTATCATAAACTTTTTAAAATAAAATTTATATTTTTTAAAAATATATAATAAAATTCATTAAAAAATAATGAAATTTATAAAAATTATAAAGAAAAGAGGCTCGATAAAAAGATTTAAATTCTTTTTAAATCAACCTTTCCATCCTATAAAACACAATAATGACTTTTCAAATTAATATATTTGGATATGATCAAGTCCACATGGATCTCGCATCGCTCGCCACCTCACCTGCCAGCTCAATACCAGACCACTTCATCTACTGGCTCAACATAGCATGCTAGTTTTTCAAACCCCGACACATGACCCAAGACATATCATGCAAAGAAGTTCGACGTACCCTCATTTTATAAGGAAACAGGTAATCTTGTACCATAACTCTCTGATGCTAGCCACTATTTATTAATACAGGCAGCATGCCTGCCATGCAGATGAGCTCCTGGCCATCTCTAGCCACTCTTCTTGGGATATGCACTCAGCAACGACATGCAAACCACTACTCCCTATTATCACATAACATTCCTCCATATGCATTGGGTATTCCATATACCTTGCCTATAAATTTGTTCTCCAGACCCTTCAATTAGAGGCTCTCTTGGTAAGTCTTTTTGGAAATGTTTTTTCAAAAAGTCTTTTCCAAGAGACTTTTTCCAGGTAAACATCCTTAAAGGTCTAGAGCTCTTTGAGAGACTCAATAATCCTCCTAAAGCCACTCCAGATCTATGTTCGAGTAAAGGCTTGGACTATTTTGCCTTCCTAAGCCTTGCCCATTCCCCTGAGCCTTACCAACACCCATCTCCATTGCCTCGCACTAATCCACTACCCACTCCCACTACCTGACCTGTGCTCCACCATATTTGCTTACCACTTCCATCGCCTCGCTCGCCTCCACTCCACTATCGCACCACCTACCAAGAAGTTAAGTTTTTTCTCTCTTTCTATTAATTTCCATGAAAGATTGACTTATATATTGGAGAGTCTACCACGGGGAACTAGCACATCATGACTGGATTTTCACATCTTCTTCATTTTGCAAGTTCCGAAATGTCCATGCTCGAAAAAAGAAAATCGCAGCCATTCTACTAAGTAGTCATATGCAGTCACATTAGAAATCTCAAACAAAACCGTAATAGATTAGTACTAGAGGAAGGGTTTTGGCCTAAATAATTGTTGGAAGGATATGTAGTTTCTCTTTTTCTCAAGCCACCATGGCAAAAAGGAAGGCAGTGGCAAGATCTACCGCTCCTCCCCCTATGGAGGAATTGGTCATCCTGGTTGATCACCCCTAGACTTTCCCAGACCAAAGCATCGACCATCCATCAGCCATCCTTCCATCATGGCCGAGCAATTCCACCAGCTACTATCTTGCGTTGAATTGGTTGCAACCATAATGCAGGCTTTGCAGTAGCCTTCGACCCGGCCCACCTCGAGACCGGCCAAGCATCATCCTTGGGACAATCTCACTCCAGCATGGGGTATAGATTAGGATGGTGTAACCCATCCCGTGTAAGTAGAAGCACTCCTAGCAACCCCTTAACCAGCTAGCAGTCTCGAGCGGGCTCCCCATTGTCACTCATCATAGCCACCAAGATCCTTTGGGGCCATCTCATGCTCATTGCTCCCGTCACTGAATGGGTTGTCAAGGTACGAATCAAGGATGAGAATCCCCTATTTCATTTGCTTCTTCTTTTCCATCACAGGATTCGTCGATAAAGGGACTATTGTACTATCATCTGGCAAGGTATGCATGACAATAGAATGAGCTGGACTGGAAGCTTAATGAGATGGATGAATATCTAGAGGCCCTCTGGTAGTAGCAGATGATGTTGGCTAGGAAGCACTCTTCACCATGCATCCACCCTTCTCTCAAACTATCATGAAGGAGACCATCCCCTAACATTTTAAGGCACTTTTCATGGAGACTTACAATGGTTCTATCAATCCCTATGACCATTTGGAGAGCTTTAAAACTCTCATGATGCTGTAAGAGGCATTCGACGCCTTAATGTGCAAGTTCTTTTTAGCTACTTTTAGAGATGCTGCTCGAGCTTGGTACACAAGGCTCCCATCAGACTCCATTAGCTCTTTTGAGAAGTTCGATTGAAGGTTTATTTTCCAATTCTAGAATAGCTGAAAGACCAGGAAGAACTCCAGCTTCCTCATCTCATCCAGTAGGAGGAGGTGGAGTCTCTTCGAAACTTCATAGATCACTTTAGAACAGCTATGTTAGAGATATGAAGCCTAGAACCAGTGATCACAATGTCGGCCCTTATGACAAGCCTCTAAGTGAGAGGCTTCTACCATTCCCTTTCCAAGAGATTTTCTCACAATCTTTTGGAGCTCCTATCTCAATTCAAAAAGTACATCAATTCGGATAAAGGCATGGCAGCAAAGAGATAGGAGAAGGGATGGTGTAAACATTCTTGGGAGAGTCACTCTCTTCCTCCTCCTCAACCCAAAAGGCAGAGTGATGAAGCCAAGCTCCGTTGCCATTCCAGGAAACCATTCTGTTGACATAAAGAGTTCACTCTGTTAAACATTTTTTGGAAGCAGATCTTCATGGAAGTAAAGAACCAAGACATCATCTACTAGCCTAGAAAGATATATAAGAGGTCCAAGAAAATGTGCAAGAGGTCCAGGAAGTTCAACTCTTGGTGCTCCTGCAAACCCAATTTAATTGGATCGAACTAATTTAATTAGGAAACCAAAATAAGAAATAAATGAGCCTAATTAGATTAGGTAAAATCTAATTTAATTAAGAACCCAAATAAAGGAAACAATACAAGTCCAATAAGATTAGGTCAAGCCCTATCTAATAGGAAAACATAATTAAGAAAAAACATGGATCTAATCATGTACTAGCATGATTTTCTTAGATCCAATTCAAGACTAAATCCTTGTTTGTGTGATCTCATAGGTTCAATTCTATTTGGTAGTAGGATATATCATAATCTCCATCAACAATATCATCCAAATCTTTTTTCGATGCATCAGAACACTTTCTAATTTAGCCAATTAGAATTATTGATCATTTAAATAATTATAATTGGCCCCACAATTCACTAGTAATACCTAGCAGTATGTAGTAGTAATTCATCAGAATCAAATGGATAATCCTCTAGGTACAGTTACCATATGATTTGGTTCTTCTATCGTAAGTCTCTACAAGGCATAGGTTAACGATAACTCGTCAGATCCCCATCATATATTAGATTCGATTGACTTGATTCCATTATGAAAGTTTATGGAAACAGCTTTTTCATCATTTATATTATCATGGCCATGGGCTTTAGAACTTAGTCTCATGATCTACATAGGACTTCTCCTCATCTACCAAGGTCGATAGATCCCATCTTGGTGCATATCCTATTTCTACAATAAATATACCGCAAGCAACTTACACCTCAATATTCAGTATGGCTAGGTGACCAAATTATGTTATAGTTAAACCATAGCACCCTTACAGTAAACTTCCAAAGGCACCTCAGGTCATAGAACTATTCACACTACTGCAACATTGAGTATAATATTGATAAGAAGATAGATATCCTAGTGAGTACTCGTGTTTGATCATGCTCAATACTTTTTGTTCTTAACAAGTACATGCACTCTCGCTCCGGTATCTCCATACTGTAGATTCAAGATTCATTTATCTTAGGAAAGTGATCGTGCACTAATATTTTTAGATTGAACACCATCTCCATGATGATCCTATGATCGAGAGTAATTAATGAATTAATTATTAATGATAGTGATGTGACATATCCACTGACATGGAGCCCTTGCTAGTGGTCGTGCTGGAAAGAGACCCGCTACTTGGACACGGTGGCCAAACAAGGAGCCAAGGCGAGCCCTCCTACCGAGATCAGCTCCCAGCCGAGGTCGGGCTCATAGGGCGAGCCCCTCGTCCGAGGTCAGCTCCCGGTCAAGGTCATGCTCATGCTACCAAGGCGAGCCCTCCTACCGAGGTCAGCTCCTAGCTGGGGTCATGCTCATAAGGCGAGCCCTCCGTCTGAGGCCAGCTCCTGGTTGGGGTCATGCTCATGCTGCCAAGGCAAGCCCTTCTGCCGAGATTAGTTCCTATCCGGGGTCGTGCTCATAAGGTGAGCCCCCCGTCTGAGGCCAGCTCCTGATCGGGGGCGTGCTCATGCTGCCAAGACAAGCCCTCCTGCCGAGGTCAGCTCCCAGTCGGGGTCGTGCTCATAAGGTGAGCCCCCCGTCTGATGCTAGCTCCCGGCCGAGATCGAGCTCATGCTTCCAGTGACAAGGCTCCCCCTGCCTCACGGGGGGCCGATATTCTTGCCAATGGCAAGAGAAGGACCAATAGAAATTTAAACCATGGTAAGAAGGAGCCCGATCACCTACAACCTCCAGGAGGTGGCGCATGTCTTGCCATAAATTCAAACTCTACAACACACCACTGCCATGTCCTGAGCGACGTGCATTCAGCCAGGCTCTAGGCCCTATGACTTGTCGCCACGTCAATGATCATGCAACCGGGGGATTCAAACCTTGCGATACGATACCTGAACCTCCCCAAAGAGAAGTGTTCCATGAAGGCCCCAGAGCTCAACAACGCTTGCACGGACCCTCTAGGGATGGGAACACCTTACCGTGGCTAGGGGCTCAGCGGCGTGGCACCCACCGCTCTCACAGGGAGCAGTACCATCAAAGGGATACTTGGACAAAGCCCCAGAACTGGTCTGAGCCACCCCATATATATAAGATCAGAGAGAGAACAAAAAAAGCAAGTAAGCAAGCGAGAACAGGGAGCACACGGACAAGAAACCAGCCAAGAGAACTTTCCAAGCTCCCTGATTCCATCTCCTCCTTGTCTTCACATCTAAATTCTTTTCTTTCACCCTCTACGCAGAGAGTTCCCAAGCTCTCCGTCAGAGAGATTCCATTCTCCTTGATCGTCCCCGTTTGACTTGATCGTCGGAGTATCCCCGCTGGAATCCCAGGCCCGGGTCTCTCTTTTTTGCAAGGTAGTCAGACCAAGGAGAGGGACGAGCACCCTCCAAGGGAGCTTGATGCATCAGTGACGCGCCGGAGCTACAGGCCACGATGATCTTGATGGTAATAGATATATATCTCAAATTTTTAATTCTAAAAAATATATATTATTATATCTATTAACTTAATGAATGGTTCATAGATATTTTAAACTCAGATATAAATAAAAAATATAATTTATTAATTTAAAAAACTAATATTACAAAATATATTTTAAAAAATTTATAAACATCGATAACCTGATTTGTAGGATATACATCTAACAACTGCGTGACGCGCCGGAACTATAGGCCACGACGATCTTGACGGTAATAGATATATATCTTAAATTTTAATTCTAAAAAATATATATTATTATATCTATTAATTTAATGAATGATTCATAGATATTTTAAACTCAGATATAAATAAAAAATTTATTTTATTAATTTAAAAAATTAATATTACAAAATATATTTTAAAAAATTTATAAACATCGATAACCTGATTTGTAGGATATACATCTAACAACTGCGACTCTTACCTTCGTTAGCACAAAGTCGATCGCACAACCTTCTCAAGCTTTAAAATCTAAGCATCTCCTGCCATCCCAATGGATGGGGGTTGTATCTTGCGCACTAAAGCAAATTTTATTTACCACTGGTGAGTGGTGCAGTTGGTTGTGAGACTTTTCTCACAACCAGCTGGCAGGGGTTCGAGTCTTGGTTTGGATATATTTCGACGAGAAAGTTCGGGGATAAAATAAAAAATAGAAAAATAGTCTAGGAGTAAAATCAAAAAAAAGAGAAAAATAATAAAATAATCCTGGAGCCCTTGTTAGCTGGTGGTAGTGAAAAAGTTATGGATATATATAATAAATCCGTTCATTCGGCTGACGCCGGTGGTAGAAAGTCTGGGGATAAAATAAAAAATAAAAAAATACTCCATGAGTAAAATTAAAAAAAAAAGGAGAAAAATTAATAAAATAATCCTGGAGTCCCTGTTAGCTGGTGATAGTGAAAAAGTTAGGGATATATATAATAAATCCGTTTACTCGGCTGACGCTAGTGATAGTCAGGTTGACGTATTTTATTTTTTACGAAAAAATTAATATGCACCGTATATCAAACATTCCTTGATTGTATCTTTCGCAGCAGATTTTCTTCTTTCATCCCATGAGTCCTCCATTGCATTGTGCATTAATCAAAGAATTAAATGCTCCGCATCACATGCACTAAATCAGCGGTGCACATACCAATTAATCATGCACGTTGTATAGGGTATGATTTACGGGCATAGATCTTTCATGACAAGCGAATCCGTAAGTATGGATGTCTGCTACAAAAGATGGAGGGTCATCAAATTATATAGTACTATAGGAAAAACTTCTTATAAACCCGGATGTCGGACAGAAGATTGAATACAAACTATTTATCATACCTATAATCATAATCTATTGAAAGGAATTTTGAGATATCCAAATCTAGAAAAGATGCTCACATGTACATCTTGAAGGTAGAGTCCTCTCCAGCATTCTCATACTAGGTGGCTCATCGATGAAAAAAATCATGAAAATCAAACTCATGCAAATATATAATATGATAATAAGTGGAGAGGAAACTTAGCCTATATTTATAAGCAAATCCTAGTAGCCCTTTCATCATGGACCAGTTGGACCAGTTTTACAGCAACATCTATAAAAAATAGTAAGAGGGGATACCCAAGAAAAGCTATTCAATGCAAGTCTAAATTGGGTTACGACTACTTTGTATTATTGCACATTTGGCTCTCCATTTATTTCATCAATTTTTTTTTTTATATATATATTTTATTTTATGATACGAACTCTATTGATTTAGGTATCGGAGTACCTTCCGTTAAAAAAAACTTGATCAATAATTTTTGTAGGAAGAAAACCAACCGATGATCCAGGCACCTCGTTCGGTCCGCATGGAGCAGCGTCAACGGTAGCCAGAGACGCGCGACGTTCTGCACCACACGGGATCCTGGTTCACAATTCTCTGTCAGTCGCTTTTAAATTAGCATGCAGCCAAGCGAAGGAAGTTGAATCCTTCTTTCGCGCGATAGATACATGCTCTATCCCTTCCCGACCACCTCATATCTTAAAAGCTTCCCACCGCCGCTTCGAACCCATACGGAGTCCGCCAAACCGGAAGCCTTCGTTCCTTCCTTCGAATCTCCTCCCCGTTTCCAATGAAACGCCGGCCCTCTGCCGCCGTCCTCCTCCTCTTCCTCTTCATTGCGGTATGGAGTACCATCACCGGCGACCCTCAGGCCAACCTCCTAGTCACCGGCTGCAGCCAGTACAAGGTCTCCTCCCCCTTCCTCTTCGCCGGTAACCTCAACGACACCTTCCGCGATATCCGCTCCAACCTCTCCGCCGACGCCTCCTCCCGCTTCGCCACCGGCCAGGTAACCTCCAGCTCCAACCCCGTCTACACTCTCTTCCAGTGCCGCGACTATCTCTCCGCTACCGACTGCGCGTCCTGCCTTGCCGCCGCCGAGCGCGGCATCCGCAACTGCTCCTCCGCCAACGGCGGCCGTGTCATCTTCGACGGCTGCTTCCTCCGCTACGAGAGTACACCCTTCTTCGACTCGAGCCCTGGCCCACAGGGCAATCAGGGCGTCTGCAGCAACAGCACGGCCATTTCCGGCGTCTTCTCCACTGCGGCAGAGGAGCTCATCCTGGATCTGAGCACCGTCGTGCCGCGGATAGAGCATTATTTCGCGGCGGTGAAGCAGGGCGAGGCGTACGGGGTGGCGCAGTGCGTGAGGTCGGTGAGCGAGAGCGAGTGCGCCGACTGCCTCAAGACGGCGTACGGGAATCTCCAGAGCTGTACGCGTACTCCGGAGGGGAGGGCCACTGATGCTGCCTGTTTCATGAGGTTCTCCGACAAAGTCTTCTTCCCGGCCAATCAGACGATCGATCTCGCCCCTTACTTGAAATCAGGTGAACTCTTTTAGATTTTTTTTTTAAATGGCATGCACCTAGTCTCAATAATGGATGGAGAAGGTAAGATATGAATTTTTATATTAACAAAATTATATTTTATTATTATTTTTTAAACCAAATTATAATACTTTTTCATATATTATTACTGATTATTTTAATTTTAACAAATAATTTTCATAATTATAATAAATAATTAGAATTGTATTCTATATTTTAATTTATATCTATTATTTTTAATCAACTATTCGTGCAAAATTAATTAACTATTTAAATTAAGTTATAAAATAATTAATTATTTAGATAATTAATATATAAAAATAATTTAATTCATCAATAATTAATTTATATAATTAATTATTTATTTTAATTAAATTAAAATTAAATATTTATATAACTTTTTTATAAAGTTATAGATTATAAAGATTATAAATTTATTTATTTTTAATATAAATAAGTATTATAAATTAATAATAATAATGATAATTTTTTTCAGTAAAAATGTCATTCATTTTTTTTCCATTCCTCGATGGTAAAAACGATGAGGGAATTATTAATTTCCCTCCATTTTCTATGTTTAAAGGATGGACAGAAGTACGGGCTTCAATCCATCCTTCTTTCTATATCCATTATTCATTCCTCTGATCTATCTTCCATGCTAGATAGAGGGTTGATGATATTTTTTATATTCATTTCTCCGACCAAAGAACCAATTTAGCCGACTATAGTTTTTTTTTTTTTTTTTTATCAAAAAAATTATTTTATCATATAAACAGTAAATGATGATGATGATGGTTGCTCTTATATAACGGTTACAATGGGCATGGTACGATGATCATTATTAAAAAAACACTATAAGAGTATCATCGGAAACACGAACGGCTCGATCTGCCTGATGTCGGCATATGAAATGACGGGACCTTGGAAATTTACAGGGAGTTCAAGTAAGAAAGGGATCATCATTGGAGGAGTTGCCGGAGGAGCTGGGTTTCTGTTGCTTCTGGCCATAGTCGCATTCCTTTGGATTAGACGACTTGGAAAGCCTGAGAGGATCGAGAGAGGTAAAGATTCCGATCTGGTGATTTCTTTTTCTATGGTTTTGATTTACGAATTCTTGTAATTTATCGAATAATTCGTGATTGATGGAGACTTATTGGGGGCAACCGAGCTACGAGGTCCGGTGGATTATCGTTATGCGGATCTTAAAGTTGCAACAAAAGATTTCGGTGAGGAAAATAAATTGGGAGAAGGTGGCTTTGGAGAAGTATACAAGGTAAGATGACGAACATTTGAAATGCTAACTTGGTAAAAAATATATATAAATTGCCTGCATGGTCATAAAGGCTTTATTTTTGCAGATTCATGGCATTATTTATAGTGTTATGATATAGAGGGCATATCTTGCAACTCGTAGAAGGATTAATGTAAAATAACTCACGAGAATAGCTGTTATAGAACATCAAGTTGCCAGGTTGAACATTAATATTTAGGGGTGCGAATGGGTCGAGTCGGATCGGGTCTCGAGTGATCCCAATCCGATCCGGTTCTTTGATCGGATCCTAATAGTAGATCCAGATCAATCCATTAGCAAATCTGTCGGGTCGGGTCCACTATCAGAATTTTCAATTCAATGGATCATTCGGATTGGATCGGGTCCATAAATAATCCAGTTCTAATTTACAAAGTTGGAATAAATATGATCCGGATAAAATATAGGCAACTATATTTTAATTATTACATAGCTAACTATTATTAACTATATAGATAATAAAAATATTTTAAAATAAATTAAGATATAAAAATATATAACTTCCATACAAGTTTAAATTATAATTTAAAAGTTCAAATAGATATAATTCTAACATTATTAGTATGTTCGAATCGGGTCCAAATTCAGTAAATCCAGACCCGACCCGGAAAATGGAACGGGTCTAATTTGGGACCCGACCTGGATCCACGGGTCCATAAAAATGGATTGGATCGGGTCTAAATGGGTCGGTTCACGATCAACCCCGACCCATTTGCAGCCTAAATATTTAGTTAGCCCAACAAACTTGTCATGCATGCATACGTAGAAGGAACCGGAGATATTTTCTATGTTTACCTGACCCGATTCGACCCGATCCGGTCCGTATATTAAATGGATTAAACGGATTAAACAGATCGGTCTAAAAAACCGGACCTGACCCGTTTATTAAATGAGTTAAACGGGTTGGACCCGTTTACGATCCGAATCCGTTTATTCCAAATCTAAATCTATTTACGGTGAGTCGAACATGGATCAATCGACGGATCGGATCATAAAATTTTCATCCCTAAAAATAATTTAGTTATATAATGAATAAAATCGATGTGTTAAAATTATTTTTCATAAACATAATCTTGACATGTTCTTTTATTTTAACCCAAGAGTGTTTGGATGAATCCTTTGCATGACAGGGTGTCCTGAAAAACGGTAAAGTAGTCGCCGTGAAGAAACTCACAATTTCTAATGCCAGAAAGGCGGACACGATTTCCAGAGCGAGGTTAAGCTCATAAGCAATGTTCATCATCGAATCTGGTACGTCTCCTTGGATGTTCTACCAAAGGCCCCCAACTGCTGCTTGTCTATGAGTACATGGCGAATAGCAGCCTTGATAGAGTCCTATACGGTACTGATGTTTTTTACTTAATCTACCATGGTGATATATTCTTTGTGGTACTATTTCTTCTTCTTGTGTTTGAGGACAGTTCTGCCATCTTCTTGACAGGTCGCAAACGTGGAATTCTTAACTGGAAGCAAAGATTTGATATAATTGTTGGTATAGCACGAGGATTAGCATATCTTCATCAAGAATTCCATGTCTGCATCATACATCGAGACATAAAGTCTAGCAATATACTGCTCGATGACAATTTCCAACCTAAGATTGCAGATTTTGGATTGGCGAGGCTTCTACCCGGTGATCACAGTCATCTCAGCACCAGATTTGCAGGAACTTTGTATGTCAGAAATTTTACTCAGTATCATTATTTCAATTTAATGTATTGTCTCGCATTGTCTCTCGGTCTTGGTGATCGATGTGGCAATTCTTGGTTTAGTTTGGTATTATTATCTTCAGCTTTGATTCAGATTTCGTGATATTGTTGATCAGGGTTACACAGCACCGAGTACGCAATCCACGGACAGTTATCGGAGAAAGTGGACACATACAGCTATGGTGTTCGTCGTCCTGGAAATAATAAGCGGTCGGAAGAGCAATGATGGAATCTCGAACCTGTAACACAATACCTTCTTGAATGGGTAATTATTCTTCAAACTTTGCTCTCTGATCATATGCGGTTGCTGTTCCTATCGACAATTAGATGATGACAACCGTTTTGGCCATCGAGAACTAATCAGTGGAATCGTCCGGCGAGAGATCATCAACATCAGGGTTACTTTACAAAACTAAATTTTATCTCTTTTCTTTGAATCTAATCCTCAAAAGTTTTCTTGCCGCATGACAAAATATGTTAATATACAGGAGTTTTCCTAATTATGCATTATCATAATTATTATTATTATTATTAATTTATTTTGATTTGATAAAAAAATACGTTGATTATATGATCCGTGTTGATAGATATGTGTATAGTCCGATATTGTGCATGACTCTTATATTTGGATTTTGAGCACCTTTTGTTGATTGGTGTGGTTGAGACGGGTAGGCGGCACGGTATAGGTTTTAGTCCAACTTGATCTGCGATAAGATGGCTCGTTAGGGTTTGCTTATAAATAGGATAGGTCCCCTTTCCACTCCTCATATAATATTTTATCACGAGATTTGTTCTCATAGTTTGTCTCATCGATTAGTTACCTGTTGAGAGAGTTTGCTGGAGAGAAGGACTTAGCTTTTGATATTCGTATGAGCATCTATGATTGTAGTTTCGAAAATTAATGGCAAATGCAGATATGCATCCCAAATCTAAAATTATTATTTGTCATACGGGATTTATGGATCTATTGTTTGCTTAAATCCATTCTTAAAAATAATATCATTTTTGGTATTCTAGAAATCATACATACGATCTTGGAATAATAAAATTTCTTACAATTGATATCAGAGCAGGTTATGCATGATCTAGAACCGTTTTTATTTTAATTTATTTTGCTGGTTCCTTCTTCCATTTGGCCATCGCATCTCTCTCCTCAATGATTCGTGAAGGATCGGTACATCTTTTCATGCTTATGGCTTCGACATCCTTTCGATCTATTGTCAAAAGTCTTTGGTGCCGTTATTAAGCTTTTTGGCCATTACAGATTGATGGCTACCGAGGAAGACTGAGAGTCATAACTCCGGAAAGATCAAATCATAAAAAATAAAAAATTAGGGCCTTAATTTTGCCGAGCCCTCCTCCTCCCATCCCATAGCTGGATAGTGTCACCGACGACAACCTAGGCAAAATGACAGGGATCTGAGATTGATGGCCACTTCTTCTCTAAGACCCATAAAAAAAATGTAGATGGATCGCCAGATCTTCTTGATTGGTAGCTTTACTCCCTTATCCATCGGTGTGCCCATGGTGGTTGTGTCGAGAGATGGCATTGAACTGCTATATGAGGGTTTCGGCCATCACCAGACCGGTTTGGGTTTCAACAAAAATAAATTTGGAAGAGAGAGGGCACCGGTTTCTCTCCCTTTTCTCATCCAAGACCAAGAGAATGAAAAGACCGTCACCCGATCTCTTTGATCTCCCCATCGAGAGTGATGGCGACCGGCAGTAGAGGAGGCAGGGTGGCAGTTCCTCAAAATTGATGATTTTTATTTTAATATTTACATAAATAAAAAATAGGGGATTGAAGGTCGCTGAATCTTGTTGGCAGTTCGGACCCTTTTGACCGCTGGTGATGCCATGGGAGTTGGTGATGTGCACCCGTGAGGTGGTCTTGGTGGCCATCGAGCAAAGGGTGGCGATGGGAGTGGTGGTTTTGGCTCCTCTGCCGCCCGAGATGATGGGGCTCTCTTAGCCATTATGTGGTCAGTGGCAGGGTCATCGATAGCCAGGGATGGTCGACGATAGTCAGATTCGACCAGTGACCCTCTACGAGGGAAATCCCAAGCTTAGAGATACAATTAATGGCAGTTTGGGAGCAACGGTGGGTGGGAGGAAGAAGAAGATAGGTTAAGTGGGTTTTGGGTTAATGGATTTTCAGATTTCAAATTATTAAGGCTCGGATCCAGTAAGATAATTAAATTAAGTTAAGCCAAATTAATGAGTTGGCTGAATCCAATTACATTGGATTAGTTTTAATCTATGTTAAGGGATTTTTTTTGCATTTTAGCCCTTCTAAAATGTTAAATTATATATAAGTCCAAATAAAAATTATATTTAGGCCCTATCGGTTATGATTTTATTTTAAGCTACCGTTTTACAAAAAAAGCCACTATAGTATCTATTATTTACAGTTTAATCCTATATTATTAATTTTTTGATAAAATCGGTGTAACTTGCTCGTTTTATATCCGGTTTAATGATTTTTAGATCGTTGGACTTGTAATAGTTTGAATAATTTTTAATTAAGTTCCTCATATCCAATAAAATATTTAAAAATTTATAAATAATTATATTTATTATGATATTATTCAAGTATATTTATAGTTTCAAAGGACCTAGAGCACTCTATGAATCTTGAGTAGCTGAGTCATTGAGAACTAACGGTTTTCTCTTTTTCATTATATTTGAAATTGCATATTAATGTATCTATTATAGTTGATCCAAAATGATTGTAATTAGTTCAACACTTATTATATACTATAATTCTTATTCCAAAATATTTTATAGTTATATAGTAAGTGTTATTGATAGAAGTGATAATTAGAATATAATATTATATTATAATTTGATTAGTGATGTACATGTTATTAAGTATCCCATTCTAGACTGATCTCTTATGGCATGCATGTGGTTAAAGTATGTCATTTTATATTTGATGGATATTTATTTTTTCTGTATGAATAATTTTATGGATTAGCATAAATATTTATCACCAAAATGATTATTGATGTTGTCCATGAGATTTTTTCATTATAAAAGGTATATTTTCTGGTTATGGCATGTAATCACCTATCCAAATGGGGCTATATGTTTTAACTGAAAAGTTTGCATGAGGCATTATGTTACAAAGGTGCTATAACTTTCATGGACCTGTTTGTCCAAAGGGGATAGCTTTGTGAATGCTAGGCATTTTGTTTTCTTGTGGCTTCATGTGAAAAAGCTTTATATAAAGAGTGTTTATGTATATTGCATATTTGCCCAAAGAGGAATATATGATATTATTTTTAGGCTCTTGTTTAATAATATCCATTGACTAATATTTTGCATTCATACTATCTTTTGATTATATAGTCATTTTTTGGTGTTAACAATAATAATATTATTGTTGAGGTCTTAACTAGATCAAATTATCAAAGATGGAGGTATATTGCATTTAAAAAATTTATCTATCAAAAGATGATAGATTTTTGAATATCTTGTATCCTCATTATATTAACTTTTATTTTTTTAAAATGATATATAGGGGCCTAAAAAGTTTATCTGTCCAAAGGGGATAAATTTTTAAATACCTTGTATTCTCATTATATTGCATCATTATTAGAGTTTAAAAGTACATCATTCTCTGTCTAAAGAGGAGTTTTATGATAATGTATGTATTGCTCTTATTAAAATAGTTTATTATGTTCAAAATATTTATTTATTATTTATTATTTATACCTCTAATATTTTGTATCATACATGATCTTGATTAATCGTTTATTTCTCTTATACTACTTTAGAGGTCATGACTTGATGATTCTTAATTGAAAGATTTATAAATTTGATGGATGGTGACCACCAAAGTAGTCCATTCACTGAAATTTACAAGATCATTTTATAAGATATTTAGAAGAAATTGAATAGTATTATATGTTAAGAGAGATACCTTACATGGATAACTTTCTTTTTAAAGCAAGTTTTATAGTAGTATTGGACCAAGGGCTATCATTAAAATAATGCTTATAAAATTTTTTTGATATATATTGCCTATGTTTTTATTGACTAACTACATAAAGATTATTTAGCAGCAGTATATTCGTACATAATAGAGTTAATACTTCCATTATGATGACTCTGACTAAAATAATCAATAAAGTATAGAAATTAAAATTGTGCTAGCACTAAGTATGATAGATTATAGATATTACGTTGTGTATGATCCTCTATCCTGAATGACTTATAAGAGTACTTTATAATAAAAGCTACCCATAAAAGTGATAAAGAGTAAATCATTTTACTTGTAATATATATAATTATTTCATTCTTAGCATTATATATGTAATATGATTTATGATCTTATTAGTAAAAGGTACGTAGAATCTGATAAAAGATAATCTAGATACCTGTGGATGGATAAATCATCATAAGATATGATGGTATGATAATATTAGGGTTTACATTATGAAACTAAAGAGTATTGCATTTAAACTAAGTATTTTGATATCTCTATCTCTATATGTTGGTTAACTCATCATATTTTTAATTTTTATTGTATAGTTTAATAAACTTAAAATCATATAAGTAACATAATTAGTATTTTATGCTATTTATTTAAAAATCTTGATACTTTTGAGAAAAAGATAAAGTATTGATATAGTATTTCAGTCACATCATAAGATCCCATATATAATAAATGAATAGTATTATTAAATATTTGTATAAGTATGGGACATTATTTAATATACCATGCCCAAGTTTCTAAGCAAAAATAGTAAACTAAGAGGCAAAATCATACTCTAAAAGACATGATTTGAAATGTGATGTTTGGGCATAATTATCTCTCAAGTATAAGATCCTAAGAACTGTCATCTATATTTTGATAAAATTCTTGGTAAGGTAGTTACACAAGATACCTTTTAAATTAAAGGTTGGTAGGAGTCCAATATTATTTAACTTTATATTTGGGGCTATCCTGCAATACTTAATCCTAATACTCTGTCAGTAAATAAATTTTAGATTTAAAATAATATGTTATTCAAATGTTTATTCAAATAATTCTAAATGAATACAAATTTTACTATCCTAATAGAGGTATGAAGATATCGAGTCAAATCATACTATATTATAGATTCTAATTTGCATGATGTTAGATGCTACTGACTGAAATATGATATTAAAAAAAATAAGTTATTACTCTTATTTTTTTTATTTAAGAAAATATTATATTTTATCATGCTAGAGGATAGCAGGAGAGCATATCATATATAAAACTAATTATAGTACCTCTATTACTAGTTGACGTAGCATTAGTAAGAAATTACATGATAAAAAATAAAAATATGGCATTTCTTATGATAATTTAATTTCTTAAGATGTGAACGACTAGGGGGTTTGTTTCATAGAAAGGCATGATAATACAATCTAGTAGCATTTTTGGATATATAGATAAAATTTGTGGTATGTTGCAAATATAATTCATATTATTTTATTATGAAACTTTGTCCTCGATCATATAATTCTTGATTCTATCCTAAAAACTACTTAAGATTATTATAATAATAGGACAACTATATTATGTAAAGGAACAAAAAAATTTTCATTATCTCTATTTATATGGAGATAGAATATTTGATAGTCAAAGATTTTAGTTGAAAGAGATATTATATAAAGTATATTTATACAAAGTTAATATTTATTAGGACCCATAGATAAATTTATTTATCATTGATTGCTTTATTGATAGATTATAATCCAAGAATACATAACTATCGAGTGTATATATAAAGTCCATATTGGCTGATCCTCTGACTAAGGATTTAAGGCCCATATGATTTACAAAGCTTATTGAAATATGAGCATGTTGAATTCTTTAATATACTGGTTAGTGAAAGTGATTTTGTATTTATGTTTAATTATTATAGATCTTCTTTTAATTTAATATATCTATTATAAGTATTTATAAACATTATTGATATGGTAGTTAATGGATTACATTCTTTATGATTTATATATGTATATAAAATAAATACAATATAGTATATCAAGAATATGTCTTTGTCTTGAAAATAACAGTTGTATGGATATATCTCATTTGTTATTAAGAGATCCCGATATATTTGTTTGGAGATATACGAGCTTCTTTTGAAGTCATGAAATTTTCTAGCTTATAATAAAGTATATGGTTAAGAAAAATTATTATTGATGGTACATTTATATAATTTTTATTATATGATACATATCTTTATTTTTAACTACTGTATAAAAATTTTGAGACTAGGTATCGAGTCTTAGATATTTTGTACTGTCTTGTTATTGATACTATTTTGATATGTAAGATAAAATGGCTTGCTGTTTTAATGCTATTAAAATCTTTCTTGCTTATTTTATTTTCAAATATATTGAAGAGAAATTGGTAGTCTGACAATAAAAATAATATATTTTATTTGAATCATTTTTGGATGCTATTTTCTTGCTACACAACCTACAAGACTCATGTCGATAGTATTTATGGTATTTGTAACCATGGATAGGTCTTGTATTAGATAAAGGATGCAATGACTCCTATGATTCGGGATAATTGATCTAGTTATTTTTTAAGGTACTATCTATGGATCATATGTTTTCACGACCACGTATTGTGTTCAGCCCGATAGTTATTTTTAAATAAAATATTTTTAAAATCATAATTAATATTATCCATGTGAAAGAATGTAAAGAAATTTTAACTATGGACTACTATAATTATTATTTTATTTATTTTATTTTGGTTTGATAAAAATGAATTGATTATATGATATGTGTTGATAGGTATGTGTATAGCCTAATATTATGTATGATCCTTATGTTTGGACTTTGAGTACCTTATGTTAGTTGGTATGGTTGAGTTAGTATGATATAGGCCTTAGCCCGATTTGACTCATGATATGAGGGCTTGTTATGATTTGTTATAAATAAGCTAGGTTCCCTCTCCTCCTCATATAATATTTATCGTGAGATTTGTTTTTATGGCTTGTTCCATCGAATAGTCGCATGTTGAGATAGGATGCCGGAAAGTGAAGGACTTAGCTTTTGATGTTCACGTAAGCATCCATGATTTCAGGTTTAGAAATTAATGACAAATACAAGTACGCATCCCAAATTTTAGATTATTATTTCTTCTATAAAATTTATAGATCTATTATTTATTCAAATTCATTCTTGAAAATAATATCATTTTTAGTGTGCTAGAAATCATGCATAGGATTTTAGACTAATAAAAAAAAAAATTATATTTTGTGCCTATATATGGATTGATTTATCCGGTCGTAGACCTCTAAATTAACTCTGCCAGTATATTGCTTCCAGCAAGACTGATATAAGAATCAGTCTTCAGTTGTAGGCGGCGGATTGGCAACATGCCAATTGCTTTACATTAACAAGTTTTACAGTTTATGTAGTGAACGAAGCTTCTTTTGGTCAAGTGGATGGAATGTTTATTTACGGTGCTCCGTTTTTTTTTTTATTTTTATTTTTTTTACATTGGTTGGACAGGCATGGAAACTGTATGAGAATGAGAGGTTGCTTGAGTTGGTGGATGCATCTCTGGATCCAAGTGAATATAATCCAGAAGAAGTGAAGAGAGTCATTGAGATAGCTCTAATGTGCACCCAGTCCATGGTAGCTGCAAGGCCAACCATGTCCGAGGTTGTGGTGATGCTGCTGAGTAGAGGAGGGTTTGTTCTGCAGCCCACAAGGCCTGTCTTCATTGATGCCACAAGTAGACTTCATGGAGATGGATCCACTGCCAGCAAGTCATCTTCTTCGAATGCAACGTGTACCAATGCAACATATTCATCCTCAATACCTTCAGCTCGGTGAACTTAGCTTGCATGCATCTTGGTCATATAGAATTAAAGAGCAGGGATGGATTATAGTTATGATGATACGTAGAGCACTTGATGTTGAATAATGCAGTAAACTGGGGCATTAATTGTGTTTACAATTTGATGACCTACATTTCAGGACTACGTACTAAGAAGAAATGCATTAAGGATCTTAAATTTGCTGATTGATAAGGTAAAATAACGTAAGATCGATGTATCATACCTACAATATAATGGAATGGTACTTGATCTAAAATACACAGTGTAGCTTCCCCAATTTTCAATATATGAATAAGATGATTTATGGATAGGCCAAGCTGAATTAACACTTACAGAAATATCATATGTTTTTGATTGAAACCGGAGGTACGTAGCAGGATGCTACCCATTTTATTATTAATAACAAGAACGAAAAGTTACAGTTTTAGAAGAAGCAAAATAGAGAAACAACAACAGATAGATTTTTAACATATAAAAGAAACAAAAATAAAGTAAAAAATATCTGCAATTTGTTGTAGCCTTTGCCAAAGTTTCTATCCCCATCCAGATTCTCCTATGGTTATCTTCATTTTTCAAAGAATAGATCCGTTCCAGCCATGAAAAGACTGAAGAATATTATGCAAAACTGATAAATATAGCATTTGTTTCTCGAGGAGACTCGAGCATTCCTTTCCATCCTAACATTCCAATTAACACATCGCAAACATTAACTAATTATCACCTGCCTTGCTCTCAAGCTTGTTCTTATTTTTCCTATCCATATATTAAGGAATGAAGAATGTTTTACCTCTCCAATTCAGCTGTAATTTTATTGTTGTCCATATGCTTCTTTACATAGGAACATCTGAAAAACTGGAAATTGTTCAACTCCGAACCTGAGCCACAAAGTATACATGCACCTGGTGTTGATATTCCATCCTTTCTTTGCAAGATTTTTTTTTTTTTTTTTTTTTTTTTTTATTATTTTTTTATTTTTTATATGCAGCTTATTCCTTATTGTCAACCATATGAAAACCTTCACTTTTTCGAGTGCCAGTGATTTGCAAAGATTCTTCGAGAAGGGACATTTAAGACCACCACGATAACTGGTACGGTTGTTCCAGTTAGAAATCGGAGGCATGGAGTAGTTGCCGATGAGTGTTGGATTGTATCCTTTGTACGAAAAAATTGTTGATCTTTTTTTTTTTTTTTTTTTTTGGCAATATCACTCACTAGATCGTATATTGTACAGTTTTCAAAGCTCTCTAATCTTTCTCTTCCATCTATCGATATAGTCGATGAAATAAATATAGATTTTTTATTTTTTTGTCCGAAAGATACAACCCACAAAAGTCCGTCAACGTTAGAAGGATGAACGACTTCCTCGACCCAAATGTCCCTTATTATTTAATGTTTGAAATGATATGTCGTTCTTTTGCACTTCAATTATGATCTAGGATAAATTAATATTATTTTAATGCATATCGTCCTGGGAACAAGAAATTAATGATCGGATAGATTCATTTCACTAGTCCACCAAACAATTAGTTGTCATGTAATATGTAGAAAGAGGAAGGGAATATAAAGAAAAAAAAAAAGATTGTGGTGGATAAATCACCTGTGGCTGAGACTTGACAGTGCCGGGCAATCCCATTCACTCTTAAATTTGATGAGATCCTGTTCCTGGACGCATTTCTTGGATGGAGACATGCAAAAGATCTCCGGGCTGGGTTTCAATGGGGGACACTCCGACATTCAAGTCAGTGAGGTGATCTAGGCAACAGAATGGAGAGTTCAAAAAGAATGTGGATGAAAAAAGGATGAATGAGAATTGACTTCGCTTAGGATAGCCTTAGACTTGCTTGCTCGGAAATCCTCTCTTAGCTCTTTTTATAAGCATTTATCCCAACTAAAAGTGGTTAGGACAAGCTTTCCTATAATTGATTGCTGTTAGGAAAGTTAATTAAAATAATCTTCTCTTAACCAATTGTAGTTACCGTCGACCTTCGATAGTTATTTACCTTGATCTTGATGTAACGGACATCAGTTATATAGTTTGTAGTTATAACAACCAAGCTTATTCTTGATGGGCTCAAGCTGGTCGGCCTTAATGAGCTCTGGATAGCCTTTATGCACTCTGGTCGGCCTTTATGCTGAGTTGGTTTTCTAACTACGGGGAAGACTAGTTCGGATAGGCCAATTAATTTTCCGGTTCGGTTTATCATAACACTTGCCTTCCATTCCCAATTTAAAGCAAGTTATTGCTTTGAAAGATGGGAGTATTAATTTTCAACTTTTTATGGGGGAGGAAAAGATTACTAATGATGACAAATCTCGGACCTGGTTGGCATCATTAACCATGCTTAATTTCGAGTGTTGTGCTTCGGACAGATGTCGTGCTGCCTCCTCTTTTATCATTTATGAGTCGATCCTTTATGCCAATTTGCATTCTTGTCGGTTGTGCTGATCGAGTACGCTGATTAGGCCCGCTCTTGCACTTACCGGTCTTGCCGATATGGTAGGCTGGTGAGATCCATTTGTGCATCTGTTGATTTTACTAATATGGTAGGCTGGTTAGGCCCACGTGCATACTTGTCGGACATACCAATAGGGTAGGCTGGTCAGTCCAACTCTTGTACTTGTCGGACAACCGATACGGTGGCTGGTCAGGCCGACTCTTATGTTGGTCAATCTTTATGAGCTCTGGTCGGTCTTTATGTGTTCTAGTCGGCCTTTATGAGCCCTGGTCGGTCTTTAAGATCTCTGGTCAGCCTTTATGAGATCTAATCAGCCTTTATGAGCCCTGGTCGGTCTTTATGATCTCTGGTCAGCCTTTATCAGCTCTGATCGGCCTTTATGACCTCTAGTCAGCCTTTATAATCTCTGGTCGGCCTTTATGACCTCTGGTCTGTTTCATGTTGAGTTGGTCTTCTTTCTTTAAGAATCGATAGCTGAGTCTTGAAGGTCGTCGGTTGGTGTTGTCCATTGAGGATAGTTTCTTGAAGATTCTGCACCATGGCTGTCAGTGCATCCATTCGATTCAGAAGGGCCTAATCTATTATTGTCCCATACTTAGTGGGGAGGTACCATATTATTTTCTTATGGGGGATCGTTCTTCTTGAAAATAGGATGACCCCTACTTGCTGAGACATTCTGTGCTCAATATCATATTCTTCATAAGTTGACTTCTATTGAACACCCTCAAGCCGATGGTGAAGCTGAGATAACCAATTGGATAATTCTCCATGGCTTAAAGACTCGGACTAAATAAAGCGAAAGGACTCTGGGTCGAAAAGCTTAACTCGGTCCTCTAAGCGTATCGGACAACTCCCCGATCCATAACATGAGAATCACCATTCAACTTAACTTACAGGAGCGAAGCCATGATACCAGTGGAAATTGTTCTTCAATCCATAAGGATTGATCACTTTGGAGAGTCAAATAATTCAAATCAAACGAGAGCCGACCTGGATCTACTTAAGGGCATGAGACTCTAGGCACAGTTAAGAATGGTGGCATGCCGACAAAGAGTTATCCGATATTACAACTCATGAGTCAAAGCCAGAACGTTCTGACCTGGAATCTAGTACTATGAAAGGTGGAGGTATCTCGACCTACAGAATAAGGCAAACTTATCCCTAATTGGAAAGGTCCCTACCGGATCACTGAAGTGATACGATCCAGAATCTACCGGATCGGAAGCCTGGATGGCTATCGAATGGCTCGACCCTGGAATGTAAAGAATTTATGCAAGTACTATCAATAAAGTGATCTCTTTTTCCTCTTTATATTTTCTATCATGATCAATTTGATAAATAAAGAGTAGGCCTAGCCAGCCAACTCAATCGGTGTATCCGATAAATAAAGAGTAGGTCTAACCACCTGACTCAATTAATATATCTGACAATCTAAGGGTTGGCCTAATCTGCCAACTCACATCCAACGAATAGAGTTGGTCTAACCCATCATCTCATCGGTATATCTGAAAAGAGCTAGTCAGACTAGCTAGGCCAAGATGTTTCGCAAAGAAAACATTGACATCCCGAAAGAGCTAGTCAGACTAGCTAGGCCCAGATGTTTCGCAAAGAAAACATTGACATCCCTTAAAATAATTTTTATACCATGGAACCATCATTCCAATGGTCCAACACTTAGCAAAAATTATTCTAAAAACTTAACACAGAATATGAGAAAAGCTGACAAGTCCATACTTAAAGAATTTTCGAGGCACGCTTATTTGAAGACATAGTTGCAGAAGAAAACGAAATTTCATTCATATCAAAAAGTATGATTTATCAAGAAAGAAAGATATGAGTTCACATCAAAAAATATGTGTGTACATCAAAGATTCTCTTCATCGGCCGGTTCAAAGGCCTGAATAGGGTCGACCACTTCTTGGACGAATGCCTCTTCAGTCGCAGGAGGGGAAATATGTTTTCTATCTATTCCATCCTCCTCATCGGTGTCAACGTCTACGGTAATCGTGGAGATGTCTAAGTCTGGATATATCTTCTTAATCTTCTTCAAGCAATCTTCGAAGTCGATGTTGTAGCTCTCCATACCGGCTTCATTTATTTCATCATCAAGGTCGTGGACTTCTTGTACTCTTTGATAGCATGAAGGGCTTTTTGGTCAACCAACTCTGCCCTTCGTTCAGTAGATTCCACCCTTTGCTTAAGGGTGTTGGTTTTCTTCTCCAACTCGGCCTTTTGGGCCAGGGCCTCTTCGGACTTTTGGAGGCCTTCCTTTATTAACACTTCGGATGAGCGCAGTTTCTTCTTTTCTTCTTCAGTTTGGCTTCGCTCAGCTGATTTAGCCTGGACAACCTTCAACTCCTTCTCCAGTGAAAGGTTGACAGCAACAGTTTGATTCAAATTCTTCTCCATGGCCGCTCTAAGTTCTTCGGCCACTTCTTTTTTGGCTTTAGCTGACTCCAGCTGTTGCGAAGAACTTTGCTGAGGTTGGTGAACCCACGGACGCTCTCCTCTATCAGAGAGATCTTGTGGATGAACTGCCAAGAAGAAAATCGACAAAGTTAACAATAAGTATGGAATTTCATAAAGGAAAAACATGGAAAGGAAATTTTCATACATACCTTTAGTGTATTGGGATAAATGGAGGTGAAGATGTCTTCCAGTCGATGACTCTTTGTCACCTCCCAGTCCTTCGGGAGGATAGTGGCTTTCAGCATATTCCTGGCCAGCCTAGGGTTGTCAAGCCTGGTGTTGTCAGCACAAACGTTGAAGTCCACGAGTTCTTCTTCCTCATCAGCTCGTGGCTTGGGTCCGGCTCGTGGCTCAAACGTTGTCTCGATAATTGGGGCCTTGCCTTTATCATTGCAGTTAGGCCCTGTAGATGTTTCAGATATTGATGGCACCACCGATTGCTCGATAGGTATTGCTGGTTGCTCCGACATCTGATCTGCTAGAGTTCTCCTCAAATGATGCTCTGCTAGGAGGATGTCGTCTTCATCCGAGGTCGACTGTACAACTATGGGGGTGTTCCCCCCAACAGGAGCCTCTGGAGGAGTGCTGGAAGGAGCAGTTGATGAACGGATTCTTTTCATGCCTCCTTGGCCTTCAAAAGACTCAACTGCTGCCCTCTTCCTGATAGTTTTTCGGAGCCTGCAGGCATCAAGTTTCATCTTGTCGTCCGCAAGTAGAAGAGACATTGAAAGTTGTTAGCTAAAAAAAATAAACAAAAGGAAAGTTAAAAATCGACGGGACGTTCCTAAGGAAGGAGAAGTACTAATTTCGGCAAGGAAGACCCCCTTGCTCATAGTTCTCTTAGGAGGAACTTCGACTTTGGAGAGTTTCTTGAAGTCCTCCTTGTCAGACGATATGACCTTCTTCCCAGCATTAGGGGCAAACGGGGCTCTCTCCACTCAATATTAAAACCCAAGGCATGTCAGACAAAAGGAAAAAGAACCCAAGCTTCCATCCATGAATGGCCAACAGAAGCCCCCTGATAAATTTTTGACCAGGACGTAGGCTGATGACCCATCACCCCTAGCCATGGAAATCTTTTTTCAAAATAAAAAAGGAGCTAAAAGAAGTCCTAGGCACTATCTCAAGGTCATGACAGAGAACAAGAAAAGCACATATTATTTGAATGCTATTCGGAGTCAACTATGCCAGAAGGATATGATAAAGATTAAAAAGCCGAACAAAAAAAGTATGGAGGGGAAAATGAAAACTAGCCTTCAGTTGTACTTTGTACACGGCTATGGTTATGGGAGGAGGTTTGTTGATCCTCCCACTGGATAGAGGGACGAAGGTAAGTATGTCCTGTAGAATTTTATAGTATTTCCGCAGGGAAGCTAACCTAGTTCTGTAATATTACTCTTAAGAGACTTGGGTTTTGACTCTTCCCGGTAGTGGGGACCCTTCATCCTAGCAAGGACTTGGCTACCGGAGGGTTCTCCTCACCCTTACTAGTGGAAGACCCGTCGGAGGTGGGGACACCTAAGACCTACTTGCCATTGCTTTAAAGAGAAAGGAACAGGACCTGACCTAAAAAAATGGAAGGTCTTAAGAAGGACTAGAAGGAAGATGGAAAGCTGGAACAGAGATGAAGAAAACCCTCCCCAACAGCTGGAAATGAAAGCAAAAGAGAAAGATCCAGCCTTAAGGGGTGAATACTGTTTATATAGAAGCTGTCGACGACTTTGATTTCCTCCTCGAGCCATGAAAATTACTCTCGATTATGCTGCATGTTCAAATCCTAACAGATGGATATGACCCTATGGGAAGAAGATGAGGTGACCGATGTGACGGAAGAAAAAACAAAGCATCAGTGTTGATCCATGAGAGGCCAACGAATAAAGGACAACAATGGCCCTGATCATGAGTTCTTACATTCTCGACGACTCTGATCTCACCACGGACTTGAATCTCACATTAAATGCAAATGATGAAAAGTAGCAATACGACATCGAGATTTGAGTAATAACTCCCTTGCCAATAAGAGAAAGACACCTGGCCAGGATGTTGCGCCCAAGAATAGATGCTTTAATATTGCTAGTCAAAGCCAAAACACGACATCACAAGAGAGAGATATTCTCTCACCAAAAAAAAATCATCATCATTATCCCTCATTAACTCCCATTATTCAAGGTAATAAAAACTCCTCGAACTTGAGAGTTGGGAAGTAAATGTTGGGACAAGCGAGATTAACCGATCAGTTGAGCACGGAGAAGGAATAGAAAGGCCAGATTAGGCCCAAGAAGAAATAAAGCAGGCGGGACAGTAAATGGCTGACCAGCACATAAATGCTAACCAGCACATAAAGGCCGATTGGCACATAAATGCCGACTAGCTCATAGAGACCGATTGAATGACAAGCACCTCAAGGCCGACCTACCATAAGGGGAATAAAGACAACAAGAAAAGAGATAGTTATATTACCAGAATAACCAATTACTGTTATTCCAAGCACGAGTTAGTTTCCAACAAAACTAATTACCAAAGGCCCATCTAACTAAATTCTGTTAAGGCCCACGCCTATAAATATCGGTAAATGGGGCTTCCGGGGGATAAGTAAGATCAACTAGCTGAAATATTCTCTAATTTCTTTGTCCATCTTCTCTGAGATTCTATGTATCTATTTACCTGAACTTTTGCTGACTTAAGTATTGGAGTGTTCCCCATCGAAAACCCTCTGATGAGAGGGTTTGTTTTGCAGGACTGCGAGGAACCTGGCCCAAAAAAAAAAACAGGAAGGTGCTTAAAGCTCAAATTGGTTCAACTACAACAGGGATATTTATATATAGTCGTGGTGATGGGGACATCAGGTCAATCCTAGTTCACTATGGATTCCTGAGTTTTGATCTCCTTAGTCATGATTAAAATTTTATCCTTGAGTCCAATAATCTGGCTCTGTTAGTCATTTGAGTCCTGTATTTGGGCCATGAGTTTTGTTTTATAGGCTTTGTTACACTTGAGTCTGTAATTTGACCTCTGAATCTCATTTTGGGCCTTTCTACAGTTAAGTCCTGTAATTAAAGTATTGAGTCAAATTTTGGATGCTTAGTGAGCCTTATGAGTCCTGTAAGTTTTGGGTTTTATGAGTCCAGTCCAATTTGTAAGTCTTATATTGAGTCCAGTCCAATTTTATAAGAAGACTCAATTCACTTATGAAGCTAGTCAGCATAATCTCCAATCACTGCATGGAATCCAATCATCCACACAATTGTGCCACTTGGAAAGCATGGAAGGAGTATTGGAGCTATCATTGAAGACTTAAATGATAAGTACATCGCCCACCAGGAGGAGATGGACACCAGGAGAACCCAAGAGCCTGCCCAGCACTAAAATGGGTCGCCCAAAGCCCTGGCCCATCCTCAAATTCAGCGCCCTCCTTATAGTCACCTCTCATGTTGGCGCCCCACTTATGGTCACCTCCCTTGGACCAAGTCAAAGAGAAGAGAAGAGTAATCCTAGTGAGAAGAGGGAGTTTGAACCTATTTGGAAGAGGAGATCTCTATGTATTTGAGTAGGAAAGGATTAGTGGGAATTCTCTTGTATGCCCTTACTTGGAGCCCAAGTTTGTAAGCCTATTTAAAGGCCCCCCTCTCATGTATATTGGATGCTATTGAATATAAAAAAATTTCTTGAGTTCTTCTCAACTTTTGGTGTAAATTCTGAGTGAATTTCTGTGTAATTAAGGATATCTGTGTGATCCTTGCGCCCTGCCTCCAAGCCGCCAGCCTTTTCATCTCTTGGCCACCCACCTCTAAGCCTTTCTTCCCTTTGCTTTCTTCAGCCTTCAAACTTATTTTTTTTTCGTTTTCTAACCCTTGCATGGTGATTTGCAGGTCCCTCAGAGTTCGTGAATCCAAGGATTCCATCTGACCAGCTTTCGGTCCACCAGATTGAAAGCTACGAATCCGCAGGGTCAACAGCTTAATTTTCCAGGCCACATTCGAGAGGATAGAGTGAACTCTTCATGGATCGATCTTCAAATCTCTACCAGGAACATCCCCTAAACTCCTCTGGTAGCAGTATTGCAGAAGAGCTAGTCCTAACCAGGGCTTCTTAGCATTGGCGATCCTATTTCTTTACTTTTAGGGTTTATTTCTGCATGCCTGTGCTTCAAATTTTTTATAGAGTTCCTTACTTAAAATCTTGGCTTGAAATTCAGGATACAAACTTCTAACTTAATGCCTAACAACAAAAAAATAACTAGCATGCATAAATAGTCCCGCATCATTTGGTATCAGAGTATGTTTTAGGACTAGTTTCTGCATTCCATAATTCCTATACATGGTCTATTGTTTTTACTTTTTTTGCATGTAGGTATGTCAAAAAACTTTGATTTTTTTTTATGGATTCATTGTAATTTATAATATTTTTAAAATTTTTTATGATTTATTTCAATCTGTAGAACTTTTTTCACATCTATTTTTTTTTCTAGAAATTTTTGCATCCTGTCTCTGCATTAGGTGTCTAGATTTCGGTCTATTTCATCATCTTAAGTATTTTATTTTTCATTGAGATTTGCATGGTATATCCTCTGTTTAGTCCTAATCTTTGTCATAATTTTTAATTACTTTTATAGAAACACGAGAATTATCAAATCTGTATATTAGGAACCCTAACTTGAATCCTGAGATTTTTGCACACAGTCTGGAAAACCCTAGGTTTTGCATCATCATCCGAATTTTGTTTTGCATTAAACTTAGTAGAGATCATATGAACTTTTCATTATATGTTCTAAATTTTTTTTGAAAATTTTCTACATCGAAAACTAACCAAATTCTGTATCGAATCAAATCCTAATTTCTGTTCTGCATACTTGATCAAACCAAACCTAATCACTTCCAAACCCTACCTCACCCAAGCCCAAAATTTGTTTTCTAACTTAACCAACTTAAATCTAATTTGCCACCTCATAAAAGGTATAAAATATTTTATTTTTCTGATTGTTATTAGTTGCATTAGGGCTCATAGTGTGTTCATTATCTCATTTAATCAATCTTAAGGGCAATTTTCTCTCTAAGATCATGGCAGGATTTCATCACCTTCCTGGGCCCAAAAATAACCACCCAGCATCATAACCCAAGCCTTAATTAAAATCAATTAGCAACCTAATTGCTCTAGAGAGCGTAGGGATACTAACAGGTTGGGTTCGAATTATGTGGGCCAACTAGTGCACCTAATTCACTAGCTATTACTGAAAACTGGTATCTAAGGCTAAAGGTCCAGAGGCAAATGCCCTAAGTGGACTGGTGGTTTTTAATTAGGACCCTGTCATAGGCAGGGAGAGCCTTCCACCACCCCACCTCTTACCTGGCCAGTGGAAGGATTAGCTGTTGAGTTAAGTGTAAGTTGAGTCAACCCACTCAATTTTGGCTCTAGGTCTAGCAAACCCTAGAACGTACTGATCCTTGCATGCTTGAATGCACCACATACCACTTTGAGTGATCGATTGCATGACCACTAGGTTAGGAACTAAATATCAACAGTCTAAACCCTAACCGAGCTCAACCATGGACCCCAGTCTAGAGATTTTCATGAAAACCTTGACTGAATGGTTTGACTAAACCCAAAATCAGTTAGCCCAGATGAACCTCAAGTTTGACCAATCCAATACCCAGATGAACCAATCCAATACCCAAACCCAAAACCAGCTTGCCCAGTTGACCACTTAGATCAACCAATTGATCCAAACAAATAACCAAGCAACCAATAGGATCGACCTGTTACCGATCTCGCCGTCGCGCCCGAGCCTCGAAAATGTCGATCCTACTAGACCGTCTCGCTCCTGGGGCCTCCCGGCCGGACCGAACCTGCAAGGCAAGGTCAGAAGACCCTGGCCGGGGATTCCGGCGAGGGAGCTCCGATGATCAAGTCAGTAGACGGCGAGAGGGAACAGATTCTCTGGGACGGACCCCCAAAGGAGTCCCAGACTCAGAGAATGTGCTAGCAAGAAAAGTGCTAGGGAGACCGAAAACCCGGCCGGGCTCCTTTGCCGAGCTCACGCCAAGCGATCCCTCTTGGGACCTTGGATCTCGCTCTTGAAGCAGAGTTTTCATCCTTTGCTTCTGGTTTGCTTTACCTCACCTACCTTGTTGTCTCTTCTCTTCTTCCTTTTATTTCCTCCCGTTGCCTGCTCGTTTTCCGCTCCCGGGAGGCTCCTTGTCACTCTCGTCTCCTTCCCTCCATCCTTTTCTCTTTTCCCTTCTGGTTCAGAGGGCCAGATAGCTTTCCGGCCTCGTTTGCCGAGCCTAGCGGGGAAAGAGTAAGGGAGGAGGGCCTGGCCAGGCTGCCGACCAGACCTCGGGCCGAGTGTGAGCGCTCTCCTTCCCAGTGCCGGTGCTGTCCGTTATCGGGTCCTGTTCTGTCAGAGCCGCGTCTCTCTCGGGGTGCGGCGCGCACGACTCGAGGGTCAACCTCGGAGCCTGCGCCTCCGCTCTTTGAGACCTTCTCTGTACGAGCTGCCCGACCTCGACTGAGGTGGACCCCTCCTGAGTGGACACCTGGCGGGGTGGCAGAAGGACGTTCGGCTTCGCCGAGGTGGTCCCGTCTCCGGGCGCCACCTGGCGAAGGAGAGAAGGGGCTCGGCTCGACCTCGGCCGAGGTGGGACCGTCTCAGGATGCCACCTGGCGAGGGAGCGGGGGAGCGGCCGACCTTGGCCGAGGTGGACCCCTCCTGGGTGGACACCTGGTGGGGCGACAGAAGGACGCTCGGCTTCGGCCGAGGTGGTCCCGTCTCTGGGGCCACCTGGCGAAGGAGCGAAGGGGCCCGGCTCGCCTCGGCCGAGGTGGGACCGTCTCAGGGTGCCACCTGGCGAGGGAGCGGGGGAGCAGCCGACCTTGGCCGAGGTGAACCCCTCCTGGGTGGACACCTGGCGGGGCGGCAGAAGGACGCTCGGCTTCGACCGAGGTGGTCCCGTCTCCGGGGGCCACCTGGCGAAGGAGCGAAGGGGCCCAGCTCGACCTCGACCGAGGTGGGACCGTCTCAGGGTGCCATCTGGCGAAGCGGTCGGGGACCCCGGGCCGAGCTCGACTTCGGACGTGTGGGAGCCGCAGCTGACTTGGCCGAAAACCTCCACGTGGCTCGAATCATACCCGACGGAATCTGAGACCGGCCATGTCATCATTACGGCCGTAACACGACCAATTAACCCATAGGTCTGACCAGATAGGAGACCAATTAGGAAACCTAGAAAAAATCCCTGAGACCCATATTAGACTTAAACATGAGCCTGACCTTAGGACCCCATGTCCCCCACCTCCCAACTCTAGGAGAGCCCAATACCCTGACCCATACCCTGAATCCAAGAGATCCACAACTTATAGGTCTGAGCCCAAATCCTATGACTCTAGATCCTATGACTCTATAACCTATGCACCCAGATCCTATGTACCCATGTCCTATGAGTCTAGTGAATCCATAACCCATAGATTTGAACTCACATCCTATGAGTCCTGTACTAGGCCAGTTTTCCTTAGCCAACCCAATCTAATAGGATTAGTACCTATGGGTATATCCAGTTTTTTCTAGTCAACTCGAATCCTATAAGATCAGTTTCCCTAGATATAAGCCTAGTATTAGTCCACCTCCCTTTAGTCAACCTAAACCCTTTAGGACTAGTACCCCTAGCCCAGGACCAGATCCTAACCAGCCCAACCCAAGCCAACCCCAGCCCAGTACCACTATGGCCCGTAGGGAAAATAGAGGCAAGTCTAGTTCCAATCCCCTGAGAGTGTATTTTAGATGTCGCAAACTAGGCCATTTTGTTAGCCAATGTCCAGTCAGCGCCCTACACCTAGGTGAGCTAGATAAAGATGAGTCTGAACCCAATGTAGAAGTATATGAGGCTGATCTAAGTCTAGTAGAGGAGTATGAAGCTGATATGAGCTTAGTGGAGGAGTATGAGATAGAAGAAGAAGAGATACCTATAGATGACCTAGAATTAGTTGACCCTGAACATATTCAAGTAGAAACCAACCCAGAATTAGTTGATCAGGTAGATACCCAGATAGAAGCCAACCCAAAGTTAGTTGACCCTGACCACACCCAGACTAAACCTGTAGTCAAAGAGTAGTTAGAGGATAAGGAACCCAACACTACTATTAGACTCTTACCTGAGGAGCCACTAGAAGAAAGCCCAATTACAGAGCCCAGTCCTGATATCCAAGAACCAGAAAAATTTTTAAGGACCTGATCTCTTTAAATCAGTACCCTCAGGATGAAGTCCCTCCTTTGACTCCAATTGATCTCTTCTTTGAGATTAGTGACCCATTCTTCTATAAGATAGACTCTGTAGATAGACATCAACCCCATAAGGTCAATCTCATTAGTCTAGGATTAATCCCTGACACCCTTCTTACATCCTATTCTATCTGATCGTCCCCAACCCCTTTTCTTACTTTCCACCCTGCCAAACTAACCCTGAACTACCTCTTATTTTTTGCCCTTTTTTAAAGCTTCTCATGTTTATCTAACCACTAGACTGCATTTTATCGAAGTAAGCATGTTGCATATATTTCTTGTGCATGTTAGGTTTGCATCATATTTCTGGTATACTTTATGGCATTTACTAGAAGTTTATTATAAATTTTCATGTGCATGCCATACCAGGGTTAAACCTAGAGAGCTTATAATCTGTTAGGTTTAGACCCAAAGAGTCCAATAAATTTTCTCCAATAAGAATGCCTAGTCGAGTTTATTAAGTATCAGTTTTGAGTCCAATAAGTCCCCAGACCAATTCATCTGTCCACATCTGTACTGACCTCTGCACAGCATTTGCATCAGGACATTAGCCAAAAGATTAATTTAAGTAATGAAATCTATAAAAACTGGCTATTCCCGAAAGAAAGCCAAGGAATTTAATGTAGAAAATTCTGTTATGGTTAAGAAGCTTCATGCTTACAAAGTTGAACCCTTTAGAGTGATAAAGAAAGTGGAACCCGATGCCTATATACTTGATCTGCCCTTGGATTTAGGCATTAGCTCTACCTTCAATATCGCAAAATTGATTGAGTATAGAGAACCGGCAATGATTCCTAGTGAGATTTTGGACCTCACCCATCCTTTGAGAGAGAAGCCTTACCTGAGTGTCCATTAAATTTGTCTAAGAGAGGAATATGGATCGAGCGTATCCTAGACGATCAAGCTATCACGACCCGGGGCCACGGCTATTAACGCTACCTGGTCCGATGGCAATGGCCGCCCATCTCTAAGCCTTTCTACCTTTGCTTTTTTCAGCCTTCAAACTTATTTCTTCTTTATTTTTTAACCCTTGCATGGTGATTGTTGGTCCCTCAGAGTTCGTAAATCCAAGGATTCTATCTGACCAACTTTCGGGCCACCGGATTGAAAATCGCGAATCCACAAGGTCGATAGCTTTTTTCCAAGCCACATCCGAGAGCGTAGAGCGAATCTCTCATGGATCGATCTTCAATCTCTGCTAGGTACACCCCTTAGACTCCTTGGTAGTGGTATTGCAAAAGCTAGTCCTAACCAGGGCTTCTTAGCCTTGGGGGTCCTGTTTCTTCATTTTAGGATTTATTTCTGCAGCCTGTGCTTCAAATTTTTTATAGAGTTTTTTACTTATATCTTGGCTTGAAATTCGGGATACAAAACTCCTAACTTAATGCCTAATACAGAAAAATAACTAGCATATATAAATAGCATCACATGGTAGCTCAGTACCACCCATTTCCCATAATTAGAGCTTAGCTCGCATGGAAGTTTATGTAGGTGGGCAACGGACAAGATTGTATCTTTGTGAGAAAAAAATTTTTTCCCATCGTTGGGTTGCATAATAGTTGCATCAAGATCTTTGCAATGAATGACAGCTGTTGGATCACTTTAAGGTTGTTGCCAACAATTTAAAGAGGCTTTAGTACATTATTGTATTGGGTATAACTTTTTTTTATAGTAAACAAGATCGCCTTTCATGAGATAATTTAGATTATCTCTAAAAAGGATGGAAATCCAAATTACCATTGCAGGTAATCTTTTGGACAAAATTACTTCTTTCCTTCCTCTTTTCTTTTGCACCTTCCTTGGTGACCCCTCTACCACTCATCAACTGTGCCCCCTAGCCACCAGTTGACTGACAAAAAGAGAACCCATCTCCATATAATACAATATAATATAATATAATATAATATATTTAATATATTATATTAATATAATATATAAAAAGATATATAAATATAATTATATATTATTAATATATAATGTAATATATAATTTTTCATATTAAATTTATTTAGTATAAATATTTTTTATTTTAATATAAAATATGACATATAAAAATATTTTTATATCTTTAATATAAAATAAAAATATTTTTTTTAATAAATAGATAAAAATTTTATTTTTATAAATAAATTTAAATATAATAATCTATATTATCTTTTCAGATTGCTTGGCACTGCACCAAATTAATCTATAATGTGGATTACCAGTAATGTAGATTGCAGGTATATGAATTATTATAATGGTACATGCAAGTAATGCTGCATAATATAAATTTAAATTTAAAAATACCTTAGATTAAATATATATTTTTAAAAAATATAATTTATATAATTTATTTATTCATTAAAACTTTTTTTTATTTTATATTAAATAAAATATTTTTATATTAAATAAATTTAATATACAAAATTATATATAAATAGATAATATATTTGATATATATATTAAATATATTAAATAATATATTAGATTGATATTATATTATTAAATGTAATATAATATATTTATTATAAAATATACATTATAAATATAATATATATTTTATAATATGATATTATAAAATATTAAAAATAGAATATATTATTATATGAAGATAATGGCCCTCTTCGTCGATCAACGAGTGGTGGAGGGATGCAGGGGGCATAGAAGGAAGAGGAGGAAGGGAGAAGGAAGGACAATATTATCAAAAGATTATCTGAGAGGTAGTAATTTAGATTGTCACCCTTTTTAGAAGTAATTCGATTGTTTTATGGAAGGCAATCCGATTACTCGGAAATCTAGATTGCTATAAAAAAAGTCATATCAGATACAGTAATATGATGGAGCCCTTTTAAATTAGTGACAATCTATCCAGATTGCTAGCTATCAAATATAACCTGACACTACAAGAAAATGAATATTAGCGATGGATAATTAGCAATGGCAAATAATGGTATATAATGACACCAAAAAAGATGTTAAAAAATATCATCACTAATATTATTAGTGACTGAAATTTGACTATTGGCAATGGCATTTCCGTCAACCGTTCATGGCCTAATATCACTTATAGAAGGGCCAAAGAATTGCACCTTGATTGTTAAAGCTATAAAAAGAAGGTAATGAAAAATTCTCATCATTAGTGATCTTGCATTCTAGTTTACATAATGAAATTCTCAATACATGAAAGTATTAGTGACGGAAATTTGACTTAGCAATGGCATTTCCGTCAACCGTTCATGGTCTAATATTACTTATAGAAGGGCCAAAGAACTTCACCTTGATTGTTAAAGCTATAAAAGAAGATAACGAGAAATTTCCATCATTAGTGATCTTGCATTTAGTTTACATAATGAAGTTCTCCATATATGGCTTATTAGGGCTACCCTAGCGGGGCAAACACTCAAAAAATTGGTGAAGAAGAACATTATAGTTGATCAAAGGAAGGACCAAGGTGGTGTAAACTAGGTCCTTGGTTACATCACTGGTCCAAGTGTAACCCCAATCCAACGACCAATCATATGATGCCAATTGCGAGGAATCTCATCAAAAACCACTCTTTTTCGCCACGATGACATGATCGATGATGACCACCGAAGCAACTTCCAACCAGCACAAAGCTCTCAATGAAAAGAAGTGATATGCAAACAATCTACTCCACGCTAGTCATGATCCATAAAATGGATTATTATATCTGATTCATGAACATGATTCATATTGAAGAAATCCCCATGAATCTTTTAGGGCCAACAATGATCCCAGTTTGAAGTAACTCTTCTTGTCGACATTGTTGATAACAAACATTACAATATCATAATTGATACAGGTCAGTCAATTGTAGAGACTTCCCCGGCTTCAAGGATGGCCCATGCTTAAGCCTAAGTGGCCATTGCGATTGATCGACACGTGGAGCAGGCACAGTGATCACAACTTAGAGAATCTCATATCGGTTTGATCATTTTGCAACAGGACTCGAAGCAGGAGGATGGCAGCTTGCAGATGTTGAGCTTTGGATAAGCATGAGCTTGGAGGCCATTGATAAGGGTCCAAGAGTGTGATGGTGGCCTTATTGTGTCCACCGGGCCAGCCATATAATGTTAAATTGTCTTTTATAGCAAACTTATAAACATCAAACTCATGCATCAAGCTTATATACTTAGAGTAGATGATTAATTCCTTTTTGGTGTCTTAAGATCAAGAGCTTCATTCATGCAATTACAATTAAATGAAAAGAGAGAGAGAGAGAGAGAGAGATTAATGATGCAGTCCAATATTAATTTTATCTCCCAAAAAAAGAAGAAAAAGGAAAATAAGTCAGAAAGCATTTGTGGATGACTTCGGCTTGTGTAACTCCTTGAGTTTGAGATATCTTATTTTTTTTGATTTTATTAGATATTTATACTAGATGAATATGAGCTATCTCGTTGAATCAAATTAATAAATTGAGATGGTGTTTAGTAAGGATGGGTCTTATTGAATACCGATCCTTCTTCATAAAAAAATTTTAAAAAAAAATGAAGCAAAATTGCTTTCTTAAAAAACACTTCTTGAAGCAAATTAAAGGTACATGGTGGTTATTTATAATTCCATTTTTTTTTTTATTATGACACATAAGCATGTACTTTTTGCCAATAATGCATCCACACTATTCTCAATTTGGTATGCATGTTGTCCATCAACTTTCATCTTACACGTAGGCAAACAATATGGATGAGTACAAGATGATTGAAAGACAATGGCAATCTAATTAGGACAAACTAAGCTTGGTACTAGATATGACCAGCCAAAAGATATCACAGGACAACAAGACTAGAAGGGGCCCTCATATTTTCATGCTTTCTAATATTTTATATTTAACTACGATAGAGGAGGAACTCTCGGACTTGAAAAAGAACTAAGAGCTTGGAATGTTTTGAAGCGGTGGAAGAAGCTTTATCAATGAAGCCAAGGTCAAGAAGGTCTCTCCCATCACAGTTTGTCCTCATTTTGAGAAGAATCCATACCTTACACATATGCACCATGTAACTGTGCATATATATATATATATATATATATATATATATATGTATGCCATCAATAACAATCATTTATTTCTATGGATTATTATTTATCAAAATCTTATCTCAATGCATCACATTATAGAAATAAACTGCTTTGCTCATCGAGATTATATGGTGCATATCATTTAGGATATATTATATATATATATATATATTTTAAGAGAGGAAAGCTTAATTTTTTTAAGCTAATAGCAAGCATCCCCAATATTAATTTTATCTCTCAAAAAAAGAAGAAAAAAGGAAAATAAGTTCGAGAGCATTTGTGGGATGACTTCGGCTTGTGTAAACTCCTTGAGTTTTATAGATATCTTATTTTTTTTTATTTTATTAGATATATTTATACTAGATGAATATGAGCTATCTCGTTGAATCAAATAATAATTGAGATGGTGTTTAGTAAGGATGGGTCTTATTGAATACCGATCCTTCTTCATAAAAAAAATTTTAAAAAAAAATGAAGCAAATTGCTTCTCTTAAAAAACACTTCTTGAAGCAAATTAAAGGTACATGGTGGTTATTTATAATTCCATTTTTTTTTTATTATGACACATAAGCATGTACTTTTTGCCAATAATGCATCCATACTATTCTCAATTTTGGTATGCATGTTGTCCATCAACTTTCATCTTACACGTAGGCAAACAATATGGATGAGTACAAGATGATTGAAAGACAATGGCAATCTAATTAGGACAAACTAAGCTTGGTACTAGATATGACCAGCCAAAAGATATCACAGGACAACCAGACTAGAAGGGCCCTCATATGATTCATGCTTTCTAATATTTTATATTTAACTACGATAGAGGAGGAACTCTCGGACTTGAAAAAGAACTAAGAGCTTGGAATGTTTTGAAGCGGTGGAAGAAGCTTTATCAATGAAGCCAAGGTCAAGAAGGTCTCTCCCATCACAGTTTGTCCTCATTTTGAGAAGAATCCATACCTTACACATATGCACCATGTAACTGTGCATATATATATATATTATATATATATATATATATATATATATATATATGTATGCCATCAATAACAATCATTTATTTCTATGGATTTTATTATTTATCAAAATCTTATCTCAATGCATCACATTATAGAAATAGACTGCTTTGCTCATCGAGATTATATGGTGCATAGCATTTAGGATATATATATATATATATATATATATATATATATATATATATATATTTTAAGAGAGGAAAGCTTAATTTTTTTTAAGCTAATAGCAAGCATCCACATCGACGTTGACCTTGGTGGTTGTGTTCCCTGTGTGACAGAAGTCAGAAGTTTTTTTTTTTTTTTTTTTTTGTTTTGTTTTTTTTTTTTTTTTTTTTTTTTTTTTTTTTTTTTTTTTTTTTTTTTTTTTAGTTTTTGGGAAAGGGAAAGGGAGCATGCCTTATCCAGTTATTCCTTTATTTAAGAATTCAGGTCCCGGTAGGATATCTCGTAGAATACTAGAACAGGATATCATCTTATGTATTGGGACAGGACATCTCGCCAGCATCGTAGCATCCTAATCAAGACATCTTGGACATCCCTTGTCCCAAGTGTCGGAACGGGATGCTGTTTCATGAAAAAATTGGACAGTTCTGTTCCACGAAATTTAAATCTTGAATTTATTGGATACTAGCTTAATGTTTTGTTGTCCTTTATTATGGTTTTCACACCAGGTTTATTAGAGTTCATTTTTTTCAAGAAAAATACTGACAATGTTACTTGAGTTGGTCTGCAATCAGCCTTCAGAAATAAAGTTTTGTGCAGGCTTCTCCTATCAAATTTCCTTAACTCATGCACATATATTGAAGGGGTAGACACAACATCCTTCACAAGATGTGGTGTGGAGAAATTTTGGACGTCCATGCATTACAATAGTCATGTAAAGCACATCTTGTGGACATAATAATGGCATGGCCAGAGTGCAACCATTGGTGGTCAAAGCTTGTGAATATTTGCTCAAATTTGAGTTGTCTTAGATCAGTCCAATGCCATGCAATCATAATATTTAGGAAAGGGGGAGGGAAGAATTTAAACTTCTACATAAACCAAATCTTTCTGAAGATATATATGTCACAGGGGTGGGTGACAGAAAGATAGAAATGCAAAAATATTTCTGGAATAACATTACCTTCTATTAGGAATCATTGAACTATTAAATAGTGAGTTCCCAAATTTGAAATCGAGCCTCGAAAAAAAAAAAATCACTAGATTTTTAAAAGCCTAAAATCATGTGCAAAGGGGTGAAAATTTTATTTGAAATTGTTCCTCACCTTTTCTTTTTTTTTTTTTTCTTTTGTTCATCAAGTATCATGATCCTAGTCATGAAAAAACTCCTTAGAGCTCATTCAAGAAATCCAGCAAGATTGACTTGAATTTTCTACTTGATTCGTGGATTGTGCAGTCTATTTGAATACGCCTCAAATCAATCCAACAATCCAACGATCCGAATACTGTAGAATTAAAAAAGAAAAAGGATCTTCATAGATTATTTTTTCTTGTCAGGGATCAGCAGAGATTGGGATGTAAGCAAGGACTCGAGTATGCTTTTAGAGGATTGCAGGCCAAAGGGGACAACAAGGACGATTCCTGCCGGATATTCTTTCAGACACATCCAAACAAGCCTTTTCTTGTGTTTCATTTCCTTGGCACCCTTCTCACCAATTTTTTTTTTTTTTAAAAAAAAAAAAGAAAGAAAGAAAAAGAATTACTTGAAAGCCACCTGATGTGCTCTTGAAAGACTCTTAGTATTCATATATAGCCACAACAATATCTCTATTCTTACGGATCTCTCTCTCTTTCTCATAACTTCAGGTTTACAGGTACCATGTAAATTTTAATACCATGCAAGGTGGGCCATAGATGTGGCCAATATCTTCCCACAAGTTCTATGTGCCAGCCTCAAAATGTTCCTTCTCCAAGGATTAAGGATTCACATAGACTCCTAATGGTGTTGTTGGCATGTACATGCTTGATTAAAGTGTTAGTTGGCTTCGAGATCAAGCTAAATTTGAAGTGATTAGATCGAGTCCTGATGATGTCACGGTGCAACGCCGATAACCAATTCCATTTCATGGTGAATTTTCTAAATCATGTCAGCCGAATCATCTTACGACAAGTGTCGAAACTTTGGTTATGAGGTCTCACAATTCCTTCCAATGAACATGGGACACATGAACCTAAAAGTTGCACCACATCCGAACAATAGAATAACCAAGCCTACTTGTCAAACGGGTCCATAACATAGACAAGAAGCAGAATAGGATGTAGCACGATAAACCCACAACATTGGCTGCTTGAGGTGTGAATAGGGTGTTCCTTCAATTCAAATAGTAGGGAATCCTTTGCCTAATTGCCTACCAGACTGTTAACTAGATAATTGTGTACAGTATACAGCCTACAGAGATCTGCAACGGGGTCCACTTGATTTGTGGTTCTTAGGACTGGGTGCAAATTATGTCGGGAATCTCTTCACCAGCCTAACTAGTAGATTATTAATGCCGACCAAGTTATTGGGATGGCTTATAATGTAATGGTTAAGGGGATATATCTTACTATAGGTATCTAGAGGAGGACCACCACTGCACCCTTTTGTGCCCTGTGCCACTAAAGGGATCGGTTCTCCAGCGTTTTAATTAATGGATCCAAAAGATAACGGGTTGGTTTGAAGTGAATGGCTCTTCTTTTATCCAGATGGTGGTTTCCTATGAGAGGCTGAGGGGCACAAAGGAGCAAGGAAAAAAGGATCGAGTGGGGATCGACGTACCATCACTTTCATGCATGCAATATATTTTTGTACCCTGTCTTTTTGTCCCCTTCACCTTTTGGATGAGGTTATGATGAACATAATCTTCCAAGATACAAACAAATATATATTATATATATATATATATATATATATATATATATATATATATATATATATATATATATATATATAGGTACAAGGTTAATTGAAATTATCACATTGATACATAAAAATAAAATAAAAAAATATTTAAAAAAAAAAAAAATCTATGGTTACAAGTTTAGCTGAAATTGTCACTTAAATCCAGTAGTCCATTCACTCATGCATGGAAACATGTCCAGTGCCCTGATACAAAAAGTAAGCATGGTTGAATTCGCAAGGCAAACATTTATTGAATGCAATCATGAAACTTCTATATAATTATATTCAAGATACTATTCTCTAAGTAAAATTAAAAATGTTAATTAATTCACTGTCTAAAATATCTTCATGAAGGATTGATGCTGATCCCTGCAATTTCTTGGACCTGTTGAAAGGAGAGGAGCCCAAAGATCTTTTCTAGTACCTCTACTGTGCACATCGAAGAATCTCAGGCTTTTTAATGCTTGGGCAATGCTATGCTAAAAGAGAGAGAGCTTTTTGGCTTCGCAAAATCTGGTCAAAGATTTGAGGAAATCCTGAGAGAATTATCTTTGAAGAAAATCTGAGCTAGAGACTATTGCTTGCGATCAATAGGCCTGGCAAGATTTGTCTCAAGTGGGGTCAGGGTTTGTATCTTTCCCACGAAAGAAGATAAAACGAATACATCGTTAGATCATCCGCCGGTCATTTTGAGATCTATCATGATGGAGTATGAAGTGCTTCGAGAACAATGTAGTGGATGGTTCGATGGTTGATTCATGCGAAGGAAGGTAAATCCTTCCAAAAATACACCCCCGACCTCCCAAAGTGGAAGGCTTTGTCTGCCTGCTTTATTCCTGCTTGATTTGCATTCTCATCTTCTTGCTTACCATCTATTCTTGCATTCATCGGCTTGAGACCTCTGTTTTATGATCGACAGTTTCTCATCTCCCGAAATGAAAGGCCGTCTGTTTCGTACTAATTTATGGATAGTTTTATCGAAGGTCTTACTTTTACTTCCTGTTAAAATGCTTGAGATTCTTGGAGCTCGCTTACGTCCTCCAGGAAATACATGAGCCATCTGCAGAAACCATGCAGGGAGCATGACACTGACCTATAAGGCTCTCGGGCATAAGTTTAGCTTCCTTCAATCTATGCATGTAAAATCTGTGTAAAGTTTTGCTTCCCTTCAATAAATCTGGGAGGTTTTACCTTCTTTTTGTCAAAAAGAAGAAGGAGAAGATTACAAAGAGATCTTCTAGAATTGTTTGATGAGTAGATTAGACTAGTTTGTCTCTAACCTTGGACTTTGTTGTGGGAATGATGAAGCTACCCATTCCATCCTGGATTCTATCATAGATTACATTTTTCGTTAGGTCTCCGGTGGTGCCTGGATTAAGAAATTTTCAAATCCATGTGTATCGGATGCGAGAGGAACCAATTCGAACACCTAAATTGACTCCACAATGACGCCAACGAGCTACCCTACATCCATTGGACCATCCTATCAGGAACCCATCATCAAATATACTATCGCTCTTGTGACATCATATCAACATATTTAACCTTAAACTCTTATATATTCTATGTATGGTCAATTTCATTTTGATGGTATCGTGTAGAATTCAATGCATATATATCAATATGAAATATCTTCGAGGCTTTCTCGAGCTCATTTCCAATCTCTCTCATCAGTCTTAAGTGTATGGTCTTGGGTAAAAATGTATTATTCCATCATATTGTAGGTAAGTTTACTATAACTTCAAAAAAATATTAGTAATAAGACAGCAGAATCACACCAACCTATTATAAATACATCCAATAAAATAAAAAAATAAGATATCATGAAAGGACCGGTGATCAACCTATAAATGCCATCCAGAATACTTGACAATGAACGCGGCTATCTATTCCATGGTTCTGTTTTTTTTTTTTTTTTTTTTTTTTTTTTTTTTTTTTTTTTTTTTTTTGGAGGGGGGGGGGACCAACATAGCTGCCTCATCTAGATTGACCATAAGGACCTATTAAAGAATATTCGATATAGGATGACAACGAAGGTGACTTAGCCCTTCCCTATCTCATTCTAAGTGGAATGGATTCATGGTTCTATTCACCTCTCGGTACTAGCTTATAGTACTATACAATCATTTTTTTTTACCGGGGGATGATAATCGGCACTATTTTTCATAATGAGAGAGTTGACAAAGAGCTCTGGATAAACGATACAGGTGGCCAGCTTCCAATGTAGAATGATGCTCGTGATATGGAAGAGAACAAGAGATCAAAAGGAAATCTTGGTGGATCTTATTTCTTGGTTACCCAACCTTTGTCCAAATAATTGCCAAATATTTATCCAAGCTACACAAAAGATCTCACTAAGGCTAGGGTTGGAACTGGACTCAAACTAGCCCGATGGACTTCAGATCAAATCCAAAGTAGATCAGGCTAGGCTTGGGTCTAATAATAAAGCTCATTCAATTTTCAGGTCAAGTTTGGGTCTCTCTTTGGCCAGGCCCAAACCTGGTCCAAAAATAGGCCTGACCTGAATAACCCCAGTCCAAGATCCTCACCATCGATCAATTCCAACTCTCCTATATCGGTGATGAGACCTGGATCCTCACCATCAACCGCTCCATCTGCTTCCTTGCTCTCTTCTCCAAGCTCTCCTCCCTTTCCAACATTGACAATGACCTTTGCTTCAAGTACCAACTCCCAAGCAAAGGCCTCGACATCCTCATCTCCATCACCAACAATGAGAACCTCGATCACATGATACTCAAGTACGATCGTCTCCATCGCTCTGCCACCAGACCCACCACCCACCTCCATGTCTTCCTCTTCTCCATCAAACCCTTGAACCCCTCCGTCGTTCTCCTTAACCCCAAGCCCGACCGCTAGTGGTTCGTCGATGCTCTTAACTTCATCCCCGCCACCCCATCCCTCAATACAGCCGCTGCTACTCCACCACCCCCCGTGCCCACGAGCATCATCGCATCATAGAGTCCCGATTTCCTCTTTGACCTCAATGAGGGCTTCATGCCGCCCCCGGCCATCAAGGTCAAAGATCCTTTCCTTGGAATAGCCCCCTGTTCTTGAAAATTTTTAGGTGGAGGTCCTAGCTAAGAAGGAAGATCATAGGCATATTGGGGGAGGCAGAGAGATGACGTCGGCTGAGATCCGAGGTAGATCCAGGAGCTCCACCACCTCCTTCCCCCTTCTCTCTCTCCCCTTCTTGGCCAGCCCAATCGGGCTTTAACTTGGATCGGCTCAATCGGGCGCGGGCTTGATTTTTTCAAAAAAAATCGAGTCTAAGCCTAGCCCAAAGCCCAAAATTTTTCATGCCAAGCTCAAGTAGGTGTATGGTCTAGCTTGGCCCAGCCTAGCTCAGTTACAACCCTAACTAAAGGCTCATTCTTTTCCAGGTAAAAGATTTAATTGAAAATCTATATTTTTCTGGATAAATATTTTTTTAGATAATATTTAAACAAAAAAATAATTTATCTATGTTCTTTTATACATGAAAAAGTAATTTCAAAATTTGTTATTTATATTCTTTTACATTATTACTTCTCTAGATAAGTTGCTAAAATTTATCAATATTTTTTATAATATTTTTTATGGGGACTAGAGTTTGGGAATAGTGGAGAACTAAATTAATAGGCATTGAAATTAATAAGAGATTATTTTAGAAATAAAATCAAATGTTTACTTTACTGGTCGATAAAAAAATGATTTAATCATCCTCCAAATAGATGTGATTTTTTAACTAATTCATGGATAAATGCTATCTAAAAAAATTATTTATTTTAAAAAGTATAAAAATATAGATAAATTAATTAATAAAATATTTATTAATTTTTTTATGATATTTATGTATAAATGAATGATCCACAAGGAACAACAGTATCATGAGAGCAGGGGAAGCTGAGTTGATGCCAGGTGGGGCTCACGTGTATCCTTCCACGTATAGATTTGGGTTCCCAATAGATTTGGTATGTCTTATTCTATGGCCTGTCTATAAATGCAAAGAGCCCTTGGTGAAGAGCCCTGTGAGCTCCATTCCCTTGCCCATATTTTGGCAGAGGATTTCTGTTCTTATCCTTCTTCCTCCTCTTTTATTTTGGTGCTTTGTTCCATCTCCATCTCTTCGCTGCTTCTAGTGAGAGAAGGTATTGAATTTATGGCTTCTCCTTCTGAGCTTTTGGCATTGATATTTACCTCGTCCTCATAAAACTCTCATGCTATCTTAGTTCTTCAGTGTCCGTCGAGTTTCTTACTTCCTCTACTTGGTATCCTCACTTGCTTAGGATCTCTCTCTCTCTCTCTCTCTGAGTTGACTCTTTTCCCTGATTCGTTGACAATTTTTCTTGTAACTATAGTTGCAAACGAAGAAGCCACATAAGTTTTTACCAAAAAAAGAAAAAGAAGCCAAAAAAGTTTTACCAAACAAAGAAAAGAAGCCACGTAAGTCCGGGCATGCGTTTCCCCTCTAGTAGATTTAGTATAATCTTATTACTTACATTGAAATAAACAATAAATTAAAAAGGCACGAAAAATACATGGTTTATGGTTCTTAAATGTTCCCTTCTTAGTACCCTTCCATGGACAACTGATATAATATTCAAGATTTTTCTGCTAATCTCTCATTAATCCACCCCAGGCTGATCGGTCAAAAGCAACAAATTGGATTCGTGAGTAACTAAATCCATGGAGTTTGCAATGTTTTGCACCAGGGTCAATGCCCTGCTTCTCCTTGCAGTGCTCTGTTCTTCATTCAAGTTCATCCAAAGCCCATGGACTTTGGTCCCTTGAACATCGCTCAGAACACCAACACAGCATCACTGGACTTTGGAAGGATCCTTTCCCACTCCCCTTCTGGGGTTCTAAAACCCGAGTCTCCCAGAGACATCTCACTTCTCCTCAGCTTCCTCTCTGCCTCTTCCTTTAGCCAGGTCACCGTTGCTGCAAGAGGAGCCGGCCATTCCATCCATGGCCAGGCCCAAGCCCTTGATGGCATTGTCATTATGATGGACTCCCTCCCCCCCACCATAGAAATCCACAGGAGAAGGGATGGTGAGGCTGGCCTTTCTTATGCTGATGTTAGTGGTGGGGTTCTTTGGGCGGAGCTCCTGGAGGAGAGCTTAAAGGTGGAACTAGCTCCAAGGTCCTGGACTGATTACCTCTACCTCAGCATTGGTGGAACTCTTTCCAATGGTGGCATCGGTGGCCAAGCATTCAAACATGGTCCCCAGATCAGTAATGTCCTTCAACTTGATGTTATCACAGGTAGTAAAAAGTTTTCCTTTCATGTTGTAGTATAAATAGAATTCATGTTTTGATTTTTTTTTTTTTTCCCAACAATAATAGGGAAGGGAGAGCTAGTTACATGCTCACCTACAAGGAGTTCAGAACTTTACCATGCTGTTCTAGGTGGGTTAGGCCAGTTTGGCATTATAACAAGTGCAAGGATTTTACTTCAAGATGCTCCTCATAAGGTGTTCACTCAAACCTAAATATGATCTCTCTATTTAGCATTAACTTGCCCACTTGTTTTATGCGATTAGCCTCGACTTTAATCCTTTCTAGGCCTTCTATGACTTCATCCAGGTGAGATGGCTCAGGGCCTTTTATGAAGACTTTGACATCTTCACCAAGGACCAGGAGCTTCTGATTTCAATGCCAGATAAGCTGGACTACGTTGAAGGGTTCATGGTACTTAACGAGCAGTCCCTTCATGGCTCCTCCATGGCTTTTCCTTCCTACATGGACTTCATCCCTCGCTTACAAAAGGGAAGCTCAAAGGTCTACTACTGCATCGAGTTTGCAGTATATGTCTACCAAGCCAAGGATTCTTTTATAGAGCAAGTAATCCCTGCTAGGAGCCTTATGCCTCTAAAGTAATAGACAGCGTTCATGGATATTGAACTTACTGCTGATTCTTTTGTGGTGTGTCTTAAGGTTGTGGAGGAGATCTGGAGGCAGATGAGCTACATGCCTTCAAGTATATACAGCGTCGAGGTGTCCTACTTTGATTTCCTCAACAGGGTACGGATGGAGGAAGTGGAACTGAGAAGAAGAGGGGTGTGGGACGTTCCCCACCCATGGCTTAACATGTTCGTGCCCAGGTCAGGGATCAAGGAATTCAGAGACTTGCTCATGGAGAACATCTCGCCAGAGGACTTTGAGGGCCCTATACTCATATACCCGCTCCTCAGAGAAAAGTAAGCAAATTTCTCCCTTGGCCTTGGCCATATATTCCTCTAGTTAAGATCTTTCTTCTGTTACCTATATTTTCTATCAGACCTTCAAGCATCCAACTTAAACAAGGGGGATGATGACCTTCTACCTCCATGTAAAATTAAGAGAAGATCTCCATTGAGTTGCCTTTGGTGGGCTTTTTCTTACAGTTATTAGAAGGTTAAGACAGCAGATGCAACCATATTTTGGCACTTGTACTACTTTAAATGGATTTTCTTTCCCCCTTTTTCAGCTGATATTTATTTAAGGCTGGCCATCCCCTTTGTTTTCTTGTGTGTTTGTTTCACTTTCCTTTGTTTTTCTTCATGGGAGAATCTGCGGTGCTTCTTGACTTTTCTGTCCAAATTCCACCATTGTATTGTTTCCTGCTGTGTAAAAGATGGGTCAGCTTTTTGCTTTCATACCGGCCATGGTAAAGCATATATGCTTGTTAATAGGCATATGGATCTTCTGCAACCCAAGCAGGAGAGACCACCAGCCTCCCTCGCTCTCTGCATTAAACTTTGCAATCAGAACCGAAACCATGCCCGTAAATATTATTGAAGAACCAAATATATACCACAGCAGCCTAGCTAGTTAAAATCTTGCCTTATAACCGACTGGTCATGGATTCGATGCATGACTTTACAGAAGACTCGATTAAATTCAAAAATTATCTTCTGAGACCCATAATAATTGAGGGTTGGATGAGCAAGAGGCCAAGATTTTTTTTTTTTCCGATTCTAATTAGCTGGCATCTTAGTAGTGTCGGGTTAACATACTCATCATTGAATCAAAAAAGAATGTAAAAATCTTGTATGTTGAATCGAATATTTTCTGGTGGGATGGAAGCCTGTGAGGATAGCTATACCAAATTTATCCTCTTATCCCTTTTGTTTATAAAAAAAAAAAAAAAAAATCAAATTAATCTCTTGGCCGACTTGTGTGTGCTTGGTTAATTCAATGCTCATGTCCATGAACTCCGATCTAGGGTAGCAAAAATTACCCGCACCTGACTCTATTTTTTTGGGTCCAAGATTTATCTTCTTTTTGAGACCCGGCTCAAATTTTTTGAACCAAATTTGAAGTATATCCGATACAAGTCAGAGCCTTGATTAAAATGCCAACGCTGATGTTTTAATCGGAAGAAGCTGCTTAGGTTTTGGTGTTCAGCAAACAAATGATCTACCAATTTTTTCCACGATCGATGTTAATTGAAACATCATGCAATGGCTGCTCAAAGATCAATACAAGCAGATGAAAGAAAGTGATTGGAGTGCTTTGAAATCTTTTCTGTTGATATCGTAGAAGATTGATTTTTTTTCTTCATCTAAAAGATACAACGCGTACCCAGGGTTGTGTTATGGCTATAGGGCAAGTCATGAGAATGAACCCATTACAAGATCTTGCCCTATTGGGCAAAGTTGCTTATGTTATTACTAGCAGTCCAAGCCTAATCAAGATTGACCTGGAAGTACTCTAGTTCTACCTCCAATTTTCTATCAGTCTCGAATTTCCACAATTGCACTAGCACGGCAAGAGAGGGCACAATTTGACCCCAAATGGTATCCTTAGCTCCACCCCGGGTACAACGGTCAATCCACAAGCCGGTCAGCTACTCCGGCTTCCAATTCAAACGGTCAAACCGGAGTCCAAGAGCCGGCCTCGCCAAGAATGTAACTCATCATGGCTGACTCGGGTCGAACCGAGTCCCGGTTCGTCAGAACTCACCCTTCCTCTTCCCCCGCTTTCGTTGGTCAGGTGGAGAACGAACACGTCCGCCGTCTTGCCGGAGGTAGCAGCCGCCTCCGCCGTCGGCGAAAGAGACAACGAGGTGCTCTACACCGTGGGTGTGCTGCGCTCCGCCACCCCCAGCAGCTGCCCGCCGGCTTGCCTCCACGATCTTCTATGCCGCCACCGCAGCATTGCAGAGGCCGCCGTCGACGGCCAAGTTGGCGCCAAGCAGTACCTTCCCCACCACCAGACGGCGAGGCAGTGGCGGGAGCACTTCGGCCGGGGCTGGGAACGGTTCGCTGCCCGGAAGGCCCTGTTCGACCCGCTCAATATCCTGGCCCCGGGCCAGGGAATTTTCCCCAGGACTGCTACCCCTTCTCTCCTCCTGCACTCCTCTCAGTGACGCCTACTTCTCTGTTCTATGACGAGAAAGGAGGGTTAGGGGAGATGATGCCCATTCGATGGTGCTCTTTTTTCTTGCTTTCTTTGATGTTAATTTTGTTTGGTTTACCTCATCCTCTTTTGCGCAGGGGAACAATATTTTGTACTTTTGTATACAGCTAGCGAATAAGATTCTTCCTCCCCTTTTTCATTTTATACTTGTCTTCACGATAAAATAAGTATTCTTTAAGAACGTTGAAATCTTTATATTCTGAAATTTTGCATATAGATATATATACATACATATATATACATATACATACATATATATACATATGCATACATATATATATATACATATATATACATAGATACATATATATACATATATATACATATATATACATACATATATACATATATATACATACATACATACATATATACATATATACAAATATATACATACATATATACATATATATACATACATGCATATATATACATACATATATACATATATATACATACATGCATATACATACATACATGCATATACATACATACATGCATATACATACATACATGCATATACATACATACATGCATATACATATATATATGTATACATGCATATACATATATATATATGTATACATGCATATACATATATATATGTATACATATATAGATACATATATATATGTATACATATATAGATACATATATATATGTATACATATATATATACATATATACATATATACATACATATACATATATACATATATACATACATATATACATATATACATACATATATACATATATACATACATATATACATACATATATACATACATATACATACATATATATATACATACATATACATATATATACATACATACATATACATATATCTACACATACATATATATACATACATACATATACATATATGTACCCTCCAAGGCTCCGATCAACTCAACAGATGAAATTGTTTAATTCTGGTAGTGTGGATTGGATGACCCAAATGCTCTCTGATTATAATTAATATCTGCTCCTATTACTAATTCAACAAGGTTGCTTGGCTGCATGCCACTCCTTGGCCTGACCAACTCAAAACCAAGCTGCCTCATGCTAGCCCTAAATGGCTTTCAAGTCCATGATGGTGACCTTCACCTATGCCTCCGGCTTAACCGTCTTCTTTTGTGTCTTATCACACTTGTTATATCGGTTGCTCCTTCCCAATCTCGAGACATCCACTGGGTTATTAACCTCGGTGCCAGTTACCGCAGGAGAGCCGGTTGCTCTCCTTTTCACTGACTGCCTCCCGTAAACGCTCCATGATATTTCACAACCAAGACCGACCTTCATGTTCACCGAAGGTCCGGTCTGTTTCGACTTGGATCCCCGACCCACCGGGTGCTATTTGTTTTCGGTGGAAGATGTATCACGCGAAAGAAAATAATTTTATTGAGAAGGAACTGCTGCTCGTCAACTTTTTTCACAGCAACCAAAACTAATATAGCCCTAAAGGCCTATTCAAATCAAAATAAAAAACTAGAATCCTAATTTTTATAGACTCAAATAACTAGAGTCCTAATCCGAACAACCGGAAGACTTTGACCAGGTTTACAAAACCTCTCTGTTATTTAAGTTTATCGTTAACAAATTCCTCCCTTAAACTCAAATGTCTTCCGTCCTTTATTCCAATCATCATTTTGCACTTTTCGAATAACTCTTTTGGTAACGGCTTTGTAAAGATATCTGCCACTTGGTCACAACTCGCAACGTGACTCATTCGCACATTTCCTTCCTTCACATGTTCCCGAATAAAATGAAAACGAACATCTATGTGTTTGCTTCTCTCATGGTGCACTGGATTCTTTGCCAACTTAATTGCCGATTTATTATCTACTCTGATTTCGATTGTCTCATGTTGCTGAAGTTTTAGCTCATAAAATAGATTTCTTAGCCATATTGCATGGCATACACACCAAGATGCTGCTACATACTCTGCCTCGCATATTGACAATGTCACTATTGGCTGCTTCTTTGAGAGCCAAGTGAAAGCCGTATCTCCCATATAGAACACATATCCTGCTTTTCCGATCATCTACATCTCTACGCCAATCACTATCGGAGTAAACCACCAGCTTGTAATCATCTGTCTTCGAGTAGAATAATCCGAGTGACTCTGTTCCTTTGACATACCGAAGAATTCTCTTGACAGCCTTCAAATGCGAATATTTTGGTTCCTCCATGAATCGACTTGCTATGCCGACACTATATGCAATATCCGGCCTTGTGCACGTGAGATACCGTAGACTCCCAATTAAACTTCAGTATTTGTTTGCATCTACTCGATCTCCTTCCTCAAACTTAGAGAGTTTCAAACCAAGTTTCATCGGTGTTGCTACAGGATTGCATTTCTCCATCTTGTTTTTCTTCAAAATATCTTTTGCATACGCCTCTTGTGACACAAATATTCCCAATTTTTCTTGTCTAATTTCAAGACCAAGGAAGTATTTCATCAACCCCATATATGTCATCTCGAATTCCCGAGTCATAGCCTTTTTTAAGTCTTTTATTATCTTCTCATCATTTTCCATGGATATAAGATCATCAATGTAAAGAGCAACAAACAACAAGTTACCTTTATCTTTCTTTACGTACAATGCATGCTCATATGAACACTATATAAACCCGTTCTTCTTGAAGTAAGTGTCGATACGGGTGTTCCATGCTCGAGGCACTTGCTTCAGCCCATATAGTGCCTTCCTTAACTTCAACACCTTTTGTTCTTTCCCGACTTTCATGTATCCGGGTGGTTGCTCCACATATACTTCCTCTTCAAGCACACCATTTAAAAACGCTGATTTTACATCCATTTGATAGATTGGCCACCTGAATTGGGCTGCTTGGGATATAAGAAGCCGGATTGTTTCCATTTTTGCAATTGGAGCAAAGACTTTATCATAGTCAATTCCTGCCTTTTGCCTATAGCCTTTGCAACAAGCCGGGCCTTATACCTTTCTATCTTGCCTTGGAGATTCATCTTTTTCTTATATACCCATTTCACTCCTATAGGCTAATGTTCTTTCGGCAACTCCACCAGGTCCCTATTTCTTTCAATTGCCTTTATCTCTTCATCCATTGCATCTTGCCATTTTTTATCTCTTACTGCTTCTTCAAAACAAATATCCTCGGTATCTGCTAGAAGATATACCAAGTGAACTTCACTTGTTGATTCGTATAAATCTCGCAGGCTTCGCATCCTTGATTGTCTTGGTTTTTTATTATCATCAGATGTTGGTGGGCTTGACAGTATAATTATTGGTGCAGTAGTTGAGGATTCTCCTTTTTCTTCCTATTGTGTTACCTCCTTTTGATTGTTCCAATCTCATGCATCCTCTTCATTTACTTGTACATCTCGACTTATCACCACCATTTTTTCAATTGGGTCAAATAATTTGAAAGCTTTTGTCTTCTCGTCATACCCGATGAACACGTACTTCTTGCTCTTATCATCCAGCTTGGTTCTTCTTTGATCTAGTACATGTGTGTAGGCCACACTACCAAATACTTTAAAGTATGATACAGTAGTTTCAGTCCGCTCCAAGCTTCCTGCGGTGTTTGATCCACTAATTTTGCATGTGGGCGTCGATTTTGCACAAACACAGCATATTTTACCGCTTCTGCCCAAAAATCTTTTGGCATGTCTTTGGTCTTCAACATTGATCGAACCATGTCAAGAATGGTCCGATTTTTTCTCTCGACCACACCATTTTGCTGAGATGAGTAAGGTACGGTTAAGAATATCTTGATCTCATGTTCCTCGCAATAGCTTGTGAAGGCGGTTAACGTATACTCTCCACCTCTATCTAACCGTAGATCCTTGATATAAAAACTCGTCATCTTCTCTACTAACACCTTGAATTTCTTGAATACCTCGAGTACCTCGGACTTCTCTTTTAGAAAATAAACCCATGTTTTTCTTGTGAAATTATCAATGAACATGAAAAATATCTCTTTTCACTGAATGACTTTGGTGTGATCGGGCCACATATGTCGGTGTGTACTAACTCGAGAGGATGCCTTGCACGATATTGTGCACCTTTAAGAAAATGTTCTTTGCATGCTTGCCAAGTACACATCCCTCGTAAAATTTTCTGGTGTAGTCTATATTTGGTAGCCCATGGACAATATTCTTCTTTGCTAACTTTCTTAGTCCATTATAATGCAAGTGTCCGAGTCGTAAGTGCCACGGTAAAGCTTTATCTTCTTTGTTGACTTGTAAACATTTTTCTCAGATGTTCCTCATGTTGAGTTTAAACATCCGATTTTCGGTCATCTTCACATGTGCAAGCAACCGGCCTCTTTTATCCTTCAAGTCCAACATCCGATCTTTCATGAAAACCGAATATCCCTTCTCTAACAATTGTCCAATGCTGAGGATATTATTCTTCATATCGGGCACATAATAAACATCTTCAATAGACCCTTCTTTACCATTCTTTTCAGAAAAACATATTTTACCTCGGCCCTTGACTTGAACCTTCGATGCATCGCCGAATGATACGTGCCCATCTTCTACTTCTTGTATCTCCACATAGAGGTGTTTGTGCCCGCTCATATGATTACTAGCACCAGTATCAAGATACCATACTGTATCGCTGTCAAGAGCAGTGTCTTTATGGGTCATCATGAGAACACCGTCATCTCTTGTCTCTTCTTCCGCGATTAGATTCTTGTTTTCTTTCACTTTTTTTTTGGAATAGCACTCTTTTGCATAGTGTCTATACTTGCCGCAGTTGTAGCATTCGACATTTTGATGATATGACCGGCCGTCTCTACCACGACCGCGTCCTCGACCATGCCAATTCTATTGGCTTGGCTGACCCTTTTCTTCGAAATTGTCTCCACGTCTACGACCTCTACTGCGATCAACACCACGACCACCAGGGCCACCATGACCGCGACCTCTTCCTTGATTTTGGTGTGCATACATCGCCTTGTCCTTTTTAATAGTTGCCTTAGTTTGTAAGGCCTCCTCGAACAGCTATTGTTTCCTTTTCTTCTTCCGTTGCTCATGCGCTTCAAGTGAACCCGCGAGATCATCGATGGTCATCTCTTCCAAATTCCTTGATTCCTCGATAGCGATACAACATTCTCGAAATTCTCTGTTAATGATCGTAGAATCTTTTCAACAACTCTTGCATCGGTTAGAATTTCTCTATTGCGTTTGAGTTGATTTACCACCGTCTGCACACGTGTGATATAATCAGACACTCCTTTTGACTCCTCCATTTTCATGGACTCCAACTCGCATCGCAAAGTTTGAAGCCACAGTTGTTTAACTCGGTCGGCGCATTTGAAGACCTTTTGCAGAATCTCCCATGCCTCCTTTGAAGTAGTTGCTTCGGCAATCTTCTCGAAACCCGACTCATCCATCGCTTGGAATAAGAGATAGAGAGCGGTCTTGTCTTTCATACACACGTTTCTTTCAACGTCTTTAATTGAGTTACCGTCATACTATCAGTATCTTCCGGCTTTATTGAGCCGTTCTGGACTACATCTCATACATCTTGTGCACCAAGTAATGCACGCATCTGAATACTCCAATTATCATAGTTCGACTTCGTAAGTCATGGCAGCGTCATCTGTCCCAGCAATGTACTCCTGGATTTCATCATTACTCGCCTGAGCTGCTCTCCAATTCAATTTCTTCCCGGATGAAATCGAGACCAAGAATAATAAGAACTGCTGGAAAAAATCACTGGATGTGAAAACCGTGAGCAAGTTCTTCTCTTTCGCACGCTCAGGACCCCTGCTTCTCTCTTCTCCCTTTTCACCCACATGCTCTCTCTCTCTTCCTCACGCTCTATTTTTATTTTTTTATATTTTTTTGGAGCAGAAATCGGGAGAAATCGGCAGCTGGGAACGGGAATGCTTTCACGTTCGTGCTGTTCTCTCCTCCACGGATCAACCAAAAGCGAAGAACAGGGGAGGCCGGCCTTGCGGCTGGGTTCACCGGTGATGGTGCTGGGCGGCGGATGGCAGAGATCGGCTGGAGGGAGGGAGATCCGGTGGCAAGGGCGAGGGCTTTCGTCTGCGGTCGTGCGGTGGCCTCGGCAGCAGTCGTTGGCGGTCGTGGAGGGCACGGCTGCTGTCCGTGCGGTGGCCGTGTGGAACAGGGATGGCTTCGGAGAGGCAAATCGACGGGATCTTGCCGGCGAGAGAGTCGACCACAGACGGCCGGCAGCAGTGGGAGGCGCGATGGAGAGAGGATCGGAGGAGATCTGCGAAGAACGTGGAAGAGAAAACGGCAAAAGTTGGGGCTCTATTCTTCTCTCTCTCACGGATCACTATAAACCGCAAGCCCCTATTTATTTCACTCGCACGCCCTGTAGCTTCCTTCTCGAAGTCGTGGGAATAAATCATCGTGAGAGCGAGGGCGATTGCCTCCTTCCCCTGTTATTTGTTCTCTCTCACTGCCTGCGGCTTGGAACCAAGATTTAATATATCCGGCTTTCCTCCAATCAACAGCGAACAATGGAAAAAATAAAAGGCTCTGATACCGATTTGTTTTGGCCGGAAGATGTATCGCGTGGAAGAAAATAATTTTACTGAGAAGGAACTGCTGCTCGTCAACTTTTTTTCACAGCAACCAAAATTAATATACTCCTTAAGACCTGTTCAAATCGAAATAAAAAATTAGAATTCTAATTTTTACGGACTCAAATAATTAGAGTAATAATCGGAAGACTTTGATCAGGTTTACAAAACCTTTCTGCTATTTGAGTGTTCACTCTTTGATCCACTGGGCGCTTCCGAGAGCAGAGTCCGAAATTCTCACTCAAGACTCCGAATCCTCGTTCAAGGCCTTGTCCATGCTTAATGCCTGGGCCCTCCTCGACCAAGCCACTTACGATGCTCAGCTTTTCCCAGATGCCCAAGTTGGTATGGCCGACCCCACCTGCCATAGCTATTTCAATTCATTCACATATCCGTTGTAATGAACGTGGTCAACATGACGAGCAGGCAAGTTTGTTGGACGTAAAATCCTAACATAATTGATGGTTCCATCAAGAAAAATTTCATCAGAAAAATTTCGGGGAGCAGGATTCTAACAACTTATCAAAGCCCATAATGCTCAACAATGACAACTTCTCCCCACAGTTTTTTCCTATCCCTGTATGCTACTATAAATGATAAAAGTACACTCGGCGAGATAAGACAACCCGCAAGATATATCTCATATTTTACTCTCATGATCATCTTGATGGATAATTTCGGTTAATGTTATTTATTTATTTATTTTTTTTTTTTTTTGATTTGATCGTCAAAATGTTTTCGTCGATAATCTTGTTCTTGAAACTTTTTGCAGACGGTTGGACGAAACAGCACCTGATCTTGTCATGCAAAATCGGAAGATATCTCGACATCATCATAACTTCACCGAAGGATATTCTGGCAGCAATAATACTCTGCTCATTTCCTAAGCATGCTATTGAAGATCGCAAGACTGCTCATGGATGAGTGCACCGTGGATGGCGCTTTGAAAAAAGAATGGTTTTTAAAAGGCAAGATCATTCTAAAAGGAATCAATGAGCTGAATTGAAGGCCTATTATTTAACATACGAAGAAATGGGGGTAGCCAGGTAGCGATAAGACAGGATAAAGGAGCAGGGCATTTCGTGCCACGGCTACCCCCAGTGCAACTTGATCAGACGTGATAGAGATATAGTTTTTTAAAAAAACAAAAAAAAAAGGGTGTCATAGCCTCTTACCAAGGCTCGGTGCTCGAAGTTATCGTGTTGGATATGGGTCCAAAAATCTTTCACTTTAAAAATTGCTTGAGTTAAAATCGGGCCACCATGACTTGCAACCTAATCCAGTTCAGTTCACTTGCAGTATTGCCTAACTGGAATTCGTTTTAAATTATACCCGGACAAAATTTTAATTAGGATGGGTGTAAAATAATTCGGACTCAACTGGCCAAGAATTTATACAAGCTAAGGGTCAGCTATCGAGTTGGAAAACAACTCAATGGAGATCAGCTTAAGCTGGAGCCAATCTTGAACGACTCATTTAGTTTCCAAGCTAAGCCTTGGCATCTCGGCTCGATCAATAATTGGTTGGACCTGGTTCACAGTGGACCATAGATTATTTAAATTTTTTATTATCTTTTCCCTCCTTAACAACCTGTGTTACTATATATATATATATATATATATATATATATATATACACTTAATCCTGTTTCCTTAATCCTAAGTACTACGTTATCTATGGTCTACTTTAGACAAGGTCCATTGCATCTCAGTTTTCAGTGATGTTTATATATATTATATATATATATATATATATATAATGAAACCAGGTTTGCTCTTGATGTTGATCTTAGTTGAAGAGGGAGAAAGAGGTCCATATCTATCATGTCTTTGGGAAATGCAACCTTTATAAAACTTTGAGAGGCTTTTTATTTTGCTTGTTCCCTGTGTTGGTCCACCATCGATGGATCGAAATCATGATTAATTAGATGAAGAAAACAACTTAGCGGTCTTACTTTAAGAGTATTCCGCAACATCATTACTCTTAATTAATGGAATTTTGTTGGCGCAGAGCCTCTTTTTTGGCCGGATGGAGCTACTGGATCGCAGGCCCATTTCCTGGTTCACCTGCAAAACAAATTTCTGGCCGGAATTGTTCCGGCGGGGGATACTCCGATGCCTAAGTCAGAAAAGGGCTCCAGCCACAGAATGGGAAAGATTCTGATGAGGATCAGATGGAGAAGGGAAAGCTCCGAGATTTTCAGGAGTATCTTGTACCTCACTTAGAACATTACCTCTTACCATTATTTATAAGGAGCTATCCAGCCTGCGGTTCCGTTCTTCTTCCAGCGGTTACGATGGTGGAGTTAATTCCTTTCCCACAATTTGGAATTGTGGATAGTTATTAAACGATTCCGGCGGCCAGACCGGAGGCGTTGCCGCTGGAGTTACGTGCCATTATTGCATTCCGGAGATAGTCGATGATAACCGTTGCTTGACGTGTTCGTAGAGATTTGAGACAGATCGAGGATCCGCGTTCAGACTTCCCTTTTAGAAAGATTTTCGTAATTGAATCAGGGAATGTCTTCGTCCTCGGACCCTTTCGAGATAGATCGGAGTTCATATCTTCGGCATAGGTCGAAGACTTGATCTTTGATGTAGGCCGAAGACTATGCTTCGATATAAATCGAAGACCGTGTCTTCGAGAGTCAGTGGAGGTCACTCCTCAGTCCAGGTTGAGGACCTTGTCTTCGGGGGCCGTAGGCCCGTTAAGAATTTTGGCTTGCCTGTTGGTTGCCTGGTTTTTTCCGAATACCTTGTGTTGCCGCCTGGATCGTCGTGGCCCATAGCTGCTGATGGTATCAGGTGGTCTGCGTCCGCCCGCCGGGGATGCCTCCGATGCCTCGTGACCTGCAAGACAGCCAGCAACAGTGACCTGGGCCAGGGATTCCGGTGGGGGCACTCCGACGGTCAAGTCAGTAACGATCCAAGGGAACAGATCCTCCTGGTCGAGCCCCTCGGGATCAGCTCCACGCTAGGAGGAGTGAGTGGAGTGTATGAGAGTATGAGTGAGCTGTGAGATATTGTGGCCGAGGTGGTCTTGCCCTCCTCTCTGGCCTCTCCACCTTCTCCTCTTTTTCTTTGTGGTGGATGTGTTGTTAGAAAATTGAGAGTTCTCGTGTGTTGAGAATGCCGTTCTTGCCTCTTAGGAAAAAATGAGTGTTACCACCCTTTTTGCTTATTCTGGCTGGGTCCTTTCCTATGGCTTGCCTCGGGGTTCTCCCATGCTGTCAGACAGGTATGACCAGATATCGTGCCATGAACGGTATTCCTTCTTTATTGGGTATCTGGGGAAGCTTCCACAAGCCTCTGACATTCCTTCGATTTGCCCTTCCTGGAAGCCTGGTAGGGCCTCGACTGTTGTGCCGCCACTCTCGGAAATCGCGCTCCTTGGTGGGATCTTTTCCCGGTCGTACGGCAAGTCGGTAGGGGGCATAGTCCCCTGATGTGAGCTTCCTTTCTTCCAGGTGTGAATGGCGGCCGTGGGCATTAATAATGACATGGCGGGTGCTGCCGTACGGTCCTCGGGGGGGCCCGCCACTGTCTTGGGATGGGAGGTGATCTTTCTCGGCGGTTGATGCCTTGATTTGCATTAGGGGCCGAGCTGGAAAGATGGGGCCCACTCGCAGGGGACCCACCTTGCGGCGGCTCGGCTGTGTGGAGAGGAGCCGAGCTCGGCACCAGGCCAGAGGGGCCCAGCTTTGACCAAGCTCGAGCTGGCTAAGGTGCGTCCAGGCCAGGGGACCCGGCCTCGAAGGGGTCCCACGTGGCGGAGGAGGCTTAAGCTCAACTCTGGACCATGGGGCCCGACCTCGGGCTCGAAAGGTCTGCCTCTTGTGGAATTTGAGCTCGACTCCGACCTGGCGAGTACCGACCTGGCGGAGGACGGAGCTCGACTTCGACGGGCGGCCCCGTTGGCATCAGGGAGCTCAGCCCGGTGAAGGGGCCGATAGTGGGGATCCGGCATGGCGTCAATGAAGGCTCCACGTCAGGCTCCTTACTCCATGTCAGCGATCCGATCACATCATTTGCCCCCCACTCCTGAGGCCCGTTGTCGCGCGGCGTTCGAGTCGAAGGGAGTAGGTGAATGCTGACGTGGAAAGATAGGGAGATCTGGTGCAATAATTATCGATATCGGCGGCGCCTCGCCCGGCGGTCCTTCGCGCCTGTGCGGGGGCACCGTGAGGCCACGTCTTGGGAGCAGTTATGGCGGGCACGGAAGCTGAAACGGCCACGGTCGGATGGGGGTGTTGTCCTTGTTGATTGGCAACACGTGGCGTGACTTTTGGGGAAGCCGTAACGGTACGGTTGGACGCAGGTTGTCTCGAATGGATGGGTGAGTTCTTTCGAAACAGGCCCTCCTTTTTTCAAACCCTTCACGCCCGAAGTCGCACAGGAGTCCTCCTCTTCTTCTTCACCGACCGTCGGCATCTTCTTTGAGCTTCAGCAGGTTAGCTCTCCCTTCTCGCCCATTAGGAGTCGCCGTAGACCTTCCTCCGTTCGCCCCCTCCTTCTGGTTATCTAGGAGTTGTTATGTTCTCTCCCTTTCTCTTCCATGGACCGCTTCGGCCCCAACTTCTGTCCCTCGTGCCAAGCTGAGGCTGGACCTTCCTGGCCGAAAACTCCTTCTTCTTCCAACGAGGAGAGGGAGGCGGCGAGGTACGAGTTCAGTAGAAGGCCTTATCATGGTCCGGTGTCCATTAGAAAACCCGGGTCTTCTCCTCCTCCCCGTTTGGCTCCCCTTCATGCTCCTACTCCGGCTTCTACTTTTGCTTCTACTTCTGCTTCCCTTCCTGAGCCTGAGCCTTCTCGGTCAACAGGTCCCGGAGGGATCACTTCAGTGATTACCGTCGAGGACCTTGTGTCCATCCGGAAAACTTATGGCATCCCCGAATCCATCCGGCTTTTCGTCCCTAGTCCCAGGGAGCGGGCTACCTCCAGTGGTCCTCGGCGGATCTCCTTCTACGAGGAGGCCTTTGCCGGGGGCCTTCGGTTTCCTGTCCATCCCTTATTCCTTTCTTTCTTGGCCAACTACCGGCTTGTTCCAGCCCAGTTGGTCCCCAATGCCATCAGAAAGATATTTTGTTTCATCGTTCTATGCCACTTCCACGGGATCGTTGCCCATTTTTCCTTGTTCAGGACCTTCTTCATCCTGAAACGCCACCCTACCGAGGACGGGTGGTGGTCCCTTTCTTCCCGCCCTCGGGGCATTAAGTTTGTACTCCCCTCTTCCATCAAAGGATGGAAGAGCAAGTTCTTCTTTGCCTCGGTAAAGGGGATCGACTGGGTTTGGAGCGACCCAGATCGATCTCCGAATAGGAACTCCTCTGTCAAAATTGCCGACCTCGATCTGTACGACCTGCTCAGATCGGCTAAGGTCCCTCCCCTCGAGGTCTTGCTATCAGAGCAGAATCTTCGCGAGACCGGGGTCAGCTCGGTCCGGGAGCCAGGTGAGTTCGACTTGACCACCTCCTTCTCGTTTCTTATTTATTTTTCTTTCTTTTCTTCTTCTTCTCTGTTCTTCTTCTTTCTTTTTTTTTTGTTGTTGCTATTGGGCTGACCTCGTTCCCTCCGGTGCAGAAATGAAGTTTTCAATGGATGAGCTGCTCTCGTTTTCTGAGAAACGTGAGCAGGCTACCGAGGCCGGTGGGCCCACTCCGAAGCGGGCTCGCATTGATGAAGGCCCACTACCGGTGCAGGAAGCGGTAGATGCATCGGTCGTCGAGCGGAGGCGGGAGAGGGCGGCCGAGCCCGCCCAAGCAACCTCAGGTTAGCGGGATCAAGGTCTCGTGCTTGAGTCCGGAATGGTCACCAGGGCCAGGTTGGCGACTGCTACCGCCAGGCTAGAGGTTCCTACCCCTGAAGTCGTCATGCTCGAGGAGGAAGAGAGGCCAGCGCCCCCATCGCAGCTCGAGGCGGTGCCGAGCTTGCAGACGGCCATAAAGATGACCTCCGCTGTCATTGCCGAAGGTTCCGAGCAGGCGGGGATGAGAGATAGAGACTACCGAAGGGTCCCATTCAAGCTGCGACCGAACGTCTCTTTAGTGAAGGATTCCCACCTTGTCGAGCAGATGATGGACTTCTCCATCTAGTCCTGCGACCGGCAAGATGGGAGCGGGAGGCTTCTGGGCGACGTCGTCTGCTCGACGTTCGCCAATCTCTATGTTGTAAGTTCCTTCTCGCCCCTCCCTTTTTGTCTTTCCTGAGCTCTTTTTTCACTTGATAATTAATATGCTTCCTTCAATACAGCAAGGTAGGGATCTGCTCCTCATCCAGGACTTCTACTGGAACTGGGTGAAGGGGGAGAAGGAGCGGTTGACCGAGCTCGAGTCCCTGCGGGCCGTCGCGAGCCGGAAGAACAGGGACGCCCAAGAGGCCAACCTCAAAATCAAGAGCCTCGCGGTCGAGGCCGCCAACCTCATCAGGATGAAGAAGGAGCTCGAAGATGAGCTAGAATTAAAGGGCCCGGTTGAAGAAGCTCCGGGCCGAATCAGAGAGGAAGGTGGCGGCGGCGGAGAAGGGGCCGCTAAGGCTGAGGGGAGGGCCGCCGAGGCTGATAAGAGGGCCGCTGCCACCAACCATGCCGTCGAAACCACCGAGAAGGGAATGGCGGCAGCGATCCGCTAGGCCGAGCACACCGAAAACTTGGCGACCGAAGCGAGGAGCAAAGTGGAGGGCGTGAGGAGGGATGTTGCGGGCACGGTGGCCACCTTCAAAGCCTCCCCGGCGTACCTCAAGGACTTCAAAGAAGCAGCGACGGACTCCTTTGCAAAGGGGTACTCGTATTGCATCTCCCAGCTGCGGGGAATGTTGTCCGAGGAGCGGTTGGCCGCGCTCCGAGCTCCCGGGAAGAAGGCTCCTGCTCCGAAGTCGGTCACAGGAGGACAAGGGGCTACTCCGGTCGGGGCATCTCCGCCAGTGGCCCCGGAGGCTGCCGGGCCGACCCCAGTTGTGGCAGTAGCTGAGGCAGCACCGCAGGAGAAGGCTGCCGAGTCGATCTCTGCGGCAGCTGCAGCTAAGTCCGCTCCTTCGGCAGAGCCCGCTCAAGCACATGACCCCGCCCCGGGGGTTGGAGAGGGGGAAGTCCCGGCCGTGCACCGCCCAAGGGATGAACCGGCCTCGTAGTTTAGGACTCCTCACGTGTCCCTTTTTCTTTCTTTTTGTACTTTTTTTTTAGCCGGGCTAACTGGCTTGTCAGGGCCCAGAACATGATGTAAAATTTTCTTTCAAAGCAATGAAAACTGATTCCATAGATTTGGCTTCTTTCCTTCGGTGATGTGAATGTCACTTTTCCTCCCCCCTCCTCTTTTCTCTTTTTCGTTGGTACGAGGAGGTTGTAGGGAGGAATTTCAGACCCGGGCGCCTAAGGACGGTCCACATCTTGAACGCCTCGGAGCTAGGCTCGGGGCTTGATCTTCAAAAGTTGGGTCTACGGAACATCGCCTCATAGCAGAGCTCGGGGATGTTGAGTGCCTGGGGGCTTCCCAGGTTCTTTACCGGGGAGCTAGGCTCGCCGGTGCCGGAGGGTCATCCGGTCTTCGATGCCGAAGGGTCGTCCGGTCTTTGGTACCGGGGAGCTAGGCTCGCCGGTGCCTGGGGGTTTCCCAGGTCTTCGTGCCAGAGGACTCTTCTATGGTCTTTGGCGCTTTCTTTACGGAAGTAGAGTTTTCAGAAGAGGGTGAGGAAGTTTGCCAGGTCTTTTCCCTCTCTGCGGGGAATCAGTGGGCCTAGGCATTTTTGAACTTCGGCCTTCAGGAGAGGACCAAGGACGGGGGGAGAGATGTGTGGACCCCTCTCGAGGGGCTCTCTTCCTCCAGGATCGAGAGCTATGTCTGGAGGTGGCTGGCAGATGCCACACCTAGAAAGCTATGTTTTGGAAGTCCTGAACCATAGCAGTGAGGTTAGTGACCTGGTTCAAGAGGGCTTCGAACTGCTGCTGTCCCACGACAATTATGGAAGGTGGAATGTCGTTCTCTACCAGGGGTGCACCCCCTTGGGATGGAGCACGACTTCGACTCGTTGAGGTAACCTGAGTCTTCCCTATTGCCATCAAGAATTTCTTACTTCCCCTTTGTCAAGAGGGGAGCTTAACAACCCCCCTTCCTGGCGCGCCAATCTGTTGGTGCAAAGTCCCTTTTTCGAATGGGCGGAGCTATTGGATCGCAGGCCCGCTCCCTGGTTCACCTACAAAATAAATCCCTGGCCGGAATTGCTCTGACGGGGGATACTTCGATGCCTAAGTCATAGGAGAGCTCCAGCCACAGAATGGGGAAGATTTTGATGAGGATCAGATAAAGAAGGGAAAGACTTCGAGATTTTCAGGAGTATCTTGTGCCTTACCTGGAGTATTCTCTCTTACCGTTATTTATAAGGAGCTGTCAAGCCTGCGGTTCCGTTCTTCCTCTAGCGGTTACGATGGGGGAGTTAATTCCTTTCCTACAATTTGGAATCGTGGGTAGTTATTAAACGATTTCAACGGCCAGACCGGAGACGTTGCTGCTGGAGTTACGTGCCATGATTACGTTTCGGAGATAGTCGGTGATAACCATTGCTTGACGTGTTCGTAAAGATTTGAGACAGATCGAGGATCCACCTTCAGACTTCCCTTTTAGGGGGATTTCCGTAATTGAATCAGGGAATGTCTTCGTCCTCGAATCCTTTCGAGACAGATCGGAGATCATGTCTTCGGCATAGGTCAAAGACTTGATTTTTGATGTAGGCCGAAGACTATGTCTTCGACATAAACCGAAGACCGTGTCTTCAGGAGTCAGGAGGTCACTCCTCAGTCCAGGCTGAGGATCTTGTCTTTGGGGGCCGTAGACCCGTTAAGAATTTTGGCTTGTCCGTTGGTTACCTGGTTTTTTTCCGAATATCTTGATTTGAAGTTTACGGTTTGAAAGAAATGTCTCCGACCGGTTGAACCGATGGCTGACTGGTACTTGGACAAACATATCCCAATAGATTTATTTGTTGCAATCCTTTACAATATTCCTCGAATGGTCATCCTAATCTTCCCTGCAACACAAATTACCACCACAAAATTAAATTTCTAAAGAGACGCTGCATGAGAACTTTGTATGTCCAATGCCATATTCGAGGTTGATTGTAAAGCGAATTGCAAATCCTATATTATTGTGTAAAAAGAGTCCATGTTGTCCCACTATAACCCCTTTCCATCAGGTCTGAGGACAAGCTTGCTGGTGAAGGATACGAGGACAATCAGGAAGAGGGACAGTGGTAGTTAAGCCTTTTTATAATAATAATAAAAAAAATTCTTTTTATTAAACCTTTTTTAATTTTCCCTCTCTCCTGGCTTGCTTGTAAAAAGAGAACCCACTTTGTAGGGTTCATTTTGCATAATTAAGCAATGTAGTTTTGATTTAGTCTTTGTTATTAATTCTTAAGCAATTTCTTGGTTTTGGTTCATGGTTTTTCTCGTAAAGTTGTGTATAGGTGCATAATTTTCTTGGAAAAGCTTGGGAACTCGGGTAACTAAGCCTTGGTTTTATATGAATATAATTCTTGCCAATCATATACATAATCTCAAGTTAGCTAGTTATGCTTCTTTTTTTTTTTCTTTTTTTTTTTTTTTTTGGAACTTTGGTTGTATGAGTTCCCTCAATAATATTTGAGAATCGGAATTAATTTTGATATTTTGCTTGAAGGATTGGCCAAGGTCATACCAAATTAAATAGCATCCCCACATGCAACCACTGCCTTGTTTCTTGAATTGATCATATAAATTACTTTTATAAGGATGCACCAACAACCACCAATTAATATTTTTTTTAATGAACCAATATGCCTGCTGGTCTTAAAACATTTGAAAACTATTTTGCATTGAATGACTGGGGTTGCTACCATATTTTTCGAGCCATGGATTTCGCTAGAAAGAACGATTTGAATCAAAGTAGGTAGGAAGTCTTCGTACCAAAATAAAGCATCCAGCATCTAGATGCCTTTTTTTTTAAAAAAAAAAAAAAAAAAAAATAGAGCATAACAAAGGTTTTTTTTTTTTTTGATAAGGTGAGATAATCATTCAATATAAATATGATATAAAAAACTAAAAAAATAAAATTATCTTGAGAATGATTGCTGTAGCATTACTCTTACAGCCATCATAGCTCTATCACTGAAAACATTAAAAAATAAAGTTGTCTTGCTTGTTAGAGAACGGTAGCCTCTTTCCCCTGGAACCCTAGAGGCCAGCCTCTTAAAATCACCCTTCATCAAAACTTTTTAACAACTTGGATTTTTATTTTATTTTTTTCATGAACAAAATGGATAAGAACAGAAAAATTCTTGCTGTAGCTATCCCCACTGGATCCCCATCCCGCCAAGCCATATTCGATTCGGGTAGCTATTTTTTTGCAATACCCTCCCCACCCGAAGGTGAGTACGTCAGCCTGACCCCCACTAAGCTACCAGAGTAGAATGCTTCGATTTAATCGAGTCACTGCATGGATCATGTCTCGAACCCGTGACCAGAAAGATGTGAGCATGAGCACCCACCAACTGTGCTACCACCTTGGAATTTGACAACTTTTGTTACAGAGAATGCCATGTTGGTGACCGTCACGTCCAATCCTGCTGCATTCTCTCAACATGGCAAATATTTTGCACGCGGCAATCCGGCCTTTTCCTAAGCATCTCTTTACACGTCATAATCTTTATTATATATATATATATATATTTAAGTAAAAGGGATAGGGGACAAATTCGGTGTAACTATCCAGCAAGCTCCCATCTCGTCAGATAATGTTCAGGTACTTAAATTTTTGTAGTATTTTCCCATCATGAGGGTGAGTGCGTCAACCTCACACCACTAAGATACCAGTTGGTTGGAATGTGAGAAGAAAGAATCCTGACTTCTCACTCCACCCGTCGCAAGTCTCAGGGCTTATCCTGTATTTAATCGAGTCCTCCTTCAAGGATTATTTCTTGAATCTATGACCAAGTAATTGTGAGGCAAAATTCTAATCACCTGAACTACCATCTTAGTGGTGAGATATCTTTTTCAGTTTTTTACCCTGCCCGTCTAACAGAGCTCATCACCAATTCATCAAAATATAAATGCATGAAAAATTGATCTATTATTTATTTCATTATATCTATTATTTACCTAATCCATTGTATTGAGATTTAGATTGCAACAATTCTAATACAACCTAATGATGGAAAGCTATGATTAAACAAAAGGGCTTCCTAAAATCCAACCCATTATATGTACCAAAAATGTAGATTGAATAAATTCTTTATTTACCATGTGGACCTTAATATTAATTAATATAGTGGCTAACATAAAAGTTCATCATTTAAAGCGCACCAGGCATCTGATATTATTTTACTCAAGGATCATTAAATTTTTCTTGATGTATAATAACCTTATTTTTTTATTATATTATTGCATTATATTTTAATAATAATTAGAAATAGAAGAAAAATTATAGCTAATATTAATAACATCAATATTAATAATGAAAACTTTTGCTTGGCCACTTAATTTGCCTAGGATTTTACATGATCTCTTTATTGATATGCTAATCATTATTCAATTTTATTGCTTGATATAAAATAGATATTAATCTATTAATGGAGGCTTGACTTGTATAAGTCCCTCCATTAGTCATGTGGATGATGATATTAATAATGTTGACATCAATATTCTAGCCATCATTGATACTTGTCACTTAATATGCAATACATGTTAATGATGTTGGTATTAATTTACTTCGTTATAATTAAATTGTTTTGCTTAATATATAACATAAATTTGGTTAGGTAAGTTTTCTATTTATTATAATTTACTATATTATTTTTATGAGTTTTTCTAAGGGCATTAGCTAAAAAATATTCAATATCTATGAAATCACTCGAAACCATATTTAAGACATTAAAAAGGTCTCGGCTGATATTAAATATTATTATTTTAAATTTTAAAGACAAATATACCTTTTTATAGAGATAATTAATGAATATATTAATATAATACATAGTATATAATAATATTAGTATAATAACTAGTTTATTATAATAATTAGTATATACTATATTATATTATATGTTATTACATATTATATTACATGGAATATAACTAATATATTAATATAAAAGAGTTCATGGTATATTTTTTCTAATATTATTATAATAATATATTATATTGATTGTTTTTATTGAAGGATATATTTATCTTTAAAATTTAAGAATAATAATATTTAATATCACATGAGTATTGATCTCATTTTTGATCTCTTAAATATAGATTTTGCTGATTTTCAAGGACACTAAATATTTTTTAAGACCATTAGTTAGCAAAACCCTTATTATCTTATATTTTCAAGATGAAATAATGCATATCCATGTTAATATTGTTGATACTAAAATACTTAGCTATTTTTAAAATTTATTGCTTATTATGATATATATTTGATTATTGAAATCTTATGTTTATAATAAGTTATAATATTGGTACATCATACCTTGAAAATAATTAAAAATATTAAAAAATTATATCTCGTGCATAATATTAATGATGTCAAAATTAATGACATAAATTTCTATTCGATTATTATTAAAAATTATTATTTAGTATGCTAAAAGATTTACTATCAAAGTCTTTTATTTCTTAATTTAACTTGTTAATAAATTATATTTTAAAAATAATTTTAAAAAACTACACCATATTGTTACAATTTTATTTTATATTTTTAGCTAGATAATAGTTCCTTGTTGCCGATATTAATAATAGAAAATATTGCCGAGCTATTTGGATACAGTATTAATATATCGGTTGTTGCCGCTTAAATCGTCATGACCTGTAGCTGAAGACGATCTCGGATCGCGTCCTTGTCGCTCTGGGACCTGCCTGCATGCCTGGACCTGCAAAATAGAGGAGATCCGGGCCGGTGATCTTGGCGGGGGCACTCCGATGCTCAAATTAGTGATGATCCAGGAGAACATATCCTCTTAGTCGAGCCCCGTAGATGGACTCCTTGCTAGGAAGAGAAAGTAATGTACTGGGAGATTATGAATGAGTTGTGAGTGGAGCAGGAGAAGTGGTGATGGAGGAGAGTTTGGGCTGGAAGGCTGTGTCCGTCGAGACCCTTCCGGTGGGTCTTCAGTAGCCTTGGACACCTAGTCTCTCGGTGATCTTCTGTGTGCCATCCTTCTTGCCTGTTAGTTTGCTTACCTTTTTTTTGGAACCTTGGAGAGCTCTTTTAAGTCAGGGTGGCTACCAGACGCCTACCTTGGGATCCTCCCCTCGCTTGCAGGCGCATGCGGCGATGTTTCGTGCCGTGCGCAAGATGCCTTTCCTTATTCGCGAAAAGAAACCTACCGTGTGCTTTGACATTGTCATGCCCCGACCCCAAGACCTGGGCCGGATGTGTGACAGACGGTCGTATGTCCTTGGGTTCAACCTTCCCAGGGACATACAAGGCCTGTACCAACCATTCTCAAATAAAATGAATAACCAAGCATTCATAAGATTTTTATTAGGCAGGCAATTAAACCATGAGATTTACACCTATGCAAGTAGATTCTAATGTTCATAAAAACCAACTGTCACAAATTTAATATTATTTAAATATCAAGCAAAAAAAGTAACAATATCCACTAGATCCTAAGCCTCACTGACTAAATCCCTGGCCCATGTGTTTCTCTGGTCCTGAAAAAAAAAAAAGCAAGGGAAAGGAATGAGTTTTCCCTAAACTCAGTAAGTCATCATATGTCACGAATATAAATTTATCATGAATCAAGAGTAACTCAATGCATGCAAGTAACCATAAAATAGAAGCCATTTCAGTTATATTTCCATTATTAACCTTCTTTATTATTTTTCCGACATCACATAAACTTTAGGATGGCCATCCATACTCACCAACCTAGTCCCTCAGACTATGGCCACGATCGGCCCGTGGCTCGTCCCAAAAGAGTCTAAATCCTGTGTCATATACCGCACATCGGTCATGTACTAGCGATAGCCCCGCTGGAGGCCCAAAAGGAAAACTAGCTCTGAATATCATACGAGAAACATGCATCCCAGCATGTGCTAAAATAAAGCAACTAGCTCCTATGTCACATACCACTCATCGATCATGTGCCAGCGATAGCCCCGCTGGAGGTCTAAAAGGAGTCTAGATCCTCGTGTGATCATAGTCGGACTAGAGTGCAGCTGAAACCAACTCAACCCATGACTCTTACATCTTAGTCTGTATTTAAATTTCATAACACATCGAGATATATGTATACAGTATGAACATAAACCGTAAAACTCAATAATAAGTCAAATAATAAGTTCACAGTATGCATGGCAAAAATTATATCGGTGAGTGATAACTTACAGTTTCACCAACTAAGCACTAAACCCGGTTTTCCAAGGACGATGACGATCCTGCATTACAAATTATTTTATTTATTAATTATATAATTAATTCTTATAAAAAAAATTAAACATAAATTAAATTCCTTGGGGACATCCTCAGACAGTTCCTTTCCTCACTTCCTCGACCTTCCTTCTTTATTATTATTATTTATTATTTTCTTAATTGCCTTTACTGGGCTGGCCCATCCAGGAAAACAGACCCGGACCAACAGAGCCTGGCCCAATCGAGCCTGGCCCAATCGAGCCTGGCCCAACCGCATCCAGGCCACAGTGCCCAGACGAAGCACCACAAGAAGGACCAAGGAGGATCGATGGCGATCCTCCCGATCGACCGCCAGGGAGGGTCGCCAGAAGGAAGGGAAGGGACCAGCGATCCCAACGACAGTCGTCCGACCGCCTGTCGGAGAGCACAGGGATTAAATCCCCTCCCATGTTAACAGAGACATCACTCTCTGTTATCAGGCCGACCAACATCCCCCCAAGAGAGCGGAGGAACGATGGCGATCCCCGTGATTGACCGCCCGGAAAGGATCGCCGGAAGGGAAGAGGGAACCGACGATGACCAACAATGCTTGACCCCTCCAAACATCCCAGAGAAGGAAAAAAAAAAAAAAACGGGACGGATCCCACCTCCTCCCCGACGATCAACCCAACAAAAAAAAAAAACCATTCACCAAAAGAAAATAAGGAAAGAGGACTTACCGGCGAGGTGAGTTTTCGGGTCGCAGCGACCATCGGAGGAGGAAGCGCTCCGAAGAGGGCCGAGATGCGCGAAGGAGACTTCGGCGTCCACCGAAGGAAAGAGAACTCGATCCAACGAAGACTCACGAGGTCCCCTCCCCCCCCCTTAAACCCGCGGAAGACCCTTATCCCCCCTCCCGGCGGCGTCGACTGGCTTCTCCGAAAACTCCACCAGAAAATTCGAGCTTCGGTGCTAAAATTGAATTTGAACTGAAGTCGGCAAGGGCCGCGACTTCAGCCCAAAAACAACCCAATAAAAACTGGGCCTTACATTCTCCCCACCTAAAAAAAAAAATTTGTCCTCGAAATTGGCATACTTGGATCATGGAAAAATTGAGGATATTTAACTTTCATGACTTCTTCCAGCTCCCAAGTGGCTTCTCGTTCTGAATGATTACTCCATTGGACTTTAACATAAGGAATGATGCGTCGCCTTAGGACTTGTTCCTTTCTATCCACCACCTTCACTGGTTGCTCCTCGTAAGATAAATCTTCCCTGAATTGAAGTGATCCCAATTCAACTACATGATTTGGATCAGGTACATACTTCCTCAGCATAGAAACATGGAAAACGTTATGCACTCCAGCAAGAGAAGGTGGCAAAGCAAGCCGATAAGCCACAACTCCAATTTTCTCTAAGATCTCAAAAGGACCCACATACCGAGGGCTTAGCTTTCCTCGCACCCCGAATCTCATGACTCCTTTAGTAGGAGACACCTTAAAAAGTACATGATCTCCCATCTGAAATTCCAGTTCTCTTCTTCGATTATCTGCATAACTCTTTTGTCAACTCTGAGCTGCAAGCAGTCGCCTCATAATAAGTTGAATTTTATCTGTGGTCTGCAGCACAATGTCTGGTCCCAAAAGTTTTCTCTCGCCAACATCATCCCAACATACCGAGGTCCTACATCTCCTCCTATATAGTGCTTCAAAATGTGCCATCTTAATGATTGCTTGATAACTGTTGTTATATGCAAATTCTACCAGTGACAAATGTTCATCCCATGACCCTTTCAAATCAAAAACACATGCTCTCAGCATATCCTCCAGCGTCTGGATTGTTCTCTCTGACTATCCATCTGTTTGAGGGTGAAATGCTGTACTAAACTCCAGCTTTGTTTTCATAGCTTGATGCAACCTTCTCCAAAATTGAGAAATAAATCTAGTATCCCTATCCGATACAATTGATACAGAAATACCATGCAATCTAACAATCTCATCAACATATAATTTAGCTAGCCTTTCTATGGAGAAATTGACCTTGATATGTAAGAAATGAGCTGACTTTGTCAATCGATCTACAACAACCCAAATAGCATCAAATCCTCTGAGAGTCCTCGGTAATCCTGTAACAAAGTCTATTGTGACATTCTCCCATTTCCATAATGGAATAGCTAGGGGTTGTAGTGGTCCCGCTGGTCTCTGATGCTCAGCCTTTATTTGTTAACAAGTTAAGCATTGAGCCACAAACATGGCTATTTCCCTTTTCATACCATTCCACCAAAATTTCTCTTTAAGATCTCTATACATTTTTGTACTCCCAGGGTGAACAGTGTAAATGGAATTGTGGGCATCAATCAAGATTTCCTTCTTTAAACTTGCATCCCTTGTAACACACAATCTGTTGCCGAACCTTAGGGATCCATCCTCATGAATTCGAAATTCTGAAATTGTCCTAGATTGTATCTTTTTTCTGATATTTTGTAATTCTGAATCACTCTTCAGAGATACCTTAATTCTGTCAATCAGGATAGATTGTATCTTAAGAGTAGCAAGTGAGAATTTAGAATTATGCAACTGGATCTCCAAGTTCAGCTTTCCAAGGTCTTGAAGAATTTCTCCCTGAGAAATGATTAAGGTTGCTAAGCTACCCCCGGCCTTCCTGCTCAATGCATTAGCCACTACATTCGCTTTTCCCGGATGATAACTTATTTTCAGATCATAGTCTTTGATCAGCTCCAACTATCTTCTTTGCCTCAAGTTTAACTCCTTCTGAGTAAATAAATATTTAAGACTTTTATGATCAGTAAAAATTTCACAAGATACTCCATACAAATAATGTCTCCAAATCTTCAAGGCAAAAACTACGGCAGCTAATTCCAAATCATGAGTAGGGTAGTTCAATTCATGTGTTTTAAGCTACCTAGATGCGTAGGCCACCACCTTCCCATTTTGCACAAGAACACATCCTAACCCTTTTCTGGAGGCATCACTATAAATAGTAAAACCCTCACTTCCAGATGGTAGGGTAAGGATAGGAGCTGACACCAAGCACTTCTTCAACTCTTGGAAGCTTTTCTCACAGTCATCAGACCAAACAAATTTAATCCCTTTATGAGTTAGCTGGGTCAGTGGTAAAGCTATACGGGAAAATCCCTCCACGAACCTTCGATAATAACTAGCTAGTCCCAGAAAACTACGGACTTCAGTCATATTAGTTGGTCTATTCCATTCAACAATTGCTTCAATCTTTGCTGGGTTAACAGATATTCCTTCTTTAGAGACTGTGTAGCCAAGAAAAGAAATATTATCAAGCCAGAATTGACATTTCTTTAGCTTGGCATACAACCTGTGCTCCTTTAGTATCTGTAAGATTCTCCTCAAATGTTCTTCATGCTCTTCCTGGTTCTTAGAATATATCAGAATATCATCAATAAATACTACCACACACTGATCCAAATATAATCTGAATATCCTATTCATCATGTCCATGAAAGCTGCCGGAGCATTCGTCATTCCGAAAGGCATCACCAGAAATTCATAATACCCATATCTAATCCGAAAGGCTGTTTTGGATATGTCATCATTCTTAATTTTTAACTAATAGTATCTAGATCGTAGATCAATTTTTGAAAACACCTGAGCACCTTGCAATTGGTCAAAAAGATCATCAATTCTAGGAAGTGGGTACTTATTCCGGATTGTCAACTTGTTCAGTTCCCGATAATCAATACATAACCTCAAGCTTCCATCCTCCTTTCTGACAAAAAGCACCGGAGCACCCCACGATGAAACACTCGGTCTGATAAAACCCTTATCAAGAAGATCCTGGAGTTGTTCTTTAAGTTCTTTCAATTTAGCTGGTGCCATCCTATAGGGAGCCTTAGACACAGGTTCTGCACTGGGTATGAGATCAATAAAAAATTCCACCTCTCTATCAGGAGGTAATCCCGGTAATTCATCTGGAAATACATCTGGAAATTCTTTTACAATCGGAATGTTTTCCAACTTCATCTCTTCCTACTGGAAATCCATAACATTGGCCAAATATCCTGCACAGCCTTTGCCTCAGCATCCTGCTAGCTTGCATAGCTGTAATCATTCTAATAGGGCCTTCCCTTCACTGCCAGAGAAACCAAAAAGTTCCTGACCTGGAGGGTGGAAAACTACTCTCTTCTCAAAACAGTCCACAGTGGCATGATAAGAGGCCAACCAATCCATTCCCAAGATAATATCAAACTCTTCCATTTCCAAAACCATTAGATCGGATAAAAAATCATGATTTCCAAAGCTTAGGGTGCAGGATGAACAAATCATGTTGACCATGATAATGCTCCCATTTGGAGTGGAAACACCGATCTCAAAATTCAGAGGTACTGATTTCATACCAGCCTTCTTAGTAAACCCGGTTGAAATAAAAGAGTGTGTTGCTCCGGAATCAAATAAAACACGGGCATAAGAGGAAACTACTTTGATGGTACCTACCAGATAGTCAAATTCTAACTTGTAATTATATGAACTCAATTTAACCAACTTTAAAAAAAAGAAAAGATCTTTGAAATTACCTGTCACCACAGCATTCAATGCCTAAGCATCTTGTTGAGTCAGAGCATACACACGAGCCTGAGTCTTCTGCTTCTGGCGCTCACCAGATCCATAAACTGAAGGTTGTCCTTGGATAAAAGCTAGTACATTTGAAGGAGGAGGTGCAGGTGGTCGCGGTGCATTCTGGAAGGTACGTTGATACCCGGGATTCTGAGAACGAGGGCAATCCATAGCTCTGTGGCCCTGCCGACCACAATTAAAACAAGCCCCATAAAACCAACGACAATCCTGCTCTAAATGAAAACCCTGACATCTCCTGCAACGAGGACCATTTCCCTGCTGAGGACCTGGATCCTGCCTTTGATTTCCCTTTTGTCTAGACTATTTGCCAGAGTATTAGTTCCCTCGCTGCCCATCAGATCTGAGTCTCTTCCTCAACTGTCGTTCCCTTTCCTGTTGCATATTATCAACCTCCTGCTCCATAATTTTTGCTTTACTAACCATGTCCTGGTACAAAGCCAGCTGCATGGGTCTTACTCCGGCACGAATCCTGGGTTTAAGTCATTTCTCAAATCTCCGAGCCTTGATATTATCTCTGGCCACCAAGTCTGGAGCAAAGCGGGATAGTTCTATAAACTTACTGTCATGCTTCCTTGTATCAGTCTTGTGAATTTACTTTTTTTCTCGAATCTGAGACTTTTTGGAAAATACATATCCAAGAACTCTTGATGAAAAATGTCCCAAGTAATTGGCTCTTCATTACCATATTGTCTCCTGACAGCATCCTACCATTCCGAAGCTTCGCCTTGCAATTGATAAGCAGCAAAGCAAACCTTTTGTCGATCTATGCAATCCATGCTGGCAAAGACCTTCTCCATTTCCTTCAAGCATTTCAAAGATTCAGTAGGTTCGGTAGAGTCCTCAAAAGTAGGAGGTGCCAACTTCTTAAATTTAGTGATCCCTCGATCCATCTTAAAAGATTGATCACCTTTACTTTCCTGCTGCCTCATTTCCTGCACAAGTCCAGTTAGAGCATGAATAAGTCCTATCACCTGACCATTAGAATTGGATGTCCTCATATCACACTGCAAAGGAGGAGGACTAACTACTCAGCTCTCGCCCAGATCAGGTGATGGGCTACGAGTCCTGAAGGCACTGGCAGCCCGAGATGGACCCGCTGCTTGCGAAGTATCATGAGCTCGAGAAGCATGATCATTATGATTTGATGTCCTCATGGGATCGGGTCCGAGCTATTAAGCCTATGTCACAAAAGATAGTTAAATAATATAACCTTGCTTATACTTTAATTAATTTAAACTTGTCCTAATTATCTCTACCCCGCTCTCACTATCTATAACATCTTGATTTTAAGACAAGCTTGGCTCTGATACCACTAAATCTGTCACGCCCCGATCCTAAGACCTGGGCCGGATGTGCGACAGACGGCCGTATGTCCTTGGGTTCAACCTTTCCAGGGACATACAAGGCCTGTACCAACCATTCTCAAATAAAATGAATAACCAGGCATTCATAAGATTTTTATTAGGCAAACAAATAAACCATGAGATTTACACCTAGGCAAGTATATTCTAATGTTCATAAAAACCAACAGTCATAAATTTAACATTATTTAAATATCAAGCAATAAAAGTAACAATATCCACTAGATCCTAAGCCTCACTGACTAAATCCCTGGCCCATGTGTTCCTTTGGTCCTGAAAAAAAAAAAGCAAGGGAAAGGAATGAGTTTTCCCTAAACTCAGTAAGTCATCATATATCACGAATATAAATTTACCATGAATCAAGAGTAACTCAATGCATGCAAGTAACCATAAAATAGAAGCCATTTCAGTTATATTTCCATTATTAACCTTCTTTATTATTTTTCCGACATCACATAAACTTTGGGATGGTCATCCATACTCACCCACCTAGTCCCTCAGACTATGGCCACGATCGGCTCGTGGCTCGTCCCAAAAGAGTCTAGATCCTGTATCACATACCGCACATCGGTCATGTACCAGTGATAGCCCCGCTGGAGGCCCAAAAGAAAAACTAGCTCTGAGTATCACACGAGAAACATGCATCCCAATATGTGCTAAAATAAAGCAACTAGCTCCTGTGTCATATACCGCTCATCGGTCATGTGCCAGCGATAGCCCCGCTGAAGGACCAAAAGGAGTCTAGATCCTCGTGTGATCATTGTCGGACTAGAGAGCAGCTAAAACCAACTCAACTCATGTCTCTTACATCTTAGTCTGTATTTAAATTTCATAACACATCGAGATATATGTATGCAGTATGAACATAAACCGTAAAATTCAATAATAAGTCAAATAATAAGTTCACAGTATGCATGGCAAAAATTATATCGGTGAGTGATAACTTACAGTTCCACCAACTAAGCACTAAACCCAGTTTTCCAAGGACGATGACGATCCTGCATTACAAATTATTTTATTTATTAATTATATAATTAATTCTTATAAAAAAAATTAAACATAAATTAAATTTCTTGGGGACATCCTCAGACAGTTCCTTTCCTCCCTTCTTCCACCTTCCTATTATTATTATTATTATTATTATTATTATTATTATTATTATTTAATAATATTTATTATTTTCTTAATTGCCTTTACTGGGCTGGCCCATCCAGGAAAACAGGCCCGGCCCAACAGAGCCTGGCCCAACCGCGTCCAGGCCATAGTGCCCAGACGAAGCACCACAAGAAGGACCAAGGAGGATCGATGGCGATCCTCCCGATCGACCGTCAGGGAGGGTCGCCGAAAGGAAGGGAAGGGACCGGCAGTCCCAACGATGGCCGTCCGACCACCTGCCAGAGAACACAGGGATTAAATCCCCTCCCCTGTTAACAGAGACATCACTCTCTGTTATCAGGCCGACCAACATCCCCCCAAGAGAGTGGAGGAACGGTGGCGATCCCCGTGATCGACCGCCCGGAAATGATCACCGGAAGGGAAGAAGGAACCGATGGCGACCAACAATTGCCTGACCCCTCCAAACATCCCAGAGAAGGAAAAAAAACAAAAACGGGACGGATCCCACCTCCTCCCCGACGATCAACCCAACAAAAAAAAAACATTCACCAAAAGAAAATAAGGAAAGAGGACTTACCGGCGAGGTGGGTTTTCGGGTCGCAGCGGCCACCAGAGGAGGAAGCACTCCGAAGAGGGCCGAGACGCGCGAAGGAGACGTCGGCGTCCACCGAAGGAAAGAGAACTCGATCCAACGAAGACTCACGAGGTCCCCTCCCCCCCTTAAACCCGCGGAAGACCCTTATCCCCCCCTCCCGGCGGCGTCGACCGGCTTCTCCGAAAAATCCAAGCTTCGGTGCCAAAATTGAATTTGAACTGAAGTCGGCAAGGGCCGCCGACTTCAGCCAAAAAATAGCCCGATAAAAACTAGGCCTCATAGACATTCTTTCTGGTCGCTCCATTTCGGGTAGCTTGGCAGAGCCTCGATCGGGAGGCAGCCACCCCCTAGATTTGAATCTTTTGGGTTGACTTCCTCTTCTGGGTGGTACAGACGGTTGGCAGGGAGTGCAGCGCCTCGATCGAGGGATCCCTTCCTTTTCGGTGTAAGTGGTAGCTGGGGCCATCATTGCGATCTAGCGGGCGCCTCTCTGTGGTCCTTAAGTGGCCTACCGCCATCCAAGGAGAGCGGTGACGTCCCTCGGTTGCTTGTCTCTTCGTCCGAGGTGGGGCTGGTCCAGAGAGGCGAAGCTCGACTTCGACCAGGACATCTTGACCTCAAGGGAGTTGCCTAGTGAAGGAGTTCGGAGAAAGGCAAAGCCTGACTTCGGCCACAGCGTCTCGACCCCGAGGGAGACACCTGGCGAAGGAGTCCGGAGAGAGGCGGAGCTTGACTTCGGTCACGGCATCTCGATCCCGAGGGAGTCGCCTGGCAAAGGAGTCCGGATAGAGGCGGAGCTCGACTTCAGCCACGGCGTCTCGACCCTGAAGGAGCCGCTTGGCGAAGGAGTCCGAAAAAAATCTGACGTGGCAGCTTCCTCCGATGTATTATCTGACTGGTCTGATATGGGTTCCACGTCAGCGATCCTGCCATATCATCGATCATTATTATAATTTATTATTTAATATACAACAGATATTAATAATGGCGATACTAAAATACTTGGTTATTTTTAAAATTTATTACTTATTATAATATACATTTGGTTATCGAAATCTTATGTTTATAATAAATTATAATATCCATGCATTGTACATTAAAAGTATCAAGAAATATCAAAAAAATTATATCCCATGCATATTATTAATTATGTCAACATTAATGACATAAATTTTTATTTGATTATTAATAAAAATTATTATTTAGTATGCTAAAAAGTTTACTATTATTTTTTTTCCTTTTTTATTTAACTTGTTAATAGATTATATTTTAAAAATAATTTTTAAAAACTATACCATACTGTTACAATTTTATTTTATATTTTTAAGGCAGATAATAATTCCTTTCTTTCTTTCTTTTTTTTTTTTTTTTAATATAAGGAGAATCAGCCCATCTTTTACTCATCCACAAAATTTGGTTGCTTGCCTCCATAACAGCATGCGTTGCAAGTGCCCGGTGCTGGCAAAATTACGAATATATCCGCACGCATCCCTAGACCATGCCGCCTCCTAAACCAATCTCGGATCCCACCTTATCCCAGGATTCCGCATCCGGTCAACACGGGACGGCTACGTGGCCCCCGCCCATCCCATCTCGCACCTCATAATGCGAAATAAAATGTACGACGACAGACCTTCTCACAAAAATCTTCACACCCTTCCCTCCTTCCACCGCCAACGTTCCCCCAGTTCAGTGGCCCCCGCATTTCAGACTACGTTATTTTATTCAGAAAAGGACGCTGTCAATCCCCTAGTGATGCAACTCGTATCCCGGCACCGGACCGCCCCGGTCCGCTCCGGTTCATCCAAACCGCTGGAAACACTCCACGTGGACCGCGATTCTGTATCAGGATATCGGACCACGGACCGGCTATCCTGTCCCCCCGCGAGGAAGATATGCTCCGTATCTCTCTCGAATATCCCGTACGGGGTCCGGCATCGCGTATCCCCCATTGGGAACACCAATCCACCAAACCGGGCCCGGTTTCCCCATCGGCCGGTGGCCCTTTTGTTCTAATTTATTATTCTTCTCGCTTTCCTTTAAATGGGAAAAAAATAATTGACCAGCTTTTCAGAGGAATCTTTCCTCGTTCGTTTACCTACTATCCTCTCATGTGGGGTAGAAGATCTCTTTCTGGCTCCGGACCCGATACGCTCCCTGAAGAATATCTGTTTCCTTTGCTGTCCGAGATTTTTACTTTTCAAGGAGGTCGAGCTATTTGGATTGTGGAGTACCGAACTTGTTTATGAACATCTTGTCCAACATATAGAGCAAGTGGTGGTTATTAGCTACGTCCTCTAATCTAATAATTTTGATTATAATCTATATGAGCTAAATTAACCTATGATAATTAAAGATATAAAAATATACTTCAAGTAATATATTATATAGAATTTACCTTATAAGGGTTAGCTAAGTTAAGATCATGTAAGTTAGTTTTTCAGTCTGGACCTTGTTCAAGCTATCTGGCACGTGGTTTCGTGTTTCATATTTTAAACATAGAAAGATTATTTGTTAAAACTATTTTAATACGTAAAATCTGGACTATCTAATAAATTATAATTACAACAATTAATAAAAACTTAAGAATCAATAAAAAATAAATTAATATGGATGAACCGTGATGAATCAAGTAGTTTTTATTTATTTATTCATTTTTTTTGGGTTAAAGGATCCAAACTTAACGATCAAGTAAGATTTAAACTAGGTGATAAAAAAAAAAAAACGTTGGAGTAGCTCTAACAAGTAATTTCTCCCGCGGAGAATGACACAGCACTAGTAATTAATTATTTATTTAAATAATGCAGAGGAGTATAAATTAGATTTTAATTCTCTCTTTGGGGGAGGGGGTGCTGGGAGTCGAGAGGGACGGGAATCTCCCTCGGTAAATCTCGGAAGATCTTCTCCACCTTCTTTTCCTACCCACTGTTTCTTAAATTACCCGAACCCCTCCCCGGTGTCCATCCATTCAACATACAATATAATTAATTGGACCAGGAGAGCAAAATCTAGATAGATTCGGTGACGCAATAATACTAGGAAGAGATAGGGATGGGATATCGATAATGATGACGAGGTCCTGTCCGTTGGGTTTCCCGAAGCAAATCAGTCAAACCGTGGACTTTTCTCCTCCCTCCCTCCACCCACAATCCGGGCTGCCCTGTCCGAGTCCATGCGGGATATTCCTCGGGCGAGAAGGCGGGTGAGATTTAATCAGGGAGGAAATCCGGAGCGGGGACCACCCGGGGTAGTCCGTGGGCTCGGAATCGACGGTGGATTTGGTGTCATTCCCTCCGGTCTCGGTTCTCCCGCTCCCTCGGATTCTCGGTGGATCTGGGGGGGTGATATCCTTGCCCTTTTTGTTCCACCTCCCTTTATCCCGGTCGTTTCGTCCTTGCGAGGTTGGCACTATATAAGCCGTGGGATAGCCAGGGAAAAGAGACCACCACCGAGTCTTCTCTCTTTATTCTGCAGCTATTCCGGATAGCGAGTGGGTTAGAGGGTGGGATGATGATGTCGTCGGCGAGAGGGGGTAAGGGTAAGGGCGGAGAAGCGGAGCGGGTGTTCCACGTTCTGGCGGTCGACGATAGCTCCGTCGACCGGGCGGTGATCGCCAAGCTTCTTCGGAGCTCTAAACATAGAGGTAGGGAATTTTACGGTCTTTGTATTATGGTTTTAGAAATTGCCAGGAAATTTTGAAATTTTTTGGGGGAGAAGTCTGTGGAATTAATGAAAGAAATTTGGGGTTGGCAGTGACGACCGTGGACAGTGGCAAGAGAGCATTGGAGCTCCTGGGCTTGGTATGCTTCTTATTTCATTAATTTATTGTATTCTCACCGAGTATTATATGGTTTTATGTGAAAAACTGCTTAATGAAAAAAAAAATAATATTGAATGATTGGTTCGTGCGACCATGGATTATTTGTGTATTTAAGCTTAATACATTGTTTTCTGGTCGTTAGATTTGTCTCTAATTGGATTTTTTTTTTTTTTTTTTGGTGGCAGGAGCCCAATGTTAATATGATAATTACGGACTACTGGATGCCGGAGATGACAGGGTACGAGCTCCTCAAGAAGGTTAAGGTCAGTGTACTACCCCCTTTTATTTCTTTTTTTTCCTGAAAAATTGATGAACGTATTATTTGAGGCTTTATTGGTTCGATATTGACGATGGTGCCATTGGAACTTTGAGGGTGTAGGAATCGTCGACGCTGAAGGAAATCCCTGTGGTTATCATGTCATCCGAGAACGTACCCAATCGGATCAACAGGTAGTCGTTTTTTTGTACGTTTCCCAAAGCATGCGAGGGTAAATATGTCTTTATAACATTATTCGAAGTTTTAAACGGCTAATGCTTAATTTTTAATTTTATTTTTTGGGATCAGGTGTTTAGAAGAGGGAGCAGAGGATTTCTTGCTCAAGCCTGTCCGGCCGTCGGATGTGTCTCGGCTGTGCAGTCGCATGATGAGATGATGATCCATGGCCTCGCCTTTGATGCATGGATGGATGGATGGATGGGTCGATAGATCGCTGAGTTTTTTTTTTATTATTTTTGTTTTTATACATATATCTGTGCTCTGAACATTAGCTTTTTTTTTCTTTTTTTCTTTTTTTTTTTTTTTTGTGGAGAATAATAATAAAGTATAGAGAGGTTAGACGGATGAAGACAGGAGGTTATATAAGATGTTCTTTATTTTTTTTTTTTTTTTTTAAGTTTTGAGAATTTTCGAGTGGCTTGTTTTTGGGAATGTGAGTACTAGCTTCAATTTGTTATCCATGGCTTTCAGTCTTTTTTTTGCTTCTGCTGAGAGCTCATTTGATCGAAGACTGTTTGTTATCTCTCTTCTTTTCTCCCTCTCTTTTTTATGTCAAAATCTTTGATTGCTCTGTTTATAGAAACAATATCATTCCTACCTCATCCCTTCCGTTCCCTGATGTATTTGGCTTGATGATAAGTACGCAACTTTGTATTTCCTGAATCTCTAGTATCCCCTATTTTGAGCCTGATAAGAGATTGGACCTGATACCTTTTTTGAAGTTTAAATATCTTCTTTGAGTACAGAGAGAGAGAGAGAGGGAGGGATGGGGTTCTATTACATAATTGTTAAAAAAATTATGTTCTAATATTTTGAGATTAAAAAAAAAAAAAAAAAAGCATTCCCATGGCATTCTTTTCTCGGTAGTTTCTTGATAACAATACAAAATAAACTAATAAAAGCTACTTGCATGGTATCTGAGTTGCTTCTAGTCTAAGAAGTTGTCCACATCGAGGATGGAGTCCGAGTCCACGCTGTTGTTGATAAGTCAGTGTACGCGGTTAAATTCCAAACCATTTAAAAGGCGTGTCGCACGGGTTGAGCGACCAGCAACCTGGTCGAAACTTTCATGCAACCCCCCAAAAGATTTTCTAGATTTTGTCGTGATCTCCCGATTTGACAAGCGAATCTATGGAGATCTTCCGTAGAGGAGCGGCTGCCAACGCTTGGGCCCCTCCACTGTTACCCAGCTCGACAGTCTCGTGATTTGCGAGGGACTGGACCTTAAATCGACGTGGGGCTCATGTAGATAGCTTGATACCGAGTTTGGCTTGACCCGACGACGTTCCAACCCCAGAGGTCTCTTTATGCCTCGGCGTCTTTCCTTTGGGTAGGAGAGACCTTGGAGCTCAATGGACCCCATCATGCCTCGGATCCAAGGATGTATGTTTGGGCCCATCACCATTGTACATCAATGCATGGCAGTTGTTTTGCATGTGCATGGCACTGTAAAAAAGATCGGTGCCATGATGTGACGATGACCATGCTTTTTCTTTTCTTTTCTTTTTTTTTTCTTTTTCTTTTTTTTTTTATGAATTCTGTTTCTGCTTCGAAGGTTTGGATCTTTCGATCTTTATTGGTGTGATCTATGTTACGTCCATAAGATATCACAGTTTTTAGTATACTATAATTCACCTCCTAATAATGAGCAGGTGGTTTGATTCTTTTGATTCTTATCTTCTTAGTAAACGGGGTTCCAGGTTGAATTATTATATAAAGAAGACTTGTAAATAAATTGACTTATTATTCAAGTAGGGAGATTTCAGTTTTTCTCGTTCCTTCGGTAAGAAGAAGTGTTTGAAATGAAATAAATTCCTTTTCATTCCGCTGTATTCGATTACGGAATACAGCGAAGAATAAGGAGAATAAGTCTCTTATTCTTCCAAATGGCTCCGAAATCGAGGGAGAATAAGAGTTATTCCTTATTCTGGTCAAATCTGGAAATTCAGAATTCGTATTCTATCTTTTCCGTGGAATAGGGTAGTTCCTGGTTTCGGATTCCAGGGATGATTTGGTCTTTTATATAAATTTATTTTTAATTTAATATTTATATCAGAATTTAAATTTAATATTAATAAATTTATTTTTAATTTAATATTTACATAAACCATACTAATAAATTATTTGGTATAACATCTTTTTAATATATCATATTATTAAATTATTATTAATATAATAATATATTTATTTAAATATAAAATTAAAAAAGAATTTTATAACTTATTTTATATTAATATTTGAGTAGGGTATTTTTAGGATTTTCAAAAATTCCTTCCCGTTCTTGATGGAATACCGGCTTATTCCCATCTCATCCAAACATCATTTAGAATAACACTGCATTAATTGTACTGGAATAAGGTGGATTTTCATCCAAACACAAATCGAGAATAACAACAAGAATAACCTATTCTGAGGAATACCAATCCCTATTCCAAAAATCCTTATTCCGTTACCAAACACTACCTTAGGGATTCAATTTTTTTTTATTCTTTTTTAAAATTTTCTTGCATAGAAGAACCCAAATCTTGTAAAAATTGGGATTTTAGTAGCAGGTGGTACCGTTCTATTTTGATTTTTCTCTACATTCTAACCTGCAAGAATTTGCTTATATTTTTTCGGCTGATGTGTCAATATAAAAAGATCTCCTTATTTTTTCATCACAGGTTCTTGCATAATTTTCTTGGAAAGATATTGGATCATACGAGTAATGCTTACCGATCTATTATTCATATAGACCCTTCGATGACTTATCGACTGCCTTGTTTGAAAAAAAGTGCCACTAAAATGGAGACGAATTGGAATCATGTCCAATCTTGTTTCTTTATTGAATAGAAAAGGGATATATGAAGTTCGTTCTCTTCCTCTATGCACCTCCCTTGTTGGTAAATCCCAATAATAAAGAGGTATTTTTCGTGTAGTTTGTGATTTAATGTTGCTGTTTATATTTTCTCTCAGAAAAATATTTTTTTTAATGGATCTTCCCTTGTTTCTCGATCTTCGGAGAATGCGGTGTTGTATCAGAGAAAGTTCTCTATTCCGAATATTTCTTCTTGGAAGTAGATGATACATTTTAAATCTTAATGCATGTATGGCATATCTTGTTGAACCGGTCTTTTTCACTGCATTGTGTATAATGGGAATCGAACCCAACTAATTTTTCCCCTCCATGAATTATTTGCAAAAATGGGGCTTTAAAAAAAAAAGTACTTTAGAAGGATCTTTGCAACACTCCACTCCATCTAGCCAAAGGAAATACCTGCATTCAGCTCGGTACGATAATTCCATGATTCCATTTTTTTTTTTTTTTTTGGATAGGATCGAGGGAGAATGCCGCTTAAAAAAAAACCACGTTTCTTATCTCTAGGGCTTTACAAGTGCATTGAATACCAAGCCAATCTTAACACTTTCCTTTGAAACCTTTTACCTTGTGTACCGAGAAGCTAATTTTGTAACTAATTGGATTGCCTCACTTGTCGCTGATCATTCGGGCAACGTTTTCTGGAGCAGCTTGAGGAATTTTTCTGGTCCCCCTTCGTGATTTTATTCTTTCTGATTTTTTGGATGTATTCACTCTAAAATCCCTGTTTGAATGCTCCGCTTGATCTTAAAAAAAAAAAACTCTCATCTTTATCTACCTGCCCGGCCAAGCAAGCGAGCTGCAAGATACGTTCTATGTTATATACGAAACAAGTTAATCGACATGTTGTAATTTAATAAAATTGAAATCATGTTCCTCAAATAAGGGAGCAGGTGGATCATTCATGTAATTAGTTCTAATTAGTTGATTAAATAAAAGTCGATCAATTAGTAGAATGCGAGAAACAAAGCTAGAGCCGAGCTCTAAGCATGAGAAGAGTAAAGGGCTCTCCTTTTAAGCACTACTTTTTTTACAATGCTGCTACCTTATCAATCCCTTTTGTCTGGTTGGCCTCAGGCTCAGAGATCAAGATAGAAAATATGGGTCATCAGCTGATAGAATTTTTTCTTCGATACCATTTTATGCATCTAGTTCATTTCAAAATCAGATCATTATTATCACTTGATCGACATGATAGGTGGGAAGATGGAATGAAGTTAGTCGATAGCTCCCATCGTTCCAGGGTTCGAAGGTCTAGATCCAGGATCATGTAAGAATGTTTTACTGATGCAGCCAACGACAGAAAGAATGGAAAAAAAAAAAAAAAATGTTCTAAAGATCTCGATAATACGGGATTCATTGCCGAATACAAATAGGGTTATTCCGTTTGTTGGAAAACAAGACTGAAAAAAAAAAAAAAAAAAAAAATTAAAGAGACGAGATTTTCACACATATGCGAGACTCCTTTCCTCTCGAGAATAGGTTTCAACAGAACTTTGAGGCTCAACTCATTTGTGGTAGCCTTCAACGTGCCACCCAATTTTATCTAATTTCTTTGGTGCTATCATCTGGAAAATGAACTCTGTCTCTGAAATGACTATTATGACCCGAGTCTAGTACCGAAAGTCTTTCCGGTCCCACGGGAGTACCACGTATACCATTTGGTCCATCTCATTCAAGTCTAGATTAATGAAGCTTCAAACAATTAAATCGTGGGTACATGGACCGAGCTGTCCACTTTAATGGTTATCACTTGATTCGTGGCAGATTGTCGTTTTTTATGAACCACGTATTGAAACGTGAGATTTGCATAGAAAATATCCAACGTTTTGTGATCATCGTCGGGGGAAAGGTCTTATCAGCTCCCATGAGCCGGTAAGATCAAGGCCGTCGCTTTCTCGACGACAAGGTCGTGATACGAGATGTACATATGCGCATGTTTCTTGGATGCTGCACGTAGGGAATTGAGATGGTACACGGAATGGAGCAGCAAAACTCGTGACTCCTGGTGGAGCTTCTTCATTAATGTATTTCTCGTATGGTAGAAAAATTATTTATTTATTTATTTTTTTAAAAAAATATAATATATTTTTAAATTTAGATAATAATGTTTT